>OX101792.1:22386615-22986615 GCA_944452715.1 Ophion slaviceki
AGTACAAAAACTATAGTTTAACGTAACGCCTCAAAAATAGGTGGGCCAGGTAGCTCCATCACAACCCGGCAACGGCTTGTCTGAAGAAAAAAAATCAAAGTCCTTTAGATCCAGTATGACACCAGCTACAAAATGACCCTCGGATATAAAGTTTTATCAAAAAACAAAATATGACAGATGAAAAACGAAAAAAGTATTTAAAAACGCGTTTTTTGCGCAGTTTTTCGCAAAAAAAGAGTAAAAATAAAAATGTTATAACCATCGAAGGTCGTCTTGTTGCGAATCGTGTTTACAATATGTGGTTCAAATTTCAAGAGGATCGGTTTATTAGTTTTAGAGATACGATGGAGCTAGATTTTGAAAACGTTGTTTCGAGAAAAACGCGTTTGAATATTATACTATGAAAAACTCTTACCTAAACTCAATCGGCAATTCCTGCACCGATTTTTTGAAATTTTCAAAGTGGACTGGCCCCTTAAACGCGGTTTTCTCAAAACCACTTCTTTCTTGCTTCGTTGATTTTTTATACGGTACTGCTCAACCGATCCTTACGAAGTTTCAACTACATATTCGTCACATGTGTGGCTACTACTGGAACTAGAATTATTTGAAAAATTTCATTTTAAGTACTTTTTTAACCGAAATATCACTCACAAAAATCTTATTTTTGGAGACTTTTTTCAACCGCCGCCATTTTTTTGCATAAGAATTAATAATCCTAGTTCAGACAGTAGCCATAACCATACTGAACTCAAATATTTTTGGCTTCTGTGTTTCAAATAAATCTACTCAGAAATAACATCAACGAAAATGACATCGCTTTTTTCGAGGGGCTATGCGGACGCTGATACCAGGGATGGAAAAATGATGTAAAATGAATGAAAAAAAAATATTTTAATATATTTCAAGAGTTATTTTTTTAAGTCCAAAAAGATTTCCATCGATATCTTTTATAGGAACCATACAAAAAAATTCCCAAAAATACCTAATTTTTCAGCCTTCTAAAGTGGGATGATCCCTTGAGAGACTTAATGGGGACGCCGCACGTATGAAGTCCACATTAGAATTCAAGTGGATTTCACGCTATTTCTCGATTCGCGGCGTTTGTTCATTTTTTTTTTTTAATTCTGAAATTCTTAACCGGAATTTGTCGGATCTCCTAAAAAAAGAACCCTTTCGCGACCCCGTGAACAAATTTGTTAGGGATTCCCAGGTGCACCCACATCTCTATAGGGATTTGGCAGGGATACTGCACGTAGGGAGTACTCATTGGGATCCAATTGGATTCTGCACTGTTCCTCGATGAACGCCGTTTTAGAATTCTTACCACGTTCGAATCGAAAATAGGTGAAAAGGCACGAGAAAGACGTCGGCTTGTTGAAACATAACCTGCACGCTTCGTGAGCGTGTACGTGTGTGGTGATGTTATGTCAAAGTGCAGTAGAATAAATAACGAGCGATAATTACGGTGGATTTTCAGTGATCTGCTTCAAATCGATTTTTAAGATACACTTTTTCAAGCGATTTGTCCTTTTTTAACCCTTCGTTGACACACTTATATTTGGCCACGATTTTGACATACTGGGTCAATTTGACCCGGATAGTACTTCATCCACCTGCCATCAATAACCCTTCGGTCGGATTGTATTTAAAAAATCAGGGATACACGTTAAATATTTCTCAATGTGTCTGCATAATTGAAATTCGGAAAGTATAAAATTGAATTGTTGTTACGAATTATTGGAAACTTTCAGTTTTGGGAAATTGAGCATTTCATTTCAAGCTCTTGCGGGTCAAATTGACCTAGTGTGTCAACGTAGGGTTAAGGTGTTACCCCCACTTGTAGCGCAAAAAAAAGGCCTTTTTCATGAATTTTTTTAAAGAAAACTACAAAACTTTTTTAATCGATCAATATACCATCTTGAAGAACTTTCAGTAATTTTTTTATTGAAAAATATTACATTGTTTAGTGGCAAATGGCCGTCAATGAAATAATGTTTTTATATACACGGTTTGCGGTGACGAACATTGCGGCGAAGTGGATCATCTGAAAAAAAAATGCGGATGGATTTAGTCAAATATAAGTATAAACTAGTCTTTAATCGAAGGATTTTAAAAAATATTTATTTTTCACAAAATGGCGGACAGTCAAAGTTAATGGTTCGATTTTAACGAAAAAAAAAACGGCCGTTTTTTGGCTATAAAACGGCCATTTTTTTCGGAAAAAAAAATCGAACGATTAAAGACTACATTTTTATGTATTAAATAAGCCTGCAAAATTTCAAGAAGATCGGTTCATTAGTGTTCGAGTAATCTTGGTCACCGACTTCAGAAATGCCATTTTGAGAAAAACGCGTTTAAAGTTTCAATTTCAGTTTACACGAAGAAAATATTTTTTTTTGTATACTTACATAGAGTCATCTATTCCGGGCCCATACAGAAGTATGGGCCCGGATACTTATACTTCAAAAAAATGCAATAAAAAAAATCGATTTTTTCGAAATCGCAAGTGGGGGTAACCCCTTAAGATAAGATTTATACTTTTTTCAGAATCACTCATTTTGTATATCTATATATTTTGTTTGAAAAATTCAACGTAAAGAATGCGATGGGATCCATCAACAATCATATCGGATTCTGTTCGATAATGTGAGAGTCCTTAGGGGGGGAAATTTAGGCTAGGAAAAAATTGATAAATTCCCATAATTTTTTTAAAGGAAATAGTAATAAATAACAAATAATTCAAAGGCGGGATTGATCTGAGAAAAACCAACGAAGATTTTTCTATTTTTTTACAAAACGGCAGCTTCTTAATTTTAACTTTACGCGAAATATGAAGCAATAAAAAGTGAGAAATGTTGAAAATCGATGAAATGGTACGGTTTGAAACAAAATATTCAATTTTCCGAAAAAAATGGCTACCTTTTGCAATAAAAAGAAAATCCTTTTTTTATTTCCAAGAAAATTTAGGGTCATAATTTAGACAATAAGGTTAGAAATGTTTCCACCAAATACCATTAGAATCGGTCGATAAGTTTTGTAGCTATACGTCACGCCAGTTTTGAAAATGCAGTTTAGAAGACCGTGCCATACCTACGCCATTTTTAAAGAATATTTTTTAACAAAAACCAAGTAACAGCCAAAAGTAGTAATAAAACATATCCTAAGTCTCAAAAATGATGATAAAAGCGTTTTAAAAAAAATCATGAAAATGAACAAATTTTTTCCTCGCCTAAAGATTTAAATGGGATTTCAACGGGGAATCCCGGTTAGAATCCAATGTACGAGGGCGACGTTTTAGTATAAAAGGGAAATATAGGCACTTTACTACAGTTTAGTAAGGATATTGGGCAGTGATAGCCAATGGTTTCGATTGGGAAACGTAATACGGAAAAAATCCGCAAGGGTGTATACGTTGGGAAATAAAATATACTTATCCAAATATGATAAAATCATGTGACTGCAGGGGGCAGCAAGGGGACGCAATTCAATAAACATTGAATTCGCGTCATCAAATCACTGATGCTTCTCGTCATTAATAGCTCGATTTTTTTCTACTTTTTTGGCGGTTCGATCGCTCCAGCGATCAAATCGGCTTTCCTACATTTTTAACACAATTATCTTCATTGTTTCGGGACAACCGTGAACATGTATAGATATATGCACGTATGTGTGTGTGCGAGCTATCGACGAATTCTCTGTGGCTGTAATAATTGTTCTCGCTAATGAGCCGGACGTCCGGATGACTGGCCTCGCGCTAGTCTGTCTCTCTTTTGTGGTCTCCACCGACCGCGTTCACTCGCAGGGAAACAATTTTCGTGTGGTTATGGCTAACTGTAACACTATATATACTGTATATTATCGGGCTGTCCACAGAATAAGGGTGCCTGTATATAATCCTGTACATATGCGGTTCCCTGCCGTGAATGTATCGAACGCTGGCAATGAGAGTCAACCTGATTGATTAATTTATACAAATGAAATGAAGTATTTTGAAAATCGATCGCGCTTGTCTTTCGTTGCGGAAAAAGAGAATAGATGGGTAATACTCCCGAAATAATCATTTTGCATGTAACCTAACTTTTTTAACGGAGACTTTGTCCTTGGAGTGCCATATTTCAGGTGTTTACGTTTTATTTTTTTTTAAAGGAAACGAGTAAAGCTTTTTGAGTGCGGTTTTTTTCTTGCTTTCATTCATGATATACAGAACGCTAAAAAATTTTTTTTTGAAAAAAAAAACCAAAATGGCGGCCGTTGCAGCTCCGCGAAAACAGGTCCTCAAATCGCGGGAGGTAAACGGCTGACATCGCTCTTTGTTGATCTGAAACTCAAATTCAAAGCATATTATCAATCTGTGACCCTTTGGTCATGGAATGACGGATGGGTCTTTCGTTTAGTACAAATTTCGGAAAATGGCGGCAATTTAAAAAAAAATCGAATTTTCGCGTTTTTTTCGCATAAAAAGATAAATAATAAATGCAAAAATGTATCTATCGAAAAAACGATCCGTCATTCCGTGAAGACATGTTTTCTGAGTATGCTCTCCAAATTTCAGGTCGATATGTTAATTACAGCGGTCAGGAGAATGTCAGCCAACATTTGGTAGTGATCCGAGATATTTTATGGCCCGCTTCACACCGTAAAACTTTTGTCTGGAATATTTTTTTGTGACGTCGATAATTACCGAGTTATTTCGGGTGGCAGAGATGAGAAAGACACCCTGTATATAGTCGGCAAGCGTTAAAAAAAACATTAAAATTCGATATTTCGAAAACTATTGCGAGTCGCTGAAAATTCCTTTAGGGGTTGTCTTAAAATGTTCAAAGGAAGGTTTGTGCAAAATTTCAGCTCGATCGGAAGTGAAGAGGTTCGGTACCTCACCCTTAAAAAAATAACAAATTCAATATCTCGAAAACTATTGCGAGTCGCCAAAAATCCCTTAAGGGGTTGTCTTAAAATATGAAGGTATTAATATTAAAATTTTAAATATTCAAGTCTTTAATATTTATTTTTAATATTTTTAATATTTTATACAAATTTTTAATAAATTATATAATATTTTTAATAAAATTTTAATAATTTATTTATAATATTTTCTTTAAATAATAAGTCTGAAATATTAAAATAGGAAGGTATATGCAAAATTTCAGCTCGAATGGAGGCGGGGTTTCGAACCTTATCCAAATCTTCCTAAAAAAATAGATTTGGCAGAAAACGCCGTTATCCTTTTTTTCTGTATTTTGAGTATGAAAATCATTCCTCTGGAGTGTAACTATCCAGACTTCATATACACTAGCAAGCTGAAGAGGTACGGAAAGTTAAAAAATATCCGAAAAAAAATATTCCTTGACACTATTGGACATTTATTTAATTCCTTCGTGAAAAAAAAATAATGGGCACAGGTATCTCACAATGAATAGCGAAATTTTGTGACCATTTTTCTCAATCATTTCTCTGGAGAGCTATGAATCAGTTCATATATTGTGTGACGGGAGACGCAAGCTGATCATGCTTGCCAGAGCATCTACTTTTCCGAAGAGACTGATTGTGTCGTATCATTTTTGTAGCTTACGCGTTTTTTTCTACAGACCTTGTGTTTTATGAGGTAGTATCACAGGCGAGGGAGTCATTCCTCTGGTCATTCCTAACTGTATTATTTTTCAATAAAATAGCTCACTCTTTGCCTGTTCAAGTCGAACTTTCAGAAACCCACTCACCGCCAGATTTTGAGGTTAGAAAAACGTAGCACGCCGCGCTGTGCATAAAAACCCGTTTGACTTGTCGTTCCTCTGGATTCCTCCCAACATGTGAGATCCAGAGGCATGATCGATGCGCCAGAGGAGTGACACCGTCTGGGTTACGCGTGTGTGGATATGCATGAGGTTACATAAAAAAGATTCTTTTAGATTATTGACATGCCGCTATCGAAAGAAAAAAGGCTCGGTAGAAAATGAGAAGCTGAAAAACGGCGATACGAAAGGCTTAAACCGAATCCTGTAGGGAGAGAGATGTTGAAACAAAATGAGCGAGATCAATATTCAAGGAAAAAGGAAAAGATATTGAGGGGTTAGGGTCAATTAGGAGGCCAAAAAACACCTTTTTTGTTGGCTGGTTTATTTATCTTAATACCAGTATATTTTCAATAAAATAATACATTTTTTTAGAAGCTCCGATAATTGTTTCGTGACAATATATTTATTTGCAGCCGAGTTATAAGCAATCTCCAACATGTCGAAAAATAGAATAGAATTATTTGTTGAGAGCACTAGCTTCCAGGTGGACGAAGAGCTTAGGCTAATTTTGATTTTTGACAAAATGGCGAATGTGCAAACAATTTTTTTTCCGCTATAAAGAGTCGCTCGTTTCTCGACTATAAAAAATAAAATTCATCCTATTAAAAAATCCTTCGTCCACCCGTGGGGTTATTGTATCGTAAATAAGTGAGAAAAAATTGAGAGCAATCGGATGAGCGGTTCTCGAGATATCCTGTACACTGCCTCAAAAACGTTGTTTTGAGAAAAATGCGTTTAATAAACCAATTGAAACTTGATAGGAAAAGGTTGCGTCATTCCTCTGGCCCTACTATTTCTTTCGATCATGATAAATACCTCAAAACTGAAAAGTCAGTGGGATCCATATATATATTTAATATATTATATCGATTAGAACTGAAGTCAGATGCAATTTTTAAATAAAAAATAAATATTTTTCTTTACAAATGTCCTTGTCCGGCAAAATAATAATTTCGAAATCCAGATATTGAAAAACTTTTTAAAAATGTCCAAAGATAATTCGATCGCAGCCACAGCTAGAGGTAAAGGCAAAAAAGACAAAGAGCGAGAGGAGCTAAAAATGGAGCAAGATAGGAAATAGGCAGAGCAAACAAGAGCTGAGAGGGACTAGCGAGAGATCCGTTTTACCTGCATACGTGTCAAATTACAAAGCTCTTCTTTGGCCTCTTAACGTTTGCTCCAGCCTTGATATCCGAGGGAACCCTCTCGTTTTTGTGTTTGGGGTGCGCGGTTACACCCTCTTGTGTGCCCGAGGGATATTTGCACGCGTTCGCTAAATACACCATATTACGTACGTACACGTATCGGCACGGCACTCACCTTCACGTGAGATCGCCAGCCTGCATATACCCGTGCAAATACTGGACACGCGTGGGGAGCAAAGTTTATGTAGAACAGAGGGAGAGAAAAACGTGATAGGGAGGCTGAGGGATGTAGTCGACTGCGGCTACTGGCTGGTGATGGCTCGAGGCCAGGAGAACGTAGCAATAATCAGAGAGGAAGAGAAACTAGAAAGGGCGTAGTGCTGGTACAATTGAACTTCTGTGATTACTGAAATTCCTTAGTACTTTTGACATTTTCATCAAACTTTCCCCTCAGTTCCATGTTAATAGGATGAAATACACGACGTTGAAGTTTGCAGCGTTGGAATGCAACGAAAATTAATTCTCTTTAAGGGAGAACACCAATGTGATAGACCGACAAAAGAAATCCGAATTTTTCGGATTTTTTTTTTGGAATTTGTAAAAAAGGCTTGTTATTGGGCATACATTAAACTTATTCTGTGTAAATTTTTATGGGAAGAAAAATTAACAATGTTATTGAGGTATAATAGAGCCTCTGTATAAAAAATGTGGTCCAACGGCCAGATCGATAACTTGACAATGGTTGGTCTGGAAAATAAAAATAAAAAAGTTTTATAATCTATTTATATATTACATAAATCATAATCTATATAATTATATATATTACGACATTGGTTGGTCTGAAAAATAAAAATAAAAAAGTTTTATAATCTATATAAATAGATTATAAAACTTTTTTACTTTTATTTTTTTAGCATTTTTAACCAACTTGACAATGGTTGGTCTGAAAAATAAAAATAAAAAAGTTTTATAATCTATTTATATATTATTTTTCAATCAATTTTATTTTATCAATCAAAAGTAAGTGAGTAGCTGTTTTTCGAGCAAATAAAATTTCACAAAATGGCGAGTGTTAAAAAAAGTGTAATTTTGGCGAAACTTTTACTGGTATTCGGGGTCTAAAAAAATACTAAATTTTGAATTTCTCTGGTTTAATTGAAAATTGGACAATTATAGCTAGAGTTATGATACCGGCTAGGTTGAAAAACGTCGTTTCGAGAAAAACGCGACTGAAAGTTTTAGTATACGTAAATCGTTGCGCTACCTGCTCTCACCAAATCGTCTGTAACTTGGTCAATTTTCAATATTTTAGCTTGAATTTTTTTCTCATATTCTCGAATATGTGTACTTCGATAAAATGCAAAAAATCGATGTTTTTGACCCGTTACAGTAGTGTTCCGCCTTAATAAATTAATGTTTTTAGTCGATTTAGGTTGTGAAAATTGTTTCTGACACAAATCAACCGTTCCTACGTATTCTTATTAGAATTTTACGACCTCAATTAGTGAAAAAAGAGGCTTTGGATAATGACAAAAATAAGGAAATAAAAAATAGATTTCAAAAAACGTCGTTGCATTCCAACACTGCAGCCTTCAACGTTAATAAAATATTCATTACCTTATATTTTTCAAGAGTATAATTCTCCCGTATAAAATCACTTTTTTCGTCATTTTCCGGTCATTTTCCGATCAGCTTACTGCCAAAATACAAATCGGGCCCCGTTTCATAGCCAGTTCGACCCAGACCGAGCGCCTGTCCATTTCCTCACATTATTTAGGGCTGTACCATTGTCCCGGCCCAAATTTCTCCACGGCTAGTGATCCTCCCATGTAGAGGTTGCCATGAGTTGCCCAATGTTACGATCAGGCTAATATTGGGACCATCGTATTAGCCAACAAAAGAGAAATAATATTGGCCCATTACTGTTCCGCTCTAAACTGAAAACTGGCACAATATCGGCCCATTACTAAAGATTATCCTGACCCATCTTTAAAAACTAATAAACAGCCGTGATAGTTAAACTAAATTTGCCAATCCTAAAGCTGGCAATCCTAAAATACTGGCTATTACATTGGCCATTATTGTCGCGTTCTAAATTGAAAACCGACACAATATCGGCCCATAGTTAAAACCTATCATGGCCCATCTTTTAAATTCATTAAACAGTCATGATAGATAAACAATATTTGCCAATTTTTAAACTGGTGATGCTGAAGTACTGCCAATTACATTGGCCCATTATTGTTCCGTTATAAATTGAGAACTGGCACAATATCAGCCCGTTATTAAAACCTATCCGGGCCCATCTGTTAAAACCAATAAACAGCCGTGAAAGTTCATCGAAATTTGCCAATTTTAAAACTGGCAATGCTAAAGTAATGGAAATTACATTTAATTAATCTAAGCCCTTTATTGGCTAAGTGGGTCATACCATACCTGCTTTTATTTTATTTAAGCCTTGGGTTATTCGTTATCTGTATATTGTGCCAGAATAAGCAAATAACTGACACGTCATATATTAATCGTCTATATTTTGTAGTTCAGTTTTTGTAATCAAGTCTTGGTCTATTATTGGCATGTGTAAATAACCAACATAAGTAAGTAAAATATGCCAATTTTGAAACCTGTCATATACGCAAATCACTATTTATTTCAAGGTCATTCCATGAAATATATATCCATAAGGACCAATCTCGGGCCAATCTTGGCCCGATATAGGTTGAATATTTATCGCGCACCCAAACAAACCCACGCCCAATATTCCAGATAGACTGACTTCTAGATAAACCAACTGTGAAGGCCCATCATAGAGCCAGTGGTCAATTTCTACATAGGCCCTTTAAGAGGGCCCACATAGGGCCAAGTGCAGTCACCAACATTGGCGCTACAACGAATTAAATAATTGGCCCAATAATTGTTGGCTCTGTTGGCCGATATCGGGCCGTTCTTATCATTTCTACAAAGGCACCTCATCGGTAAATACTCACGGCCCAATATTCTTGAAAGGCTAACTGTGAAGGCCCGTCCCAGGCCCAACGGTCAATCTCTACATGGGCTTTTGCATCATCGATACCGACGTTGCGACGCGTTCGATGAATCGTGACACGATATTCCTCAAGGCTCAAAATAATGGGCGTGTGCGGATACGTACGTAGGTATGTGTGTCCACCCACATGGATGCAAGCCGTCATGCACTTGTGTGCGTCCGAGGATGTGTATGAAGAAAAAGGATCTATATTCGTTTGAGCACAAGCGAAGCGGAAAGGACACGTGCACGTTCCGAGTATTGGCCGGCGTTATTGGGGCCGCCAATCTATTAGGGCGCGCGAGCCGGAAGGAGAGAAGGGAGAAAGCTCGAATTTATGCCACGACTACAAATCTTGGCTTGGCTCGGAGTTTCCAGCGGCAGCAAAGGCAGCAGGGGGTCCGGCGTCGAGAGGAGGGCAGCGTGGGCGGAGGAGGTTCGGGAAGGAGCAAAACTGGGAAATGGAATGGGAAAGGGTATCGATATACAGGGTGTCCCTCTTATCTCTGCCACCCGAAATAACTCGGTAATCATCGACGTCACAAAAAAATGTTCCAGACAAAAGTTGTACGGTGTGAAGGGGGCCATCAAATGCGATCAATTTTTTTTTATTTCGGTGGAGGCGCTTACGCACAGCGAAGGTCACCTCTACATTTTTTAAAGGAATGGTACATTTTTATTTAAAAATCTTGTGGAGCACCTCAAGCCGCGTAAAAAACATTTCGGGGTCAATGTCGTTCAAGGTCATTCAAGGTCACCTATTTAGATTTTTATCATCGATACTGACCTTGAATGAGCTTGAACGACTTTGACCCCCAATGCTTTGTATGAGGCTTGAGGTGCTCCACAAGATGTTTAAAAAAATGTACCATTCCATTTAAAAAAGTGTAGGTGACCTGTGCGCCAGCGCCTCTAGCGAAATAAAAAAAAATTGGTAGCATTTGATGACCCCCTTCACACCGTGCAACTTTTGTCTGGAATATTTTTTTGTGACGACGATAATTACCGAGTTATTTCGGGTGCAGAGGTAAGAGGGACATCCTGTATATACAGGGTGTCCTGTTATGAATGGATAATCCTGCAACTGTCGATAGATCAGATTATGTCCTAGTATATGCTGGAATTTCCGTTTAGTAAAAGTCCCACGGTTTTCGAGATTTTGGGCCTTATGTTATTTTTTATTTATTTTTTTCTTTTAAATAACATAAGGCCCATTTTGAAAAAAATTATATGAATCGAAAATAACTAAGCAACTTTTAAAAGTAATTGGCACGATATGCGTAGTACATTTTTTTTATACCGCAGGCTATCAAAGTCAGATGTTCGAATTGGTGTGTATGAAAATTCTGCATAAGATCTTTTTTCATAAAGTTTCCTTAACATTTAAGGCAGTCATTCCGTGTGAAGGCTCTTTTTTCGCTTTTTGGGATTTCTTTTTGGCGGACTAAATAAACATACTACTGCGAACTTTTCACCACGTATTTATTCATATATTGAGCACACTTTACAATTATTTTAGCACGAAATCGTCGCTCATTGCTGATGTACACGTCAACTTACAAGGAACATCCCTCAGGTGCGATACGTATTTTTTTTATCGGCGGAAAAACGGTTTTAAGGGGGGAAACCACCCCTCGAAAAAAGGCTCCTCTAGGGGTAATGTAGCAGTTTCACACACAATGAGTCCACCGATTTTAATGAAACAAAAACGAAAATTCTTCTAATCCGAAGCAATGAAAAATCCACTATAGTGACATTGCAAAAAAAGTTAAGGGGTGAACCACCCCTATATTGAGGGGTGGTTTCACCCCTTAAAACCGTTTTTCCGCCGATAAAAAAAAATACGTATCGCTTACTTTTCGGTGCTTTATAACATATCCAAATTTCAACAAAATCGAAGGGTGTCACCTGAGGGATGTTCCTTGTTAGCTACTCATCTTCCAAAAAACGTTTTTTGCGGTGACCACGATTGCGGGCGTCCTCCTTATACGAAGCAAAAAAATCGAACGGCATTTTAATCTGTGAAGTATGCACTACTTTTTAAACTAAGAATATTAAACAAATTTGAAAGGTACATTTTTGGCATCTTGTTGAACATTTTTTCGTGAATTTTGGTGTTTTTTCACGACTTCTTCAATATTTAAAAAAAAACGGCTTGATGAATCAGAATTCATGAGTACTGAATAAGTCATTGAAATTTCAAAGGAATTCGTTCGATAGATTTCGAGATATCGTGCTCACCAGTTTGAAAGATACAGTTTTGAGGAAAAAGCGTTTGGAGGTTCAAATACGATTATCACCAATAAAATTTGGTCTCACCCTTAATCAGCTATGCCTGGTCCATCGGAAAATCACTTTATCCACATATTCTACATTACATTTGGATGCACTTGATGCAAAATAAAATTGATTTTTTTAACCAGTCACGAGGGATGACTGCCTAAAGGTTGAAAAGAAGACTTTTCTAGATAAAAAAAATAACCGAGAGTATTTTTTTAAACCGGATCAAAAAATGCATCATTTGTAAAAATGGCATGCGAAAAAAATAAAATCAGATAATTGTTATCTCGGAAACAGTGGGACTTTTACTAAACTGAAATTCCAGCATATGGGACGACATGATCTGACCTATCGACGGTTGCAGAATTATCCATTCATAACAGGACACCCTGTATATGCACACACATATATAAACCGACGAAGAAGGAAGCGAGCGTTCAGGCTCGCTCAGGCGCAATCGAAGTTGGTTTTGGTGGAGGCAACACCCGCGAGCAAACCCTGTGTACTTGGGAAACTGGCAAGAGATGAAGAGAAAACACGGGACTATTCGGGGCAGCGAATTAAGATGAGGAAGTCCATTGTTCGTGAATAGAAGTAACACGTACATGCGTAAATATATTTTATTCATTTATTTCCTTAGTTCCAACGTATACCCTGGCGGGTTTTTACGTATTGGCCTTCCCAATAGAACCCTTTGTTATCACTCCCTACCCACACTCCGCTAATCTAACCCAAGTTCGGTTGCGTCCACAGCCGTCTTAAAGGGGCCATCCCATGTGACAGCTATTTTATTCGCTTTTTGGGATTTTTTTTATGAACCATTAAAACACATTATCTTTGAATTTTTATCACACATTGATTAATATTTTTACAGTCATCAAAAGTTCATATCATTATGCATGTTTGAGTGAAATTTCAGAACAGTCGACTATTTAGATTGGGAGATAATGGGTTTTAAAATTACAACTTTTAACACTGCAGGGTCTGCATTGAAATTTAGACAGAATAATTTTCCGTAAAAAATAATTGTCCCCTATAATAAGAAGACATATGGCAACACCGCATCGTTCCACGTATCCAATGACGTTTATGCGGCATATTTAAAATAATGCCGCAACACAAATTTTTATTTGGAAGTAATTTTTAATCGAACAAAGTTTTTAATTAGTTATGAATGAACCGACACTTTTATTTGTTAATGAAAATAACATGAACAATTTAAAATATTAATATTTATAATGCAAATATTGCTTTTGGCAACATTTTTAACTTTAGGAACACGATAATTTTTTTTTTTCTCGAAATATTGAACAATACTGTTCCGTGGTGTTGACATATGTCTTCCTATTATAGGGGACAAACATTTTTTTACAGAAAATCATTCTGTCTAAATTTCAATGCAGACCCTGCAGTGTTAAAAGTTGCAATTTTAAAACCCATTATCTTCCAATATAAATAGTCGACTGTTCTGAAATTTTACTCAAACATGCACAATGAAATGAACAATGTCTGGTTAAAATTTGAACAAAATCTATAGAAAACAAGATTGCCCGCTCGTACTACCTTAAAAGAAACTGCGGCGGATATCAGGAATATTCTAGTTCGGGTAAGAACTTTAGATGTGCTGATTATACCATCAAAATTTGAGCGAATTCCGTTTAATAGTTTTTGAGATATCATGGTAGCCATTTTGAAAAAAAAAGTTTTGAGAAAAACGCGTTTAAAAGTTCAAGTACGATGTACACAAAGAATATATTGCCTCACCATTAGTCGGCTATGCCGGGTCTATATAACATGCACACATTTTTTGCCATTTGCACAAACAGATTTTTTCGAATTTTTTGGACCATTCACATGGGATGACCGCCGTAGGGGGGGGGGGGGGGGGGGGGGGGAGTTTAGGTGATGAAAAAATTGCTGATTTTCATGATTTTTTTTGTCATCTCAATTAATTCCATCTTTTGGTCGAAATTACGATTGAAAATTTCGAAGTGATCGAAATTTGTGATACATGGCCTTAAGGCGAGATACACATTTACACCGATCAAAAAATCGATTTCTTTTTTTTTTAATCGATAGAACTATATATGTAGAATATTTTCCCAAAGTTTCAAAGCGAAATTCGAAAAACTTCAAACGTTACAGCCCGTCAATGCTGTGCTTCACCGATCGGATTCGGAGCGGGCGCGAACTTCAAACGTGTTTTTCTCAAAACTCCATTATCGAAATTGGCGAGCAGGGTTACTCAAAAACTATTAAGCCGATTGAGTTGAAACTTGGTAGAAATGTTTAAAATATTGGTACCTTCTACTTGACGAAAATTGTTTTTGAAAAATTGAAAAAAAACGACCCTTTTCATCCACATTTTACAGAAATGTTGCGTGAAATGTTGATTTTTTTGTTGTAAATGCGTGCCATTCTCTCAAATTTGCATTTTCTTCATGTCAATTACCGTCACATGGAAACTATACATGTTCTAACTGAAAAAATGTTTGAACTTTTTTGCAAATCGAAGTCTACGGGAAGCTAGACTTCCGATTCGCAACTCCCGCGGCGACCTTGCTGTAACATTCTGCCACAGCTCCGCCATTTTGATGATGAATTAATTTGAAAAAAATTGTTTCGTATACTTGAATATACTATTAAAGTATACCTAAAGTATGATAATTGTAGAATAATTATTTCTTAGTTTAAAAAATCCCTCAATATTGCTTATTTTCTTCCTGTCTAAATGTATATCCCGCCTTAAGAGGAGATATACACCTAGGAGCCGGAAAAAAGGTCATTTTTGTGAATTTTTTCAAGGAAAACTATTTGAAATTTCGGATTGGGGTTTTAATTATCTAAAAGTATATACATTCAAAAATACGTTTAATATTCTTTATTTACAAAATATCAAAAATATATAAGGATATTGTACGATCCTTGGAGCGTCGTAAAAAAATCTGCGTATACGTACGCACTGGCGTTTCTTCAAAAATCATCTGAAAAAAAAAACCAAAAAGATTATTAAATTAGATACTACAATCCAGTACTTGTCATAGCCGATTTTGAAAATATCGATTTATGACAAAATGGCGGACGTTTGAACATAAATAGTGATTTTTGGGCCAAAAATTAGTTATTATTTTGCCTATAAAACAAAAACTAAGTAACGGAAAAAAAATCCTACGACAAGTACTAGATAATGGTGTATAGAATAACCACAAAAAACCTCAAGGCAATCGGTTCATTGGTTTTCGAGAAATTTTGGGTACCGATTTGAAAAACGTGGTTTTCAGAAAAACGCGTTTGAAAATTTGGGAATGAATAAATCATGAAAATTGTCAACTTACATGGAATCATCGATACCAGGCCCATAGTGTAGGTCTTCTACGGTCGACGGAATGTTCATAGCTTCTAAATTTTATTGTTCGACCATCTAGGTGTATATCTCTCCTTGAGCTTTCCTCAAATCACATTTCGTTATAATTCTTATTTTATTTTTTATTTGAGCTCACTAACCAGCAACTACATACACGAGCTGCAAGTCGATATAGCTTATAGCAATTATACAGGCACGTATGAACATCGACGATACGAAAGATGTCGAGAAAGCGTCAAAAGGCCTGTATGAATGGAAGTGCAATTAGTATGAAGTATCAAAAGCCTTATCACATGGCCGAACAGTGAAGAAAGCACGTGTACAATTCACTATACATATATTTGGTATACATAGGTGTCTTGCCAGCCGAGACGGACCTCGTTTTGCTAATATAGCTTCCGAGCCCTTTATACGGTTTGGGCGACGCTGTTCTCACGCAAAACGGGCTCAACAGGTGCGCGACTTCCGTGATTTCTCTCTTTCTCTCCACGTTTCTCATTTCCCTATTGTTTTCCACGTATACACCCCCGTCGTGTCTCCCTTGTATTCCTCTATGCCCGCCCCAATGCACGAACACGATCGGAAGGGTTGCTCAATAATTAGATTCGGGAAAAGGGCACTCGGACATTGATGATCGGGGAAGATTATGATATCGTCGGGCAGAAATATTCGTGAGTCGATAAAGTATTCGTATCTGAATTGTCGATGATCGGATATCGAGAAAAACTGATTTTACCGAACAAGTAAATTATTACTTTATTAATAATTAACTTGTTCGTTAGTGATCGGATATCGAGAAAAACTAATTTTACCGGACAAGTTATTTATTGATAATTATTTTGTTCGGTAAAATTAGTTTTTCTCGATATCCGATCACTGACGAACAAGTTAATTATTAATTAATTTAAATTAATTTAAATCCGGTAAGTTAATTATTAATAAATTAATAATTACCTTACTGGACAAGTAAATTATTAATAATGTAATAATTAACTTGTTCGGTAAAATTAGTTTAGAGAATTAGAGAATTAGAGTTTAATGTATTAGAGAAAAACAAATTTTACCGAACAAGTTAATTATAAATTCATTAATAATTAACTTGTTCGGTAAAATTAGTTTTTCTCGATATCCGATCATTGACAATTCAGATACGAATACTTTGTCGACTCACGAATACTTCCGCCCGGTGATATCATAATCTTCCCCGATCATCAACGTCAGTGATCGGATATCGAGAAAAACAAATTTTACCGAAAAAGTTAATTATTAATAAATAACTTGTTCGGTAAAATTAGTTTTTCTCGATATCCCATCACTGACAATTCAAATACAAAAACATTAAATTCACAATCATTTTTTCCAATGCTGTTGTAGTTTAATTATTAAACGTCCCGGTAAATTTATCGTAAGTAATCTTTGTCCGGATATACTATACCGTACAAGAGCCAGCCAAAGAAAAAAAATCGAAACTTGATTTTTGCTTTCGTTTTTGTTGCTTAGCATTTTATTCAGAGTATTATTGTGTTTTACGGTTCAAGGGGCTTAAGTGTGGGTGCCCTTAAGGGGTAACACCACTGTAGAATTTTCAAAAAATTGTTTTTTTTTTGGCTTAAGAGATGCTTTGAACCATTAAGAATAAGGGGAAAAAATTTGGTACCTGTAAAATTGAGTTTTACTTTAAATGCTTGCCCGTTACACAAAAATTCATATTTTCAAAATCCCCTACATGTTTCTCTAGCTATACGCATCTAAATTAATATTATTTTTTTATTCCATTCCACATTCAAGTTTGCGCTTGAGAAATGCCACTCCACTTTGATACCGTAAGTTATTTCATGGCGACACAAGTTAGCGATATTTTTATAGTAGCTCTAGAATAGCTTTTTTCAATGTTATTCTAATTATTGGGCGAATTTGCAGCGTTTCACTCTCAAAATATAGGGAACATTTTTTTTACCAGCATATGATTTATTTTTCTTTTTTTCTTTCCTACAGGCAAGCATTATTGGAATATTTAATTTGCAAAATTTTGATTTTTTTTCTTTCTTTAATTAAAAAAAAATTATTCCCGGCCCACTCTCAAACTTTGATGGAAATATTTGTTTTTAGTTCTAGATATTATGAAAAAAAATTCAGAATTTTGAACCTGGTCGAAATTCATTTTCACTCAAAAGTTATGGAAAAAAGTTATTTTATGGGTAATAGTGATGGGCAAGTGATGAAAATCTGAAAAAAAAACCTCTTTTTTGGACTAAAATATGCCCGACAAAAATTCGTCAACTGTATCCGAGGGGATCTTTCCGATCCGAGGGGTCTCACGACCACGTGAGCTGACCTGGAATGCCCCATATGTATACACACATAGACTACACCGGACAAAAAAGTACGCACCTTTCCATATATTTCGCGTGATCCTTTGCGCACTTTATTTCGTCCCATACTATATATTATATCCAACTGTAAAACATGAAGATAAATCTTAAATAATGTGCCGCATCAGAGTTGCGGCGCTTCGAAAGTAGGTCAAGACTGATACAACTTCGAGTCCCAGTAGGGGGAAAAAGGGAGATGATGGCGAGTCAAGCATTTTATGCGAACTGCGGAGGTTACCCGTGATGCAAGGTTTTGGCTCACTTCCGGATAAGGGCTCTGCGTAGCGAAGTAGTGCGCTCGCGAAATTCACTTATGGACCTCATGTACCCATCCAATTTTGGGCAGAGAACGAATGTTCAACTCCATCCCTTCGAAATTAGCGTAATCAGCGAACGTTATCCAGGCGGTGCTGGCAACAAATCGACCTCAGTGTGAAAAATAAAATCATTGTATTCAAATATTTTCTTAAGGGGCTAGGCCACTCTAGAGGCCGAAAAAGTGGGCTTTTTGGGGATTTTTTTTTCAGAAAAACTACAAAATAAATTGTCATTACAAAAAAGGGTGTTTATCATACATATCACTGACTGTATACAATAATTTTTTTGAAGCGATTACTTTCAAAATTGCGGCTATGCAGCGTTTATCTCAAAACTGCATTATCTGACAAT
The DNA here is from genome assembly GCA_944452715.1 of Ophion slaviceki. NCBI lineage: Eukaryota > Metazoa > Arthropoda > Insecta > Hymenoptera > Ichneumonidae > Ophion > Ophion slaviceki. The sequence goes on from OX101792.1 coordinate 22,405,263, forward strand.
TTTTTATGCAAATTTTTGGAAAATGAAAAATTTGCCTACAAAATCGTTAGATAATTGTTAATAACAAATGAACTATGAAATATAAAAAAAATCCTACGTACTTCCATAGACAATGTATTTTTCAAGATATATTCAACATTTCAAGTGAATCGGTTGAAAATTATGAGTTATGTTTCCGGCCAACTTAAGGCGTTACCCCCACTTGTAGCGCAAAAAAAGACCTTTTTCATGAATTTTTTTAAAGAAAACTACAAAACTTTTTTAATCGATCAATATACCATCTTAAAGAACACATCTTGAAGAACTTTCAGTAATTTTTTTATTGAAAAATATTACATTGTTTAGTGGCAAATGGCCGTCAATGAAATAATGTTTTTATATACACGGTTTGCGGTGACCAACATTGCGGCGAAGTGGATCATCTGAAAAAAAAAATGCGGACGGATTTAGTCAAATATAAGTATAAACTAGTCTTTAATCGAAGGATTTAAAAAAATATTCATTTTTCACAAAATGGCGGACAGTCAAAGTTAATGGTTCGATTTTAACGAAAAAAAATGGCCGTTTTTTGGCTATAAAACAGCCATTTTTTTCGAAAAATAATCGAACGAGTAAAGACTACATTTTTATGTATTAAATAAGCCTGCAAAATTTCAAGAAGATCGGTTCATTAGTGTTCGAGTAATCTTGGTCACCGACTTCAGAAATGCCATTTTGAGAAAAACGCGTTTAAAGTTTCAATTTCAGTTTACACGAAGAAAATATTTTTTTTTGTAAACTTACATAGAGTCATCTATTACGGGCCCATACAGAAGTATGGGCCCGGATACTTATACTTCAAAAAAATGCAATAAAAAAAATCGATTTTTTCAAAATCGCAAGTGGGGGTAACCCCGTAAAAATGCAGTTTTGAGATAATCGCTGCACAGCCACCATTTTGAAATTAATCGCTTCAAAAAATTATTGCATACAGTCACTAATATGTATGATAAACACCCTTTTTTGTAATCTCGATGTATATTGTAGTTTTTCTGAAAAAAAAATCCCCAAAAAGCCTATTTTTTCGTCCTCTAGAGAGGCCTAAGGCCTTAATACCTTATAAATCTCGTGGCGAATTTCGTCGATCCATTTATTTTGCATCCCAAGCTCCGCGATTTCTTCGGAAAATATTTGTATTCTAAAACTTCGAATATCCCGAAAATTGCAAATAGAGCTTTTTCTTTATAAGAAAAGCAACTTTGCGTAAATATCGACAGTGGAAGAGGCATTCCTGGAAAGAGCCTGGTGATTTATAAATTGACTATAAATTCCCAAGAAAACGAAAAAAAAAATGACGCGATATCGGCGCCGTCGTCAGCCCGTTAAATTGATTTATTCGTCAAGAGTACGTGGTCGCGCCATTCGCCTGTAGAGGCTACTTGAACTATGCCATTTCCGTACCCTCGCATCAGGCTTGCTCCTCTCGGTAGGTACGTAACTTGGTACAGGAGTACGTACTGCTGGAAAGGTCTAGCAACGAACCGAAGCAGTATGTGTGTGCTTCAGGTTGAAAGAGGGGGAGGGGGATAAGAATTAAGGGTGAAGGGTGGAAAGCCATATAGTTATTTGATTTCCGCAACACAGCGACTCCGACCGATAGGGTCTTTAGGTTCCGAACTATTACGACGGTAATATTTCACTTCGGTACAATCGTGATGTCGCTGAAAAATCCCGTAATCGAAAAAAATTAGAAGGCCAGTTTTTTGACAGGTGATTCTGTGGTGCCGAGGGTGCTAACTAAATCCAAGATTGCCTAAAAATCGGGGTGCAGGGTTTTTTTAAGGGGATGAAGGGGGATGGGGGTGGATTGATGCCAAACTACAACCACTACGAGGTCGCCGCCGTGAGATAAAATGTTCGGGAAAATCCGGGCTTTATTTTCGTCCACGGCGCCGAAATCGTGGAAGCTCATTTTGGGGGTGAAAAAGTGGGATGAAATTTAAAAAAAACACTTTTAATTCAATATCTCTTTAGGAAAAATTCGTACACTTTTTGTTCAAATGGGAACGTTGTAGCCATTCAAAGGACGCGTCGATCGAGTATTTAATCATCACTCTCCGACAATATCTTCACCCCCAAAGAAATTGTTGAAATACCAAAAAAAAATTGTTCATTGAATTACTCCAAAACAATCAATTTTTCGGGTATGGTTTAAATGTACGAAATGTAGAGAATGATTTTCTCTATATTTTCGTTTTTATGAACCACCTTTGAATTTGGCTTTTTCCAACCCCTCTCGGGGGTTGTAAATGGAAAATGAAATTCTGGAAAAACTTTTGACCGCACGAATTCGCCATCGTGGAACAATTTGTAGCTTTAAGCCTCAACTATATTTTTGTCCACAGCGCCAAACTCGTATCTCTTTATTTTCGGTCAATAATATTCCCATAATTTTATTTTGACTTTTACACCTCCGAGAGGGGTTGGAAAAAGCATAATTTAAGGGCGGTCTATAGAAACGAAAATATAGAGAAATATATTCTCTACCTTTCGTACATTAACACCATGCCCGAAAAATCGATTGTTTCTGAGTTATTCAACAAACATGTTTTTTTTTTATATTTCAACAATTTTTTTGTGCGTGAAGATATTATCGGAGAGGGATGATCGAATACTCGATCGACGCGTCTTTTTAAGGGCTACAACGTTCCCATTTGAACAAAAATTGTATGATTTTTTCCTAAAGAGCTATCGAATTAAAACCGATTTTTCAAAATTTCACCCCACTTATTCACCCCCAAAATGAACTCCCACGACTTCGGCGCTGTGGACCAAAATGAAGCCCGGATTTTTCTGAACATTTTGTCCCCCGGCACCGACCTCGTAGGGGTTGTAGTTTGGCATTAATCCACTCCCATCCCCCTTTAACCCCCATGAAAAAACCCTACACCCCGATTTTTAGGCAAACTTGGATTTAGCACCCGCGGCACCTAAAAAATCACCTGTCAAAAACCTGGCCTTCTAATTTTTTCCGATTCCAATATACAGCGCGACTGTACTACTTGTCGAAATCGTAAAAATCGTTGATGCTTTTATACGCAGGTGATGAAATTCAAGCCCCATTGATCGCAAATAAGGGATGTGACAGAGTAGGCAAAATGGTCGTTAAAGGGATAGTTATAAATTTCAACGTTTACGAATTCCTGCTTTTACCAAAGATCTCATTACCATCGGGAAAGCTGGTACCGTTTGACCTTCCTCCAATTAGAACCTGAGTTCCGATAACGGAATGAACTGACTGTCTAATTACCATGTGAACCTGTACTTACGAATTGATGCACTTACCTGATCGCATCTATGATTTCAGCGAACGCGAAACCGCTGACTTTCGACGAGGTTTACAATCAGAGCAGCCCAACAAACTGCACCGTGTACTGCGGTGGTTTGACAAACGGCCTCACGGAAGAGCTCATGCAAAAGACCTTTTCACCCTTTGGTTCCATCCAGGAAATTCGAGTTTTCAAAGACAAGGGTTACGCCTTTGTTAGGTGAGTGTCGTTAGCGTTTTCCCTGGCCTACATGGTTTGCTTCTACAACGAAAGGCATAGAAAGAGAGAGCAGGGTAGCGAGCCTCAAGTTCTTCCGGTTTTGTATCTCTCATGTTGTCAATCTTGAAACAGCAGCGCCTCGTTACAATTTTGCTCGAAAAATTACGTTGACCGGAACGGCGACAATCCAAAAATCACAACTTATTTCCACCAAGCACATAGCAATATATCCATTCGTAAGAATAACATTTCCACCTTTTTCTCGATTCCCGGCAGATTTTCCACGAAAGAATCGGCCACCCACGCCATTGTGGCGTCTCACAACACGGACATCAACGGACAAACGGTTAAATGTAGCTGGGGAAAAGAGAGCGGAGATCCTAACAACGCCCAACAATCCGGACAGGTGAGATTCGATCAACTGAATCAACTTTCAGCACAGCCAAAAGCAACAAAAAGCAAAGCGAGCCATTAGAGACAATTGGTGCAAAAGTTTACCTCCATCAGCCATGTCGAGAGAGAAGAAAAACGCGTCTCTCGGGAAAATCCATTAAAGAAATCAACCGAGAAGTCAGAGACTCGTCACTAATTATGAAGGACACGATAACAAAGCGATTTCACGAGTAGAGTAGACCGGATGAGTTTAGGAGAGTAGCCACGTTCTAAACTTTTGCCAGAGTTTCCACTATTTTTGTCCTTCGGGCAAACTTTACGGAGGTTCAAGCTGTAATTCACGATCCGATCGATGATCCGAATGGGGTACCTGTCTTCTTAACTTGCTAAAACACTAGGGACTACGAATTGCCGTAAGAACTATGGCAGAAAGCCTGGGGTCGTCTGAAAAGAAGACCTAAAGACCTGTAAGAAGATTCATTAACAGCCATAGTCCAAGGATAATGGAAAGACAGGGTTGATTCCAAAGCCAACAGTTTGGTCTTTCCGTTATCGTTCCAACTTGCTTCATCACGGGCTGCTGTAGCATTGCAGCCCCGTGAATCGGTCTCCCTCAGCAATTCGCGGCGTTGAGGGAAATCTGCGGTACGTCCGATTTGGAAGCACCGCAAAAACTAAAAAGCGAGAGATGGGAAAAGAGGAAGGTGCAACCTTCAGCAACGTTGCCAATCCCTTGCGAATTCATCCCACAATATTAGATTGTAAAATGGTGGTGGAGCGATCTCTGAAATGGATTGCCGAGTTAGGGCTACCGTCGTTGCGACGATTCCTAATGAAATCAACCAATCGCACCATTACCCGATACGTCGTTATTTTTTCCAGGCAATATCGTCAGCAACGTATCCGTATTACGCCGCAGCGGCGGCTGCTGCGGCCGCTGCGGCGGCAGGTGTCGGTGGTGTCGGTAGTGTAGGTGGTGTTGGCGGGGCTGGACAACTTGGCTATTGGTATCCACCCCAATCGTATCCAACGACCGCGGCCACGCAGATGCAGGCAGGTGGTTTTCTTCAGGGGATGCCGGGATACACGTACGGACAGTTTGCTGGTTATCAGCAGGCGCAGTACATGGGGTGAGTTTGGGGCTTGAATAATACGCATACTGCACGCCAATAGACCATACCGCGTACGTATGGGTACGATACTTAAAGGGTATCATTACTCGGTGAGAGGGATAATGAAACACGATTACGAGGCAATCAAATTGCACATCGCGTTGCCATGAGATAGACTGGATTCTATGATTACCCAGTGATAACAAAGACTCGCTGAATGACATTCAAGTACGCGAGTGGCCAATGCAGCCTCATGGCATCGTTATCCGTTTCATTAATGATTATTGCACACTAAAATCGTTCGAAATCTAATCATATATTCAACTATAGTCGTGCTGTCGCTGAAAAACCCCGTGATCGGAAAAAATTAGTAGAAGGCTAGTTTTTTGTGGGGATTTTGTGGGTGCCGCGGGTGCTAGGTCCAAGTTTGCCTAAAAATCGGGGTGTAGGGTTTTTTAGGGGATGAAGGCGATGGGGTTGATTAATGCCAAACTACAACCCCTACGAGGTCGGCGCCGTGGGACAAAATGTGCCGAAAAATCCAGGATTTAATTTTGTTCACAGCACCGAAGTCGTGGAAGTTCATTTTGGGGTGAAATTTAGAAAAATCAGCTTTGATTCAATAACTCTTTGGGAAAAATTCGTACACTTTTTGCTTAAATAGGAACGTTGTAGCCCTTGAAAGGACGCGTCGATCCAGCATGTGATCATCACTCTCCGATAATATCTTCACCCCCAAAAAAATGGTTAAAATACCACAAAAAAATTGTTTATTCAATAACTCAAAAACAATCGATTTTTCGGGTTTGATTCAAATATACGAAATGTAGAGAATCATTTCCTCTATATTTTCGTTTCTATGGAGCGCCCTTGAATTTTGATTTTTCAACCCCTCTTGGGGGTAAAAAATTCAAAATAAAATTCTGGGAAAACTATTGACCGCGCGAATTCGGCGCCGTGGAAGAATTTGTAGCTTGAACCCTCAGCTACATTTTTGTCCACAGCGCCAAACTCGTATCTCTTCATTTTCGGTCAATATTTTCCCCGGGATTTCATTTTGAATTTTCAACCCCTAAGAGGGGTTCGAAAAAGCAATATTCAAGGGTGGTCCATCGGAACGAAAATATCGAGAAAATTGTTCTCTACATTTCGTACATTTAAACCATCCCCGAAAAATCGATTGTTTTTGAGTTATTCAACAAAAAAAATTTTTTTTATACTTCAACAATTTTTTTGGCGTTGAAGTTATTATTGGAGAGGGATGATCAAATACTCGATCGACGCGTCTTTTCAAGGGCTACAACGTTCTTATTTGAACAAAAATTGTATGAATTTTTCCTAAAGAGTTATCGAATGAAAACTGATTTTTCAAAACTTCACCCCACTTTTTTACCCGGAAAATGAACTTCCACGACTTCGGCGCTGTGGACGAAAATAAAGCCCGGATTTTTCTGAACATTTTGTCTCCCGGTGCCGACCTCGTGGGGGTTGTAGTTTGGCATTAATCCACCCCGATCCCCTTTCATCCCAAAAAAAAACCTACACCCCGATTTTTAGGCAAAATTGGATTTAGCACCAACGGCCTCTACAAAATCACCCGTCAAAAAAGTAGCCTTCCTCTAATTTTTTTTGGATTCCAATATACAACACGACCGTACTACTATACGAAATGGGGAAAATCCTATCACCTCTGCTCGATATCACTTGAAATACAAACATGTTAGGCTCTGTTGAGGTAACTGCGAAACGTAAAAACGTCTAACCTTAAACGCAGAATGGGTATGGGTGTTCACGCGGCAAGTACGGCGGCAGGATGGGGTCAAGGATTACCTAGCGGGCCTCAATTACCGCCACATCACGCGACGACAGTTTCAGCACCACCTGGTGTACAAGCTGCTCCACCACCACCGCCACCTCCCGCCCAAATGATGGCCTATCCCATGCAGCAATTCCAGGTAATGTCATATCTTCGAGAATTCTTCCCCTGTCAAACCGTCTTTGTTTAGCTTGCTGCATCTTGTACATTCTTACGTTTTCGCTTGTTCACAATCATTCGACTCGAAGCAAAGAGAACGGAAAAAATACAACCGGACGGAGCGGAGAGGAATTTTTTTTCTGCGGCGTGGAAAAGAACCGTGAATCAATGCTCTACCCTGGAATTATATTCTCACCAAATGAAGTTAATGGGTTACACCAAATTCGTAGCCCGAAAAAAGAGGAATTTTCGCGATTTTTTACTGGGGAAACGCGTACAGTTTTAAATTTTTGTTTTTCACTTCGAAGGATTTAATGGACTTTACTTTGAAGACACTTTAAAGGACGAAGAATTCAATGAAATATTGATTTTTGAAAAAATGGCCGCTGTCCAACGTAAAAGTATCGATTTTTGGTGAAAAAAAACTCTATTTTGGTTCATACACAAAAATTCCTTCGTTCGAGCACTGCTTTTTGATATGTAAAAGAAGCTTGAAAAATTTGAAGTTTATCGGTGCAGCGATTTTTGAGATATCGTGGTCACCGATTTTGAAAAAGTAATTTTGACGAAAAAATAAACGTTTAAAGTTCGCCGGTTCGCGGTACTTACATATACGCCCATAACTCCCTTAATTTTGAACGGATCGACTTGAAATTTTTGGAAAATATATTTGGAATGTTGCATTTTGAGAAACCGTCGAAGAGCAAAAATCGATATTTTCAATCATTTCAACTAGAGGTAAGCCCCTAAGAAGTTACCGGTTTGATAATACAAGATAATGATTTTCTCCAGCCGATCAATGAGTGAAACGCAGAACATCCTTTTTGAGCTGGGGGTAAAAAACTGAATCTGACAGACCAGGGCGATTTTTTTTATTTATTGAGATTAATCCGCATTCATACACTGACTGATCTACTCTACAGAAAAGAGTATCGATTCAACAACTTCTCAACTCCGATTTATACGATCCAGTTATATTCTTTTCGTTCTCCGTTCGTACGTAACACTTTTATGGTCTGAACGTCTTGGTTGCACTTGTGTATCAAAGAGGAATTATGTGTCGAAGAATGTCGAATGCATGGAGAGCAAATGGCAATGGAGATCAGAAGAGAAGACGTGGATAAAAGGAGGTGCAGCGTTAATGCCAGTTCCGGCAGCAGTGTTTGGGTTAGAGCCACCTACAGAGTGTAACAGCAAAGGGAGGGGGTGCCAACAGAGCTTTGAATTCTCACGCATGAAAAAAAAATCATCGTCATATCATCATCAAATAAAACCAAAAAAATCAAAATCAATCAAATGAAATCAAAAAATCAAAAGTAAGCATATGAAATCAAAAAATCAAAACCAATCAAATTAAATAAAAAAAATTAAAATCAATCAAATTAAATAAAAAAATCATCAAATAAACGCCCGGCTAAAATGGCGGAATGTAGCATACAATATGAAAACCATTTCAATATAGAAATTGCATATTGCATTCCCTAAATTGCTTAGCTTCCTACTTTACATCTCCATTTTTATACAAGACTTTCTTCTAATATTCATTTCACTATGAGACTTTTTTTATACATCACCACCGACAAAAAACCCGCTGTAATATGCTTTTTTGTATTAGAAAAAAACAATTCGCAGACATTGCTCGTAGCACTTGATTGGATATTGGAGTAAATTGAAGTGAAATTTTCCCGTGATAAATGTTCGAAAAAAAGAACGACACTGACAAATGATTTAATTCTAGAAGTACACGATTGCGTTCAAACGACGAGGCAGAACTAGAGTTTTTCCTCCTTGGTGAAAAATTTTCATAGGCTTGATCGCCTTTTTTAAAAAAGACACAAACAAATATTGGAATATACGTACTTTTGCAGAAACTGCAACATTCGAAAGTTGACTGGGTCCTTCAGACCGAACGTGTATGAAAAAAAGTGGTAAAAAATGTGCGCAAACTTCTAGGATTAATAGCATTTATGCTACAGTTAAAGATAACAATTATTCAAATGGGCATTAAAATAATAATTGTATTATAGCACATGACTCATTAAGGAGGGAGATCCCTTTAGCCAGCCGAAAATAAGCAACTTTTCAAAAAAAAAATTGTGTCGAAATTATTTTTTTCTACATGATTAATATTTTATGTACATATTATTAAATCTTTCGATTTTCCAATTTTTTTGTATCTTTTAATTGCCGGCTGTACGACACTTGCTTCAGAGACGTTTGCCGCCTGAGTTGTTCCACGGCGTACAACCTAGCATCTGGTGCATTGATCTGAAACATCAAAACCAAGAAGTTTTAGATTTCTAAGACCCACACGCTCTATGTGAACCTCAAAAATCCAAAGAAAAGTGAAAATTCGAAAAACGGTACGTCTTTGAAAAAATGTTCTATGTTTCATTCATTTATTACTGAAAAAGTATTTTTTTTAAATAATTTTCAAGGACAATTCGCTTATTTTCGGCTGCCTTAAGGGATCTTCTCCCTCAATGATATTTTTTCTATGATATTCTTTCTAGAAATGTCTTCAAATAATGAAAATAAATTTTTATTTAGTCGTCTAGTCTATGTACAGTAGAGACTGGTCTTAAATGTTCCACGTTGATTTTCGCCTCCGCGTACTTTTGATTTGATACGGATATAAATCGAAATTCGAGTGAAAATGGTGTTTACGTCGAAAATCGAAATTTGATCGGTCGCTGCAAAGGGTCGATTGAGCACCGCATGAGATAATATATACCCGGTAACGTAGAGGATCTCGAGTCTAGAGCCACTGATATTTCTGAAATTGGGCACCGTCTCCTATCTCGCCTATCTCCGATTCGCTATCCTTATAATCGAGCAACTCCCCGAAGGAGCGTCGCCTCTCTCCTCGACATCCACAAAATTTATTCAAAATTTTCCACCTGGATTACTCGTGGGACCGAGCCAGCTCGAGCCACCTCATTCTCTGGCCTCACCCTGTTTGCCATTTATCCCAACTGACAACGTCTCGGGATACCTCCACCTTCTCTCCATATGGGGCATTTCACGCTAACTTATGCAACTTTAAAAACGTGCTTTTTTCACTGCAAAATTTCTGTAAAATTTGGATTTAAAAAGTAGTTTTTTTTCGAATTTTAATGAAATTCGAAATTATTTGAGAAAATTTCGTTTTTTTATTGACCGCTTATTTGATAAAAATTTAAACATTGCGATATCGAAGTTCTGGAGCGGAATAGCATTTGTGGGGAATTTTACGGCGGATGACAAAATCACAGTTGCAACTTGCAGGCCGGATGTACATTTACAACGATAAAAAAATGTATTTTTTTAACGATAGAAATATATATGTAGAATATTTTCCCGAAGTTTCAAAGCGGAATTCGAAAAAAATTAAACGTCAACGCTGTGCCTTATTGCTCGGATTCAGAGCGGGCACAAACTTCAATCGCGTTTTTCTCAAAACCGCATTTTCCAAATTGGCGTGCAGGATTGCGCAAAAACTATTAAGCCGATTGAAAATTGATAGAAATATTGATAATATTGCTACCTTCTACTTGACTAAAATTATTTCTGAAAAATTGGAAAAAAAAACTACTTTTCAAATCCAAATTTTACAGAATTTTAGCGTAAAATGTTGATTTTTCTTTTGTAAACGCGTGCCATTCTCTTAATTTTGCATTTTCTTCATTTTAATTACTGTCAAGTAGAAACTACACATGTTCGAATTGAAAGAATTTTTTATTTTTTGCAAATCAATTTTTTCTTTTTACCAATCAAATTTTTTTTGCAAATCAATTCGATTTTGTATAGCAGTTTTTTTTGCAAATCAGATTTTTTTTTCAAATCAAAGTTGCAAATCAAGATTTTTTTTTGTAAATCAAAGAAGGTAGACTGCACGCCGATCCGCAACTCCCGCGGAAACCTTGCTGTAACACTTTGCCACAGCTCCGCCATTTTGATGATAAATGAATAAAAAAAATTGTTTTGTATGCCTAAATATACTGTTAAAGTATACCTACAGTATGACAAATGCAGAATAATGATGTCTTAGTTTAAAAAGTCCTTAAAATTGCTTAGGTTTTTTTTCGTCTAAATGTATATCCCACCTCAAGTTTTTAAGGCTATGTATCACACTGTTCGCCCACTTCGAAATTTCGAACCCCAATTTCGACCAAACGATGAAGTCAATTGAGATGAAATTTATCGTGTACATGCGATATTGTGGCAGAAAAAGCCTGACCGTCAACATTTTTCCAAATTTTGAAAAAAAAAATTAGTTTGTAATTACCATAGGATGAATAGTGAATTACTAACTGATGCATCGAAATCATGCAGCTTTCTCAAAAACACCTTTTGAGCGTTGTTTCGACTGATTTTATGTTAAAATGACGGAGGCATTGAGATTTGGAGTTTCTTTTACATCAAAGTAGCGAAATTGTACCAACGGAGCTCAAAATATTACCGACAATCCTGAAAATCTAGTGCGTCAAATTCCCGACTGGTGGCGATACTGGATGGTGAATCTGTACACATAACACGCATCACACACGGACTTGCAGCAACCGTCGCCTATTGGGCCTCTGCTCTTTGCTGTAGTGCGAGTAGCAGACGGTTGCTGCGCCATCTGACGGTAGTTTCCAGTGGCTCGTAGCCAAAAAAGACGAATTCTACAACTGTGATACATGGCCTTAAGCGCCTAATTTAAAAAGAGTCGATTTTTTTTAAACCTCGCCTCACGACAATAACGCAGATAATAATATCTAAAAATATGGACCCGTGCAATGAAGACCAAAGATTGAACAAAAACGAAAACCAACATCAGACAGATCCGAAACCATGGAAATTAGCATGCAACGCCTGTGGCTGAAAGAGACGACGCCCATTTTTTTCCACTCAGATAAAGAAACATTGCCCTTCGTCTCTTTTCCTGAAATGGAGAAAAAGCCAGAGATAATTCCTTCAGGGACGGTACTCGGAATTATATTCCTCGAGTCATGTATAACAACCGGAATATTTCCTCATACATGTATTTTCGCCTGCTTTCAAAACGATCGTCGCTTAACATCCTGTTGGCTCGAAACATCACGATTTGTAGAATATGCGCATATCGTTCTTGTGCACCCGCGGTCCAAACAAAAGGATTCGTTTCTGACGAGGATACGAAAACTAATTTTCTTTCGAACAAACGAATCATTTATAAAAATGAGAACTTGCTGCCTGACTATGGTATAGCTGTATTAATTTCGATGCTTCAATGCAAAGTCGCGCGGGCTGACACCTGATGTTCGAACTTTTAAATATTATTTTGCTCCCAACAAGCTTCCAAAGCTTAAGGTTGAAAAATCAGAAAAACCAACAAACCTCGATTACCCGTGGTTTGTCTTCCATACGTTGTCACTCGTCAGATACCATTACCCTAATTGGAACCATATTTGCATGCATCGCAACATATCACAGCAAAGAATCGCTTCATGAAAAAAAAACGTGCCTCAGCCTCGAATGAAGACCTGTAACTTTTGTTTTCTGCAAATATCAATAATTTAAGGAGTTTCGAACCCAAACAAATCCAAACGTTACCATTTGATTCAAATTTATACAATAAGTTGTGTGTGATATACTGAATACAGCCTCCAAATTTTTAAGCGATCGTCTACACCGTTTCTGTAATTTTTACAATTGAAAGAAAAAACACTTTTCAACATAGGGAGATGCCTCATCGCCATATGGCAGTTTTACGCACGAAATAGTGTGAAAATATGTTTAAAATGTCACTAATCCCCGAAAAAACTGTCATAACACAAAAATGATGTTTTGAGAAACACACATTTTTTTTTTTTTTTCACATTCGTGAAGTCACTGTGACGTCACTATTCATCTAAATTAGCCTGTAATGATTTTATTTATTGTGAAATTTATCAACCTTTTCGAGGGTTATAAATAATATGTAGCCAATTGCAAAGAACGATTTTTCTGGGTTATGACAGTTTTTTAGAGGACGAACGATGTTATGAAAAACTGTCAAATCACTCAATAAATTACGATACTGATGAAAAAATTGTCATAACGTTTTAAACATTTTTTCCCTACTATTTCTTGCACAAAACTGCCATTCGGCGATGAGCCTAGACATCTCCCTATGATAAAAAGTGTTTTTTCAATTGTAAGTTTTATAAAAAGGGCGTGGAAGACTGATTTAAAATTTGGGTGGTGCATTCAGTATATGACAAAGAATTTACTGTATAAATTTGAATCAAATGGTAACATTTCGTTAATTGTCTTGAAACTCCTTGGCCCGAACAGCTGTCAGGAAGGTTTTGGAAGTCTAGACGAGATGACCACCTAATACATAAGTATTTTCGAGACAGTATCACCGAATGTGATAGATGAGAATGAATAGAGCGTGTCTCAAAATGACCTGACATTTTCAACTGCGCGCCATTTTTTTTTGTGGCGAACATAAAGTACCAACCTTTGACAACTGGCATCAGGAAGTATAGAGGTTTAGTCATGGAGAATTACACGATCGAACAACGCATGGAAATTGTTATTTGCCGCATTGTTACTGCATAGTTATTGCAGACGAAGTTTCATGGTCGTGTTATCTCGCGCCGCGGCGATGTTGGCCACCAAGTTCGTGCGATTTGACGCCATTGGACTTCTTTGGGGTTTTCTGAAAGAAAAAGTGTATGCCAATGATCCGCAGACCATTCCGGAGCCCAAGGAAGCAATTGATTGACCAATAATTAAATTAGTCCGCAATTGTGCCAAAATGTTATTGAAAATTTCGTCAAAAGAGTGAACGTTTGCAAACAGGGACGAGGCGGCCATTTATCGGATATTGTGTTCCACGCATAACCTCCATGTTTGCACCTTATATTCAAATAAAAATATTCGTACTTTTCAAATGAACAATACGTTTTATTGATATATTAAAATGTCAGGTCATTTTGAGACACACTATATTATTCGCGAGATCCGTGAAGACTTCCGGTTGCATTTTGCATGAATTCACCGTGATAAAAGCCCGTGGAAGAAAAGCTCCGGTATTCGAGGCTGAGGTAGCACCACAGAGACGCTAATCGTTAGAGGAATGTACTCCCCGTGGCTGTGCATCCTCCCTTGTGGAAGCTTGCGAGAAGATAACCGAGCAATGGAGAGCGTGAGTGCGGGATGCATGGGAGAAAAAATGTTGACGTGATTGTGCGAGAGAGCCTTGTTTGTGTGTCTGTGATGAAACATTGTATAATCATGTCTTTATGCATATACATATATATGAGACATTCTGCACCCAATACGACTCATTTTCAAGCCTCGTCATCTGGGATTCTTTGTACACGATGTTATTCATTTTACCCCAAGAAGCGTTCGGTTTGAAAAATTCTCTCATTTAGCCATTAAGGCACCCGAAGCCGGACAAAAATTCACAGTTTATCGCCACGCCTCTCGTGACCACACCTGACAGTGTAACGGATGAGCCTTGTCAAGCTTTACTCTAATGAACAAGTCACCTTGGCCGTTAGCAGTATGAATAAAACTTTGCGGTAACTCACGAGAGTGTCAAAAAGACACGGGCATCAAGAACTATCGCGAATAAAAGTCATTTTGGAAGATGCAAAGCTTGAATGTTACTCGGAGTAGAACAGTGATCTTTAAGGGGCTATGCCAGTGTGAACACTGAAAATTTGGGTGATTTTCGGGATTTTTTTTGAAGAAAAGTATTCAATTAAATGTTTCGGAAAATTAAGAATGTATTTGGCTATATTTGACGTATATTACATAATTTTTTCATAGAAAAATATTGAGATCCAAGCGACTTATGCGATGCCTTCGGAGGCGCCGAAAAAAAAGTTCCTCCACTGCTGACACGATTCCGGCCGATTGAGTTGCTGAAACCGAAAAAGAAAAAAATGTCGTTAAACTGGAAGGTATTTCCTGTACAATGACGTAGGATTTTCGAAAAATATCAAAATCTAACAAAATGGCGTAGTTATGAAAAAAAGTCTGTTTTCTTGCCTATAAAATGATCGTTTTTTTCAATGCCAAATCGTCAATTTTCATCCAATCAAAAATATCCTACGTCATTGTAGAGTAAATATATTCAAGAGTACTCAGTTCAAATTTCAAGTCAATCAGATAATTGCTCTTTGAGTTACAATGTCAGCAAATTTGAAGAATCTCATTTGAAGGAAAACGCGTTTAAAGATTTAACTATCCATTTTTGCAAGATAAAATGATATTGATATAAATAATATAAATGATAATATATTATTTATATCATTTATATTTATTATAATATAATTTATATTTATTATAATATATATAAATATATAATATATATTTATATCAATATATTATATATCGAAAGTATAAACTGTCGAAAAAGGCAATAAAAATCAATTTTTTGAAAGTGTCACACTGGAATAGCTCCTTAAAGGGACTTGAGCGTTTGTTTTTCTCAGAAGTTTAAAAATATGTATTTTTTTGGAAATGCTCTTACAGCAGATCACTCGATTTATATGTTGGTGTAAAATCCAGATATTAGTATGTAGGTGTCTTGTCACATAATGCCAGGGATAAACTGAATTTTGAATACCACTTTGGTTTGGATAGCAGAATAAAATATCGGATCCATGGAGACATTGCCAATGAGACGAATAATTTAGTTTCGATATTTCAATAATTATTTCGTTTGAATAATTGCTTAAAAATATACAAAAATTAACTGTGATAAATGACGATGTTTCGAAAATTCCTCAAATTGTGTACACTGTCCCTATCACTTCGAATATCACTATTAAAGTGAAGCAAATTTCTAGTCAAGTAATGACTGGAAAAATTGAAGGATTATTGTGAACACTTCTTTTCTTTGGATAGCAGATAAAAATATCGGATCATTGAAGCCATTGCCAATGAGGAAAATAATTTAGTTTCGGAATTTCAATAACTATTTCGTTTCAACAATTTGTTTTTAAATATACAAAAATTAACTATGAAAAATGATAGTGTTTCAAAAATTCTTCAAATTCTGTACACTGTGTGCCTAATTTTTAAAAAATATACAGAAATTAACTATGGTAAATGACGATGTTTCAAAAATTCTTCAAATTGTGTACACTGTCCCTATCACTTCGAATATCAAAGAGTCATTATTAAAGTGAAGCAAATATCTCGTCAAGTAATGCCTGAAAAAAATTGAAGGATTATTGTGAACTTTCTTTGGATAGCAGATAAAAATATCGGATCATTGAAGCCATTGCCAATGAGGAAAATAATTTAGTTTCGGAATTTCAATAACTATTTCGTTTCAACAATTTGTTTTTAAATATACAAAAATTAACTATGAAAAATGATAGTGTTTCAAAAATTCTTCAAATTCTGTACACTGTGTGCCTAATTTTTAAAAAATATACAGAAATTAACTATGGTAAATGACGATGTTTCAAAAATTCTTCAAATTGTGTACACTGTCCCTATCACTTCGAATATCAACGAGTCATTATTAAAGTGAAGCAAATATCTAGTCAAGTAATGCCTGGAAAAAATTGAAGGATTATTGTGAACTTTCTTTGGATAGCAGAAAAAAATATCGGATCATTGAAGCCATTGCCAATGAGGAAAATAATTTAGTTTCGGAATTTCAATAACTATTTCGTTTCAACAATTTGTTTTTAAATATACAAAAATTAACTATGAAAAATGATAGTGTTTCAAAAATTCTTCAAATTCTGTACACTCTGTGCCTAATTTTTAAAAAATATACAGAAATTAACTATGGTAAATGACGATGTTTCAAAAATTCTTCATATTGTGTACACTGTCCCTATCACTTCGAATATCAAAGAGTCATTATTAAAGTGAAGCAAATTTCTAGTCAAGTGATGCCTGGAAAAATTGAAGGATTATTGTGAACACTACTTTTCTTTGGATAGCAGAAAAAAATATCGGATCATTGAAGCCATTGCCACTGAGCAAAATAATTTCGTTTCGGAATTTCAATAATTATTTCGTTTCAACAATTTGTTTTTAAATATACAAAAATTAACTATAAAAAATGAGTGTTTCAAAAATTCTTCAAATTCTGTACACTCTGTGCCTAACTTTAAAAAAATATACAGAAATTAACTATGGTAAATGACGATGTTTCAAAAATTCTTCAAATTGTGTACACTGTCCTTATCACTCCGAATATCAAAGAGTCATTATTGAAGGAAAGCAAATATCTAGTCAAGTAATGCCTGGAAAAAATTGAAGGATTATTGTGAACTTTCTTTGGATAGCAGAAAAAAATATCGGATCATTGAAGCCATTGCCAATGAGCAAAATAATTTAGTTTCGGAATTTCAATAACTATTTCGTTTCACCAATTTGTTTTTAAATATACAAAAATTAACTATGAAAAATGATAGTGTTTCAAAAATTCTTCAAATTCTGTACACTCTGTGCCTAATTTTAAAAAAATATACAGAAATTAACTATGGTAAATGACGATGTTTCAAAAATTCTTCAAATTGTGTACACTGTCCCTATCACTTCGAATATCAGTCATTATTAAAGTGAAGCAAATATCTAGTCAAGTAATGCCTGGAAAAAATTGAAGGATTATTGTGAACTTTCTTTGGATAGCAGAAAAAAATATCGGATCATTGAAGCCATTGCCAATGAGCAAAATAATTTAGTTTCGGAATTTCAATAACTATTTCGTTTCGAATTTTTTTTTTTAAATATACCAAAATCGACCACGATAAATGAAACTAAAATTCTTCAAATTGTGTGCACTGTCTCCATCCCTTCCGATACAAAAAAAATAATTACTAAAAAGAAGCAAATGTTAAAAATCTCCGATATAAGGTCACGCCATTTTCGGTCCAAAATGAGCAACGTAAAAAATACGTGCCAAATTCCAGTATACGCGGTTGAAAATGGAGTAATTCGAGTTGGTGCGAGAAATCGATTGCGGTTAGTTGCGCTCTTCGTCCTCGCCTCGTTCGAAGCCTCGTGGTTGCCTGAATTTAGCAAAGCAACGATAAGGCAACTCGTTACGAAACGTGTACGAGGTTTCGACAACGACCGTAATTGATTGGCAGGATGCCTCGTACATAGTAAAAAAAACCATCCGCTCTATAGATAACATTCACCCATGTTGAAAATACGGACGCAAAACTTAACAATACGTTTGTGTGTTAAAATGGTAAAGTGTGTTCTTGGTTGCGGTCCAGCTAGCGGATGAGGACTGGCTGACGCCTAGCCTCCTAGTGTGATGGTAAGCAAGCGCCCCCAACCGACAGGAATAACCGTCACCGTCACGACCATCACCATCAATGACAACGCCGAAGTGACAGCAGCTCGCCGCGACGTTATCGTCGACTCTTTCGTCATTACGATATCAACAAATATCATTTTCACTCTTGTCGTCGTCGTCGTCGCCTTTGTCGTTATCATCGTCATTCTTGTCGTTTGGGGATACCGAAGCACCAAAGCGACGAGAAAACAAAATATTCGAAAGAGGAAGAACGAGGAGAAAAACAATCGGCGCACGTGATGATAGTAAACAAAAAAAATTTAAGCGAAATTATCGGTTGCCCTAACGCGACAGCCGAGATTAAAGAAACAACGGTAAACGCTTGTACCTATATTTTCGACACCGAGTAACATCAGCGAAAACGTAAAACCGAACCGAAAACGAGATGAAAAACAGATAAGTGAAACTCGCGAAAGACCCGACAGCTCCTCCCAGCTCATCCAAATGTCCTTGTTGCGAAAGCCAACGTTGAACAATCTCACAATTGTTATTTACGAGGACAAAAACGACAAGCAAAGCCATCCTCTGCTCTATGATACACTTCGGGGGATTCGAGGTGTGGCTCTGAAGTGAAAGGTATAGAAATGATGATGCGGAAAATAATATCGCTGATCAGCCGAAATGAGAATCTGTCGAAGCCCGATTACTCCAGACCTATACCGGCAGTTCTTTTTCGCATACACACACACGCGCGCGTATCCCCGTTGATATTGTAATTCGTTCTATGTGGTTTTCGGACGACTTTACAAGAGAGCCAAAAAAACTTATTGCAATATCGAAGAGATGCAGCTTGAGGTCACGTGACGTGTTCCATCAGCTGAATAAAGCGTTCTGATTGGTTATTGACATACAACGTTTTACGGATGCGTTCAGAATTGAAATTTCAACCATGATGGTCACAAAAAAGAATTTATTAGAAAAAGAGACATTTTGCAATATCAACGACGATATATATATGTTTGTGTGTGTGTATATATATATATATATATATGAGGTATTCCAAGTGTTTTCGAACGGCCTGACCTTCTTCAATCTTTTTCAAAATTGGTGATGTTTTCGTATCATATATTTTGAGTTCGTGGCATTTTTTACAGATTTCTATCGGCTCGCTAACTCGGCTAACTTGGAGATAAGAGTTTACACGTGGTAAAATTTCAAATGATCGTATCGTAGTGATCTTCTCGTCGTACGAAAAAATGTTCTCTACAAAAAACATGCGTTTTCCTATTAACTATTTTGGAAAAAAAATTCAAAATTTTCCAAGTACTACAACACAAAAAAAAAGAAAAATCGTTAATTTTTTAATTTTTTAACCCCAATGACAAAGTTGATCCTGCTGAAATTTACACTGAATTTTCTTTTGTTAGCGTAAAACAACATGTGTAAGTTTCATTCTGGGCTGGACTTGTGTTCAGTTAATATCGTCGTTTTAAATTTAATGGGAACTTGTTTTTGTTGAATAACTCGGCGATTTACAATTTTTAAGTAAAAACGACAATGACTGAACTTATAGGAAATCGAGTGCTTCACAAGTGGTCATTGTAGTTTTTTCTCTACCATCGATATTTTTCGAATTAAACGTGAAAAAAGCGATTACTGCATTATCTCGTTTATTTTTAACTTTAGGGCATAAATGAACATTGACAAACTTGTGGAGAATGAAATTTTGAACTATTTTTGTTCCCACCTTTTTTTCCTAAAATCAATATATAAGGTCGTACGCCAACGGTAAAAGAAAAGAGCGAATGGTTCGCGAAATAATATTTTCACGCTTCTCGTTTTTTTTACCGATGGCGTATGACCTTAAATATTGATTCTAGGAAGAAAAAAAAAGGTAGAGACGAAAATTGTCAAGAATTTCATTCTCTACAAGTTTATTAATGTTAATTTATGCCCTAAAGTTAAAAATGAACGAGATAATACTATAGTCGCTTTTTCAGGTTTAATTCGAAAAATATCGATGGAAGAGAAAATACTGTAATGACCAAAGTTGTAAAGCACTCGATATCCTACAAGTTAAGTCATTACCATTTTTACTAAAAAATTGTAAATCGCCGAGTTATTCAACAAAAACCACTTCCCATTAAATTTAAGACGACGATATTGACTGAGCGCAAGCCCTGCCCAGAATGAAACTTACACATGTTGTTTTACACTAATAAAAGAAAATTCAGTGTAAATTTCAGCAGGATCAACCTAGTCATAGGGGTTAAAAAAAATTAAAAAATGAAAGATTTTTCTTTTTTTTAGTGTTGTAGTACTTTGAAAATAAAAAAGTAAAATTTCCAAAATAGTTCATAGAAAAACGCATCTTTTTTGTGGAGGACATTTTTTCGTACGACGAGAAGATCCTACGATACGATCATTTGAAATGTTATCACGTGTCAAATTTTATCTCCGAGTTGGCCGAGTTAGCGAGCCGATAATAATCTGAAAGAAATGCCACTTACTGAAAATACATGATACAAAAACATCACCAACTTTGAGAAAGATTGAAGCAGGTCAGGCTTTTAGGCCGTTCGAAAACACTTGGAATACCTCATATATATGTACATGTGTGTGTGCATACATGTGGCTTCGTCATGCAGTATCGAAACCTCGAACCGCCGGAGCAGGATACCAAATGCAGGGACTCGAGATAAAAATGCAAAAATATATATGCGATATATCCGCGATCTGATCGCCGTTTGGGTTATCCGTTTGCGAACGATAAACTCTAGCGGTGCCCCGTGTTCGTCTCTCATCTCCTCTTTCACCGTACGATACACGCGGTGCAGCGCACACACGCCCACATCCGCAAACTCACACACACACACCTACAAATATGCTCGGGCGTACGTGCGCGTGGGTGTGTGTGTGTGTGTGCATTTGGGTATACGAGCACGAACGTATGTACGATGGGGGCTCTGTAAATTTTCCACCGATCCCCCTGCACGCGAACGCAAAGTGGATCTCCGCGCGGCCAATGTTTGCCCGTGCCAAGCGAATCCGTTATTTTTGTATAGGTAGTTTGTAACGACTTCGAGGCCCCCCCACTGTACACTTTCGACCGCGGGTATCCTACGGTTGCATCGGCGAGATCGTCCTCACCAAACTCACCGACAAGCAATCGAGAAAAATCTTGAAATTTCAGACGCAGATAGAAAAAGAAACGGAAACACGAAAAACTTCATGATACACCCTCATCAAACCACACACTCTCCTTACTCGAGGGTGTAAGCCTCCTCGACACTCTGCAAATTTCCAGCATCACGCGAACTTTTGTGCGAATAGAAATTGAAAAAAAAACAAGAGAACAAAATTACACGAACGAGATGGATTAAAACGTGGAAATTAAACTAAACTCGATAAAATATATATGAATCGAATGAAGTATTTTTTGCGAGTCTCTCTCCCGCCCCGATATCAAAGTACGGGGATTCCTTTTTCGTGGATGAGAATCTTGTGATCAAGCGCAGCGCACAATACGTCGTGGAGGATATAATGAAGGGAGGCGTTATCGGGTGTATTTTACGTTCGAGCTAGTAAACAAAACAACAAAACAACAACAAAAATATTTAAGGACAAAAACAAGTTCAAGTTAGGTAGTTAGATATAAATATATAAATAAATAAATGAATACATACATACATATACATATATATACATATATATATATATATATATATATATACATTATTGCAATGTCAAAGGACATATTGTACCCGTGTATATGAGATGCTTATTCCAAATTCGGCAGCGATAGTCCAGGCAATAAGCATGAAAGTAAGCACTTTTTATATATAAACACGCGAAATTGTTCTAAGGGTAATTAGATGTCACTGAATCAAATGGCGATAATAATTTTGCAATCAACCGCCGAGAAAATGTTTTAGAATGTTTAAAAACCGTTTAATCCGGAACCTAGTAATTTTATTGAAAAATATGTCAAACAAAAGTTGTTTGGGACATAAAAGTACGTAAAAAAGTATTGAACGTTCATCCTCGTATCTTCAAAAATAAGGGAGGAAAAAACGAAAAACCATTTAATTGGGGGACGAAGACCTCGAAGTTTCAAAAAATAAAAAAATATCAAATTCGAATATATTTCGGGTTTTTTTTGTTACATGTTGCTTTGGTAACAGTTAATCTAACTTTCTAGAGATTTTTCTTATTTTCATTTATTGTACAAGTATTGAAAAATGACGACTGAACATTGACAAAATTACTGGTTGAGGATCACTGTCAGAAAGAGACGCACTATATGGCTATGCCGTTCGCACTCATAGGAGGTTCCTTCTATCGTTCCGCCACGCATGCGCGCAACGCGCTCCAACGAGTATCTTGCGTCCCAGTGGCGCTTCAGCTGCAAAGGGATTTTGTCTTGCAAACAAATTTTCATTCGTCTTTATCTCCCTCATTTTTGAAGATACGAAGACGAACGTTCAATACTTTTTTACGTACTTTTAGGTCCTAAACAACTTTTGTTTGACGTGTTTTTCGATAAAATTATTAGATTCCGAATTAAACGGGTTTAAATATTTTAAAACATTTTCTCGGGGATTGATTGCAAAATTATTATCGCCATTCGATGCAGCGTCTTTCAATTACCCTTAGATTAATTTAGCGTATTTATATCTACAAAGTGCTTACTTTCGAATTTTTTACTGGACTACGAGCAACGAGCAACTTTACTGGAATACTCGTTATATTGTGTTTGATACTAGAAATTGTTGCGTTGAAGTTGCAGATAAAATCTGTGGCGAAAATAATGACTGTCTCTTCTCTGTTTTCCCTTCCGTCCCTGCCTATCTGCCTCTTTCTTACTCCGATACTCCTACTCCCCCCAATCAATACCTTTTTCGAGCTCGCGTAATTTCTTTTCGATCAATCCATCACCGATGTTATTGCCACTTATGTATTTTTTGCCAAAATTTCGTTGTTAACTTTGTCCTGAGCAAGTGAAAAAAAGCATCAAAGAATATACCTGTTTTGTTTAAAAATTGGATGTTGAGCCTACCTTCAGAGTTTTAGAAGCAAATAAAATAATATTTGCGTTTTCTCAATGTTTTGTTGAATTGAGGCCCTTAAGTGCCCGATGTGAGGAAATCGTGACAGATGAGAGACAGGTGCGTGCTTCGGATGTTCTAGCTTGTTGACAAAGTCTAAGATCGTGCGAGTTGAATTAGAAGTGATGAAAACCCTCCCGGGGACAAGATTGATGTTAAGGCTGAGGGTAGGCTTGACAAGTAAATTAACAGTACGAGAAAAAGTTCCGAAGAAAATCAAACGCAAAAAGAAGCGAGAAAATGTGGAAGAAATTTGTGGTCGCGTACTACCCAACCCATTCATTTTTGCATCGCCATTAATCGAGCAGACGTTGGGTGAACAATGAAACTGACACCGGATAAAGTTAAATCTGACCTTAATGAGAAAAAGGCATAGAAAATTAGAGAAATATTCGTAGAAACGATATCGAAAAAAAATAAAACAATTATTTTCGCAGTCCTGACCTCATCCCCATCTCTACGAAAATATCCACATTTGTCGATGGGATATTTGCGTCGAAAAAAAAGACCGAGAGCGAGCACAGGGAAAATTCAAGGCAGATGCAACCTAGTCGAAAGACAAGACGTTTTCAACTACGAGATTGCATTGAAATTTTTCTATTTTTTAGAAATCTACTAAAACTTTTCGAGCGGGAATTGAACAGATTAAAAATGTTGGAATCCAATGAAATTAAATGTAGAGTAAAGGAGTAAAAAGGACGAAAGAACAAGAGCTATAGAATGGCTTGAAATCTATTTTCTCTCAGCTATATTAAAGACGATCTCGGTTGTGTCGATGGAAATATGCAATTTTGAAAAAATCGAAAAACAACGAAAAAAAATGCCGAGAATTTTGAAAAACTTTATTTTTGGCGAGCACGAGTGATGTTTCGAAACGACGAGATAGGGAGAGCGCTGAGAGGGAGAGAGACCGAACCAGTGAGAAGTAAAAAAGTGAGGCAGGGAGAGAAAAGAGCAGAGAGAGGGACAGAAAGCTGAAGGCGATCTTTGGGGTTGCTCGAAATTTTCGGTAGCCGCTGATTTTTTTCAGACAGCCAGCCAAGACGACGGTAGTCCAGTGGTAGACTTTTCCAGTAGAGAAATTGTTTTTCCTCTCGGGCATGTGAATATTCAACGTCTCGAGTGGATGAGTCGATCAGACGACGAAACTTGCCCCTTTCATATGTTGCAAATTCCGAAACTCGCGTTTTGTTCAATATTTTGAGCCTTGCGCTCCCAATTATTCATTGCAATTAAAAAAACACAGAACTCGAGGATTTGCTCTGACAGGATGACTGTGACCCGAAGGCGGGACGCACAAGAGGCAAAAAAAGAAGTTATTCGTACGAAATAACGCGAAAATGAATGCAACCAGACTAAAGATGTCAGTCGAGTTGGTCAAGAGGGAAAACGAAGCTTAGACGAGAGATGAGAGCATGCAGTACTCGCTGCCTCGTATACTGCATAAACTCGTATAAATACATGATTATAAATACGCATAGGGATAAGCTAGGGTAGGATTTAAAAAAAGCGTCGTGTGTGTGAGCGAGAAAAAATCACAAAAATTAACCAATAAGTAAAAGCGAGAGCAAAAAATACGAAAGAAGTAAAAAAAAAAAGAAACGTTGATACGCCACGATGAATAAGTAGAAAACATGATTGCGCCACGAAAGACGCTACAAATACAAGAGCGATGTACATTATTAGTTAGGAGAAAGAAATGAAAATCTAGGCAAATTTTGTAAAGAAAAGGAGATGAATACAGTAGCGAAGGATGTGAGAGACACGAAGATCTTATATCGAACGTGACTCGATGTTTTTTTACTTTTGTTTTTCGTGTTTGATCAGAGGTCTATTGCTCGTGGAATCTCATTCTATAATCCAAAACCATGAGAATTTTACGCGTATCGAGATGGAGTGAAAATCAAAATAGAACGAACTGCTGTATTTTGATTTCGAACAAAAATGAAAATCCGTACGCTTGAGGGCAAAAAAAACAGCAAATTGATTCAAGTCCAGAAACAAATATTTGCGATCACTCGCCGAAAATTTTCGACCATTTTTTCAGTTGATTCAATAAATAAATTTTGGTTTGGTCCGTACAGTTGTTTTTCTAATATTTTTATCATACGATGAAGTACTGAAATTCTGTGTGAGAAGCGAACTTTTCCTTGGAATTTTATGAACGATACATGCATAAAAAGAAGATTTACGATGAATCAGAACATAGGATATTTTTGTTTCTTGTCGCAATATCGAAATAGCTAAAAAAAAACAATCAAAGTACGAACACCACGTGGAACACACTCAGCTATCACGATCATTTTAGGAATTCATTATAAAGTGTAAGAATTAGTCGAAAATTATTATATTCCCTCGCGAATTACGCGTCTGACTCGCAATTGTGAGAATGGAAAATCGTTTTCACACAGCCCATAAATTACTCGCCTCTCGTCCATGACGTTGAAGTTTGCATCGTTGGAATGCAACGATTTTTTGTTCATTTTTCACTCCTTCATTTTGACGCTTATCCTTTTTTTTGTAAATTTTTGTAAATCTCTAATAAGAATTAGTGATTTTCGCGGTAAAAAAATGGGTTATTAAAAAGAATTGATTTTCGTTGCACTCCAACGATGCAAACTTCAACATCATCGCATCCCCTATATGGGGCGTTCTAGATCAAGTCTCGAGCCGGCCACACAATTTTTATAAACTTTAAAGGGGGCTTGAAAATACCTCATGCCCGAATATCCATTTTTCGTGGTTTAGATCCTTACGAATGAAAAGATCGTGTAATATTGCTGGGATGCGAATCGACAAATATTGAATTGTTTTTCAATCTGAATAATGCTTATTGCCATATCAGCGAATCATTTTCCTGCCAAAATGAATTTTCCTCAATGACAAATGGAAAAATATATATACAAATAAAACGAGCGATGAGCTTTCGTTTTTTGTTGAAAAAAAATTATACTTTTGAGCACCAACAATTGACACTTTCGTTGGTAGGTGCAGAAACGAATTTCGAAAAATTGGCTGATCCCCGTACATTTCTTTGTATTGTCCAACAATATATTAATACGAGAAAAAACGTAGTAATAGTAACGTGTTCCGAAATGTTCCACACACAAGTACATTTGTTTCCACAAAAAATCCGACGCTCGCATTAGATTTAACCAAAAAAAAAAATCGAAAATGCAGAATTTTACTCTCCCGTCTTTGGTTTTTTTGTACGAGGCGAAAGAAATCGAGATTTTCGCTGTAAACAAATATTGCAATTTTAGTAAAAAGAACGAAAAAAAAGCATCTCTACGGCCGATTCAGCGAGTGGGGAATGAAAGTCACGAACACGAAGCGGCGAGTGAGAAAAAAAATTACGAACCTTAAAAAAAATGAATAAATAAACGACATAAAAAGAAAAATAATTATAAAGAAAAAAAACACATGGCGCCTTAGAAATTAAGGCACGTAGAGACTAGTGATGTTTTGTAGAACGTACCAAAAAGTCGTGTGTTTAATAAGAAATCGTGCCACGAGGAAGCATGACAATGTTAATTATATATAAGCGATGCGAAAAGAATATCGGCGACGACGAAGAGTCGAGAGATAGAGAGAGCTAGCGAGTGAATGAGTGAGTGAGACACGTTAAGGCGATAACTAATAAGTAGATAATCGACTTGGGAGGAACGGCGGGGAGGCATGGGAAAACTAGTCAAGAATTTAAATGTAAAAAGTGAAAGCGTGCGAGAGAAATCACGATTAAGGGGGAAAAAAAACACAAAAAAAGAAGTATTTGGTATCGAATGTGTAGAGAATGAAAAAAAAAAAAATAATCAATGAAAACGTGGCAACGACGACGAGCAGGCGGTCAAGTAGGAGGACAACAAAAATTATACAACACTATAGGCGGTTTAAGTTTACAAAGTTAAGAGCCAATTATATCTTAAGGTGACCCGGACAGCGGCGAAAAACGACACGAGAAAAACACCAAAAAATATAGGCCACACATTCAAACACGCAGTGAGCAAAATGTTAATGAACAACAACAACAACAACATTTGACACTAAAGAAAAATTAGATATAACGACACACACGCCCAAAACTGTAGAATATATTAGCGAATGAGCAAAAAAAAATTAAAATAATTGACAAGAGAGAAACGAAGCGAGACGCTTAAGGCGAACAAGCAAAGCTCTAGACGTAGTCTAGTCGTAGCCTAACGCGTTGGACATTAGATTTAATCGAGACGAAAAAAAAAGGCGAGAGAGAGAGAGGCAAAACAGATACGAGAAAAAAACTTGAGCGTAATGAGAAAAAAAGATTGTAACACGAATTAAACGAAATACCACGAAAGAATAATGATAATAATAAATGACATGGGAATAAATAGCGATGTAACTATATCCGCGCAGAACGCACCGAGCACCTTAATCACCGCCATCATTACATACAAACTAACACACATGCTGTACAACACAAACAAATACAAACACGTTAAACATCGTCTTCGTATTGCGTACCAGGAGCACCTCTATTGGAATATTCAAAGACGTGTGAAAAATGTCATCTTTCGCTCTTTTATTCCGTTTCCGAACCTCTGCTTCTTCAACCTGTCATCAAAAAACGAGACTGGATCGACTGGAACGAACGTTCGAGCCACGATTTTACGATCTATTGCCGCGATTTTTAAGATTCAAACATTTTCGAATGGAAAGGCATTGGAGCTCTCACAGCGACGGGAATTTTCATACTTTACCGGAGTTTGTCATTTTTCAAGTAAACTAAAAGTTGACTTTTAGTCAACGGAAGCTTTTGATTTACGTTTTACTACCAGCTTTTTTTACCTGGACGAATTGTTATTATTTTTTATTGAATTTAATTATTATCGACTATTTAATTCAATTTAAAGTATTTTAAATATTTTTTTCAGCAATTTAGTTATATATTTTCCGAATTTGAATTTTGCAGATATATTAAGGAGTATCAAAAGCAGTATATACTCGATTTAAAAAAATAAATACCTATCGAAAGAGAGGACCACACTGTGACGGACCGAAAAAAGATCTTTCTTCCGAATTTTTTTTGTTTACTAGATTATTTATTTGGGATTTGGAAAAAAGGTATGTTATTAAGCATGCATTAAAATTATTCCGTGTAAAATTTTATTTGAAAAAATAAAAAATTAACAACGTTGAGGTTCAACGGACGGATCGATAACTTGACAATGGTGGATCTGAAAAATGAAAACAATTTTTTTTAGGATCTATGGAAATGTAGTTCTCGTTGGACGTAGCCGTTGTTGGGGGGAAAAAAATTTCACAAAATCTAGGCTGTTCGAACAAAAAGTGTAATTTTGGCGAAATTTTTACTCATATTTAGGGGCTTCAAAAATACTAAATTCAAAAAAGGCCACGCGCAACATTAGCTACTGCAATTGCGAGAATTTTGCTTCTCTTTTAAATTGAAGATCGGACAATTATAGCTAGAGTTATGATTCTGGCTGGGTCGAGAAAAGTCGTTTCGAAGAAAATGCGATTAAAA
This sequence comes from Ophion slaviceki, assembly GCA_944452715.1. NCBI lineage: Eukaryota > Metazoa > Arthropoda > Insecta > Hymenoptera > Ichneumonidae > Ophion > Ophion slaviceki. Next base: position 22,434,117 of record OX101792.1, read on the forward strand.
GTTTTACTTTAGTTATGTAAATCGTTACTACCTGATCTCATCAAATCGTCTGTAACTCGGTCAATTTTCAATATTTTAACTTGAAATTTTGTTCACTTATGCTTCAATATGTATCCTTTGAGACAATGCAAGAAAATAATAGATTTTTTTCCTGTCACAGTGGTGTCCCTCCTTAATGAATTTTCGACCGAGAATCTTCGTGTGCAGATTTATGGATAATCCTGCTCCGTACCCAAAAGAAGTAAACATGACCTTAACAATGATTATGATAAAAAAAATTGGAGATAAACGAACCTTGCAGAATACCGATATCAGAATCTAGTTATCCTATTCATATTGGGTCTGTCTCGGTACATTCCCCATTTTTTAAATATTTACTACTACATTTTTTCAAATAGAATAAAGGTAAATAAAAAGCGATATAAATATATCGTTTTTTATCAAATATTTTTATTTGTAAATTATAATAATTATTTATTATATTATAAATATTATTTAAATTATAAAATTAAATTAAATAATTTTTTTGTTTAAAAGCTACCCTTCTTAACACATGACATTAACTAAAATCTAAAAACGCATCAGGAAACAGACTTCGATATTTTCTTACGACAGCCAATTTTTTCATCGCATCGAATTACAAAAGCAAATATCAACCATTAATGCTGATGAAACGTCAAATTGTTTTTTGCAAGTTTATAAATCGAAAAACGACGACAACTTCCAAAAAATTTGGAAAACTAGACCGCGAGTAGTCTCCCAGTCTTCGCACTCGGATACCACATTATCCCAAACCAGAGCATTAAAAACGAGAACTCATTTGTGTCGGTGAAAAAAAAGCAAGAATGATAGAGCGCAAAAAAAAACGTTCTCTCCCGATCATTTGTATCCCCTCGTTTGCTGCCATTTCGCGGCGTTCGTTTGCCCGAGAAAACTTTCGGCGTTTCGCCAAATTACGAGAGCTTAAATTATCTCGGAGGAAAACGGTTCATTCGCAGTTACCAATCGTTTGTCTCTCTCAGAGTGATTGGTCTCTTTGTATTTACGAGTGAATTCTTCAGCGACTCCCCCACGGTCATTTATTTTTCTAACGGAAGCGCTTTTTTCGTCTTGTGCGTCTACACCTATAGCCGATTCATAAAGTCAATGGAGAAAAGCGAATATTGCGGATCTGGCAAAGAGTAGCGCGACAAGAATTACGGGAGAGCGCAAACGAGGGGGAGACGTGGAGACTATATCCTGCATATTGTCCCATCCGCAATTAATTTTCTATTATAATTGAGGAGCGGCGAACAAAACCGGACTCGTTCACACTGCGTCAATTTTTTTTTAAAGCCCACCTTCATTGGCTCTCGAAATATTTTGCATCAAATCCGGCTCTAAACACCTTAAAATTGGTCAAAAACTGCCTTTTCAAGCAGAAACGGACTTGTCCATGGCTGGCTGGATGGAAAATACTTTTCATTTTCAATCGAAAGAGTTTATGTAGGATTATTAAATTGATAATAAAAAAACATATTTATATTCAATTCAAATCACCGTGGATTGAGGTTACTTTGGTCAATTTTAAAATGAAAATCAATATGTTTCTTCAAATATCACAAAAAAAATGTTTAAATGGAAACAAACTTTTTTTAGTATTTTTATCTTCCACATTACAATTTTAAATATTTAAGAATAAATTAGAAAAAAGATGTTGGTCGTGATCAAAGTTATACTGAGATTGGGGTTACTTTGATACCCTCCCTTTTCCTAATGAGAATCAGAAGTCACACCATAAAGGAGCATTTTTCCTAAAGAAGAAAAAAAAATGATCGACGGGATCGAAAGTTACAATGATTTTTTGAAGTTTTGAGGTTACTTTGATCGAACAAATATTACACCTTTACTTTTCAAAATCAACTGTATTGATAAACAACTGGTATTTTATATTTATTTATGCGGTAACACATCCATAAACTTCGAAACATTAAAAAAGTAGCAGAAAAAAGTCGTAATACTTATGTCTACCTAGCTATCTAAATCACAAAACGAGTTCACATTGGTTCCATTAGGAACATGTTTCACTTGAACTAGGTCACGTACCAAATCACACTAATTATGAGACAAAAAATATCAAATAATTTGATATTTTTTGTCTCACAATTAGTGTGATTTGGCACAGAATTGCAGAATTGTAAGTTAAGAAATGTTCCTGATGAACACATTAGGAACATTTCTTAACCTACAATTTGAAAGAATTATCAAAAGACGAAAATCCCTGAAAATACTCTGAGCCTAGCAAGAAAAGATAATGGGTCAGGTGGAATTGATCAATGATCAATGTTACCCCTTCGAAGCGATCAAAGACACCCCAACGAAACAGCTATCGCCCATGAAATATGTTTTTGAGGTTATGCCACATAACTAAGCATAATGGTGTAGTTTAATGAACATCTGACAAGATGATTGTTACCAAAAACATGTCATTGCAACACTCAACTTGTCATTGTTGAAGTTATTCGAGCACAAAGAATAGTTTTAATACATTAATTACGTTTTTTATATTTGTACAGTCACTTAAACCCGTTCGTTCGTGCTGCGTCTCAGTGATGACATCAAGAGACATTCAGGCTTGCCAACCGTAAAAAAAATCTTTCGGTCGCGTTCAGGAGCTTCGTAATTTCAATTTAAAAACAAAACAAATTTTTTATCAAAGTAACCCCACGAATCAAAGTAACCCTAATCCACGGAATCGGTTTTATTTTATAACCGGACATGTCCATAAGATTTTCAATCAAAAGCGGAGTGGTCCACCGTTCTCACTCATAACCGGACTTGTCCAAAATAAAAATAAACTAATGGTAGTCAGTGTTTTTATTAAACCGAAGCCAGGTCCAGGCTTACATCTTGATAGAGCCTTCATCGTCAAAGCTTAAACGTTCTAACTCACCTTTATTTGGTTATTCTGGTTTTTCACCTCTCCTGTAAAAAAAGTAGTTCATGGACACGGTCGTTTTCGTTCGCCAGCTCCGCGATTATCATCCACATATCGACAAAATGACGCAAAAATGTTAACAATTCGCTTTTTCGGATTTCTTCCGCATGTTGAATGCCGGAAGGTTCCCCAGGCGATATTAACTCCAGAAACTGTTGCTTTGGAACGGTGAGAGCTCAGCTGAGGGTAACGGCATGCCAAAGAGGGGTATTTCGAGCTTTGATTCCATTTCTGTGCTATACCTATGCTCGGTAAATTAAATTGAATTCCCGGGTGGCTACCGTGCCCGGTCGAGCAAAAGAGAAGATGGAGAGATGCGGAATCGCGCGGTATCCTCGAATGTGGGAATGGCAAGGTTGGACTCCCATCGTCGGTGGGCTAGAAAGCACATAGCAATAGGGGGCGAATATCGCAGCCGCGGAGCACCAATATCAAATCCAATCACACGTCTTTGACTCCGTACATTGATGAAGACAAAGGGGCGTAAAAATCGTACATGCAACGCAAATCAGACACAACAGAGAGACTCAACACACACAAATACTAATTGACACAGAGCACCGCAGAGAATATCTAGAGTTAGTGCAATGAAGATAAGAGTTGAAAATAACGAGGCTGAGCGTTGATGAAGAGTGACACATTAAATAATTTTAGATGCCGTAACACAAAAAAAAGAAAAACAGTGGGAAAAAATGAACCAAAAAAAAACAACAAAAATGAAGGAAAACAAAAACGATAACCATAGATAGTACGGAATATTAAACAATTATACATAAACCACGTGTTATATAAATATATGAATATAAGCGGGCGAAAAATATTTATGTATTTATATGAGTCATTATAAATATGCATAGTTACGAGAGAAAGTAAGTGAGAGTGCGAAATCAAGAAAGTGAGAGAGAGAGAGAGAGAGAGAGAGAGAGAGAGAGAGAGAGAGAGAGAGAGAGAGAGAGAGAGAGTGAGAGAGAGAGAGAGAGAAAAAGAGTGCACGAGTTAGAGCAAAATAGAACGATAAAAGGAGAGCGATATATATGTATATTATATATGCATATACATACATGTATAAGTGTAATATTAGGTGACGATTAATTAGAGCGTGTCGGATAACGCTAATGATCGAAATAAAATGAGGTTAACAAAAAACGACGACAAAGAAAAAACAATTTTGATGAAATCAGCGACGCGCTATGCAAATTGCGTGGCGTGGGGCAATTATCATACTCCGCACACACAAACACGACACACACACACACACACATACACATACACGTATAAAAAATCGAGAAAGCTTGAAGGTGAATTAATTATTAATGAAAAGCAAATCAAATGTACTGGCTGGCACGCCTTACTTTACGATACATATGGGGTTGAAGTTTGCATCGTTGAGATGCAATTTTTTTTTGTTAATTCGTTACTTTCATTGCTATCAAAAATCATATTTTATAAATTTAGATTATAGATCGCTAGATGAGAATCCAAAATATGTTGGCTCGATTTTTAAAGCTCGGATCTGCCGTAGGAAATTTTGGAAATGAAAAACAAAAGAATTTCGCTGCACTCCAACGATGCAAACTTCATCGTCATACGATACGTCCCCTCAATACTGTACGCAATACCAACCAGGGTGGTTCGAGCATCCCCTCGTCATTAATTATCGCTATTCTCATACACTTGATCATGAAAAAAATTGCGTTGTGGATAATTGAACCGTGCGAAATTTTCATGCAAAGTATTGTGAGAGTAACACTTGTTTTTGAAAATTTTGAAAAACAAGTGCGCACGAAAGATGAATTTTTGTAAAAAGGCGAATCGTCGTCGATGTCAATGCATACGAAAGAACCTTCCAGAAGACACGTCAAATGTTTCGTTGACTTTTTTTTACGATCGGCGTAATTCTTTTATTTTAAACTCAAAAGAAAAATAAGAACATGTTCTTTTCGAAAAATTCGAACCGTTTTCGTCTCAATTCGCAAATTTTACGTGGATCAAGAACTTTCAACATTCTTGAAGAGGTAAATTGTACAAAATTCCGATATCGAGAATGAAATGGCGAATATTTGATTGCAAGATTCATTTTGGATACCAAGCTTCGGCGGAACCTCGATGAGCAACGATATTTACGGGACGAAAGCGGCGTTTTTCCAAGCCACCCCAATGCAGTAAAAGAGCCAAAAGGACTAAAGTATTATCATGGATTTTTCCCACTGATAATATTCCTCGTTTTTTAATCGCACCTCCTTTTTTTCAACCTCACATTACCTTTCTTTTTTCCGTACGACGAAGAGTTTAAGGGGAGATATACACCTAGGAGCCGGAAAAAAGGTAATTTTTGTGAATTTTTTCGAGGAAAACCATTTGAAATTTCGGATTGGGGTTTTAATTATCTAAAAGTATATACATTCAAAAATATGTTTAATTTTCTTTATTTAAAAATATCAAAAATATACAAGGATATTGTATGATCCTTGGAGCGTCGTAAAAAAATCTGCGTATACGGTACCCACTGGCGTTTCTTCAAAAATCATCTGAACAAAAAAAACCAAAAAGATTATTAAATTAGATACTATAATCCAGTACTCGTCATAGCCGATTTTGAAAATATCGATTTATGACAAAATGGCGGACGTTTGAACACAAATAGTGATTTTTGGGCCAAAAATTAGTTATTATTTTGCCTATAAAACAAAAACTAAGTAACGGAAGAAAAAAATCCTATGACAAGTACTAGATAATGGTGTATAGAATAACCACAAAAAACCTCAAGGCAATCGGTTCATTGGTTTTCGAGAAATTTTGGGTACCGATTTGAAAAACGTGGTTTTGAGAAAAACGCGTTTGAAAATTTGGGAATGAATAAATCATGAAATTTGTCGACTTACATGGAATCATCGATACCAGGCCCATAGTGTAGGTCTTCTACGGTCGACGGAATGTTCATAGCTTCTAAATCGATCATTTTTCGACCCTCTGGGTGTATATCTCTCCTTAAGAAAAAAAAACAAAACGGCACTCTGTCGGACCGTACGATGAATCGCATAAGTCGAAACCGCCACGTATGATAAAACGACAAAACAAATTTTGAAAAAGTCTCGGGTAACTTTTTCCGCTAATGAAAACGAATTTTCACTCGAAGGGAATGACAAGCGTGCACGAGACGAGAATGGAAGGAAAGCAAGCAATAAAGCAGGACAAAAAATGCAGAACAAAGTTTCTGTTGTAGCCTCATTTGCATAAACAGAGACACATACACACACACACACACACACACCCATAGATATTAAGAATTCGAGAGAATCAAAGCGAAAGATAGATCAAAATTAATCAAACGAGACAAACTGACTAAAATAAAATAAAGTCTGTATGTAATATAATACACGAATGCCATATATTGCATACGCGAAAACGGCCCACGCCTCTTAATCCCCTCCCCCCCTCTCTGCCGCGCCACGCATGTATGCTCGTTGGGACAAATGAGGAAGAGGACGGAAAAAAAGTGAGAAGAAAGCGAAAAAACGGGGGACAAAAAGTAATATATAGGTATGTGTATATACATATATGCATATGTGTATGCACATGTGCATATGTGTGTGTATGAGAAGAAAAAAAGAACGACATTCACAAAAGCACACTCGCGTACAGTTAAAAGGCACGACGAAACGCCCGAGAAGTGCGTGATAAACATGTATGATATTATACATATACATAACTATAGCATAAAGTATATATTATAAATAATGATGGTGAATATAAATATATGCTATACAAAATTAACGAGGAAGGACAAGTAAAAAAAGAAAACATTATAAATACGGAGGGAGTGTGTAAGCGAGAAATACAGGATTTAACAAAACAAAGAACAGAAGAAGAGAGAAAAAAAAACAACAACACGGTTAGGAAATAAGGATATAAAATATTATTATAATGTATGGTTGGTTTATAATGTAAAATATATTATAGAAAATGTACAAAACTTGTGTATCCTTTATTGTCACCCGAATCTTCGGGTACGAATAAACCGGCTGGAAACGCGGCGGAAAAACATTTGGATAATGCCCAAGCATTGGTGAGTTGATAACCGTTCGATGACACTGGGTCACTTTGACCTGGAGGAATTTTTATTATTTTTTAGTCAATTTAATTATTAGTGATTATTTAATGCGATTAAAATTATTTTTACGATTTTTTTACATTTTTACGAATTTTAATTATGCAGATATATTAAGAAGTGTTAGAAGTGTATTGTTAATTTTTTTAAATAAATACCGACCGAAAGGTTGTTAAGGGGCTATACCAGTGTGACACTTTAAAAAAATCGATTTTTTTTGTTGCCTTTTTCGACAGTTTATACTTTCAAGAGTATCGTTTATATCATTTATATCAATATCATGTTATCTTGCAAAAATCGATAGTTAAATCTTTAAACGCGTTTTTCTCGAAATGAGATTTTTCAAATTTGCTGACATTGTAACTCAAAGAGCAATTATCCGATTGACTTGAAATTTGAACTGAGTACTCTTGAATATATTTACTTTACATTGACGTAAGATATTTTTGATTGGAAAATTGACGATTTGACAGTGAAAAAAAAACGACCATTTTATAGGCAGGAAAACAGACTTTTTTCATAACTTCGCCATTTTGTAAGATTTTGATATTTTTCGAAAATTTTACGTCATTGTACAGGAAACATCTTGCAGTTTAACGACATTTTTTCATTTTTCGGTCTCAGCTACTCAATCGGCCGGAATCATGTCAGCAGTGGAAGAACTTTTTTTGGCGCCTCCGAAGACAGCGCATAAGTCGCTTGGATCTCAATATTTTTCTATGAAAAAATTATGTAATATAGGTCAAACATAGCCAAATATATTCTTAATTTTCCAAAACATTTAATTGAGTACTTTTCTTTTAAAAAATTTCCGAAAATCACCCAAATTTTCAGCGTTCACAGTGGTTTTATAGCCCCTCAAGGGAGGACATCACTTTGACAGGGCGAAAAACGCTCGTTTTTTCCGAATGTTTTGTTGTCTACTGGATTATCTATTCGAGACCCGGAAAAAGGTATGTTATTAAGCATACATTGAACTTATTTCGTGTAAATTGTTATTATGTTATGTTTTTTTATTAAAAATTAACAACGCTTTTGAGGTATCATTCGATTTCGATTTTTATTAGTATTATTTACATGTGCTTTTTGTTATGCTTAATGAAATTGCCCCTAGGGTCTCTAAACAATTATGGTATAGACATTTTTTTTTTTACATTGGTTTGTATTTTCTTTCACGTTGCCTTTCGGCCTATTTATTGTGTTTTCGTTTGTTTTTTTTTTCATCATTTATTTGAGGTATCATGGAGCCTCCATATAGAAAATGTGGTCCAATGGCCGAATCGATAACTTGAAAATGGTTGGTCTGAAAAATAATAAAAAGTTTTATAATCTATTGTATACAAATGGAGTCTCCGTTGTACGTAGCCATTTTTTCGAAGAAAAAAATTCACAAAATAGTGGATGTTCGAAAAAAACGTGTAACTTGGACAAAATTTTTACTTACGAGACACTTATTCGGGGGCTCAGAATATACTAAATTTGAAAAAGAGAACGGCTACTGACAACGATAGCTACTGCAATTACAAAAATGTTGGTTTTTTTATTATTGAAAATCGTCTGTAAATTGGTCAATTTTTAATATTGTTACTCGAACTTTTTGCACATATTCTTGAATGTGTAGTTTGAGAAAACGCAAAAATGTCGATTTTTTTACCCGTCCCAGTCTCCCCCTTAATGACCGGTGGATGGAGAACTAATCGGGTGAAATTGACCCAGTCTGTCAAAATCGTAGCCAAATATGTGTCTCAACGGAAGGTTAAATGTTTCAATTTCATTATTGCAGTTTCGTGCAGTTAGACATTGATTTTTTCAGCTGTATTAAGGCATTCGTCGTCTCTCTTACTTTTTGTTTTTTCAAGCGTTCGGAAAAAAGTCAGTAAAAAATAATCATGGATGTTCTTACGTATAAGTTTGAGATATTTTTTTCGATACACTATTTTCTCGGTACACTAAAAGGATTATTTTATTTATTAATATTATGTCTGTTAGCTCGAAATTAAATTGTAAACTTGTAAATTCTTATACAAGACAATTTGACTTGGAAAAGTGGACAATTTGATTTGGAAAAAATCATTGTGTAAATATTCTATTAATGATTCTTGCAATAGAAGAGGATATTAGTTACGAGTGAGAATGCTGAAATTTCGGAAATATCGCTCGGGAGGGTATGAGCGCGAACAGGTAGAATACGCGGTACAGTTGTAATTAGGGGTGACGCGAGTTGCCAAGGTTGGTTATTTTGCTACCAGGGTGATGTGCATGTGAACATGACATTTTCACCAAATCCGCGCCCTATTGTATCAAGCTTCCCTCCCATATGATGTTCCTGCATATACAACGTGTCCTGTTATGAATTGATAATCCTGCAACTGTCGATAGGTCGGATCAAGTCCTACTATATTGTGGATCTTCAGTTCAGTAAAAGTCCCACCGTTTTCGAGATAAAAATCATCTGCTTTTGGTTTTTCGCGTGCCATTTCTACAAATGATAACTTTTTTGACCCGGGCTTTTAAAAAATACTCTTGATTATTTGTTTTATCTAAAAAAAGTCTGCTTTGTAACCCTTAAATGTTAAGGAAACTTTATGAAAAAAGATCTTGTGTAGAATTTTCATACCAACCAATTCGAACATCTGATTTTGTTAGCCTGCAGTGTAAAAAAATTTACTGCGCATATCGTGCCAATAACTTTAGAAAGTTGCTCGGTTATTGTCGATTTATATAATTTGTAGAAATGACATGCGAGAAACCAAAAGCAGATGATTGTTATTCAAAAAATAACATAAAGCCCAAAATCTCGCAAACTGTGGGACTTTTACAAAACTGAAATTCCAGCATATAGTAGGACATGATCTGACCTATCGACAGTTGGAGGACTGTCCATTCACCGCAGGACACCCTGTATGTACGCAGTCACGTATACAGGATGGTTGAGACTAAATTAACGAATTTATTATCGCCGATTTATATCAATCCTTATTTTTTCTCATATATTAAATCTCATTTTTCTTCATTTCAATGATCCCCAAATTTTATTTAAAAAAAGAATAAATTACGTTATTCATGTCTACTTCAATAACCATTCTTTTAGCAAGATATTTACCGCAAATATATTCAATTATCAAATAGGTTTATCGGTTGTTATTTTGAAAAAAAAAGTATCCATATTATTTTCACGCCTATCCTGTGATTTGGAGCAGTATTAAAAAAAAAAAAAAAAAAAAATTGGTCAGCCCCGCACTATCGTCTTGGCACGGGATGCCCCATGGAAGTGTAGGTCTTACGCGAGGGCGTTACATTGCGAATTAACTTCACAGGTGTATGGATATCTGTGAACGTCAAGCCGAAGAGGAGATACCATAAATGTATAAAGCGTATACTACAATTAGCGATAATCCCCTGCAACCGGCACGGACACATTCACCAACCCGTCACGAATATTAGGGCTCGTCGCTTTTGAGTGTGAGCTCAACCCCGACTCGCAATGCCATCAGCGTAATTGAAGTAAAAAAAATTACCTTTTTTCCCCCGACTTTACGTGAAAAATACCAAATTATGTAAAAAAGTTTTTTCGCCCGACATTTCACGTGTCGCAAGGCGTCGAAATAAATCATAATAAGGATAATCAACGAGAAATTGAAGTGCACAAAGTTTGTTATTTTTTTACGATTCACCGAATGCCGGGGCACCGACGGCCAGGGTTTTTTTCCGGGAGAAAATGCTTTTTTTGTATTTAGTGGATATGAGCCCCGATCGATGGTAAGCTCTTCTTGAATGAACTTGGTCGTATAAGTCGAAATGTTTCATGACGAATTTTGAATTTGGTTTTTGACTGCTGTGGGGAAATCATTTTGAACGGTTAATTATATCAGGTTGATAAAAAAGTTTTGTCGCAAAAATTTTAAAAATGTCTTTTTACGTATTGACGCAATATGACATCGAGCTATGTCGAGAATATTCTAGAATGTTTTCTACTCTTCCGCGTGACAGGGTATAAAAGGGCGAGCGCGCGTTCTAGTGGACAGAAATGGCTTTGATCTCGCAGGAGCAATTTCGAGCGATCATTTTTTACGAGTGGCGGCGCGGCACGAACGCAAGCACAACTGCTAAAAATATACAAGATGCATTCAGCGAGAACGTAGTTTCTCATCGAACAGTCCAGCGTTGGTTCAATCGTTTTAAATCTGGAGACACAAGCCTTGAAGATAAGGAACGTTCCGGACGACCGTCGACCATCGATGATGAAGCATTACTCCGCTGCATCAAAGAAAAACCGGAAGCAAGTACGCACGAGCTAGCAAGAGAACTTGGCTGCACCAAACCGTCAATAGTCAATCACTTACACAACTTGGGATACAGGAAGGTTCTAGCTCAATGGATACCACACCATCTTACCGACGACAATAAGAACTGTCGCGTGACCATCTGCCAGTCTCTCCTGCTTCGCCACCATCGCAAGGAGTTTTTAGAAGATCTTGTGACGGAAGATGAAAGCTGGGTCTTGTATGATAACAGAACGCGTTTAGCCTACTGGCTTCCTATCGGAGAAAAACCGCCACACCAACCGAAATCTGATCGTCACTCACAAAAGGTTTTGTTGTGCTGTTTCTGGGACGCAAAGGGAATGCTGTTTCACAATTTTCTCCCTGTAGGTAAGGCGATTTCCTCTACACGATACATCGAGAATCTCCAGGAATTGGCAAAAGCTATAAAAAAAAAAACGGCCAAGATGCGCGACTGTGCACCTTCTCCACGACAACGCGAGACCCCATGTCGCAAAGGAAACCCACAGAACAATCACTGAGCTTCACTGGAATACCGTTCCTCATCCACCATGCTCTCCCGACATCGCGCCATCTGACTACCATTTGTTCAGACATTTGAAGGCATATTTGAGAAACAAAACTTTCGAAAACGTCGACGATCTCAGAAGGGATATTTCAAATTTCTTTGAGTTCCAGCCGCCGCAGTTTTGGGCAAAGGGAATAAATGAGTTGCCAACTAGATGTCGAGTATCATAGAAACCGATGGCGAATATATTGTTGATTAGAAATGTTTTGTATAAGATATATAAATAAATAAATTATATTGAAATTATTGCGACAAAACTTTTTTATCAACCTGATATCACATTATGCTCACAATATTTTTTTATCTTCGCGAATGTCAGTATTTACGATATAAATCGGCAATAAAATTTTAATATTCAACCAGACCGCCAAAACGATCCCGTTGTCAGATATGTAGTCACGTGACGCCTGTGACGTTACGTGCCAGTAAACAAGGTAAAGGACCTATATCGCCGGTGAGTTGTCGGACAGCAAACCTTCCTCTTCATTCTTATTTAATGGGAGAACAAATAAGTTTCCGCGGTTTGACAAAAGATGGCCCCACCAGGAGGTTATGGTTGATATCGTCAGAAGTAAAACGTCATATCGTAAGGTTGGACATCTGGCAAGACCATAACCTCGAAATGTTAGCGATTTTGTATCAGCATCACGTAATTTTTTTTCGTGCGAAAATGGCTACTTTTGAGCCGAATAAGCGTCATTTGCGGGAACATTATAACTCTTCTTTACTTGTTTAATTTGAATAAATCTGCAGCTGAGGCGCATCGATTGCTTGTAGAAGCATATGGTGAGGCTGCTTTAAGGTAGTACGTGCACGAACCTCCTCATTGGAAAAAGAAGTTGATTTTTTGTATGCTGTAGTAGAGGCATAAAAAATGACGTCCGCGAAAACTCAGCAAGCTTTACCAGCTAAATACAATAGTAATTAATTCACGAAATCAATGCATTTAAGGATGTATGGCAACTAAGTTATTTACTACTGTTCGAATTGAAACTCACTGATATTGTAAAGGAAAATATCGAGAACTTTTTGAGATTAAAAAAACAAAATTTGCCCACGTGAATGCTGAGGTAAGCGAATTCAAAGTTGGGTCATTTAACACGGGGAACATAGGACTGTACGTCCAAAATTCCCTTTACATTGGCAAAAAAGGTATTTCCGGAGTACTCTTTTGTAAAAAAAAAACTTTTGTGCGGTATCGCTGTAATATGCATGATACGTTAAAAAAAAAATCGACATGTGCCCATATATTTTGCGAGATATTGCGAGTTAAATGGGACCGTTTTCGTATTTCTTTAGCTCGTATGTCGTAACCACGACAACGTCAGGGAAAACGTACATCAAATCAGCAACTAAATTTGCAGTTAAAAATTGAAAATTCTTCTTTCTGTACCGCATGTTTTACTTTGAGCTGTGGTAAATCTCCTTTTTAGCTTCAATGAATACTACAATTATTTTATTTAGTCTTTAAATGCGATTTTTGCAAATTGCATAATCAGTTCTGTAACGACTCTGCAGTAGCTGCCATACATCCTTAACCCGCACCATATAGGAAATTCGTGCGGAACGAACTTTGGAACGGAAATAATAATAGTTCCCGATTAGATCAGAACTATGCGAAAAGCGACGAATAACAAGAAAACAGTCGTGTTCACGTATGTTGAAAAAAAAAAATATAGGTTACGGGACATTTCGAGCAGATATCATTGATTCAATCGACTCATTTTTGCGTTCGCTAGCCGCGCCTGCCATCTCTCTTGTTACAATATGCACATTGCACATACACTACAACACACGATTACACATACGGTAAACCGACAAATGCTTGACATGTATCGAAAGCACCTGAATACAGCGTTGCCACCAGGAAGACTAGAGGTAAGGAGTACGAACGCCTGTGGCGAGCCCGATCCAAAAACGTCCGTGAAACTGTGGATTTTAGTAGTTAGTGTTTTCACGGCGTGCGTCGCTAGTGCATGACCGCACCGAAGTGAACTAAGCGACAAGAACACAACCGACGTCATGTGTCATCGATGATTCCCGCTCGTCGTCCGTGTTGGCATAAAGCGTGTTCGGGCTAACCAATTTTGCGAATTGTGTTAGATGTAAAAAAAATAATTGGGTCTCGGTAAAAAATATATTTAGTGATCTGCGGCGAAAACAATCAATCGTAGGTAAGAAAAATAGTACTTACATTCATAAAAATAATGGTTTCGTTTTATCGTACCATTATCGTACCGAGTAAAATAAAAATTATCACAAACGCGAGATATGGAGCAAGTGTCCCGTCGACGAGACAAACCGTGCAATATATGGATTTTTTCATATATTGCACGTTTTGTCTCATGTCTCGAAAGTAAACAAAATGTTTATTTTCGAGGCGTGAAAATGGAAAGTGAGTGGGTGAAATATCGATTTGCCATTTTCATAGAAAGTCAAATTAAATAAAAGCTTGTAATATTGTTTGAATTGTTGCTTTCAGTGCCCGAACGTGAGACAAACTTGGAGTGCAGCGATCGATCGAGAACTGACGTTGAAATCAACACTCTCCATCAAGTTCTCGACAAAGTTTCGGACATGAAAAATTTACAGTACGTGGGATGTCAAGCACACAACGAAGAGCTGACGAAGAGAGTGATAAACTATTATCTTGTCATGAGAGGACATTTTCTAGCGCGATCGGTCAACGAAAATAATCACGCAAGGAAAATTAAAACGAAAGACAATAGGAAAAAATTAAAACTGTAAGATCGATTTATCTGTAACAGCGTGTCATAATGTGCAAATATGATGTGTGATAATTTTTAAATATTTTCTTTTAATTCAAAATTCTTATGAATTTTCTTGTATCTTTGTTTTTACTGCTTCCGCAACGAAAAAAAAACATTGACTTAATATCCGTATTTCGTTATTATTCTTTATCTGTACAGCGTATCATAATGTGTAAATATGAGATGTGATAATTTGTAAAACTTTTGTCTGGATTAAAATTTCTTATGAATTTTCTTGTGTCTATAAATAAATTTTGTTTGTTACTGCTTCCGCAACAACAAAAAACATTCACTTAATTTCTGTATTTCGGTATTCTCCAAAAAATCTATATATAAGAATTCTGTCTGCCTATATAGAAATTGCTTTCACCAATTGGTTGTACAATTCATTTGATAAAATGATCGCTCCATATGAAGTAGCAAAGGGTGCTTTTTGCATATCGTACGGCACTGATTTGTTGCTGACTTCACTTCGGTGCGGTAGGAGAGCAGCGCCGCCCTTCTCGTCCTCGCTTTTGCGGACATTTTGACGACACGGCGTTCGCACTCCTTACCTCTAGTCTTCCTGAGGCGATGTTTGCTGCAAGCCCGTGTGTGATGCGTGCATACGTGTGCACGTTCGCCATGCGCGATAGCCGCCAGTCGGAAAACTGATGCACTACATTTTCAGGATTTTCGATAATATTTTGAGCTTCGTTGGTACAATTTTGCTAGTTTTAAGTAAAAATAAAAACTCTAACCCCCAATTTCTCCGTCATTTTTCGATAAAATCAGTTGAAACAACACTCAAAACGTGTTTTTCCACTATCAAGAGCCTAACGGTCTTGAATTGTACATGATTTCGGTACATCAGTGGGTAATTCACAATTCATCGTATGGTGACTACAATCTGAACTTTTTTTTCTTCAAAATTTGGAGAAATGTCGACCGTCAGGCTGTTTCTGCAACAATACCGCATGTACACAAAAAACTTAATCTCAAATGATCCTTTGGCCGGAATTTGGGGTCAAAATTTCGAGGCTGACACCTCCTATCCCTTACCGGATATAAAAATGCTACGCTTTTTGACCGCTTTATTTAGTTCTACCTCTCCCCGTGGCGCTAGTAGGTCACTGATAATATTCTTATTGCGCAGGCGCGAGGCTCGCACGGCGTACTAAACACCCCGACGCCAAAAACGACTATTTTGACGTTTGGAGTTTAAGCCACGGTGCGGAATTGATGAAATTGGCGAAATTACTTATACTCGTCCGCTAATGCCGTGTGTGCACGGTTGTACCTCAGAGTACCCGCGTAATCCTGAAAAGGTGCATTTTTCACCGTACTAGCCGATCCTCGCATTCGAAGCTATGGAAAGTCTTCGAATTATGTGTGCGTGTGTGTATATATACATAGTCCCTGCGCGCGCAGGATTGTTCGAGAACTACTGGCGCTGCGAGTGGCAGAGTAAAATACTACAAACACAGCATATTTTACGTAGCAGAAATTCTGAAAGATGCCAGCCCTCTGACCTACTGCCATCGCAAACGAATACTCCGAAAATTCCATGGGTATCGACCTGTGATAAGAGCGATGCGCCGAAACAAGGGTAGCAAGTTAAAGGACGAAACGGCGATCTACCATCCCGACAGCCGGTCCGCGGGATTTATCGACGCGCCATCTGCGATATCGAAAAAACTGTACGGCCAACTGTCGCTAATAAAGTCGTCCAGCGAATAAATTACCGACGTATGGAAACCAAAACCACATTTCGGTCCTGAATTCCCAGTTAACCAAGCGTACCATTAGTACAGCGTATCGCAAATGTGGAGTACGCCGTACCCTACAGTACCGATACTGTACGGCTACGGGATACCAGCGTACTCGTACCTCCACGGTATCGCTACCGTGGAGTTACACCGTACTGCAGTCTACGGTGGCTCCACGGTGGCGATAGTGTACCGGTACTGTACTAGTACATTGGCGATACAGCGTACCGTACGGCGTACCGGTAATGTACCAGTGCCGTACGCACGTACGAGGTGGCAACAGTACCGGTACGGCGCACTCCACATGAGGGGTACATTTACGGCACGTGGTTAGCTGGGTTATTGAATATTTTTAGAAAAGCGCTGAGGAGACAAGGGCGCAGCCAAACCGACCGAGCGGCTATGAGTGTGAAAGCGATGAGCTGATTTGCAGATTCCCCGTGTTCTCCGAGACGGCTAATATTTCGAAACAATGAAAAGTAACGTCTTCCACTCTGCGGAAATATAAAGAACGTCTATCGTCTTCGTTCGCCAGAAAACTAATCCGTCTGGAAAGGAAAGTCTGTCGTAGGATTTTTACCGACCAGGCGTGTGACACAAATTCCCTTCAGTCGATAAAACTTATCCACTGCGCAATCGAGTTTCAGTCGGTAAATCGAAAAACGATGCTCACAGTGCCGTCTACCGGTATTCTATGATCACGTGGCAATCTTTTCGTACAGGAATTTTTCGGGAATATGGTGTCTTTTCAGGAGCGTGCCATTTCTGGATTATGACATATCGAAAGTATGACGTTCCTGGCATATGATAGCTTTACCTCCCGAGTAAACGGCGGCCTCCATAATCGAATAGATAAGATATTGTTTATATGTTGGAATATTTGGAAATATTGTCCTCCGTTGTGCCAAAAAACAAAAAATGATTTACTTCATACGTAACGGGCTCAATCAACGATCAGTTATCATCATCTTCATCATCGCTGATAAGTCGGCGACGGGAGACAACATTCGGTTTCTCCGAAATCTCACTCCGTTCCATTGATCCTACATCGTCGTCATCGTCATTGGCATCGTCGTCGCTGAGAATGATCCGACGTTTTTTCACCAACGGCTGTTCCGGATTGGAGTCTTGAGAACGATCCCGTTTTGCTTCGTTTGAAGATTCTACAATAAAAATAACAAAAAGCACAAGCAGTTAATCAAAATGTGATTACGGGCGGTTTCTACTTTGTTGAACCAAATATATATAAAAATATACATATACATACATACATTTATTTATATATATATGTGTGTATATATATATATATATATATATATATATATATATATATATATATATATTGCTGTATCGGAAAGAACCAATGAAGAGAAAGGTCCTCAGATAGTAAATTAGGTTTAAGTATGAAACATCACTTTATTAGCACATAACATTCAGTTTAACTTTAAACGCGTTTTTTCTCGAGACCACGTTTTCCATGTTTGCGGAAGTGCCCTTGCAGGTCCTAGATGAGCAATCGTTATAAAATTTGGCAGGCACTTGTACAACAAACATCTTTATTAGTTGAACTAGAATTATCAAAAAATATTCAAACATTTTTATTTTACAAACGAAAAAACGTGAAAAAATATTTGGTGAAAAACTAAACTTCCACTTCGATAGCACACTATGTTTTAATTTTCTAATTTTTTTTCTTGATTCTAGTTCGACTTATACACGAAATTGCATAAAGTAAAAATATGTTTGATTCTTTGCTTCAGATCACCTGTTCAGGACATAAAGCCGATTTACACCTGGCTAAGTGCATAAATTTTGACACAAGTGGTGGGGGAATTCAAAGCTTGTGGTGATGGGGGAATTCAAAGCTTGTGGTGGTGGGGGAATTCAAACCCTTTACGCTTGGTCTAATTAGCTTTCTAACTCAGTATATATGCGAACTTCGAGCGTGTTGTACAACTATTGCTCTCTCGAGGCGCATTCAAAATATCAAACAATAGCGCTCGCCTTCGCCATGGTGGCGTCGAGCTGGATTTTAATTAATAAAAGGAGACGCACGAAGTGTTGGGTAAACAAATATTTACTCCTAAGAACAAAAATGTCAACATTGCGTTTATTAAATTGAGTAGAGCCAGAAGATGCAAGAAAATTTATAATATTAGGCTCTGAAGAATTTGAAGAATTACTGGGATTAGTCACACCGTACATAATAAAACAAGATACTTGGTTCAGCGAAAAATTGATTCATTTGATAAATCGCTGTACACTATGCTGAATTTAGAATGCTAACTAATTTAGAGTCGAAGTGACGGCTTTGATTGTCTAATTAGTGTGTCTAACAGTCTAAGTATCTTTACACTTGCCTAAATGCCGTCTTTTTCATTTAGTGTACTGCATTTAACCATGTGAAAAGCGAGCTTTAAGGGGCTATAACAGTGTGACACTCAAAAAAATCGATTTTTTTTGCCTTTTTCGACAGTTTATACTTTCAAGAATATCCTGTAAAAGTTTCAAGGCCGTATCTCTAATCATTTTATCTTGCAAAAATCGATAGTTAAATCTTTAAACGCGTTTTTCTCGAAATGAGATTTTTCGAATTTGCTGACATTGTAACTCAAAGAGCAATTATCCGATTAACTTGAAATTTGAACTGAGTACTCTTGAATATATTTACTCTACAATGACGTAGGATATTTTTGATTGGATGAAAATTGACGATTTGGCATTGAAAAAAACGACCATTTTATAGGCAAGAAAACAGACTTTTTTTCATAACTACGCCATTTTTTTAGATTTTGATATTTTTCGAAAATCCTACGTCATTGTACAGGAAATACCTTCCAGTTTAACGACATTTTTTTCCTTTTTCGGTTTCAGCTACCCAATCGGCCGGAATCGTGTCAGCAGTGGAGGAACTTTTTTTTTGGCGCCCCCGAAGGCGGCGCGTAAGTCGCTTGGATCTCAATATTTTTCTATGAAAAAATTATGTAATATAGGTCAAATATAGCCAAATATATTCTTAATTTTCCGAATCATTTAATTGAGTACTTTTTTTCCAAAAAATTCCCGAAAATCACCAAAATTTTCAGCGTTTACACTGGTATAGCCCCTTAAGACTTCCGCAAGCGAAGAATATCATCGCCGGCGCTCCTCTCACTCCCAGTGCAATGTTTCGTCAAACTTTAAAAAATATTATCATGTTCAATGAAGACCGCTTGGTAAGCATACCAAATTTCAACATTCCATGTTCAATATTTTTCGTGTAGAAAATTGGTGAAAATCGAACATTTTTCGGCCCAACAAAGTAGAAACCCTTTTTAAAACGCGATACAGTACCCGAATCAGATTCTTCCGCGTCTGCGTCCCGAGTCTCGCCAACATTTGAAACTGAAGGACCTTCGACATCTGTAGTCTGGTCTTCGTTATTTGCAATCGGCAGAGAGGCGTCTTGAGGTAACAAGGCGCTTTCGATGAAACGACAATGTTTCGTTATCGCTGGAGCGAGCATAGAGGCTGGAACACGCCAATAGGTTTCTTGCTCGTCAGCGGGAGGTTCTATACCAATTGCACGCAACAGTCGCTGGAAACGTGGCGAATCCATCGCCGTTAGCGCGTCTTCCGTCAGAGGGACCAACGGTATGTCCACGACGTCAGACCCGTCGCGATCTCCATCGTCGATTATATCTTGAAGCGATTCTTTCAACCATTCCAGCGCTCCGCTCATGTCTTAACGAATATTTATACGATTAACTCTTTCAACATACCCGAAATGTTGCCTCGGTTGTATTATAGTTTCTTTTTTCACACTTACTTCCGTTAACGACGTCTTTCAGAAGTCCCGACAGTTGTTCCTGCGAGTAAACAATCGGGGCTCGTTTTCTTTTTGCCTTGCGAATACTCTTCGGCTGGCTCTTTTTGGGACGAGGCTCGGCTTCGGAATCGCTAGCGTCGGAGTGTTCGCTCAACGATTTCGCTTCCCACGACAACTTTGGGGGACCCTCTCGACGACGTTTCTTTCGCATTTCTTTGCGGTCGCTCGCCAAACCTGTCTCCAAAAGTTTCTCCTTGATCGCCTTCGCGGGCCTCTTGATGGTCAGTGCGTCGTAAATCGTACCAATCGGATCTGTGAAATATTTCAGTCCGTTAAGGGGCTATACCAGTGTGACACTTGAAAAAAATCGATTTTTTTTTAGTCTTTTTCGACAGTTTATACTTTCAAGAATATCATTATCATTTATGTCATCTATATCAATATCATTTTGTCTTGCAAAAATCGATAGTTAAATCTTTAAACGCGTTTTTCTCGAAATGAGATTTTTCAAATTTGCTGACATTGTAACTCAAAGAGCAATTATCCGATTGACTTGAAATTTGAACTAAGTACTCTTGAATGTATTTACTCTACAATGACGTAGGATATTTTTTATCGGATGAAAATTGACGATTTGGCATTGAAAAAAACGACCATTTTATAGGCAAGAAAACAGACTTTTTTTCATAACTACGCCATTTTTTTAGATTTTGATATTTTTCGAAAATCCTACGTCATTGTACAGGAAATACCTTCCAGTTTAACGACATTTTTTTCCTTTTTCGGTTTCAGCTACCCAATCGGCCGGAATCGTGTCAGCAGTGGAGGAACTTTTTTTTGGCGCCTCCGAAGGCGGCGCATAAGTCGCTTGGATCTCAATATTTTTCTATGAAAAAATTATGTAATATAGGTCAAATATAGCCAAATATATTCTTAATTTTCCGAATCATTTAATTGAGTACTTTTTTTCCAAAAAATTCCCGAAAATCACCAAAATTTTCAGCGTTCACACTGGTATAGCCCCTTAAATCACACCGGATGGGAAATAATTTGAAAAATCTTCAGCAATTACAACGGCACCTTCGTCGTCTTTTACTCGATTCCAAAGTTCGGACAGCTCAATGATTTCTTGCTCCGACCATTCTTTCGGCAGCCGCTTCTGCACCGCGGTCTTCGTCGTCTTCGAATTAACCACGAGGCACATCTCTTTGAGTTTCTTGATGACGCCGCGTCGAGTTCGATTGTCGCTTATTATGTTTTCCAATATCCAATCAATTAAATCTGAAATGAGGCGTAAGTTTTAAGCTGAGATTGGGTTTTTTTTGGTAATAGCATCAATATGGTTTTTGACATTTTTCGTGGATCAAAGATGCCATATTGTTAACATTTCATTTTTATTCGATTATTATCGCGAAATAATCTCTCTTTAGGAAAAAAAAAAACAGAAATCGAAGCAGAATGTAGCCGGCTAAAAAATTAGAGCTCTCTCACTTGTAATGCACATTGACAATACGCGTTGAACATTTCTTCCAAGAACATTCGGAACAGTGGGCATAGCTGAATTTATGTACAAGGGGAAGTTTCGCATAATCAAGGGGAGATACCTGAGTAAACGGCGAGAAAAACAGGTAAACTTTGGGAATTTTTATCTCAGAAACTAATGTTTCAATTGGATCCGGGCTTTTTTATTGGAAAATATGTACATTGAGGTATGTTTAGGAATTTTTTAAAATAAATTCGTTGACTGAAAGCGATTCAAACGCGATTATCTGAAAACATAGTTTTCAAAGTCGGTGCCAGATGTATCTCGAAAACGGCTTGTCCGATTTTGTCCAAATTTGGATACAATATTCTTCGACAGTTTTTCTCGTTCGCCACGTAGGATTTTTTTGAAATTTTCATTTTTGACGGAATTGCGACCGTTTTAATTTAACATTCGTTTTTCCCGGATCCAATCGAAACATTAGTTTTTGAGAAAAAAATTCCCGAAGTTTACCTGTTTTTCTCGCCGTTTACTCAGGTACCTCCCCTTAAGGGGTTAGGAAACTGTGAATATGACGAAGACTCGCTCGTCGCTTGAGGCAATTCAAATTGAAAGGGAAGGTCCATCGTATGGTGCGGAAATCGCAGCATGAAGGTAAACTTATGATTACAACGATAGAATTGCCAGTAAAACTTTCTTTTCAAAACGGTACGGACTTGAAATTTGGTAGACTTATTCAGTGTAATAATAATTTAGTCTTGACCATTGTTTTTCCTCTTGACATTTTTTTCGTTAGTTATTTATTAACAATAATGTCATTTTTCCTCGAAAAATCGCCGAAAATTCAAGTTTTCTTATGCTTGAAATACAATAACAAAAAAAATATGTCTAGTCTTAGCCAATATTATCTATTTTGAGTGGCTAAAATCAAGTACACCGTTGAGCCCCTCACGTTCAAAGGTCCTTCACGACATTGTTTATAACTACTTTAATTATTAATGTTTTTTAACGAAATTTGGTATATAATTTTCTCCGTGTACGAGTAAATGAATGCCCAAACAATTGTTCAATTTTACTTATTTCTTCGAAGGTAATTTTTTTAACCCCTGATTTTTGAGTCGTCACACTAGCCGAACCCCTTAAAAGTTTTAAATCTTTGGCTGCGTTAAATGTATACTTAGCAGATTAAACAGCAGCCCGTCAGAAGTTGTGTAGCTCGCTATTACGACACATTCATTCTTAAGATTAAAGACACCTCTTGATAAAACAATATTTCGCATTTTATACATACCTTGCGAATAATTATTAGTCTGATGCTCCATGAACAAGGTGCGTAACTCGTCTTCCTCAGCCTCCGTCCAAAGGGCACGTGATACTTTATTGGCGACTGGTACAACGTCGTACCCATCGACCATTTCCGTCACCTCGCGCGTTGTCTTCCAAAATAACAGCTCCATGTACGCTTTGGGATTTCCTTCGGCCACTTCGGCAAATTTGCGAATAATAAAAATTGCGAATTTTTGTAACTCCTGTAATAGCGGGACGAAAAAGGGCTTTAATCGGCGCCCAAAAACTTCACATTGGATTAAGAGTTCCGAACGCCGGAACAAGTTTCGTAAGTACGAGGTATCCTCACTGACATTCTACACGATACAATACGCTAATCAGAGGAATTCGGAAATATCTGCAATTCGTACAACACGAAAAACATTTGCATAGTAAGATCACTACAAACTTTACATCACTAACAAAAATTTATATGTAAATAAAATATTTAAAAAAAACAAGCTTTTATTTAATGTGCTAAAACGTAGAAAATAATTTTGTTACCAAGTCACCAAGTGACTATAAATAAAAGCTTGGGGCGCTCAACATTTTAAATGTTTAATAAATGTTATCAATTCAGTTTCAGTAATCGTATTTAATTTGGCACAATAGTAATTAGAGAAAAACTATTTTCACACGTTTATACTCAGTTTCAGGATTTTTAAAAAGAAATCTAAGGTTGTTTTACAGTAAATTGAATACAGTCGATATGTTACCGGATTTATGTAAATTAAGGGGCTATACCAGTGTGACACTTTCAAACAATCGATTTTTTTGCCTTTTTCGACAGTTTATACTTTCAAGAATATCCTATAAAAATTTCAAGGCCGTATCTATATCATTTTATCTTGCAAAAATCGATAGTTAAATCTTTAAACGCGTATTTCTCGAAATGAGTTTTTTCAAATTTGCTGACGTTGTAACTCAAAGAGCAATTATCCGATTGACTTGAAATTTGAACTGAGCACTCTTGAACAAATTTACTCTACAATGACGTAGGATATTTTTGATTGCATGAAAATTGACGATTTGGCATTGAAAAAAACGACCATTTTATAGGCAAGAAAACAGACTTTTTTCATAACTACGCCATTTTGTTAGATTTTGATATTTTTCGAAAATCCTACGTCATTGTACAGGAAATACCTTCCAGTTTAACGACATTTTTTCCTTTATCGGTTCCAGCTACTCAATCGGCCGGAATCATGTCAGCGGTGGAGGAACTTTTTTTTTAGCGCTTCCGAAGGCAGCGCATAAGTCGCTTGGATCTCAATATTTTTCTATGAAAAAATTATGTAATATGAGTCAAATATAGTCAAATATATTCTTAATTTTCCGAAACATTTAATTCACTCCTTATCTTCCAAAAAATTCCCGAAAATCACCCAAATTTTCAGCGTTCACACTGGTATAGCCCCTTGAACATTATATGTCTAAATTTTGAACGCCCCAAGCTTTTATTTATAGTCATACATAGGTGACTTGATAAAAAAAAATATTGTCTACTTTTTAGTACATTAAATAAAAGCTTGTTTTAAAAAATATTTGTTTACATATAAGTAATTTTCTACCTTTTAGTCTTTAATTTATTTTACTAGTAGTTTACTAGTTTACGAGTTTGTACGTTAGGAACAAGGAATGCTTGTAAAAAATAACAAAGACTGTAATTGCGATTGACCTTACGACTAATTGCTGCATATAAACTTTTCGCATGCAAACACAGTCGGCTACCAATTTGTTTGTATGCCTTAGTGAGATTTCATATGGATAATTAGATATCGCTAATTTTACATGAAAAGTTAAATTTTTTTTATATATATTTTTTTAAGTTGAATCATGCATTGTCGCCATTGAGATGCATGTTTGCAAAATTCCAGAGCTCCAATAGTCTGGAAGTGGGTAAAACATCGATTTTCCGTTTTGCATCTCACAGAAAGCCAAGTTAAACAAAAGCTCGTAAAAATCAATCCAAATTGTCATTTTTAAAAGTATCCTTATAAACTATGCGGCGGAGAAACTGTAAAAAATGTGCAAGAATACCTCGTGCCCATAAACATTTAAACATTTAAACATCGTTCTCTAATTCCAACCTTGTGCCGAGGGGAGTCCGAATCGAGGATCCTCTGGAATGTTCTGAATATCGACGCTTGAAAAATCATCCCATACATTTTACAATCCCACGCTATGCGATGGAGCATCTTGACGATATAATGATTGACTTGATCGGAATTTTCCTCGAATTGGCGTAGAAGCGAGGCCATAGCCTTGACAACCTTAACATTGGCGAATCTGTCGATAGGAACATGTGAGCCAAATCTGAGCGAGCTTTAGGAAATTGAATTATCGAGCGTCGCTCTCTCTCTCTCTCTCTCCTTCTCTCCCTCCCTCGTGCTCTTTCTTGATATACCTTCGAAGGAACTCGTCAAAGTTGAAATTCGTTTCCTGTATAGTCCCAGCGGCGCTCGCCTCTTCCTCTTCATCGTCCTCGTTTTCCTCTTCATCCTCTTCTTTATCATTGGCCGCCTCCTCCCGCTGCTCCTCATTTCCATAATCGATATCTGTTGGAAAGTTGCATAACATCGAATGAAAACGTGCTTTCAATAAGCGCGGAGAAACACTAGCCGGGTGCACACGGCGAAAGTAATATCCCCCAACGTGAGTATATCTCGACAGGAAGACAGGTGAGGCGAGCTTAAAAAACGAAAAAAAAACGAAACAAAC
The DNA here is from genome assembly GCA_944452715.1 of Ophion slaviceki. NCBI lineage: Eukaryota > Metazoa > Arthropoda > Insecta > Hymenoptera > Ichneumonidae > Ophion > Ophion slaviceki. The sequence continues at coordinate 22,459,910 of OX101792.1, forward strand.
ACAAACATAATACATCGCGAAGATGAAAAATTCCTACCCCGATGGTCCATGCGCGCATCTCAGGCTTGTTTGTACGCGTGCGCTCGCGAACCCCTTATCGAATTCGAGAGAGAAAGTGTACGTGTGTGCGTGTGTCACAGTGTATAGGTCGATGAGCGGAAAGTTGGAACGGACGCGGGGGACAGTTCGACTCGACTCTCGCGGTCCATGGAGGCACATTCCTACGCGTACGTCAGCGTACGAGCGTGACGGGCTGAGGAATCGCAACGACGAACTTGCCAATCGCACAATACGCGCGAGCATCGACAAAATGTGGAAACAGTTGACGGAAGGTGAGGCGCGAAATATATTCTCTCACGAAACAAGCACGATCGAGACCGCGAGGATTATCGAGAGCGACACGTGAATAGAGGGGCTACTCAGTGTGATGTGGCATAGGCTGTCAGTGACGCTTCTTCTCGTCGCCTCAATGGCGAGGAGCGTTAGAAGTAGCCCGTTAGCGTGTCCCGAGAACTGTCATTGCACGATCGTCGCGACGTTTCGGCCGGACGAAGAGGTCAACGCTAACGTCAACAACTCCGTTGAGGCACGCTGCGTCGGTACACCGAAGCTCGAATTCCTGCCGGAAAATTGCCAGAGTCTCGTCGTCAGAGGAACGAAAACTCGGGCAATAACGAAGCTTATGCGTGATCTCGGGAATAGCGAAAAAGTACGTTTGCGCGAGTTGTCCCTGATTAATTGTTCGCTCGTGGCGTTAAACGTGACAGTGAGTTGGATCACGAAGGATCTCGACGCGGGGCTGTCTCTGGATCTGTCGAGCAACGAGATCCTCGAGATCGAAGACCTCGGCGTAACGGACGTTGAGCGTCTGACGGAGCTCGATCTCACCGAGAACCGCTTGACGCGCGTCCGATCCGAGGCGTTTGTCGAGTACCGAGGCTTGGTGAAGTTGCTCCTGCGGCGAAATTCCATCGGAGCGGTGAATAAAAACGCTTTCGCCGGGCTCGAACGTCTCGAGAGTCTCGATCTGTCGGACAACCGATTGGTGAGCCTGGCCGAGGACGCGTTCGTGCCGTTGTGCTACTTGAAGAGCTTGAATCTCAGTGGGAACAGACTCGGTGTGTTGGGTGAACGGTGGTTCGACGATCTTGGCCGTGGCCTCGACGCGTCACGGGGCGATCCTCGGCGGACGCGTCAACAGACGGAAACGAGCAGCAGGAGCGAAGACATCGAGATCTCGCTGGTGCTCGGAAGTGTGCGAAGATTGGAGACGATAGACGCGTCGCGTATCGGCCTCGAGCGCGTGCCCTCGGCGCTCACGAGATCCGTTAGATCGCTCAAACTCGCAGGCAACAGATTGACCGTCATTCGAGGCGGGGATTTCGACAGTTATCCGCTACTTCGGCTTCTCGATCTCTCGTACAACTTCATAAACGTCGTGGAGAACGACGCACTCGGACGCTTGGAGATTCTCGAGGTGCTCGATTTGTCGGGCAATCGTTTGCGCGAATTGCCACAGAGTCTTCCGTGTGCTCTGCGACGTTTGATCGTGCGGGAAAACTTAATAGGCAAACTCGGCACGCGTGATTTGGATGGTTTGACGAAACTCGAGAGTCTCGTTATCAATGAGAATAACGTGAGCGAGATCGAGGAAGGTGCGATGTTCCAGCTGTCGTTTCTCAACGAACTCGACGTATCGGACAATCCGATAAAACAATTGCCCGCTGACACTTTCGAGGGACCCGACAGCCTCGTTGTTCTTCGTATGTCCGGGCTCGTCGCGCTTCAGTGGAAACGCGAGAAACACGCGGATATGGCGTTCCCAGTGCCAGCACCCGAGAGATTGGTCAATCTCGATCTATCCGGGAGTCCGGCTCTCGCCGCGCAATTACTCGCCGACGAGGCTGCTCTCTCGGCATGCAAGAGTCTTCGACGATTGGACCTTTCTCGCACGAATCTCACCGAGCTTCGATCGGATCTGACGTATTTGCTGCCGCAATTGAGAGTCCTCGGACTCTCGGGCAATCGGTGGAATTGCACGAGGGAGGATAATCGCATCGACTGGCTGGCACGGTGGATCCGAGAACACGAGGAGATTTTGCCCCACGGAGAATGCACGTTTCGCAACGGTAGTCGGTCTCTACTCGGCGAATTGCCAATTACGGAGTCTTCAACGACGACGACGAGTACGAGCTTCGAGAACGACTCGGACGAAGCATCGCGAACTATCGACGTCTCTTCGAAATCGGCGGAGCAACGGAGGATCACTACGATTCTAGGGGCTCATCCGGGCCTCGTTATTCTCGCCGGTGCAACCTTCGCTGCTTTCATTCTCGCTCTCAGCGTTTTGATCACTAGAAGACGAATACCAACGATCGAGGATTATTCCGAGCATTGCGAACAACGCCGACCGATCATCACAGAGCTCTGGTGAGCTCGTTATTTCGACTCGTGTCACACACGCATCGCTATATCGCTTGAAAAGCAGACAGACACACGTCACGTGACAATAAATGTACGAGTTGATAACGTGTAATCACCGTTATACACGAGTGTAACACACACATGTACACACACGCGCATGCACACGGAGAGCCACGATGACACGAAGAGTTGCCAAAACAGAAAACAAACGAAATCTCAGAGTACAGAAGAATAATAAACGATAATTTTTATGATAATAATGAAGAGACTAGATATTATCTTTCGTAAATTAACCCAGTGTCAACTACGAGTACGTTAATAAACCGTTGTACAAAGGTATTTTACATGGTTATTGCACGACAGACTTTCGTTTTTTTTTTTTACTCACCAACACCAAGATCGGCGAAGAATATTTCTCGCAGCGCCATGAATTCTTCCTCCGGAGGAATATCGGGCTTGCCGAAACAGTCGTTCTCGGGCCATACCTGTCTGGAAGTTTTTTCGAGAAAAGATTCGCCTTGTTATTCCTTTTACGTCTGTTTTCGTAGTCTCTTGAGGCGAGATATGGATTTAGACGGGAAAGAATTAAGCAATTTTGAGGGGTTTTTTAAACTGGAAAATAATTTTTCTACATTTATCAAAACTATAGGTATAGTTTGATAGTATATTGAAGGGGAGGTACCTGAGTAAGCGGCGAAAAAACAGGTCAACTTCGGGAATTTTAATCTCAACAACTAATGTTTCGATTGGATCCGGATTTTTTTATGGGAAAACATGTACATTGAGGTATGTTTAGGAATTTTAAAAAATAAATTCGTTGACTGGAAGCGATTCAAACGCAATTATCTGGAAACATAGTTTTCAAAGTCGGTGCCAGATGTATCTCGAAAACGGCTTGTCCGATTTTGCCCAAATTTGGATACAATATTCTTCGATAGTTTTTCTCGTTCGCCACGTAGGATTTTTTTGAAATTTTCATTTTTGACGGAATTGCGAGCGTTTTAATTTAACATTCGTTTTTCGTTCGCAATTTCCGACGATTTTGGATTGCATGCACGTTGCATAAAAAAGCAACGGTTCAATCAAATGAAAAACCCCTACGTGGCGAACGAGAAAAACTATCGAAGAATATTGTATCCAAATTTGGACAAAATCGGACAAGCCGTTTTCGAGATACATCTGGCACCGAATTTGAAAACTATGTTTCGAGATAATCGCGTTTTAATGGTTTCCAGTCAACGAATTTATTTTTGAAAATTCCTAAACATACCTCAATGTACATATTTTCCAATAAAACAAACCCGGATCCAATCGAAACATTAGTTTTTGAGATAAAAATTCCCGAAGTTTACCTGTTTTTCTCGCCGTTTACTCAAGTACCTCCCCTTAGGTATGCGGGACAATTTTTTAAAATTCATTTATCATCAAAATTGCGGAGCTGTGCAGTCTAGACGGGCAGTCTAGCTTCCCGTAGACTTTGATTTGCAAAAAAATTCAAAATGTTCAGTTAGAACATGTATAGTTTCTATTTGCCAATAATTAAAATAATGAAAATGTAAATTTAATAGAATTTACAAAAAAAATCAACATTTCAAGCAAAGTTTCTATAAAATTTGGATTGAAAAAATAGTATTCTTTCCAATTTTTCAAAAACGATTGTCGTCAAGTAGAAGGTACCAATATTATCAATATTTCTACCAAGTTCCAACTCGATCGGCTTGATAGTTTTTGAGTAATCCTGCACGCCAATTTCGAAAATGCAGTTTTGAGAAAAAACGCGTTTGAAGTTTTTCGAATTTCGCTTTGAAACTTTGAGAAAATATCTTTCTATCCTTTAAAGATAAAATAAAAGAAACCCATTTTGTTATCGTTGTAAATGTATATCCCGCCTTAAGGTATTCCTTCCACAGCGAGCTGTATTTTGTGAGGGCATAAGCAGGGCCCTCCTGAATCGTTGGTAAATTACAGTGGCGCTTAATAAAAATAAGTCACCGTCAATTATTATACCCAACGATAAACTGGAATAAAAAATATCGCGCAAATTTGGTAGATTTAGACATTTTTACATTTTCTCTGAAAAGTCGCGACTACGAAAATTCTTCTAGTCACATTTTCCAAGCTTGATCATTAATATTTTCTTTAAACGTTCCGTGACCCTCTGATTTCATTGTCGTTACGGAATCTTTAGAATTTTTTATACGCGTTGCGAAGTTAATAACAGGCATATAGTTATTTACTGTATAAATTATTAGATAGAAATGAGGCCAGCGTGTAATCTCCATAAAATGCCGTACCAATGAGACGATTTTTCCTTAAAAGTTCGATAATTTGGCTTGACATTTTACCAGTATACGGGGATGAATTGGGTTTTAAACTTAATTCCCGCTGTTTTTTTATGCGGTGACCAATTTCCCGCTTTTTTAACCAGTCCAAGATTATGTAAATGTTTGCTTACAGCCATTTCAGTAACGTTTAACATATCAGACAATTCTTCAAGAGTCTGACATCGACTCTCCATCGAATAAGGTCTTCAATTCAACATCTGAAATTTTTCGCCTGTCCTGGACGTTCTTTTGTCTTTAAGGTCAAAATCGCCACTTTTGAATCGTTTAAACCAATCTCTGCACATTGTCTCAGATAGAGCATGTTCGCCATAAGCTTCTTGAAGCAGACGATGACTTTCAGCAGCACTTATTCTTAACCTAAAGCAAAAAAGCAAAGCTTCCCGCTGACATTTTCGATACTATAAAAAGACTAGTATGTACAAGTGAATTCACACTCGAATACTGAATATTGTAGGTCATGTCGAATACTTTAACACAGTATAGTTTTACTGTGACTTTAATGAAAATAATAATAGTTACGCCATCTAGTATAAAACAGCGGAAATCAAGTTTAAAACCCAATATTTTTACTTCATTATAAAGGAAAATCAGTTAATTGTTGAATATTCGAATTCGTGAAAGGAATAGCTTAATCTGTAGTGCATTGTTTCGTATTTTCGTTTCAAGAACCTTTATAATTTTGCTTAAGGCGGGATATAAATTTACAACGATAAAAAAATCGATTTCTTTTTTTTTTTTCTTTAAACGATAGAACTATATATGTAGAATATTTTCCCAAAGTTTCAAAGCGTATTTCGAAAAACGTCAAACGTTACAGCCCGTCAACGCTGTGCCTCACCGCTCGGATTCGGAGCGTGCGTGAACTTCAAACGCGTTGTTTTTTTCTCAAAACTACACTATCGAAATTGGCGTGCAGGATTACTCAAAAACTATTAAGCCGATTGAGTTGAAACTTGGTAGAAATATTGATAATATTGGTGCCTTCTACTTGACGAAAATTGTTTTTGAAAAATTGTTAAAAAAACGAGTTTTTTAATCCACATTTTACAGAAATGTTGCGTGAAATGTTGATTTTTTTTTGTAAATGCGTGCCATTTTCTCAAATTTGCATTTTCTTCATTTTAATTACCGTCACATAGAAACTATACATGTTCTAACTGAAAAAATGTTTGAACTTTTCTGCAAATCAAAGTCTACGGGAAGCTAGACTGCACGCCGATTCGCCACTCCCGCGGCGACCTTGCTGTAACACTCTGCCACAGCTCCGCCATTTTGATGATAAATTAAAAAAAATTGTTTCGTATACTTAAATATACTATTAAAGTATACCTATAGTTTGATAATTGTAGAATAATTATTTCTTAGTTTAAAAAATCGCTCAATATTGCTTATTTTCTTACTGTCTAAATGTATATCCCGCCTTAAGTAGAAAGATAAAAATGGATGTTATCTGAATAAATAGTAAATTTCCTGCTCGATTAACGTTATTTCTTACAACTAATTGTATTTGTTTCACTTTTTGGAATGAGTATTTTTTGAGTAATAGTTACTGTAATTGTCCAAGACCGTAACTTCATTTAAATGACAAAAAACGGAACTTATGGATACGCTTTTCAATGGAATTTCAGAGATAAACCTTTCTTTGAATATTTTTTGAGACGCTCCACGTGCTCAAATTCGTTACTCAAGGACCACACTGAAGCCTATATTCGCAATTTTCGTAATGGTCATAATCGTCAATTACCTCGAGGCACGCAACAATCCAACCGCCTGTTCAAATTCCCTTTTGCGGAGGAATTTTTGAATTTTTTTCATCGCCTCGCTCTTTTGGGCATCTATCGGAATGTCGAGCGTCGCATCAAAAGGTACAACATCCGGTATCGTTCCCTCTCTCATGACGGCTGATATTTCCGGCGCTACTTCATCCCAAATCTCCTCCAACGCCTTTATCGGCAACGACGACGCTCGCGGAGCTTCCTTCGGTTTCTTTTTTGTTTTGGCTGTCGATCGTTTCGTGCTTTTCTTCCCGACGACCATCGTTCGATCGCCGCCGCAAAATTCTCGCAGCATCTTCAAAAATATGTGAGCTGTTGCGACGAGATCCGCTAAGTACGCCCTGCCGGAGATAAAATTGAGCATAACTTATTGAGAAGAATAACCGCACCCTCGAAACCCCGTAAAAAGGACTCTTATTTTTTTCAAATAACGAAAATCTTGGGAGAAAAATAATAACCGAAATTTTCATCGAATTTTTTTGGGCGCGTGTGAAAAGAAATGAACACGCGGATAGTCGTGAAGAGTTTCGTTATTTCGATACGTACTGAGATGAAAAGAAAAAAAATTTAACCAGCTTTTATTTAATGTACTACTAAAAAGTAGAAAAAATTTTTTTGCACTAAGTTGCCTATATATGACTATAAATAAAAGCTTGGGGTGCTCAACTTTTTAAATGTTTAATAAATTTAATCAATTCAGTTTCATTAACCGTATTTAATTTGGCACAATAGTAATTGAAGAAATTATTATCACACGTTTATACTCAGTTTCAGGATTTTCATTTGAGAATTCTAAGGTTGTTTTACAGTAAATTAAATACAGTTGATATGTTAACGGATTTATGTAAATTGAAGATTATATTCTGAATATTAAGCGCCCCGAGCTTTTATTCAAATCACTTCAGGTGACTTGGTAAAAAAAATGAATAAAAATTAAATACAGTTGAGAGGTTAACGGATTTATGTGAATTGAAGATTATATTCTGAATATTGAGCACCCCGAGCTTTTATTCAAGTCACATTCAGGTGACTTGGTAAAAAAAAATCTTCTAATTTGTAGTACATTAAATAAAAGCTTGTTTTTTTTAAATATTTTTTTACGTATAAATTATTTTCTACTTTTTAGTCTTTAATTGATTTTACTTGTTAGTTGTTACCAGTAGTTTTCTAGTTTACGAGTTTGTACGTTAGGAACAAGGAATGCTTGTAAAAAATGACACTGTAATTGAGATTGAACTTACGACTAATTGCTGCATGTAAACTTTTCACATACAAACATGGTCTGCTACGAATTTGTGTGTGTGTTAGTGAGATTTTATATGGATGATTAGATATCGCTCAATCTACATGAAAATTTGAAAAGGTTAAGTATATGTTTTGTTTGTTTTAAGTTGAATCATGAATTGTCACCTATTAGATGAATATTTGCAAAATTTCAGAGCTCTAAGTAGTCGGAAAGTGGGTGAAATATCGATGTTTCTTTTTGCATCTCACGGAAAGTCAAGTTAGATAAAAGCTTGTAAAAAAAATTGTCGGAGAATGTGCCTGAAAGACGTAATTTCAGAGATGATGTGGTTTCGTTTTTCCACTTCCCTGTACTCGATTGAACGTTTCAAAAATGTATTAGAAAAAAAACAACCTAGCAAATGTTCATCAAGTCCATTACGTCCTTAAGGTATTCCTTTCAAGAAACCCGAAAATTTGTTGGACGGGTTGAATGAACTTTGAATGACCAGAACGCTCAAAACTCCGAAAGAATACTACCCCGAACGATCAAAACTCCGAAAGAATTTTACCCGAAAGACCGAAACTCCGAAAATTTGAACGGCGCCGGGTTGACATTCCGAACGTTGAATAATCAGAAGGCTCAAAACTCCGAAAATATACTACCCCGAAAGAACAAAACTCCGAAAGAATTTTACACGAAAGATCAAAACTCCGAAAGAATTTTACACGAAAGACCAAAACTCCGAAAATCTGAACACCGTCAAAATTATTCGGCTATGGAAGTTTTAAGTTTCAAAATTTTTAATAAATCGACGAATTATTTCAAGAATTTTTATTTATTAAGAAGTGATTTTACGTCAATTTTGAAATTTGTCTAGACAATGATATACGTTCTACATCATTTACAATCAACTGTGTTGACTTTCGCTGGCATAATCTTGACGAACCTTGTAATTTCGGAAGATTAAAATTAGGAATTTTAAACCGTCGGCGCATTCAAAGTTCGGAATTTCAACCCGGCCCTCATGTCAAGATCATGCCAGCAAAAGTCTACACAGTTGACTGTAAAATATGTAAAACGTATAACATTGTCTAGAAAAATTTCAAAATTGACGAAAAATCACTTCTTAATTTAAAAAAAAATTTGAAATAATTCGTCGATGTATTGCAAATTTTGAAACTTTTTAAACTTCCATAGCCGTATTATTTTGACGGTGTTAAGATTTTCGGAGTTTTGGTCTTTCGTGTAAAATTCTTTCGGAGTTTTGATCTTTCGGGGTACTATTCTTTTGGAGTTTTGAGCGTTCAGACCATTCAAAGTTCGGAATTTCAACCCGGTCCCATCTTGAATTTAGGAGAATTAAAATTTGGAATTTTAAACCGTCGGAGGATTCGAAGTTCGAAATTTCAACCCGGCCCCGAAAATTTCGAGTCCAGTTACCGAACTTTTGACGAAAAATTATGACTCTAACAATCGTCTCAGCGTGTTTAAATTTATCTAATAAAAAATTTAAAAAAAAAAACCAAAATAATGCATATTTTTTCAAGAAAATAATAGAAAATCCTTTTTAACACTATATTCTTTTAAGATAAGAGAATGACCCGTATTTTGACTATAGTCAAATACCGTTTTATAGGGCACTTTATGGAGATGACACGCTGGCCACATTTCTATCCAATGATTTATACACTAAATAACTCTAGATGCCTGACATAAACCGCTCACGCGTGTGAAAAATTCTAGACTCCGTAACAACAATAAAAACAGGTCACCGAATGTTCAAAACAAATAATAATAAAATTTCTAAAAATGCAACTAGCAGAAGAATATTCGTAACCGCGACATTTCAGACAAACTGTAAAAATGTCTAATTCTACTAAATTTGCGGGAAATTTTTGTATTTCAATTATCGTTGAGTGTAATAATGGATTGCGACTTATTTTTATCAAACGTCGAAAATATCGAAATATACGAATAAATTATAAATTATACGAAAATCGTCGAAAGGAATACCTTAAAATATTCATTTAAAAAATCTCGTCAATTCTCAAAAGAAGCGTAACTTGCCTCGACATTTTCACGTCGTCGTAATGAATTAGCTGGGCCAATATCACTTCGCGATATTCCGAGAGATAGAAAATGTTACTCTTGATGATCTTGCTCGATTCTCTGACACCCTCGTCAGTCGCCTTGTCCATAGCACCGAGAGTGAGTAATAATTCTAGAAAAGCTTTCATCGCCAAATGCATCCGCTTGAACCACATGAGGATTTTGCTCTTATCCACCATCATCATGTCGTAACAGTCTTCCAACTTCGTTCGCACCAGATGGAATATCTCTGCCGAAATTGTCTCACTGTCTTTTCAAAAATTGAGAAAAACATCTCTGAAATAACGATCGTACGAAAAATCTCTCAAATTGTACAAGATTATCAGGGGGACGTACCTAACATATTTCACCTGAAACTTGTAGTGACGATTAAATTCCATGAAGAAACGCAGGGTCCAGAGAAAGTAGCTCGCGTCGGAAGCAAGCCCAGTGTCACCGCCACCGTTTATGCAATACCTCGCGTATCTCATGACCGGATTGTACGCCCCGTTTAAAAATTCGACGCAAAACTCCTTGAGAAAGAGACGAACGCTCAACGCCGAGGTTCGTTCTGGCTTCGAGTCACTCATGGGTGTTTTGGCTTTTGATTTCTTGATCTTCCCCTAATGGACGTACAACGGGTCAATCGGCAATTCTGTCGTACCATTGGGTTCGGAGAATCGTACCTTTTCCTGGGCAAATTCCAGAGCCTCCATCTTCTGGTAAGGCTTGTGGCATATCATCTGGTTGTCGCCGATTGCCTTCATGTTCTGGACAACGAAGGTTCCTCCGAATCGAGAATGCCTGCGCGTCAAAGACGGTGGATCAATTTATCAACTACTTTCTATCGGAATGTGCTGCATCTAGCTAAAGGGGAAGGTATAGGCCAAGGTTTTTTGAAACCCGGATAACACTATTCGCCCCCTCAAAACCCTTGAGGGGTCAGGCTACTGTGACGGTGACGAATACTCGTTCGTCGCTTGAGCCAACTCAAATTGAAGAGGAAGGTCCAAAGGTGCAGGGATCGCAGATTAAAGGTGAATATATATTTACAACGATAGAACTGCTAGTGAAACTTTAAACTCGTTTTTCTCGAAACTATGTTTTTCAAAACGGAATACACGATTTCTCGATATTTAAGGGGTAAGGCCACAGTAGAATTTTCAAAAAATCGATTCTTTTCTCGCTAAAACGGCGCTTTATCATCAGAAGAATAAGTTACTATTCGATTTATAGCAAGACAATTTTTTTTCACCGACTTTGAGCGTACAACGTAAGCACACCACTGGCACGGCCATATAGTACCTAAAACTTTAAACGCGTTTTTCTCGAAACAGCTTTTTTCCAATTGGCGTGACGAATAACTTCAACAATTTTCACTCGATTTACTTCAAATTTAAAAGTTATTTTCCTAATTGCATTTCGCAGAGAAGTACGTACGGAATTTCAGATTAATCGAAAACTTTTCATTTTATGAGCAGTTTTATACGAAATTTGTTCACTGAAAATTTATTCAAATACCTACAACTTTTGAATAAAACAATATTTTTTAGATTCCGTACGTACTTCTCTAGGTATTCTGATGTAGATTGACGAGAATTTTTGTTTTTCGTTCTAGGTAAAAAATTGTAGATGCTAAATGTCACGCCGCGGAGCGCCTAAAAAAAGATAATAAAAGAAAATATCAGTAGTCGGCCATTTTGTTCATCGAAAAAAAAGATATATATTTTCTGACAGTTTGATATTCATACTAAATAGGTGTGTAATTAATTTTATAAGGGATCACTTTTACATACGAAAAAAAATTGTTAAATTCGCACATGATTTTATGCCCGTTACGGTGGCGTAACCCCTTAATGAACAAATTGACTTGAAATTAGGTACACTTATTAAGTGTAATAGTAGTTTAGTCTTGATCGACGTTTTTCTTCTTAACATTTTTTTATCGTTGGTTATTAACAATAATAATGTCATGCCTCGAAAAACCGAAAATAAATCCAAAAATTGTTTTTTGTTGATTGAAATACGGTAACAAAAAAAGCTCGGTCAAGTTAATGTTATCTACTTTTAAAAAAAGCTCGTTTCTTACAAGCTTTTATTTAACTTCACTTTCTGAGAGATGCTCGGTCAAGCCAATGTTATCTACTTTTTAAAAAAGCTCGTTTCTTACAAGTTTTATTTAACTTCCCGACTACTTAGAGCTCCGAAATTTTGCAAACGTGCATCTAAAAGGTGACAATGCTTGTTTAAACTAAAAAAAAAAAAAAAATTCAATAAAATTTTCAATTTTTCATATAAAATGCTCATTTTATATGAAAATTTATATGATATGTAATCATCCATATAAAATCTCACTAACACATACGAACAAATTCGTAGCCGACTGTGTTTGTATGTGAAAAGTTTATATGCAGCAATTAGTCGTAAGTTCAATCACAATTAGTATGTGTTATTTTTTACAAGCATTCCATGTTCCTAACGTACATACTCGTAAACTAGAAAACTACTAGTAACAACTAACTAGTAAAATCAATTGCAGACTAAAAAGTAGAAAATAATTGATATGAAAAAAAAATTTTTAAATAAGCTTTTATTTAATGTACTAAAAAGAAGAAAATAATTTTTTTCCCAAGTCACCCATATGTGATTATAAATAAAAGCATGAGGCGCTCAAACTTTAGACATATAGTCTTAAATTTACATAAATCCATTAACATATGAACTGTATTTAATTTACTATAAAACAATCTTAGGTTTCTTCAATGAAAATCCTGAAACTGAGTATAAACGCGTGATAATAATTTTTTCTCTGATTACTATTATGCCAAATTAAATACGGTTGATGAAACTGAATTGATCGAATTTATTAAACCTTTGAAAAGTTGAGCGCCCCAAGCTTTTATTTATAGTCCCATATTGGTGACTTGGTGAAAAAATTATTTTCCACGTCTTAGTACATTAAATAAAAGCTTGTTTATTAAAAATATTTTTTTTACATATAAATTTTTGTTTGTCCAACCGGGTTGCCAAAATCAAGTACACTATTGAGCCCCTCACGTTCAAAAGTCATTCACGGGATTGTTTATAACTTCTTTGATTATTAACATTTTTTTATGAAATTTGGTACACAATTTCATTAATGTAGATGCGAATGAATGTCCAAACGATTTTTCAATCACTTTACTCATTTCTTCAATATTAATTATTTTTAATGACCCCGATTTTCGGTTCGTCACAGTAGCCCAACCCCTTAACTATTTAGGCGGAAAGCTTATAACGGGCTATCCTGTATACAATGCATAATGAATTATGTAGTACACGTATGTTCACTTTTATCTTTTTGTGATATTTATAACGTCATATATGAATATGTATGAAAATTTAATGAATACTAATGAACGAGCGTACCTGGAGCCAGCGTATTTTCTAATTTTTTCCATCCTCTCCTGTACCTCCTTGTCCCGAATAGCGAGTAATTTTGCAGCGTCCTTTTCTTTTTCGGCGTTTGTACGTTGCAGCCCGACGCTCGCCAATTTCGACGGACACTGTTCCGTTAGCATCAGCGCCACGATCTATCGACGAAATATCGAAGTTATTCTCCGCAACGAAATACGAAAACGAAGGCCAAACGAAAAAAAATAATAAAAATAAAATTATTTTATTTATTTATATATAAAAATTTATTACAAAAAAATAATAAATAAATTAAATAATAAATAAAAAAATAAAAATAACAAAGCGTAGGCCAAACGAAAACGAAGGAAAACGAAACCCAAACGAGTAGATGTACCTCGAGAACTTGAATGTGATATTGCTGTTCGGCAGCGTTACTCGCGACGAATAGAAGCATGTCGACGAGGCCGGATGTATGCATGGCAAAAAGTACCTTCGCGATGGATCAGAATACAACAATGGCGATCTTAATTTTTCAAGCTTCGAAAAGAGCCGCGTATACGATTTTTATACCTCGTCGTGGACTGTGGCATCATTCTCGGCTCGTATCTCATTGTCATTGGGAGGAACTTGCAGGACGTTTCTTATCAGCGTCAGAATTCTCTCGATGATCATCGAGTTATCTTCACCTCTTTCCGCTGGATCCTTGGGGCGAAATTCAAAAACTCTTTTATCGTACACGAGCCTACGTGCGGTAGCGAGAAACCTCTGGGGATTACCGTGTTAAGAATATTCTTCAGCCGTTTCGCAACCACGCTCCACACTTGTTCGTCGGCGAAGCTGACCTTGTAGCCCTGTAGGTAGACGACCAGTTGCTCGTAAGTGGTACGAGTTGATTTTTCCGACGGCACAGTCGCATCGTAAACCATCAATGCTGGACTGGTCAGATTGATGAGGAGCCTGTTTTGTTCGGACACGGATATAATTTATCGCTCGTTTCGAATAAACAGCGGTATTGAAGTTCACTCCCACTCACCGTAACAGAACATCCCACAATTCCGTCTTGTCGCAGTATTGTATGAGGATTTTCTTTAGATCCGTTTCCAGCAACTTGGCGCGACCGAGATATTGTCTGACGGTGTGAGAATCATCGTCGCGCTTCAGATACTTGATCAAATCCTTGATCACATCTGTACATTAATCGGTGGAACGTTAATACGTGTATGCAACGTTAATTCAGTTAATCACTATTTTTTTATTTACCTGCAATGTATATTTTTCACTTTGAATTTTTTTTGGAAATACAAAGACTGGGTTGTTCGACGAAATGTCTACAAAAATGATTAAGCGGCTAGGCTTATGTGAAAATTTCCAAAAATCGATCGTAGCTTGAGGCAACTCAATTTGGAGAGGGAGGTTCAGCAAATGGTGCAAGAATTGCAGAATGAAGGTAAACTTATATTATTATACGATTAGGATAGATCTGTTGGTGAATTTTAAACGTGTTTTTATCAAAACTATGTTCTTCAGAATGGTGTACCCGATTCATCGATATCAAATAACAGATTGACTTGAAATTTGGTACACTTATTCAGTGTAATAGTAGTTTAGCCTTGACCGACATTTTTCTCAACATTTTTTTTCTTTTCGTTATTAACAATAATGTCATTTTTCCGACAAAAATCGAAAAAAAAATCGGGGCCGGGTTGAATTTCCGAACGTTGAATAATCAGAACGCTCAAAACTCCGAAAATATGCTACCCCGAAAGATCAAAACTCCGAAAGAATTTTACACGAAAGACCAAAACTCCCAAAATCTGAACATCGGCAAAATAATTTGGCTATGGAAGTTTTGAAAGTTTCAAAATTTTCAATAAATCTACGAATTATTTCAAGAATTTTTTTTTATCCAAGATTTTACGTCAATTTTGAAATTTGTCTAGACAATGTTATACGTTCTACATCATTTACAGTCAACTATGTAGACTTTCGCTGGCATAATCTTGACGAACCTTGTAATTTCGGAACATTAAAATTAGGATTTTTAAACCCTCGGCGCATTCAAAGTTCGGAATCTCAACCTGGCCCTCATGTGAAGATCATGCCAGCAAAAGTCTACACAGTTGACTGTAAATGATGTAGAGAGTACAACATTATCTAGACAAATTTCAAAATTGACGCAAAATCGCTTCTTAATAAAAAATGATTCTTGAAATAATTCGTCGATTTATTGAAAATTTTGAAACTTAAAATTTCCATAGCTGAATTATTTTAACGGTGTTAAGATTTTCGGAGTTTTGGTCTTCCTTGTAAAATTCTTTAGGAGTTTTGATCTTTTGGGGTACTATTCTTTCGGAGTTTTGAGCGTTCTGACCATACAAAGTTCGGAGTCTCAACCCGGCCCCATCTTGAATTTCAGAACATTAAAATTCGGATTTTTCGGAGCATTCAAAGTCCGGAATTTCAATCCAGCCCCAAAAAATCTAATTTTTCTTTTATGTCAAGTCTTGGTCGATATTATCTATTTTGAGAAAATTCGTTTCTCTCGAAAAATGCAAAACAATCTACTTTTTTTAAAGATTGAAATACAATGACAAAAAATAGCATGATGAAGTCTTAGTCGATATTATCTATTTTGAGAAAAAAACCATTTTGCTCGAAAAATGGAAGGAAAAAGATTCAACATTTTTTTATTTTAATTGAAACACGATTGAAAAAACTCGTTTTTTTTTGTTACAGATCAACCGAATGGCCAAAATCATGTAGACAGTTGAGGCTCTCACATTCAAAGGTCCTTCACGAGATTGTTCATAACTTCCTTTATTATTAATATTTTTTAAAGAAATTTGGTACACAACTTTTTTAATGTGTATACAAATAAATGACCAAACGATTTTTCAATCATCGCACCGATTGCTTCGAAATTAATTTTTTTAAATAACTGATTTATAACTCATCACAGTAGCCTAACCCCTTAAGTATCAACTTTGCTGTGGAAAAACAACGTTACGTTATGTAATAATAGTTTTGTGATTACGATTTTTCTCATCTGCATTCCGTTAATTTATTTATTTTATTAACATTTTGCAGAACATACTCGTTTTTGGAAAATGAACCAACGGCAACTGAGACATGAGCTAATAATTTTCTAATACCTCTGTGTTAATATTCAAGTTTTTATAACCTTGCCATCTTATTTGAAAAACAATAATTGATATTTCATTAATTCTTTAATAAATAACTAATCAGAACATAAATTATGTTATATACAAATTAAAATCAATCTCCTTTTGCATTTGCATGTTTTTTTCTTCATGTATAAATAATCAGAACATAAACGATGTTATTTACAAATTTGAATCAATTGCTTTTTGGGTAGCTAATTTATTCGATTGAAATCAGCTTGTGCGTTAAATCGAATCTTTATAGGAGTTGGTCCCTTGTTTACCTTCGTTTTATATGCTAAATCATTTTTATTATTCATATCGATGGAAAATAAAGAATACGTATAAGCTTTTTTAATTTCTCACCCAAACAATGAGGATCCAGGTGATAACTGATGCCATTGTCGTAACCGAGAGCGGCACACGTAGCGGCGAGTTCGGCGGATATAAAGTCCGTCATTGTTCGTTATAAACATAAACTCATGTATTTATAAAGATACAATTCGCACAAGTTTACAAAGAGTTGATACACGGCGAGGATTTCACGCCGGCTGACGCACAAGCCCCTCGGGTTTAACCTCAAAATCCCGTACCGGCTTTTCGACCGTACATGACGTACTAACGTGTAAGAAATTACGAAATTTCGTCGAGAGTCGAAAAAATTACGAAGGCGGAATAGTTACCGAGTGTTAGAAACTTCGAGATCTCTCGATAGAAAAATCGCATTCGTACACGGGAGTGGAGATCATTGTAGGACAAAAACAACTGTCGCCGCAATTTCCCGCGCGCGACGCGCGCAGCCGTCAGCGGGTCGCGCTATATATGGGTGTAGTAAAAAGAAATCCATTATTTTTGCAATAGATGGCTTTAGTAATCTGCATCTTGTGGGGACGCGCCTTTAGTCCCTAGATGAAAAGCCTATCCTAAAAACATTATCCGAATAACGGGACGTGAGACGAGTAGTAGGAAGAGAGAGAACAGCGTCCGGCATTTTTAGTTCACGCACGTTTCCACAGTCAAGTGATATTCTTTGTATTAATTAATAAAGATATTTATTGTTTGTCAAGAAACAACCTCTACGGAGTTATATGTGGCACCCAGATCCCCACATAATGGTGACCCCGACGTGATCCAAGCAGATCACACGAAAATAAAAAAATAAAAAAACGTGCGCGCGACCGGCATTTTCAAGCGACCACGTGTCGCGCTAAACAAAGAACCCGAAAAGAAACAAAGAAAGTGTACAATGGCGACGCCTCGAACACCAAAAAAGGACACCGATCTTCATTTGAGTCGCTCGCAACAAGACGAGCCCAGCACGTCACAGGGCAACGAAACGTCCAGCGACGTAACCGCAACATCTCGCGAGGCAGCAACGGACGCGGGAGAATCGTCGATCGGGAGCATGGAACGAATCATTATTCCACCGTTTCGTTCGAAGAAACCAGAATTATGGTTCGTCACCCTCGAAGCAACGTTCCAGTGCCATCGCATCACATCGGACCTATCAAAATTCAACGCAGTAATTTCCAAACTGGGCGAGGACGCGCAAACACTCGTGGAAGACGTTCTCCTGAACCCTCCGATGACTGGCAAGTACCTCGCATTAAAGCAAGCGTTGCTAAACCGCTTTTCGGTGTCGCAAGAACAAAAGTTGCGCACACTCGTCTCCGGTCTACAACTGGGCGACAAAAAACCGTCGTTTTTACTAGCGGAAATGGAGTCGCTAAATCAAAATAGAATAGATGCGCAATCCGTCCGCATGCTGTGGCTCGACAGGCTTCCGCAGCAATTACAAGTCGCACTAGCCTCGGCCACAGCGCTTGACAATAATGCAATCGCCCAACTCGCTGACCGCATTTGGGATATCTCTCAAGCATCAAGCAACCGAGTAATGGCCATTAGCACGTCCCAGCCCAGGGCCGATCACGACGACTCGAGGCTGGAAAACATATTAGCAAGTCTAGAGCGATTACTTACAGATGCTCGACAACCACGACCCCGGCATCAATCCTATAGAAGAACGCCATCCCGGCACCGCTCAAAGTCTCGTTCGTACACGACCGAACCAAACGAGGTGAATAATAATGCAAAAATTTGCTTCTATCACCGCAAGTTCAAGGAACGAGCACACAAGTGCGAAGGTGCATGCCAGTTCAAAGCCGATCAGGGAAACTAAGCATCCCATCAGCCCACGCGGCGGCGGCTGGTGGATCACAGGAGACACGCCGACTCTTCATGAACGACCGAGTCACAGGTCAAATCTTCCTCATCGACACCGGTGCGGATGTCACCGCAATTCCAGCGACACAAGACGACAAGAAACACCGTTGCGACTTCCAGCTATACGCCGCCAACAAAACTCCAATCACAACATATGGACAGAAGGTATTGAACATAGATTTAGGCCTTCGACGTTCAATGGCATGGATTTTCAGAATTGCCGACATTCCCTACGGCATCATCGGAGCAGACCTCTTAGCACATTTCAACATCCGCGTAGACGTCGGATTGAAGTGCATCATCGACAGAGTAACGGGACTCCACGCCTACGGCACACTTGGCAGGGCTCCTCTTACAGAGATTTCGACAATCGACAAAGACGACCCTTACGCCGCAATTCTTCAAGAATTCCCGGAAATCCTCGACGCCACGAGCCAACGTTCAGTAGCGAAACACAACGTCGTTCATTACATTGAAACCAAAGGGCCTCCCGTGTTCGAACGAGCACGAAGACTCACCGTTGAACTGCAACGCAAGGCCAAAGAGGAGTTTCAATTCATGGTCGACCGAGGATTTTGCCGACCGTCCAAAAGTCCATGGGCCAGCGCTCTACACATGGTCCCGAAGAAATCGGGAGATTGGCGTCCATGCGGGGACTATCGCCGCCTCAACGCGCAGACGACGCCCGATCGTTACCCAATCGCGCATCTGTTGGACTACTCGGCAATACTGGGCGGTAAGACAATTTTTTCAAAAATCGACCTGGTTAGAGCTTATCACCATATACCGGTGAATCCGGACGATGTACCGAAAACAGCGGTGATCACCCCGTTCGGGTTATTTGAGTTCCTGGTTATGCCTTTCGGGTTGAGCAACGCAGCGCAGACGTTCCAACGCTTCATTCGTCAGGCCCTGGACGGACTCGAATTCGTTCACGCATACCTCGACGACCTTCTAATTGCGTCATCGGGAACCCAGGAGCATTTGGAACACCTAAGGGCAGTTTTCACGCGACTGCGCGACTACGGTCTTACGGTTAACCGCAGTAAAAGCGTATTCGGGGTACATGAGGTAGAATATTTAGGCCATCTAGTTTCAGCCGAAGGTTCTCGACCTCTTCCGGACCGAGTACAAGCCATCGCAACAATCAGACGCCCTGAAACACTCGAGCAGCTGCAACAGTTCCTCGGAACTATAAATTTCTACCGTCGTCACATAAAAAACGCGGCTGAAACACAGGCTCCACTGCACGCACTCCTGAAGGACGCACGCAAAAAAGACAAACGTCCCGTCGAGTGGACCAAGGAGGCGGAAAAAGCTTTCGAGAAGAGCAAAAAAGACATCGCGGAAGCAGCTCTGCTGGCGCACCCGATACCTCGAGCCGAGTTACGACTAACTACCGATGCGTCCGGTAAGGCTATCGGCGCCGTTCTCGAGCAACGAGATAACAGCGACAACGAGGACAGGTGGGAGCCCTTAGGATTTTTCTCCAAAAAGCTCTCACCTGCACAGATCAACTACAGCACCTACGATCGGGAGCTTACCGCTATTCACGAGGCCGTGAAATATTTTCGGGCATGGATCGAAGGCTACGATTTTTATGTCCGCACTGACCACAAACCACTGATTTACGCATTTCAGCAACGGTCAGACAAAGCCTCTCCACGTCAACTACGTCAACTGGGATTCATCAGTCAGTTCACGACAAAAATCATCGCGGTCAAAGGAACCGAAAACGTCGTAGCTGACACGCTTTCAAGAGTCGACTGCATCAATACGGCGCAGCCGCTCCGTCTTTCAAACGTCATCGACTTCTCAGCGCTAGCTGAAGCCCAATCCCAGGACGCGGTGCTACAACAGCTTCTCGTAGACAACACTACGTCGTTAAAGCTGCAAAAGCTTACGTTTGGGACACAACGGCAAGAGATCCACTGCGACGTTTCGCGAGACGACATTCGGCCATACGTCCCTCACAAGTTCCGACGAAAAGTGTTTGACGCATTCCATGGCCTAGCACACCCAGGAGGCAAGGCAACCAGCAAATTGATCGGTCAACGCTACGTGTGGCCATCGATGAGCAGGGATATCACGCAAATGGTACGTGAGTGCGTCGCTTGTCAACGTGCAAAGGTAGGAAGACACGTACATACGAAACCGAATATGTTCATTGAGCCAGATCACAGATTCGACCACGTGCACGTAGATATAGTGGGACCACTCCCCGAAACGGAAGGCTACCGTTATTGTTTGACGATAATCGATCGTTTTTCAAGATGGCCCGAAGCCGTGCCGATGAAAGAGATCAGCGCCAGTGCAATTACTCGACATTTCTTCACGGAGTGGATCGCGAGATATGGCAGTCCGAAAACAATTACAACGGACCAAGGAAGTCAATTTGAGTCCGTTCTATTTACAGCTTTGATACAGCTTGTCGGCACGAGAAGAATTCGCACGACAGCTTATCACCCGGCTGCCAACGGTCTCGTGGAACGCTGGCATCGTACCCTGAAAGCGGCAATCATGTCTCATCAGACAAACGCTTGGGTGCAGGTACTGCCAACCGTGCTCCTCGGTCTACGGACATGCTACAAGGAAGACCTTAAAGGTTCGACGGCGGAATATATGTTTGGAACAACGTTACGAATTCCCGGCGAGTTCTTCACACACGAAGACCTCCCTACGGATCCAAACATATTCCTGGAAGAATTCAGAATTCACATGCGTAACCTGAAGCCAGTTCCAGCGAGTCACCACTGCAAAGCAAAACCGTTCTGCTACAAGGACCTGTACTCCTGCAGCCACGTATTCCTAAGGCAGGATGCAACTCGGAAAGGCCTCGATCCGCCATACTCCGGACCGTATAAGGTGCTGAAACACCAAAACGATAGAGTCTTCGAAGTAGACGTTAACGGACGAGTAACCAACGTAAACATCGAGCGACTGAAACCCGCACATCTGGCAACGGCGGAACAAGTCGTTCCCAACGCCATACATCCATCACCGTCGACTAGCAGCACAAGCGACAGAGATCGTACTCTTCATCAAACAACTCAGCCGACGGCACCGAGAACATACGCAGGACCAAAGAAGAAAGTTCAAATACAAGTTCCTAACCAAAAACATAAAAATAAGGAAAACACTCCTTTTCATTAAGGGGGAGTATTGTGGGGACGCGCCTTTAGTCCCTAGATGAAAAGCCTATCCTAAAAACATTATCCGAATAACGGGACGTGAGACGAGTAGTAGGAAGAGAGAGAACAGCGTCCGGCATTTTTAGTTCACGCACGTTTCCACAGTCAAGTGATATTCTTTGTATTAATTAATAAAGATATTTATTGTTTGTCAAGAAACAACCTCTACGGAGTTATATGTGGCACCCAGATCCCCACAATCTCGCTTTGTGTAAGTGCGATCGCATGACGCTAGATGGCGTTAGAAAGATGAAGAATGTGGCGGTCCTGGCAAGGCCGCCACAGATTTCGTACTAAAGTTAACATCTCAGACAGTTTTGTTATTGCTTGACTCGATATTGTTTGAGCGCGCGTCAAAGATGGCCACCAGCAAAGTGAAAATACGCCATATTTTACAGTTTTTCTTCGATAAAGGCGAAAACGCAAGCCAGGCGGCTGAAAATGTGAATAGCGTTTATGGTCCTGACACTGTAACAGCCAATCACGCGCAATTTTGGTTTCGTCGATTCCGTTCCGATAATTTTGATGTCAAAGACGCACCACGCTCTGGAAGGCCAATTGTCGAGAATGTCGATAAAATAATGGAAATCGTCGAGTCCGACCGTCATGTAAGCACTGTTTCCATTGCCCAGGAGCTAAACATTGCACAAAAAACCGTTTGGAACCACTTGAATAAGGCTGGATACCAAAAGAAGCTCGATGTATGGGTGCCACACGAGTTAATGCAAAAAAACCTCATGGACCGAATTTCCATCTGCGAATCGCTGCTGAAACGCAACAAAATCGACCCATTTCTGAAGGGGATGGTGATTGGTGATGAAAAGTGGGTCACTTACGATAACGTCAAGCGAAAACGGTTGTGGTCGAAACGCGGTGAGCCGGTGCAAACGGCGGCCGAGCCAGGATTGACAGTCGGGAAGATTTTGGTGTGTGTTTGGTGGGATTGGCAGGGAATCATCTACTATGAGCTGCTCCCCTACGGCCAGACTCTTAATTCAGACCGGTACTGTCAACAATTGGACCATCTGAAGGAAGCAATCGCTCAGGAGCGGCCAGCTTTGGCCAATAGTAGAGGAATTGTGTTCCATCAGGCCAACGCCAGGACGCACACATCGATAGTTACTCGCCGGAAGCTCCGGGAGCTTGGTTGGGAGGTTCTTATGCATCCACCTTATAGTCCGGATCTGGCACCTAGTGATTACCACCTGTTCCTGTCTATGGCAAATGATTTTGCTGGTAAAAAATTCGCCTCAAGGGAAGCTTGTGAAAATCGACTGTCCCAGTTTCTTACCAATAGGGGGGAGGGTTTCTATGAGAAAGGCATAATGAAATTACCTTCAAAATGGCAACAAGTTATCGATCATAACGGTGCATATTTGGCCTGAATCGGATCATTCCAACTATGCTAAATTTATTTAGCTTTAGCCTTAAATTTCATGCAAAAATAATGGAATTCTTTTTACTACAACTTATATTTATATTTCAATAAACATAGAGATGCAACGAGATACACGTGTCTGTACTGATGCGCGCTAATCTTCTCGATGATCGGTGCCAAGCGGATGTATAAAGTGTACTTCGCTAAGAACATTTAAGAGCAAAAAGGTAAAGTATAGACTGAAGAGCATTAAACCGTATGAACGACGAGCTAAAAATCCGGAGATGTTCAAGTAAATTAGAGACGCGACGAGGGAAGCGAGTAAGAAAGTAAGGCAGCCAGGCATCATGTCGCTCGTTCGTATCTTCGCACGATAATTATCGTGTTCAACAGCTGCGAATGTCCAAGAAATACCGAGTCCCAGAAGAGTATTGAAGAGCGGCCCACCGAAACAGGCAGAATATCCCATCCGTGGAAAACCTCGTTTTGCTACCGCGATGTTCGATATCAAATCTGTAGTAATACATTCCTTATATATGTTTATATGTTCATATGAGACTTAGTTCATAGTCAACGAGCTTTGCGTTCGACTGTTTTCAATTTCGCTCATTTTTTAATACTTTTTGCTCGCTTGAAAGATGTACCACGTGACATTAAGTACGAGGAAGGGATCTGAAAATTTCGAATCAAGATTTCTCAGAGATGAATAATATTGAGGGGAAAAGAAAATCGTCAAGCTCTACGTCACGGAACTCCCAGAGCGTGAGGCTTTTCTTCTCCTGAAAGGCTTAGCCTTCTATGAGAAAAATGGGTTGGCAAATTTGTGAAGTTACGTTGACATGTTCAGACATGTACTATCTTTAGAATTTTCACTTTTCTATGAATTTTCTAGTTTCACATAGAGCATGTGGGTCTTAGAAATCGAAAACTTCATGGCTCTGATGTTGCAAATCAATGCACCAGACGCTAGGTTGTACGCCGTGGAACAACTCAGACGGCAAATGGCATTTTTTAATATAAAAAAAATAGGATATTAAGAAATGTATAATTTCATTAAAAATAATTAAATTATATTTAAAAAAATTAAATTAATTTAATTTAATAAAACAATGTTTTAATATACACAAAATGTAAATTATGTAGAATTAAAGAAAGTTTTTTTAATATTAAAAAAAATAGGAAATTGAAAGATGTATAATTTCATTAAAAATAATTAAATTATATTTTAAAAAATTAAAATAATTTAATTTAATTTAATAAAACAATGTTCAAATATACATAAAATGTGAATTATGTAGAATAACCAGTTTCGAAAAAAGCATTGAAAATACGCTTATTTTCGGTTGCCCAAAGAGATATCCGCCCTCGAATGAAGAATTACCTAATTTTCGGCACTCTTCGTGAAATGGCAAAGAGTGCCGAGACCTAAAAAGACCGTTAAACCGACTCACCCCCTACGCTATTGCCCCAAGCGAGTAGCGTTATGCCGAGCATGGCATCCGAAATTCCGCTTGCATAACCGACACACTCGAGAACCGCCATCACCTCGCTCGCGATAACGTACACGACGAGCATAGCAGACACGAATCCGAGAAACGCAAAACCCTTTTTACCACTTTCATTAGTTGTTGTTACATAAGACGTTCCACGAATTGATCTTATCGAATTACTCACGTTGTGATATTTGGGACAACGGTTGGGCTCGGTTCTCATAAAAACGTAAGTAGCCAAGGCGAGACCGAGGATGAAAACGGGTAGAACAATCGGCACAGGACCTATGTGCACGTGCGACACTATATCCGTTGGTTGGATGTAAAAATGTCATATGAGAGACAAGAATGTCATGCTCACGCACAATTTCTAAAGGGTGTCTCAAAATCACCTGACATTTTAAATGGCGCGCCATTTTTTGTGGCGAATTTAAGCTGACATTTCATGGACAGTGAGCTGCAGCAGCAGTTTGGTACGTAACTAGAATTCACTAGCACTTCCGGCGCAAGTTCCCACTGCTTAAAAGTTCATTCTTCCGAGCAGCAAGCAGTGGTTCCGCAGCATATATCGCACATCTTTGTAATCATCGTGCGACAAATTAAAAAAAATGGAATCGAATTTTTTAACCGGAGATCGTCCAATTTTAATATCGGAAATACTCGATAATAAAATCCATTTCGTTTCCGTAGATGGTGGATCGCTGCCATCCAATACTGTTTTTTTGTATTTACGTTTTTCTTTCACAGCACCTATGCACGCTGCAGCTGCCACTGCTGCAATCTGATTCCGTCGCAATATCATATTGTTGTAGTTGATTTTAATCACATAATCCATTTGCCACTGACAAAGCCTGTGATTATACGACATTCTGAAAGGTGTACGAATAGGTTACGATCGTTACGATTCAATATAGGGTAAGTCCGGGGGAGTTGGCCATAAGGGAGAGATGGCCAATTGAAATATTTCATAGAACCGCGCACTAGATTTCACCTGTTACTGCTTAATTCGCTTTGCGTCGTGCGTAGATGTAAGTGTACGTGCAAAAGTTTGGCAAAAAAAATGTTAAGTAAGTAAAATCCTTGTTAATTATTCTGCCTACAGCTAACATTTTTTGAAGGTTTCATGTTTTACATTGTGGTGAAGTTATTTTGTAAAAGTAATCGTTACTGTTGTATTTCTTGAATAGTTCACGAACAGTGCTTTGTTATAACCTCAAGATTTCGCATGTATTGTTTCTATTTGTTTACATTTTAGATATGGCCGTCTCTCCCGGGAGATTAGGAGATGGCCACGTACAGACGGTGTGTGATGGCCATAGTATCGGTTGTGATATGTTCAAGTAATTCATTTTTTCCTACATTTATTTTTGATGCCTAATAAGTACAAGAGAAAAGCAATTGCTCTACAAGGGAACTGGACTCAAGAATCATTAAAAGCAGCTATTAGTGGCGTAAAAAATGATGAATTGTCGGTTCGTGCGGCTGCTAGGACCTACGAAATACCTAGGAAGACCTTAGAAAGACTATATAAGAACATGGACAAAAAATGTCGCGGAGAATATTATTATGAAACTCGTCTCATCGAAGACTGGCTTCAGTGGGTAGTATGCCAACTTTGGGTACACAAAAATTATACTGATTTCGATTATATGTGTTCTCGATGTGGCGAGAAGAAAAAACATTAAGAATCGAAACATAAAACCAACGAGAAAACCGAGAGCATAATGCTGGATAACTGGGAATCTCACCTCCACTCCTATGGCCATCACACCCGAATACTCCGGGAGAGATGGTTAATCGTGATTTTCAAAAATAGTAATTTTAAGGTTGATCTGATATGAGTTCGTTTTAATTTCATAAATTATCTTGAAGTTAAATGTTCAAAGTTTAATTACAAATGAAGATAGGTTAAGAAACGTCTGTACTTTTATTTTGACGGATCCTTGAGAAAACTGTGGCCAACTACCCCGGACTTACCCTATGTTGTGACAAGTGGTTCGAGAGCGTCGTGAGTCGCGGCAGCAGTGACTTCGCTGAAAATTCGACCCATTTTATGAGCAGCCGCTTCTTTGAGCAGCAGTTTAGTTTTTCACTAGGAAATCACTAAAATTACTGCTGCTCACTGCTCATGAAATGTCAACTTAAGGCCTTAGGCCACAGTAACGGGTATAAAATCATGTGCAAATTTAACAATTTTTTTCGTATGCAAATGTGATTCAGTCATAAAATTAATTACACATCTATTTAGTATGAATATCAAGCTGTTAGAAAATACATTTTTTTTTCGCTGTACAAAATGGCCGACTACTTGAAACTTCTCGAAACAGCTTTTTTCCAATTGGCGTGACAAATAACTTCAATAATTTTCACTCAATTTACTTCAAATTTAAAAGTTATGTTCCTAATTGTATTTCGCAGAGAAGTACGTACGGAATTTCTGATTAATCGATTATGAGCAGTTTATGAGCAGTTATAACGAAATTTTTCACTGAAGATTCATTTCTTAAGTTCAAATGCAACTTTTGAATAAAACAATATTTTTTAAATGCCGTACGTACTTCTCTAGGTATTCTAATGTAGATTGACGAGAATTTTTGTTTTTTGTTCTAGGTAAAGTTGTGCATGCTAAATGTCACGCCGCGCAGTGCCTCAAAAAAGATAACAAAAGAAAATATTAGTAGTCGGCCATTTTGTACATCGAACAAAAAAAATATATATTTTCTAACAGCTTGATATTCATACTAAATAGACGTGTAATTAATTTTATGAGTAAATCACTTTTTCATACGGAAAAAAAATTGTTAAATTCGCACATGATTTTATTCCCGTTACTGTGGCCTAATGCCTTTAAGAGTACTAATCTTTGACAACTGCATCAGGAAGTATTGAGGTTTAGTCATGGAGAATTACGCGATCGAGCAACGCATAGAAATTGTTATTTGCTGCATTGTTACTGCATAGTTATTGCAGACGAAGTTTCGTGGTCGTGTTTTCTTGTTCATTTATCGGATATTGTGTTCCACACATACCCTCGATGTTTTTGACTGATATTAAAATAAATATATTCGTACTTTTCGAATAAATAATTCGCTTTATTAATAAATGAAAACGTCAGGTGATTTTGAGACACCCTTTATACTGTGAGCAACATGGTATGCAAAATCACCTCGTAATTTAACAAGAGCAGCAACCGGCGTGACCACGAGCTGAAGGCAGTTCAACAATTTCGACCAGCCTCTTTTTTCCGCTGTCTCGTTGACCACGGGAATTAAGCACTGAAGAAAAAATGTAACCGGTGCTCGTAAAACGAGAATCGTTTTAACGTATATACTCCCGTTTTTCCAATCTTGGGTGGTTATCGGGTTGATATCGTAAAGAAATTCCCAAAAGAGTCCTGTGGGACGACGACTAGGAGGCAGAGTATCGCCAACCTCGTCGTTTGATAGTCCCGCCGTCGTGATTTCCGCCGCAGTACCTTTCATTCTTCGTTGCATCGCCAATTCTGTGGCTATCGCCACATCTAAGAAACAACATTGCTTTGGTGTCGGCCTTCGATTTTGTTGAAACTCATGTATATGGTAGAGCATTAAAAACTATTAGCTACGACTTTGAAATTCTGCCAAAAATCGACAAACAATCGTAGCTCGACGACCCAGGCGGTAGTTTTTAGAGCAAACGATTGCGAAGAGAATGCGCGCAAAGCGAAGTTTCAAAACGAAACGGACAACTTATTTGGAAAGACACTTATTTTTAGCCAAAGTTCAGAGAAAAATTTCGATAAAATATTTTTGTTTTCTGAATTCATTTCGATGTATTTTTACCCCCTAAACACGAATTCGCTATTAGATTCAACCTAAACCCTTTACTTCTTTCGGAAATAATCGAAAACCTACCGGGCCACGCTTTCCCGGCTTAATTTTTAGTTCTCGGCAGAGGCTCGGTAATATTCGTAATCGGCAGAAAATTTCCCTTCGGATAGACCCTTAAGGGGCTATACCAGTGTGAACGCTGAAAATTTGGATGATTTTCGGGAATTTTTTGGAAGAAAAGTACAATTAAATGTTTCGGAAAAGTAAGAATATATTTGGCTATATTTGACCTATATTACATAATTTTTTCATGAAAAAATATAGAGATCCAAGCGGCTTATGAGCTGCCTTCGGAGGCGCCAAAAAAAAGTTTCTCCACTGCTGACATTATTCCGGCCGATTGAGTAGATGAAACCGAAAAAGAAAAAAATGTCGTTAAACTGGAACGTATTTCCCGTACAATGACGTAGGATTTTCGAAAAATATCAAAATCTAACAAAATGGCGTAGTTATGAAAAAAGTCTATTTTCTTGCCTATAAAATGGTCGTTTTTTTCAATGCCAAATCGTCAATTTTCATCCAATCAAAAATATCCTCCGTCATTGTAGAGTAAATATATTCAAGAGTACTCAGTTCAAATTTCAAGTCAATCGGATAATTGCTCTTTGAGTTACAATGTTAATAAATTTGAAAAATCCTATTTCGAGAAAAACACGTTTAAAGATTTAACTATCGATTTTTGCAAGATAAAATGATATTGATATCAATGATATAAATGATAATGATATTCTTGAAAGTATAAACTGTCGAAAAAAGCAAAAAAACATCGATTTGTTGTCAGCGTCACATTGGTATAGCCCCTTAAAATCATTCAAAAGTCAATTTAAAAAAATCCTCGACCCTGTTGGCTACTTTTCTAGAATCGCCAAAATTGCGAAATTCCAAACAGTCGTTCGAAAACGCTCCATTGGACAGGGCGTGCGAAGAGGATTTTGGCAGACCTAGATAATGCCGTTGGATTCATCCCGATATCTCAATTATTTTTCCCGGAAAGTGCAACGAAACGAAGCCAAAAGGGCCCGACTTTGTAATTCTGCCAAAAATCGAAAAATGAACTCAGCTCAATGTACCGAGCGGGATTTTACAGAGAAAACGATAACGAAGAGAATGAGCACAGAACGGAGTACCAAATCGGAGCAGAATAGAAATGATCGACGATTTAGTAAAGCCTTTTATATTTAGCCGAGATTGGAAAAAATTTGGATTTGAATTTTTTTTTCTTACAAGTCCATATCGATGTATTTTTATCCCCTGAATACGACTTCACCGTTCATTTCCCCCAAAACCGTCAATTTTCGTTTATAAATCGTCGAACATATATGGAATGTGGTTTAGCCCCTTAAGTTTGCTATCCAGAAAAAAATACAAGCATACGAAAGCTTTAATCCCCCCCCCCCCCCCTCGTCTCCAATCTTACCCGTTACAATCAATGTAATACACCCCTTTTTATATGGAGTGAGAGAGAAAAATTGTGATGGTTCACCCCTTAATTTTTTTTAAATCTAGTCATCTAGGATTTCTGATCGTTTCCGACTTACTAAAACCATTAGATGGCCTGCGGGTGAAAATGAAAAATCAGCCGTTGACAAGCCTACTCTAAGGGGTGCTTTCCCCCCTTAAAACAATTTTTCCGCCGGGAGAAAAAAAGAAATATCTCATAGTTTTTGACGCTGTACCATATGCATGAGTTTAAAAAAAAAATTGAAGGCGAACACCCAACTGATGTTCCCTGTAAGCGCAAGACAAAATGCTGTCGTTCAGACCGATTGTGAGCTACACAGAATTACTGACAACCATATGTCTGTATACATCGGTACAGATATGTCGTCAATGATTTTGCTAAATTGTTCTCAAGATTCAGCGTTCCACCGCCAGACGGCGTTACACAGCCACCTGCCAGTGGAGTCGCTGACTGCTCCAATCCGCCAAAACAATGTACACGAAAACAATAAAGAGATATCATCGTACCGAGCTTGGCACGAAGACTGTAAGCGCGAGGTCGGAGAGTAAGTTCTTCGCGTGGATGCTCTTCGGATCTTGTATGATCCGCTCGATAAGCAACATAAGTTTTGAGGAGCTCCGGATCTTGCGAATATGGAATTCTGCCTGCAACATACGTTATTCCCATTAAATTTGTCGCTATACGTATGTATACAAATCCGGATTCATCGATACCTTGGAGAAAGTATATTGGATTTTTAAATGTAAATAATTCATACATTGTCAATTACATTATAATGTTTCTTATAAGGGCAGATGTAGTATACCTTTTAGTTTCTCCTCTTTAGTCTCGTAAAACTGCATAGCAACCACAACGACGATAAAAATTATGTATAAGAGGATGAGACCTGCTGGCATCGAAATTAACGTTTTCTTTAGACGATAGGGAAATATGGACGAGATCGGCATCGTCGATTACTTCCAAAATGTATGGATTCATCAATAGGGATGTTTCCAGTAACCGAAAATAAAAAATATTGTTATGCGTGTAATAATATTTTGGTGGAAAATTGTAGATAAATTTCGATAAATACATTGTAAAAAATATCTATAAGTCACGTGACAAAGAACACCAATCAGAGCGCATTCCGTCACACTTTGCAAAACACGAACAAGTCAACGCTCTAAGCATACTGCTTATACTAGGCTGTTACTGTTTACTTTGTCTTAAAATACAATTTGTGAGATTTCTCGGTTGATTTTGAATTTTACTCGAACTGTGATAACGGAGACTGGATTCGTGAAGGCAAATAGTTCGAATTTGCCTGGGATCGACTGCAGGATGGTAGCCAATTTCTTTACGAAAAACAGCGACTTCTGCTCTGTAGAATTCAGAAACGCGAAGACTTCCATGTAAATATACCCGAGAGAATTATTATTTGTGCAACAAATAATATATATAGCATTAATAATATTGCAAACTCTGTGATCATTTGAACAAGTTTTTAAGGTTTTGTTTCGTTTTGCAACTATTTTTGATTTATTTAATCGCAGGTCTTCAAGGCAGTCATAGAGTGATGAATAGAATTTAGAATTCATCCTTGAACTTATTAATTGTGACATATTTGTTATTGTGTTTGTTTAGGTGCGTATTTTGCAGAGTATGACGTCACGCGCCGTCGAATGACAGGTCTGGGCGTTTTGGCGCGTATTTTGAAACGGATGATTGAAACGCAATTTTTGAAGAATTTGTTGCATGTAAATGAATGGAACAAACATTTAGAGGTATATTGTGTATATATGAACAATCTTAAACACTTTCCCAAAAATAGGCAACATCCCTATTCTTCAAGGTAGTGTATCACACGCTGCGATATTTCGACGCGGTGACTACGGTATTGCAGAATTAGTAGATTTTGGCTACGAGCCGCCACAGACTACCGCCAGATGTCGCAGCAACCGTCTGCTACTTACAGCGAACAGGAGAGGCGCAATAAGCGACGATTGCCACAAGTACGTGTGTGATGCGGGTAAACTGGGTGCGCAACTAAGTTTCGGAGTGCTTTTAATCAATGGAAAATGGAAAATTTCATGAAAAATACAAAAAATGGTTTATTCGAAGTATCGACCCTCGCTACCTACACATTTTTTCCATCTCTATAGCAATACATGAATACCGCGAAGATAAAACAACGCGTCTTCGGATCGAAACCATTCATCTAACCAATTTTGCACTTCGAAATTGGCCAAGTGTAGCCCAGCCAAGCGATGCGCCATCGACCGGTACAAGTGACAATCGGAAGGGGCCAAATCTGGCGAATACGGCCGCAGATCCCACTTCAGCGTTTTGATGGCACCCATTTTCCTTCCTTCTGAATTTTTCCCATGGCATGTAAACGTTTGAAAATACCTTGGCGAATCATGCCTAATGCCTCCGCAAGTTGATCTTGTGTTTGCATATTATCTTCATCCAATAACGCTTGCAGATCGGCGTCCTCAATTGTTTATGGTCTTCCGAAGCGCTCCTTGTTCTCAGTGTCGAAATCACCACTTTTCAAGTGTTTAAACCAATCTTCACAGGGGGTCGGGATCAGAAATTCGAAAGATCAATATTCAGAACGACCGAAACTTCGAATTCAGTAATGACGAACGTTCCAATATAGATAGATCATTCTTATGATAGTCTGTAAAATAGGTAATCGAAATTGCGAATACAAAAATCTCGAAGTCGATTTATAGCGAAAACAAATATTAGATTTAACAAAATAATGAGAGATATAATATCGATTTGCTTGCATATATACACCAAACAATTCGAGACGTCGAATCGTTGAAATGTAGATATTACAATTTACAATTTCGAATTCAATGAAGCGAAGGACAAAAAAGTCGATCAGATAAAATAGCGATGGGCCAAAATGGCGAACGGTCCGGATAGCGAAAACTTGGGAGCGAGAAATACTTCTTGCGCTTCAGAATGAAGATGGCACATGGCGTTAGTGGTCCGTTGGGTCAGACAGCTATGCCATGTTCGCCATTTAGGTATTCGTCATTTCGGACCATCGATTATTTGCGTTTCTAAGATCTACACATTCGAAGTTTGTAGTCTCGATATATGGCTTCTTGCTATAGACGGTATTATTAATATTAGATACTCACTTTTTTCTATTTCGGAGATATGGACGTTGTAGATTGTTCGAATCTGTATTTGTATGACTCAAACTGCAGAGTATCTAAATATATTTCCTCGAATAAAAGAGCTCTCGAATCCTTTGGTGTAATAGTTATCCGATTTCGTCTGCGGTCAAAGGATAAAATTTTGAATAATTTAACCTTCGTTGTTTTGAGAGTTCATAATTCTGTCGTTTCGAAATCTTTGTCATTCTATATTTGGTCATTCGACATTTTGACCCCCACCCCTGCACAGGTAGTTTTCGATTGTGCATATTTGTTCCGTCGCATGGGACGTGTTTGTACTTTTAATTGTTAGACGATAATGTATTCGAAAACGTCTATAGCCAAATAATACCGCTCTTGTGGACACGACAACTTCTCTAGCCTAAGGACCAATAAAAAAAGGGAATTTCCCGAATTACAAGAGGGTCCGAGGGTAGCGTTGTACGTGTCACTCCGCTCACATCGAACAATCGCTACATTTGGCGCGCGGATGCGACGGTTTTTAAACTCTTTACAGTATAAGCTTCATAAGCACACTTTACAGTATAAGACTATACTGTATAATAATACAGTATAGTCTTCATTGACGTAAAGAAATGTTTTAAGATTTTGTGAATAATAAGAAACGTGCAACACAGCATGGACTATCCTCGAGGACTATCTGACCAGCATAGTCGCACACCCTACTGAAGGGATTAATCTCCGCGCTCACTCGACTCTCGAAGCAAGCGCGGAAATCTTTCTATTATGGTGACTAGCGCGTCACGGGATTTTCCCGACGGTCGAGCTTGGGTCCGACAGCGATATCCATGTTGCACCCCTCATTCCCACCAAAAACTCCTTTTCGTAATTGGTGATGAGAAAAAATCCGCCCGCCTTAATTTTGCACCAATGATAACTGCAAGAAAGGCAGAGTATCACCCTTCTCCTTTTTTAGAGGACTTCTCGTCACCAACTACGAATCTTCAGTGTGAAAAGTCACCTCGACGGGACACATCAAGAACTACTGGACAACGGTTGAGATCGTCTGGTGTCTAAAAGCCATTACACTGTGCCTTTAGACTACTCTCAAGCACAAGATCTTATACTCATTATCATAACAACAAGTAAACCTTAAGTGATTAGTTGTAAAGCGTTGAATTTTCAAATAAATAACATTTGTTCTGGTCCTCGTCTTCAACAACCAATATCACTTCCTAAACGAAAATCAAGTCGTTTGTGATTAATTCCCCTGACGCCGATACCAAGGGACTACGTCACCGCCAGAGTGTAAATCGGGCCTTACAACCCCGACAGGTCGAAGTGTTACCGCGCGGTCCCGACGTATCGCACAATGTTCGCCATAGGCCCCCTCATGCAAGCGACGGGCTTCAGATGCATTTTTTTCAAATTAAAGCAGAAAAGCAAAGCTTCCCACAAATATTGTTTATTTGGCACAAAACTCGACATCGTCATTGTTAGAAAAAATATGTTTTCGTTGCGATATGTGTTGTTATTGCGTCTGGTTATTGTTGACAGATGTCTAACCTAAAAAAAACACAACTTCAGATATGTATGTCGACTACGTGTGTCGCTAGCGCCACCCGTGTGTGAAACCCGGAAGCTTAGTTGCGCACGTAGTATGTGCACGTTCACCTGCGGGACCGCCGCCAATCGGGAAACTAATGCACTAGGTTTTCAGGATAGTCGATAATATTTTGAGCTTCGTTGGTACAATTTTACTAGTTTTATAGTTTTTAACTCTAAACCGCAGTTTTTCCGTCATTTTTTCCATAAAATCAGTTGAAACGACGCTCAAAACGTTTTTTTTTTCATTGTCGAGAGCCGAGCGGTCTTGAAATGTGCATGAATTCGGAGCATCAGTTAGTAATTCACAATTCATCCTGTGGTGACGACGATCGGTAAAGTTTTTGCAAAATTTGGGAAAATGTCGACCGTCAGGCTCTTTCTGCAACAATATCGCATGTACACAATAAATTTCATCAGTTGATTGTATCGTTTACTCGAAATAAGGGTTCAAAATTTCTAAGTGGTCGGAGCGTGCGATACAGTTTTCTTCCTTCACGTATAGCTACTCTTTTTTTTACTGAAAATCATAGAAAAATCATATACGAATGAGTGGAAAAAAACATGGTAGTTGGTTTACTCATTATCAGCAAACTAAACTTCTCACAGTTATTCGATATTTTAAATAACTAAAGTCTCATTTCTTGTAACGCAACTACATGGAACAAAGATCAGACGAGCAGAAAAGTATGAGTGAAAGAACAAAATGTTTCGAAAATAATCGAGGATGCCAATTTCGGGAGTAAAAAGGAAAGAACAGTCGCGCACTCAGAGCTTCCCAAATATGAATGATTCCGTCCTCGCTCACGTAGCATATCCAGCAGACGGAAATTATGTAGAAGCAGCAGTCCCTCATGAATGCGTTGAAGGGAATGCGAAAGGGAGATACGAAAACTACCGAGCCCGCTATGACGGCGGTTACGAATATTCCGGCTCCTATCAACTCGGTGAACATAATTACCATCTCATTCTCATCGGAGACCATTGATGTAAATATGTCGGGCGCACCATTCCCAAATGCCAATATCGTAACGCCCGCGATATTTTCCGACAAGCGCAGTACTTCGGCTATCACGCTCAGCGAAGGGCAAAAGCTGTTTGTTTTCATCATCGGGTGCATGCAATTCATCTTTTTGTTAGCTTTTTGATTACGTATCGCCAACATTGTCGAATATATATATATTTATGTGCCATCATTCTTTCGACAACTTTTTTCTCGTATTATTCAAATTTCCCAAATTCATTATTTTTTGCCCACATAGCATTACACGTTATATGACACGCTCGACTCAGGGATCCATTTTTAAAGGCGCTTCTTTAAGGGGTTAGGCTGCTGGGAAAATTTCAAAAAATCGATAATTGCTTGAGGCAACTCAAATTAAGGGGAGAAATATACCTAGATGGTCGAAAAAATCGATTTTTTTTGTTACATTTTTGTTGCATACAGCCGAGAAAGTGAAACGTGTTTTGCGGCGCCGAGCCGACACGTTTTTCAAAATAGGTACCCAAAATTTCTCGAAAACCAATGAACCGATTGCCTTGAGGTTTTTTGTGGTTATTCTATACACCATTATCGAGTACTTGTCATAGGATTTTTTTCCCGTTACTTGGTTTTTGTTTTATAGGCAAAATAATAACTAATTTTTGGCCCGAAAATCACTATTTACGTTCAAACGTCCGCCATTTTGTCATAAATCGATATTTTCAAAATCGGCTATGACAAGTACTCGATTATGGTATCTAATTTAATAATCTTTTTGGTTTTTTTTTCAGATGATTTTTAAAGAAACGCCAGTGGGTACCGTATACGCAGATTGTTTTTACGACGCTCCAAGGATCATACAATATCCTTGTACATTTTTTATATTTAAAAATAAAGACAATTAAACATATTTTTGAATGTATATACTTTTAGATAATTAAAACCCCAATCCGAAATTTCAAATAGTATTTCTAGAAAAAATTCACGAAAATGACCTTTTTCCGGCTCCTAGGTGTATATCTCCCCTTAAAGCAGAAGGTCGAACATATGGTGCAGCAATTGCAGATTAAAGTAAATTTATGATTGCGACAGTAGAATTGCCAGCAAAACTTTGAACGCGTTTTTCTCGAAACTATGTTTTCCAAAACGACCTAGTGAACGGATTCGTGGGATTGAAGTTTGCATCATTGGGATGCAACAAAATGACATTTTTTTCGAACAGTCCAATTTTTTTCGCGACGTTACACCTGCAAAAATCATTGGAACATTTTTTAACGTTCTTTTCTGGGATCCACAAGCAAAATCTTCATGCAAACTTCAACATCGTAAGGATTCACTTGAAATTCGGTACACTTATTCAGTGTAATAATAGTTTCTCATCATCAAACATTTTTTTTGTCCATTTTTCGAGGAAAAATGACATCATTATTGTCAATAAATAATCAAAAAGCATGTTAAGAAGAACAACCGACGTTATTCTTCTTAAATTTCTTTTTTATTAGTTGTCAACAATAATGATGTCATGTTTCCTCACAAAGTCGAGAAAACATTTTTTTAAATATTTTTTTGATTGAAACACCATATTGAAAAAAGCTCGGTCAGGTCGTAGCCAGTATTATCTATTTTAAGAAAATAACTCGTTTTTTTGTTTCGAATCAACGGCGTGGCCAAAATCAAGTACACGGTCGAGTTCCTCACGTTCAAAGATCCTTCACGAGATTGTAACTTCTTCAACTATTAATACTTTCCAACGAACTTTGTTACACAACTTTGTCAATATACATGCAAATAAATGTCCAAACGATTTTTCAATCATCTCACTTACTGCTTCGAAATGAATTTCGTTCAACAACCCCGATTTTCGATCCGTCACAGCAGCCTAACCCCTCAACCGAAAAATCGCCTTACTTGCTCGTCGAAAATATTATCCGCCTGAGAAAGTGGGTCCCAACGTCAGTAATGCCACGTTGAGTTTCCACGTCGCCTTCAGACTCCCCATATCGTCACTCGTCGAATAACTCATGCGAGAACCTAACTCACAAATTGTCCGCGGTCGTACCGAGTATCAGAAACAGATACAGCAGCCAAAGAAAGAGTAGAAAAAGACCGAGCGGAAATGTGGAACTGTCGGGAAAACCGCAGAATAACAAACGTCCGTATTGCAACACAGAATCCGTAACACAGCTCGACTGGTTCTTGACCCATTCGCAACGATCCTCACGCGCAATATGCCATACGTAAGAGCAGTCGTCCTGAAAAGAATTAAAAAAAACAGCATGTAAAATACTCCAAACGTCAACAAGTTCGAAGCCAGAGCTCCCATAATTCAAACATATAAATGTTACCTCTCTTATCTGAAAGCCTCCGTATTTCTGTACGGGTGTCAATTCCTGATCCATGTTCCTCGCTCTCTCGGCCGAGATGCACACTGCGTTCCAGCTCGATTCTCATTTCTTTTCCCATCAATGCATTACACACACACACACACGAATAATTTTTTTCGCCAACGTTAAGTAATAATGATTTTATTAACTTATTAATTCTCACATACAATAGTATTATGCGTGAACAATCAAATATTTTATAAACAAAATTTACAAAATAAGATTCGAGTCTTTACAACTAAAAGCTACTAGTAGTATTAGTTACGGATCACATAGCTTTTATACTTGTATATAGTATTGTTTTTTTTTTGCCACGCGCGACACATTAATCGCGCTCGCAAAAATCCGACACTATTCTTTCATTTTATGCTCTCTACTGTCGTTCCCTCGCTTCAAAATTTAGTCGACAATCCGTGTCATCTCGATTAGCACTTTCATGTGTGTGTGTATATATATATATATATATATATATATATATATATATATATATATATATATATATATATATATATATATATACACACACACACTGAATATATATTTATATTCGACAGCTGTCGTAAGAATATATGTATATAGGTCAGATCATGTTCTACTATATTCTGGAATTTCAGTTTAGTAAAAGTCCCTAGGTTTTCGAGATTTTAGGGACCTAGGGACTTTTACTAAACTGAAATTCCAGAATATAGTAGGACATGATCTGACCTATATATATATATATATATATATATATATATATATATATATATATATATATATATATATACTTCAGTATCAATCAATATAACACGAAAAGTGATCCAAGTAATCGAGCAGGCGATGATATACCAAGGGGAGGGTTATAAGGATGAATCAGGGAATTATTTTTTTTTCTTTCATGCTACATACTAGTAATAATTAATAGTATAATACATTCATAAAAATTCAACTTCTCTATGTGTAAATATAAAATTATCATCTCTTAATTGTTACACCGCTGACAGTTGATATAATATGTATAATTGCGTATCGTGAAACGATTCGCTCGTTGAATATACGTACGTCTCTTTTTACCAATGCATCGCGTCGTCAACATCAATCATTATATATATATATATATATATATATATATATATATATATATATATATATATATATATATATATATATATATATATATATATATATATATATATATTTGCTATGAAAGTGTGGATATTGGCTTACTCTCGAGTCAATTTGTTGTTGCTCTTTTTTTTACTTAATTACTTTCGAAATAAATTCGAAGAAAACAGAATTTACCATACATGTATATCTCTATACACATAAATACACTCAATACGTAATTTTACATATATACGGGCGAAAGTATTGTAAACTATAAAAAAAAAATCAAGTGTAATGAAGAGAACGTATGTAGGCCAAGCACCGTGAAGTGACCCATGTTACAAGTTCACGTAAAATTTAAATCACGGTCCTTTGGTAGAAATTTCTCGCAAAATTCCCGAAGCTGTACTAATTTGCATTAATAATTAGGAAGCATGGTCAATAAAATAGTCGTTCGGTGGAGCGAAAATCAACGGAAACGTCTGTTTTGGCCCAACTCGCACAAGCCTGTACGACTAAACACGATTTTTTTTATTTTATTATTATTTTTTTTTTGATTCGAGTGTGTATATATATTTGTTTAAATATTATTTTTATGGTACGAGGGAGCATATGGCGCGTCCTTTAACATCGGAAAATGTCACTCCCCGATCTTACGCTGTCGTTATAGTCTCGGCTTCGTTGATGCTGGCCCGGCTCCAACGGATGATACTTTTGATGCACGCTATTCATATATATCGTTTATTGTCCGTCATTCATCATAGACGTGTACTTTATCTTCCTCTCGTATTTACCCAGCCTGTACCTGCCGCCCTTGTTTCATTAACCCCCCCCCCCCCCCCTTTCTTTCTGTGTTTGTGTGTTTTGTCTGCTAATAGTGAGTGTACAATTGGCGATCGATTTGTTTTAACCGATGACTTCATCGTTGCTGTCCGTAATTAAAAATCATGCGAAAATAGTGGTAATCACAGAAAAAAGCAATTCTTCGTTAATTTTGTTTTCTGTAAACGATTCGTCGTTCAATATTTTATGAATTATCTGCGGTATATGTAAATGCATTTGTCTATTCCGTAGATCGTAAAGTGATGACTTTTTAAGGCTGATTTTCATGATTTTTTCAAAATGGAAAGATTTTTTCACAATTTTTTGAGATTACGGTATGTTTTATTAACACTAATTAATTAATTAATTAATTAATTAATTAATTAATTAATTAATTAATCTTTAAAAATGGCGCAGGTATGGCACGGGCTTCTAAACTGCATTTTCGAAACTGGCGTGACGTATAGCTAAAAACCTAATCGATCGATTTTTATGAATTTTATTATAAATCTTTCTAACCTTATTGTTTAAAACACGACCCTAAATGTTTATGAAAATTTGAACAAATGTACTTTTTTATTGCAAAGTTCAGCCATTTTTTCGGAAAATTCAATCTTTTTGTTTCAAAGCGTATCATTTAATTGATTTTCAACATTTCTCACTTTTTCTTGGTTTATATTCTGCGTATGAGTGTTAATGAAAGAAAAATCTTGGTTGGTTTTTTTTTTCATATTAATCCCGCCGCAACGCGTTTAGAAGCCAATGCCATACGTCCGCCATTTTTAAAGATTAATAAAAAAAATAAAAATGTACCATCGAACAGCTAAAAGTAATAATAAAACATCATCTGAGTCTCAAAAATGGTAAAGAAATATTTCTTTTAAAAAATCTGCAATTTATTCCTCGTCCAATGGTATCTCCCGCCTTAACAGCTTGCGTGGAATAATTTTGTGAAAAATAATTCTACCCAAAAAATGATTTGCGCTAGCAGTTTTCTCCCCCCAAAAAAACTAGTTTTCGGGATAACAACACTAAAGATAGCGAAATAATAATTCCAACCAAAATTCAACGTCTTTGGATGATTTCTCTCATCTTGAATCTGTATCGAAGGGAATCTCTACCAGAGAACATCTCAGCGCAGGAAGTACGAATTGCGCATCAAATCAATAATCGATCGATCAAGTACTATCAAACGAGCCGTTCTTGTACATTTGTCAAATTTACGTTGAAAACAGGGCCAAGAATTTTGACGAAACGAGATGACTTTATCGCGTTGGGATGCTGAACACGACGTTGAAGCTTGCATCGTTGGAACACAACGATATGTGTTCTTCATTTTTTTTATTTCTCCATTTTTATCACTATCCAAAGACTTTTTTTGCAAAGCGAGGTCGTAAATTTTCTAGGACGAATACGTAAAAACGTTTGAGGGATTTTCACAGCCTAAATCAGGCGAAAAAAAATTCGAGTAATTGTAAAGAATGAATTTTCGTTGCGTTCCAAAGATGCAAACTTCAACGTCAATGCTGAACAGCGATTCAGCTAGGTCTCGTCTTTGAAAAATCTCACTCGAGGTGTTAAATAACCAGATTGATTTTTAGGAACTCTTAATTTACTAATGATACAATCAATGTATGTCTGACTCGCCTTATATTACTAATCTTGATGATTTTTACTTGGTATTACGATATTTGGAAAAAACATCGCAAAATATACTTTTCACACCCTCATTCCTCATTGAACGAGCACATTTTTATTCTTAAGGCGTTAAGGCCACTGCGAAAATGCCGAACACTTGCATGTGACGTGAGGCAACTGAAATTGAAGAAGGTCCAACATATGGTGCAAGAATTGCAGATTAAAGGTAAACTTATAATCACTATAGAATTGCTCGTAAGGGGCTATACCAGTGTGACACTTAAAAAAATCGATGCTTTTTTGCCTTTTTCGACAGTTTATACTTTTAAGAATATCATTATCATTTATATC
Organism: Ophion slaviceki; assembly: GCA_944452715.1. Taxonomy (NCBI): domain Eukaryota; kingdom Metazoa; phylum Arthropoda; class Insecta; order Hymenoptera; family Ichneumonidae; genus Ophion; species Ophion slaviceki. The sequence goes on from OX101792.1 coordinate 22,501,924, forward strand.
ATTTATATCAATATCATTTTATCTTGCAAAAATCGATAGTTAAATCTTTAAACGCGTTTTTCTCGAAATGAGATTTTTCAAATTTGCTGACATTGTAACTCAAAGAGCAATTATCCGATTGACTTGAAATTTGAACTGAGTACTCTCGAATATATTTCCTCCACAATGACGTAGGATATTTTTGATTGGATGAAAATTGACGATTTGGCATTGAAAAAAACGACCATTTTATAGGCAAGAAAACAGACTTTTTTTCATAACTACGCCATTTTGTTAGATTTTGATATTTTTCGAAAATCCTACGTCATTGTACAATACCTTCCAGTTTAACGACATTTTTGCCTTTTTCGGTTTCAGCTACTCAATCGGCCGGAATCATGTCAGCAGTGGAGGAACTTTTTTTTGGCGCCTCCGAAGGCAGCGCATAAGTCGCTTGGATCTCAATATTTTTCTATGAAAAAATTATGTAATATAGGTCAAATATAGCCAAATATATTCGTAATTTTCCGAAACATTTAATTGAGTACTTTTCTTCCAAAAAATTCCCGAAAATCACCCAAACTTTCAGCGTTCACACTGGTATAGCCCCTGAGACGCGTTTTTCTCAAAACTTTTTTTTTTCATAACGGTGTACACGATTTCTCGACATCTGATGAACGGATTGACTTGAAATTTGATACACTTATTCAGTGTAATAGTAGTTTAGTCTTGACGAACGTTTTTTCTTGATATTTTTTTTTCATTTTTTTAACAATGATGCCATTTGTCGTCGAAGAATGGGGAAAAATGCAAAAAAAAATTTATGAGTTGAACACGATAAGAAAAAAAAGCTCGATCACGTCTTAGCCGATATTATCTATTTTAAAGAAGAACTTGTGTTTTTCAGATCAACCGGGTGGCCAAAATCAAGTACACCGCTGAGCCTCTCACGTTTAAAGGTCCTCCACGAGATTGCTCACAACTCCTTTAACTATTAATGTTTTTTATGAAATTTGGTACAAAACTTTCTTAATGCACATACAAATAAATGTCCAAACGATTTTTCAATCGTCTTATTCCTTCAAAACTATTTTTTTTTTTCACAACACTGATTTTCGGGTTTGTTTGGGTTTGTTTGGGTTTTCGGGTGGTCACAGTAGCCTAACGCCTTAAAGCGGGATACACATTTACAACGATAAAAAAATTGGCTTCTTTTTTTCTTCAAACGATAGAAATATATATGTAGAATATTTTCCCAAAATTTCAAAGCGAAATCCGAAAACCTTCAAACGTTACAGCCTGTCAACACTGTGCTTCACCGTTCGGATTTCCGTGCAGGATTCAAAATTGCATATCTCGCCTCAACAGTTGTCCACAGATGAACTTTCAACAATGATCCATTTTTCCACTGCATGGCCTCAACCTCACAAAAAAAAGTTTTTACAAACATCGTTAACTTCCGTTTCTCAAGAATTTATCATCAAATAGAAACGAAACGAGCAGCTGTATATTACAGTAACCGGAATTATACAATTACAAATACCGTGTGCCATTCGTATAAAATACATATCAACGAATAATAAACAAAAAATAAATAAACGAAGATATGCAATCTTCAATAAACGTGATGCACCACTTCTCTCTTTCTCTCTCTGTCAAGGAGCGTTATCGTTTGCCGAACTGTCAAAATATCAAGCCCCAATGCTACTGAAGAATACTTTCATTGGAAAAAAAATATATATAATTTCGTCGTAGCTCCGAATGTATGTGTGTGCACCTGAGGAGACATTTTAACAAATTATCAACTCATACATTCGAGTGAAAAACTAGACCCAACGTCGATGCGCTCTCCTGTTATAGTATTATGCTGTAGGCCTATGTGTATGTGTGTATGTGTGTGTGCGGCGTGCCTGCGTATGCCGTGGTAACGGATGGAAAACATGGAAAACATCAATAGCCCACAGTACGCGTTTACAGTTTTTTTCTGTTTAAAATAATTGTGCGCGGAAAATACGAATTCCAAGTATGATGAATGTTATTTCTCGTTGCAAGTAGTCGTCGGTCTGTAATCCGTCAATAATGAAAATCATAATGATATAGGGTAAAGTGACCTTATTTTGGCACCCCACCAATTATTGGCACTGCTTTTCTACCTACACAGTGGTCCTTGAAGCGCCAATAATTAGGCTCTTAAAGTGCTGATAAATGGGCCCTTAAGGCGAAAATAATTTGGCCCTTAACGTACCAATAATTGGGCCCTTAACATGCCAATAATTGGGGCCTTAATGTGCCAATAATTGGGCGCTTCAAGTGCCAATGATTAGGCCCTTGCAGTGCCAATATTTGGGGCCTTAAGGTGTCAATGTTTGAGCCTTTGAAGCGCCAATAATTGGGGCCTTAAAGTGCCAATAATTAGGCCCTTAAAGTGTCAATAATTGGACCCTCAAAGTGCCAATATTTGGGGTTTTAAAATGCCAATAATTGGGGCCTTAAAGTGCCAATGATCCGGCCCTTAAAGTGCCAATATTTGGGACAATAATTGGGCCCTTAACGTGCCAATAATTGGTGCCTTAAAGTGCCAATAATTGTGCGCTTCAAGTGCCAATGATTAGGCCCTTGAAGTGCCAATATTTGGGCCCTTAAAGTCTTAATGTTTGGGCCCTTGAAGCGCCAATAATTGGGGCATTAAAGTGCCAATAATTAGGCCCTTAAAGTGTCAATAATTGGACCCTCAAAGTGCCAATATTTGGGGTTTTAAAATGCCAATAATTGGGGCCTTAAAGTGCCAATGATCCGGCCCTTAAAGTGCCAATATTTGGGCCCTGAAAGTGCCAATAATTAGGACAATAATTGGGGCCTTAAAGTGCCAATAATTAGGCACTTGAAGAGCCAATATTTGGGCCCTCAAAGTGCCAATATTTGGACCGTCAAAATGCCAATATTTGGGCCCTCAAAGTGCCAATAATTGGGCACCTTACCCTATTCGAGCTTTCGTATTTTTCACGCACAAGTCAACCGCCGCGTATCGGTGAGAAAAGGAACTATCCAAGTCATGCCCGTACAGTCCTCACGGCGAGGTTGCGATGCTCAAGAGAGGCCTCACCTGGCAGGGCTCTTTATCAGTATTTGTATAATCGTTTGAAAGCTTGTATCTTTTGCATTTTGACTTTTGATTTTTCAGCGATTGAATTGGACAAGGATCAGGGGGAATCGGCTCGAAATATGTTCCAGTATTCCGTAGTAACGATCATCTGCATTGTTTCCTGAACGGTCTAGCAGTGGGAGGAGATTCGGTTGAACGAACGAGTTGTTTGCTTGATGTGCGTTTGGGAGTCTGGTCGGCGCTGATGTCACGATTTCTCAGAGAGCCACTGATACCGCTGCTGCTGATCGGCGCTGCCTTCGTTAGGATCCTCGAGCTTGCCTTTTTCACAATTTTCCTTGTTTTACCCGAAAGACACCGACGTCGCCCCCCCGATGCTTTCTCGCTATATCTGTCTAGTTCCATCATTGCCTCTTGGATCGCATTTTCCAATTGCATGTTCAATTTACGACTTCTATAAAAGACAGGGCAATTTTTGTCATTCACATAATGATTTAGTCGAAAGGTCAGAGTTAGGCTACTGGGAAAATGTCAAAAAATGTCAAATATCGCTCGTTGCTTGAGGCAACTCAAATTGAAAAGAACTTTCCAACGTAGGGCCCAGATATCGCACATTGAAGGTAAACTTATGATTTAGAACGATAGAACTGCTAGTCAAAACGCGCTTTTCTCGAAACTATGATTTTTAAAACGGTGTACACGATTTCTCGACATCTAGTAAACGGATTGACTTGTAATTTGGTACACTTGTTCAGTGCAATAGTTGTTTAGTCTTGACCGACGTTTTTCTTTCTAATATTTTTTTTTCTTTAGTTATTAACTATGTCATTTTTCATCGAGAAAACGAAAAAAAAAAAAATTTTTTTTGATAATTGAAACACGATAACAAAAAAACTAAGTCACGTCTTACAAGGAAACCATTTCCGGTGTCCCTCTCCAATTTCGTTCATTTTTGGGTACGTTACTTTTCATCGAAATCGAAGAGACGTATTTTTTTTTATCGGCGGAAAAACGGTTTCAAGGGGTGAAATTCGCCCTCAAAGTTGGACACCCTCGGAGTGAATTTTGCACTTTTGCATATGTGGAATTAAGATATTAAGCGCATTTTTTATTATTCGCCATAAGAATGACTCTCGAATTGGTTTCATCCGAATATCTTATTAATTAATACGTAATTATAGAATATATTAATTAATATCTTAATTAATACGAAACTGCAAGTCACTCTGAGATTGTCCAACTTTGAGGGGGAATTTAACCCCTTAAAATTGTTTTTCCGCCGATAAAGGAATACTTCTCTCTTAGATTTCGATGAAAAATAACATATCCAAGAATAAACGAAATCGGAGGGTGACACCAGAAACGGTTTTCTCGTTAGCCAATATTATTTACTCTAAGAAGAAAAAAAAACTTATTTTCGTTTCAGATCAACCGGCCGGCCAAAATCGCGTACACCGTTGGCCCTCACGTTCGAAGGTCCTTCACGAGATTGTTTATAACTTTTTCGATTGTTGATATCTTTAATGAAATTTGGTACACAACTTTGTCAATGTACGTGCAAATGAACGTCCGAACGATTTTTCAGTAATTTTACTTTTTCCTTTAAAATTAGTATTTTTCAATGACCTGATTTACAGGTCGTCACAGTAGCCTAACCCCTTAACGAGTATTGTAGCTTATTACAATATACTATATGAAAAAGTAACTTCTCTCTCTCTCTCGCTTTCTCTCTCCACTTATGTACTTGACATTACGGTCTTTAATTATAAGAACAATAACGTTAAATTATTATTTGTATCACCATTTGGCTCAAGGCTTTGCCAAGGCATAGTTAATAATCAATCAATCAATCAATCTCTACCTTTCTCTCTCGCTTGTTTTCTATCATCCTTTTTGTGAAATATACATGTGCCGTGCGTGCGTGCATACATACAATATACACACTGCTCCTACGACAACGCAATATTTACATATAAGAAAGAACATCCGTCGACAGCGAGGACACTTTAGGGATTGGAATCATTCGTGAGTTCATTTGTTCCGGCAATACACTTGTCGATAAGGTGATACAAAACTGTGCCAGGGCTAGTTGTTACTGCGTGTGAGGTGGATTTATTGTCAAGCAGCATGTACTATTCGTGAGATGGTACAAGTTAAATACAAAGTATAGTTGTGACACCAAGTGAAGACAATTCCCTGTAGCCAATACCCAAGCGGATCGATAGAACGGCACCACCTCGATTTAGGCAATACCCTTCAAGTTGGGGACACGTGGAAGCGGCGCATTTCAATTCGCACAGTCGAGCTTTTAGTTAGCGATACAGATACAGGCGTTACTATGCTTCCAGAGCCGTTGTGATGTTGCTGATGCAAACGCGCCACCCGACGAACTTACGGCAGCATTTTCAGAACCTCTTTACTGGACAAAACGAACGTCTGTCCGTTTTAGCCGGTAAAAAGCTTTCGAAATCAAGTAGACATCACAAAAGTGATATTCAACAGCTTGTGAATTTTTAACATCGCCGTCATTGACATCACCCAAGTTGACGCGAATTCTCATCTCGTCTATGTCAACTTTAGCGCTTGGAATACGATACTCGAGAAACTCGTAGAATGTTTATGAAGGCAGTTGATGAAGATTGACTACCGTGAACTCGAGACAATGACTTTAGCACTTTTGCAATAGCCTCTCTTCAATCAACGGGCTACATCTACCTAGGTGGGTCAAGCATTGCATTGTCCAAAAAATATTTTTATTCGATAGTACTCGAACGCGGTTTTCTCGAAACACTGTTTTCAAAGTCGGTGGACACGATATCCCGAGAACCACTTGATGGATTATTTCCAAATTTAGAGGAAATACGATGAGAAACATTTAAAGGTCGTTGACGATCTCACTTTTCCAAAATCGATCTTCGTTTCTTAATAGTTACGTAAAAATGACGACTTCTTTCGTAGATTTTGTATGCTCGAGTTTCAATTCGTCGCCACGTTGTTTAAAAAAAGTGATTTTGAAAATCGGCGATCGTCAACGACTCGTATTTATTGTAAACTTGAATAAGCCATTTGGTTTTTAGATTTCGGATGGATCGTTTAAGCTGGAGAGTGTCCACCGCCAAACGTCGCGAAAAAATGTCATCATTTGCCGGCAGCCATGTTTTTGTTGTTTTTCTGTATTTTTTGGTAATTTTTTTTAGTCTCAATATATGTACCTTTGCGTTAAAAAAATGCGTTTTTTACCAAGCGTTTCCCAGAAAAAGATCGGAATTTGGCCTTTTTCGGGCTTCTGGGTGGATGTAACCCCTTAAGCTGCCGTTGGTGCGTTTTCATTGTTTTTCTGTATTTTTTTAAAAGGCTCTTAACTCATGTATCTTTGTGTTAACAAAAATACGTTTCTTTTTCACCAACCGTTTACCAGAAATAAAATCGCAATTCGGCCATTTTTCGGGCCTCTAGGTAGACGTAGCCCCTGAAAAACTTGTTTGTTCATCATCCAGTTCTCAAGTCAATCGTGTGATCCTTATAGTATTTTGGATATTGTCGGTTTTAGATATATCTGCTGTAAGAACGGTAGTCTCCGTTGTCGGTGACCGATTTGTCGTTGGTGTATCAATAGAGGAGCCATCTGTGCGGAAAGACGCCTCATCGCTGTCAGGGCCAACATCCACCAAAGCGAAGAAGAGCGGAGCTACGAAAAAACAACCAATCGACTCGCCCCGCTCAGCTTCCATAACATGAATTCAGTTGGTTGGTTGCTTTTTCCTACTCATCTGCGCTTTGGTGGATGATGGCCCCCAAGCCCATCGTTGGATGGCCGATTGAAATAATCCAAGCTCTTGAAATCAGTCTTTTCCGTCGCAGTCGGTTCGGAGACTAGTCACTGTGATGTTGAGATTTATGTATGGTTTCAACATTCCGACGTGGTTCAAAAGTAACTACATTTTTTGTAGCAAGCTCTTGATACATTGCCTGACTTTGAACTCCGATTACGGTGATGTGAAACAAGTGCGGGGGTGATAGCAACGATAACTCTGATGAGAGAAGGAAGAAAGTGCTTCGCATCATGATGGTTCACCGCTAAACTCTAGAATCGCAGCGAACCTAGCGGCTTTTACCAGAACTACAAGTCTGTCCTCGCTAAAGCGGATATTCGCCACTGAACCGTGTCTTTTCAGACATTTGTGCAAGCCCGCGAAAGCAGCTGTTCAGCTTATGCTTAGAATTTTAATTGCGCGTTAAAGCTACGGAAAAAATTATTCATAAAACAAAAGAATGGATAACCGTTTACCGCCTCGCAACGAAAGATAGTAAAAGCTGCACCGATGCGTTAGGCTGTTAGGTCGATTGTAGATGTTACGGAACGCCATTGTACTTGAGTTACGATTGGAACTACGTGAAGTTTGTTACAGTCAGTACATGAAATCAGCCCTTAACACAATTGCGGTTTGTTAGTTATGTGCCAATCTGCTTATTTAAGGGTTTCGATGTTTTCAGGAATTTTAGACTGGAGGGGTTATTATTACGCGCGCGACATATTTATTAAGACTACGTTACACGCGAGTTGAGGGGGGAGATCCCTTTATAAGGTAAAGAAGAGCTTACGGCCGAAAATGAGATCCACGAGGACGTTGAGGACTTTATGCCCCCGGAATCGTAGATCAATCGGTTTGTTTTCAAACCTTAAGGGACGAGTTACTTTTAGGCGAGGTAAAATGTTTGCTGATTTTCATGATTTTTTTTAAGGAAAGATTTCTTCACTACTTATCATACTTAGGCTATGTTTTATTACTACTTTAGGCTGTTACATGGTATTTTTTATTGATCTTTAAAAATGGCCGACGTATGGCACAGTCTTCTAAACTGGCGTGACGTGTAGCTAAAAAACTAATCGGCCGATTTTGGTGAAATTTGGCATACATCTTTCTAACCTCACTATCTAAAACATGACCCTAAGTGTTTTCGAAAATAGAGGAAAAAGTATTTTTTTATTGCAAAATATAGCCATTTTTTCGGAAAATTCAAGCTTTTTGTTTCAAAGAGTACCAGTTCATCGATTTTCAACATTTCTCACTTTCTCTTGGTTCATATTCTGCGCATGAGTGTTAATGAAAGAAAAATCTGCGTTGGTTTTTTTCAGATTAGCCCCGCCGACGCTAGGTGTTACGCCGTCCGGCAACAAAAAAATACCATGTAACAGCCAAAAGTAGTAATGAAATATACCCTAAGACTAAAAAGTGGTGAAGAAATCTTTCCATTTAAAAAAAAATTATGAAAATCAGCAATTTTTTTTCTCGCCTAAAGGTATCTCTTCCCTTAAACGCGTTCTCCTGAAAACCACTTTTTCGTGAACCTCGTACAAGATAACTCGAAAACTATCCGATCGATCATTTTGAATTTTTGCACACTTTAAGATAACATAATTACCATCGATATGAACCTTTAAAATTAGTTTATTTATTCATTAATAAATTATTAAATTTATTATTAAAAATTATTAAAATTATTTTCCTTTAAAATCATTTTAAAAAACTACTTCTTCATTAACAGATACTGTAGTACAAATTTCATGAAAAAAAAAAAACAATTTTTTTCCAACCACGTACCATTATTTGAATGCTCACTTTTCTTTGGATTTTTTAGGTCCATACAGAGCCTGTGGGTCTTAAAAATCTAAAACTTCTCGGCTCTGATGTTTCACATCAATGCACGAGACGCTATACTATACGCCGTGAAACGACCCACTTTTGAATGTAAAAAAAATCGTAAAATAAAATATGCAATAATATGTGCATAAAATACTAATTATGTAAAATAATTAATTTTAACAGGAAAATAAATCTTTAAAATTCGCTCACTTTGAGCTGCCTAAAGGGATCTCCTCCCTCAAAAGCACGCGAGGTACCATTTTATAGTACGGATTACGGATTCGTGTAAGTTGGGGGGGGGGGTGAATAATTAGTAGTACGTCCGTGATATATCTCGTAAAGAGAAGTTAAGATGGTGCTAGATTGGTGTTATGCAAAAGTATTAACTGGGTAGTATTGCGACTCACTTCCTAACTCTTTTGCGCGCCCGGTGATGAGCTTCGAGGCCGTCGGAGAGAGACTTGAGGGTCTTGATTTGGACATGGGTCAAACCGCTGGCAGCCCCAGCTCCGTACCATCGTACACCGACGGTCAGACTTCCGGGTGGTCCGACGGTTTCGACTTTGCCCGGCCAGGCCGAACTCCCTAGGGCTGCACCCCAAACGAGCTGTCCAACCTCGAGCTTCCAATTGTTCCCACCATCATCATCATCATCACCTTCCTCATCCTCATCATCCTCCTCCTCCTCCGCCTCCTCTTCTTCTTCCTCTTCCTCATCAACCACGCCTGATACTGATGGGCCAAATACAAGCAACTTTTAGCCTTCGCTTCACACGAAGAAGAAGAAGCAGCGGATCGACACGTCGGCTCTGCCCGCCAAATGCCCTTGCCGGAAACTTGCAAATGCGTCACAAATCTCGCCCCGATTAACGCTCCGCTAAGCGCGCGCTCCTTCCCACAACTTTTCGTTATTCAACCTTTTGATCCCTGTGGCAATACAGGGATCGCTAGTGCACGCGTAAATATGCACTCGCGATGGCAGTAGTGGTTGTAAGTAGTAATAGCAGCGGTGGGACTGGTAGCTGTGGTAGTAATTAATAGTAGTAGCAGCGTATCGCATTCACTCGATATTGGTCGAACGTTTGCGACGAACGACCTTTGTTGGATGATCTTGTGCCACCGGAAGTTTGTTGCGTGTAATAATGGTAATGTGTGCAGTAACGGGCTACATCTGAAAGGGGTCTCAAAATGACCTGACATTTTACGTTGCGCGCCATTTTTTTTGTGGTGAACATGCAATACTGATCTTTGACAACTGACTGACAATTGAGGTTCAGTCATAGAGAAATACACGATCGAGCAACGCATAGAAATTGTTAGTTCCTGCATTGTTACTGATGTTGCTGAAGTTTGCATCGTTGGAATGCAACGAAAATTCTTTTTCAGGTTCTTTTTTCTCCATTTTCATTATTGTCCAAAATCACTTTTGATAGATTTCGGTTGAAGGTCTCTAGTGAGGATGTTAGAAAAGTTCACAGTACCTTTGATTAGCCAGAAAAAAAATTGGGAATTGGAAAAAAAATATTTTCGTTGCGTTCCAACGATGCAAACTTCAACATCATTTGTTACTGATATCGATTGGCCACCGTCGTGTGATTTGACGCCATTGAACCTCTTTCTTTGGGGTTTTCAGAAAGGATAAGTGTATGACAATGATCCATTCCGGAGCTCAAGGAAGCAATTGGACGCACCATTAAGGGGTTAGGCCACAGTAACGGGTATGAATGTGCGGGTTTAACAATTTTTTTCGTATGAAAAAGTGATTCACTCGGAAAATTAATTACACATCTATTTAGTATGAATATCAAGCTGTTGGAAAAAATATATATTTTTTTTTCGATGTACAAAATGGCCGACTGGCGTGACAAATAACTTCAACAATTTTCACTCGATTTACTTCAAATTTAAAAGTTATGTTCCTAATTGCATTTCGCAGAGAAGTACGTACGGAATTTCTGATTAATCGAAAACTTTTCATGTTATGAGCTGTTTATGAGCAGTTATAACGACATTTTGCACTGAAAATTCATTTCTTAAGTTCAAATACCTACAACTTTTGAATAAAACAATATTTTTTTTAATTCCGTACGTACTTCTCTAGGTATTCTAATGTAGATTGACGAGAATTTTTGTTTTTTGTTCTAGGTAAAAAATTGTCGATGCTAAATGTCACGCCGCGGAGCGCCTAAAAAAAAGATTAAAGAAAATATAAGTAGTCGGCCATTTTGTACATCGAAAAAAATATATATATATTTTTTAACAGCTTGATATTCATACTAAATAGATGTGTAATTAATTTTATGAGTGAATCACTTTTTCATACGAAAAACAATTGTTACATTCGCACATGATTTTATACCCGTTACTGTGGCCTAACCCCTTAATGAAATTACTCTGCAATTATGCCAAAATGTTATTGAACATTTCGTCAAAAAAGTGAACATTAGCAAAAGGGACGAGGCGGCCATCTATCGGATATTGTGTTCCACACATAACCTCTATGTAAATATTCGTACTTTTCAAATAAATAAAACGTTTTATTGGGAAATTAAAATGTCAGGTCATTATGAGACACCCTATACCTAGGTGGGTCAAAAAATTGCATTATCCAAAAATATCTTTATTTTTAGCTATATTCCCCGAATTCATTGAAATATTCCTCAAATTTAATGAGCTACAGCTTCGAACATTCGGCCGGACGAGCGGTGGCAGCACCATACTTCATACTTCAAACGCGTTTTTCTCGAAACTCTGTTTTCAAAGTCAGTGGACATATCTCGAGAACCACTTGATGGATTGTTTCCAAATTTACAGGAGATACGATGAGAAACATTGAAAGGTCGTTGACAATCTCAATTTTTAATATGGATCTTCATTTTTTAATAGCTACGTAAAAATAACGACTTTTTTCATAGATTTTGTATGCTTGAGTTTCAACTCGTCGCCACGATGTTAATTTTTTTTCAAAATCGACGATCGTCAACGCCTCGTATTTATTGTTAACTTGAATAACCCGTTTGGCTTTCAGATTTCGGATGGACCGTTTAAGCTGGAGTGTCCACCGCCAAACGTCCCAAAAAAAATGTCATCATTTGCGGGCGGCCGTGTTTTTCTGTATTTTTTGGTAATTTTTGTTAGTCTCTCAATATATGTACCTTTGTGTTGAAAAAAAGCGTTTTTTTCACCAAGCGTTTCCCATAAAAAAAAATTGAAATTTGGTCATTTTTTTCGGGCCTCTAGATGGATGTAACCCCTTAAGCTGCCGTTGGTGCGTTATGCCTACTGGCGCGACATTAAGATACAGGTGAGCGATAATTTGACGCGAAACGTCGCGCGCAGCTCACATTACTGGAAAAAAAAAATTAATGATCGCCCTTTTTTCGTGTGGATTGGTTAGGCTCCTTGGATTCGTGTTGCATGTACTGCTTAGGGAGAAAGAGAAAAAGAGAAAGGGAAAGAGAGAGAGAGAGAGAGAGAGAGAGAGAGAGAGAGAGAGAGAGAGAGAGAGAGAGAGAGAGAGAGAGAGAGAGAGAGAGAGAGAGAGAGAGAGAGAGAGAGAGAGAGCGCGCTTTCTGAAAAGCTTCAGAGAAAAGAACAATTTTTCGGTTCTCCTCGCCCATAACGATGCAAAATCCGCAACTGGATGACAAACAACACTCTTGCAAAATGACACAAGCTACGATGCACCTAACACTTCACGTAATTCGGAAGTGCGGATCAAAATTACTATTCTCACTCCGCTACACAATTTTTCAAGCAGGATAAAGCACAAGCACAACCAATGACATTGAAGCGACACAAGCGCCCCCGCGACATGCAGCATGCTCCAAAATGGGTAAACCTTCACCGATGGGGAAACAGGATTCGATCAAAAAGCACACAAGTTTCAGGGGTTAGGCTACTGCAAAAGTGACGAACGCTCGTTCATCGCTTGAGGCAACTCATATTAAAAATAAAGATCCAACATATCGGCAGGAATCGCAGATTGACGGTAAACTTGTGAATACAACGATAGAACTGATAGTTAAACTTTAACCGCGTTTTTCTCGAATCTTTTTTTGTCAAAACGGTGTACACGATTTCTCGACATCTAATGAACGGATTGACTTGACATTTGGTACACTTATTTAGTGTAATAGCAGTTTAGTCTTCAACGACGTTTTTCTTCTTAACATTTTTTTTCATTAGTTATTAACAATAATGTAATTTTTCCTCGAAAAATCGAAGAAAAAAAAAACAAAATTTGTTTTTGATGATTCTACACGATAACAAAAAAGCTTGGTCAAGTCTTAGCCAATATTATCTATTTTAAGAAAAAAAAAACCTTTTTTCAGATCAATACACTGTTGAGCCTCTTACGCTCAAAGATTATTCCCGAGATTGTTTGAGGGGCTGGCGAACAAAACCGGACTTGACCACACTAGGTGAATTTTTTTTCGTATTCTTCAAGCCAACCTTTAGCTCCCGAAATATTTTGCATCAAATCCGGTTTTAAACACCTTAAAAATGGTTGAAAACTGCCTTTTCAAGCAAAAATGGACTTGTCGATAGCCGGCTGGGTGACAAATACATTGCGTTTTCATTTGCAATAGAGAGTTTGTTTAAGATTATTAATGATCATAAAAAACATTTATATCCATTGTTAATTTGAATTTGTTGTTGAATCATAAAATTCATTTTACTCATATTCATTTTATTATTAAACTTATATTTTTGTCATCAATTCAATAATCCTACGCAAACTCTTTCGATTGCAAATGAAGATGCAATGTATTTTTCATCCAAATATAAAATTAACAATCCAGCTTAAAAATATCAACTCATCTCTTGGTTATTTTGGTGTTTGACCTTTCGTGCAATAAAATAATTAAGAGGCTATACCAGTGTGACACTCAAAAAATTGATTTTTTTGTTTGCCTTTTTCGACATTTATACTTTCAAGAATATCATTATCATTTATATTATTTTATCTTGCAAAAATCGATAGTGGAATCTTTAAACGCGTTTTTCTCGAAATGAGATTTTTCAAATTTGCTGATATTGTAACTCAAAGAGCAATTATCCGATTGACTTGAAATTTGAACTGAGTACTCTTGAATATATTTACTCTACAATGACGTAGGATATTTTTGATTGGATGAAAATTGACGATCTGGCATTGAAAAAACGACCATTTCATAGGCAAGAAAACATACCTTTTTTCACAACTACGCCATTTTGTTAGATTTTGATATTTTTCGAAAATCCTACGTCATTCTACAGGAAATACCTTCCGGTTTAACGTCATTTTTGCCTTTTTCGGTTTCAGCTACTCAATCGGCCGGAATCATGTCAGCAGTGGAGGAACTTTTTTTTGGCGCCTCCGAAGGCAGCGCATAAGTCGTTTGGAACTCAATATTTTTCTATGCAATATAGGTCAAATATAGCCAAATATATTCTTAATTTTCCGAAACAATTAATTGAGTACTTTTCTTCCAAAAAATTCCCGAAAATCACCCAAATTTTCAGTGTTCACGCTGGTATAGCCCCTTAATGGACAAGGTCACTTTTTTTCGGTCCTCGTTTATAACTTATTTAATTGTGAATATTTTTTGACGAAACTTGGTACACAACATTGATAATGTACACAGAATAAATGTCGCAACGATTTTTCAATCAGCTTACTTATTAATTTAATTTAATTAATTAATTAAATTTAACTTATTAATTTTCTCAAATAATCCTGATTTTCGAGCCGTCACAGTAGCCGAACGCCTTAACGAGCGACCGGAGTGTCGAGCGGATCAAAAGGAAAGGGTGTTAGTACGAAGGGGTGTTGCTACGAAGCGGTTACAAAGTCCCGACAAACTTTAACTGTAGCCCAACGAGAAACACTTGATTTTCTTTTGCGTATCAAGATATACATATCAAAATACTGACCATCCTGGTCTTCATGCAGAATCGGGTGCATGTCGTGTACGGAGGTGAGCTTTCGCTTGATTCCCCGGCTCTCGCACCTCCCCGTGCTCATCACACCCTCGGTTTGTTCCGATGTCTCCGAAGCATAGATCTGCGTTAAAGACAACTCGATCATCTCATACACAATTCTACAGCAGTTGCATGCCAGTTTTAACCTCGTCGACTTTTCTCCTCCTCCTCCTGCCCCCCTCCAAAAGTATCCATCAATGGAAATCATCATACGCCGTACAATCGTACGTACAAAGTCGATTATCGGTTATTATTCTATATTTGCCGACGAAATTCTCATCATCAGTACATAGTTCACCGAACAACAATGAGACCGTACTCGGGGCAGTATTTAAACACGACATGCGATATAATTGGCAAATACAAAAATGAGATAACAGGCTCAACGAATAAACCCGAATAACACATGCTCTCGACGACGCATTTGTGTGGCCAAGGAGAATTTTTAATAATCAATCGTAAGAGCAACATCAATTGTTCCAATTGAGCATGAATTTATTGAAAAAAAAAAACATGATAAATGCCGGACGTATATATACGTTTGCGTATATATATATCCTGCAGGGGGCTTCCGTGGAGGAAGTACCTGATAACTCGATTATTACATTATTGCCATGTACGCTTTAAATAATAAATTCTAAAGATGATTATAAGGTTCGTCCTATGAAGAAACTGTGGAAATAATGTTAAATACAAACTAATTACAAACTTAATAATATATATGTTCGAGTACGAATTCGTTGATTCACTTGTATATGTATATGTATATATGCATACATAAATACATACATAAAAAAAAAGCGTGATTAACTTTTGAGAGCCCTAATCGCGATAAAGTGCCTCTCTCGCTAGAAACAAACAAACAAATTTACAATAATATCGATCCAACGAACCCGGCGAGTATCCTCATGACAGCTCGGGCCACGATTTCTCACAATCGTTCCCATCTGACTCGTTGTCTTTGCACGAGGTTTGGTGATATTGCCATTGGCGTGTTGCGGAAATACGACGACGATACGAGTCGGTGTTATCGGGATAGATACGAGGATAGAGGGACGTGGGTGGCAATAGCTGCGGATAAACGGCGACATCGAGGCCCGTTACTTTGTCGCACGAGTAGGATAACGTGGGGGAGCCCCGAGCGGCTAAAGTCTCCGATTGAATGATGTTGGAAAGCTTATTGTCAATTTGTCGAGGATCGAATTGGGAAAAAAATTGGGTCGCGTATTCGGAAACGTTGTCATCAGGTACGTCGATGTTCTCGTCGTCATCGTCATCATCGTCATCGTCTTGCTCATTGCTCGGGGTTAGAAAGGTAGAATGATAGTGGTCGGGTGAATCGGAATCGTTAGTGGTTATCGGCAAAAATGGGCCGCGTTTGAGCGACGACTTGTCCCTGTGCTTAGTGTCGTGACGATTATAGAGGCGGGGTATGTATTTATTATGAGTGAATAGTGGCAATGGATTATCCTCGTACTCGTCGTACGAAGATGGACGATCGTTTGAGTTTGTGATTATATCGGATTTATCGACGATCGGCTGATCCCCCGGCGCAGAATTGTCCGCTGTGTCTGAATATATTGAATGATTTGGTGACGAGGTGTCCATGTGCTCCGAGTCAGGGTGTGTGTATTCTGGGTGTGTCGTATCGGCCCCTTGTTCCGTATCTATTAGGATTAGACGACCCGCTTCTCCGCTGACCCCATTCTCTACGGAGCTACCAACCTGGATCCCTGTCGACACGGTAGACTCGACGTATGTTTGATGTCCATCGTGCTGTGGCTGCTGCTGTTGATGTTGCTGCTGCTGCTGCTGCTGCTGCTGACGACGGTCCGATTGGCTCGGGGCTATCATCTCCTTTATAGTCGCGATCTGCTGTATCCTCCAATCGTCCGTCATCGCGTGAATATCGGCCGAGTCCGGCTCGCTACTCGTGATGCAATGGACCATCGGCTGTTGGGATTAAATGAACACCGTAAATTTTTCACGAGACAGCTATGCTGCACGCTGTTTCTCAATGTGTAAACCATCGTACAAATGTCTTATCCTAAACGGTGCTGAAGTTTGCATCGTTGGACTGCAACGAATTTAAATTCCTTCGGCAGATTTCGCCTACAGAAGTTCTTCAACCATTTTTTTAAATCTTTGTTTATCGATCAACATTATAAATCTATCAAAATAGATCGCCTATAATAATAAAAATATGGAAAATAAAATATAAAACGGACATTTCGTTGCATCCCAACGATACAAACTGCAACACCATTATCCTAATGGAAGGATTTTGGATCAAGCGTTGAAAGCTTTAAAGTTTCATAGGAAAATTCGTGAAGTAATAGTGTTTAGTGGTTAGGCTACTGTGAAAATGACGAACACTCGCGAGTCACTCGAAGCAACTCAAATTGCAGGAAGGTCCAATGCTGCAGGCATCTCAGGTTGAAGGTAAACTTGTTATTATAACGATAGAACTGCTAGTAGACACTTTAAACGCGTTTTTTCTTCTTCTCGAAACTATGCTTTTCCAAACGGTGTACACGATTTCTTGACAACTAACGAACGGACTGACTTGAAATTTGGTACACTTATTCAGTGTAATAGTAGTTTAAGGGGGTCGTCTAGTGTGTCGGATCAAAAGAAGAGAAAACGGCCTTGCGTGACTTCTTCGAAGAAGAGGACGGTGTACTCTATGGTCCAGGCATAGCAGATTGATGGTGAGACTATTTTTTTTTATTATGAATTATATACAACTTTTGAACGCGTTTTTCTCAAGCACGATTTTTTCAAACCCCTGCCATGATATCTGAAAAACTATTTGATTGATTCTGCTCAAATGTATACAGCATCTTTAGTACATATGTAACTACAAGTTGAACTAAAATAATTAAGATTGCGTTGTTATTTTTCTTTTTATCAGCTATATAGACCTCGAAAAAAAAACGAAAAATTGAATTTTTTTTATAAAGCGTAAAAAAAAATTCTTTTTTTTTAATTCTAACTTTATTTTACTTCCACGTAGAGCCTCAAGTCTCGCGATTAAAATTGCGTTCGGTTTTTTAATTTCAGATAGGCAGAACGGCCGGAATCATGGCAGCAGTGGAGCACCTCTTTTTATATTTGTGTTCCTGTTGGGCGGTGTATCTCCGACTATATTCTATATGACTTCAAAAAATTCACAAAGTTTGTTTAAATGTTAATAAAAATTATATAAAATTTATAAATTATTTTATTTTAGTGGTTTTAAAAAAAAATCTCCAAAAAAGCATTAAAAAACGGCGTTTACATTAGACGACGGCCTTAATCTTGACCGAGTTGTTCTTCACATTTTTTTTTCTTTAGTTTAATGAAAATCGCAAGAATAATCTAAAAATAGAATTCAAAACTTTTTTTACGATTGAAACACGATAACAAAAAAAATCTCGGTCAATTCTTAGCCAATACTACCTGTTTTAAGAAGAAAAAGCAGGTGCCCAAAATCAAGTACACCGTTGAGTCCCTCACGTTGAAAGGTTCGTCACGAAATTGTTTATAACTTCTTCAATTATGAATATTTTTCATGAAATCTGATACACAACTTTGTCACTGTACATACAAATAAATGTGCAAGCGATTTTTCAATCACCTTAATTATTCCTTCAAAATTAATTTATCCCAACCCTTCGCGGTCTCACGTTCTGTCTATAACACGCTAGTCGCAGGGGGTCACAATGACCCCAATCATGTTTCAAACGATTTTCGCGTTGACCGTATGGTTCCGGACTCATAAAAATTCAGGATAGTAATTTAAACATTCTACAATGTGGAAGTCTCCGTATTATATTTTAATCGGATTTAAAAATGGCGTAAACATCAGCAAGAGATCAATGGGTAAAAAACCGTTTTTACTATTAGGAGTACAACTTTGCAGTGACCGTTTTACTTAGAGAGCCACTGCGGCCGAAGTAGTGGCCCTAGCTCAATAAAAAAGTGGCATTTTAAACTAGAGGCTCTGCCAATGTAAACAATTTAAAAAAGCTAACGGATACGTGTATGCATTATAAAGTTATAGGCACTCAAACATGGCAACCTACGAACCGAATTCTCAGCATTTGCGGGAGGTTATGATTTACTTCTTCAACATCAAGAAATCTGCGGCTGAGGCCCACCGTTTGCTTGTAGATGCTTACGGGGAGGATTCTATTAGTGAGAAAACGTGTCGGCGGTGGGTTCAACGCTTCAAAAGTGGAGATTTTGAGGTCGAGAACAAGCATGGTGGCGGAAGGCAGAAAGTTTTTGAAGACGGGCTGACAGCTGGGCGTTGTGTACTATGAGCTACTCAAACCATCCGAAACCATCACAGGGGAACTCTACCGACGTCAGTTGATGCGCTTGAGTAAGGCACTCAAAGAGAAACGGCCACAATTCAACGAAAGACATGACAAGGTGATACTGCAGCATGACAATGCCCGACCCCATGTTGCAAATGTCGTGAAAAAGTACTTGGAAACGCGGAAATGGGAGGTTTTATCCCACCCGCCGTACTCTCCAGACATTGCCCCTTCCGACTATCACTTGTTCCGGTCAATGGCACACGATTTGGCTGACCAGCACTTCGGTACTTACGAAGAAGTCAAAAATTGGGTCGATTCCTGGATTACCTCCAAGGACCAAGACTTTTATCGACGCGGGATTCGAATGCTACGAGAAAGATGGGCCGAGGTCGTAGCTAGCGACGGGCAGTACTTTGATTAAAAAATATGTAGCCACTTTTTTATAATAAAGCCTTAAACTTTTGAAAAAAACGGTCACTGCAAAGTTGTACTCCTTATAAAAAAAAATCATAACTTTTGCAATTTTCTATTTTTTTTCATCACATTTTAGTGTGATATTCTTGAGATACGATAGTCTGTACATGCAAAGGGTACCCCAAACCACCGTTAGAAGGCAGGCCAGTCGCCTTGGCCGCCCGCAACTCACAGTAATTTCGGCCTAAACTTGCACTTGTGGTCACATTGACCCCAGCTGACCGCGGAGTGTCAAACAGCCCCGATTTTCGTCTCCAAATTAGCCTACCCCTTGACAAATTCCGCCCATAAATCGGTCCACTAGTCAGAAAAGTCCGTCGTTCTTACCGTTGACGAGGAATGTCGATGTGACGTAAGTTGCGGTGCGGGCGACGCGGCTCCGTGTGTCGTCGTATCGACGGCCGGGCTGTTGGAACGTTGACTATTCCCGGGACTGTGGGTGGTCGTGTCCGGTGGCGATCCTCCTTGTCCCATGAGTTTGCAGTTGGTGTGATTAGTGGCAGCCGCTGTTGCGACCGCGGTTTGCGTCGAAACGGAATGTCTCACCATCGATTGATTGTAATGTTGCTCGTCGTTCTGTTCACCCTGACTCTTGGCGACAATCGATTGGCCAGCGGCAATTCGCTGATTTTTCGTGCTCCCTATGGTACTGCCGAGGGCGTGCTGTTGACGATTAGCACCCTCGTGTGTTTGTTCTTGATGACGGTTGTGATGATGATTACCATTATTATTATTAGTATTAACATTACTATTATTATTATTAATATTATTATGACTATTATTATGATTATTGAGAGACTTTTGTTGATGCTTTTGTTGTTGCTGTTGGTGCAATATTTCCGTCTCGGCGCACTGCGCGGATTTGCCCTTGTTCACAATAGCCGAATTCACAACGTACGACTGATTGAGATCGACGCTCATTGGCGATCTCTCGACTCGATTGACATTGTTCACGGGCGACGGAGCCGTTTGAAAGCCCGATATTTGACTGTTAGAGACCATCGTGGTTTGTTGCTGAACGATAGTGGTGTTTTGTTGCACGAACGTTGTGTTTTGTTGATTGGACGAGGAGGATACGGCGATGTTTTGCGACGTTGCGCAAGGTACCATGAGAGTTTGACCGTTCATCTGGATGAATTCTTGCTGAGCCTGCATAGCCTGAGCGGGACGTACCTGCGAGGTATTGAACGTTATCTGCTGATTGGGATTGACACTCGCGACGATAGGACTCAGTTGATTTCCAAAGGAGGCCGAGCCGTTCATGAGAAATTGTCCACCGTTCGGCGAGAGAAATTGCGCGCCGGTGCTGTGCTGTTGAATTATTTTGCCGCCGCTCGCTTGCGGGGCTCTTATTACCATACCGGCTGGTGCCGTCGCGAGGATACCCTGCCCCGGTCCGAATATACCGGCGCTGTGACTCTGCACCGGTGTCAAAACGTTTTGCCCGTTGACGTTCTGTATCTGCAGTTGCATACCGAGATTACCCGTATCTTGGAGCAACGTGGCCGTCCCGTCGGTCGACATAACCATACTTCCGAGGCCCGGTACTATGAACTGTTGTATAGTCGGGAAATTTTGCATCATTCCGGTCGTGCCGTTCAACAGATTCACCGGCTGCAGCAAATTAATTTGCTGCGACGGTTGTGAATTCGTGATGATTTGTTGCGTGTTGAATTGCGCGGCTTGGGCGCCACCAGCCTGGCCGTTCATGACGAGCTGAGCGGGCGCGCCGCCTTTGCCCGGCACGATCGTGAGCGCTTGGAGCATCGAACCACCGAGGCCCGGCGATTGGAAGTTCTGCTGTGCAAAGTTCGACTGTGACTGGAGCAGCATCCCCGTCGTGGAATTCTGCTGAGACGAGGCTATTTGCAGCATCGAGGCGATCGTTTGCGAATTGTTTTTACGCTTCTTGTAGACCTTCTTCTTGTTGATGGTGGATTCAGCTGGTGAGAGTAGACCTGCCGATTGTCTGATCATACTTTGACCGCGGCCGGCTTCTTGCTGATTGGCCTCGAGAATCGACTGCGCGTTTTGCAACACGTTTCCCGTCGCCATTGCGAGATGAGGTATCTGAACATTCTGCCCGATGCCGTCCATCGTCATTACACCGGGCTGTATGAGAACCGGCGCTTGTATCGTATTGACGAGTACGGTCGGTTGACCGAGCATCTGTTGGGCGACGCCCACGGGTGGTATTACTTGATTGACACCGGCGTGATTCGTCACCATCGGCGATACCGAGAGCGGTGGCATCGAATTGCCATTTTGCAACATCTTCGTTGGATTTTGCGGAGGTGGCATGACACCGCCGATACTGGAGCCTCCGGTGCTCGCCATTATCAGCTGACCGCCACTCGACACGAGTATGTGACCAGGCGGAAAGGACGCAGCGGCGGCAGCAGCCGCAGCAGCCGCGGCCGCCGCGTTGTTCGTCGTTTGCTTCAAAATTCCACCGCCGGATGTCGCGAGTACGTTGTGAAGCTGAATATTCGATTGTTGCTGCTGATGCTGCTGGTTGTGATGATGATGGTGATGATGATGGTGATGATGGCCGTGATGTATCTGTTGACCAGGCTGAACCGTCGGTGCTGTATTCGTTTTAGGCACTTGTATACTGCTCACAACGCTCTGCACCATCTCCAACGGCGACTTCGACACGTTGTGCGTCGAATTGGATGGTATCGTCGGAGCGGCATTACCGACCGAGCCGGCCGACACGGGTAGAATCATACCGGTCGGATAACCGTTGCCCGTTTGATGCTGCCTTCGCGAACCTTTCCCGTGGCCGCTCGTGTTCGATACGATTGGATTGGACAGGGCCGAGGAGGATGCGTTTATCGAGACGGTCGCGGTATTCGCTCTGCCGGCTAGTACCGACGTGATGGTGTTGCTACTGAAGGTATGTCCGCTCGCCATTGTCGTGACGATCGCGCTGGACGCGAGCGTGCCGCGTTGTATCACCGGGTCACGCTGGCTCGGGTGTTGCCGCTGTTGCTGCTGGTATTGGTACAGCTCTAGCGTGTTTTGGGACGGATGCGCGCTCGAACGCACCGACAGGTGGAAAGGCACGTTTTCGACGGACGACAGCGCTAGCTGGGACGACGGTGGAGGTGGACTGGGCGATATGCTGCTCGACACCGTAGTCGTCGTTGGATAACGATTCGCAATGCCGGTTAGGCTCTGCTCCTGAGCCCCGTGAGGCTTGTTCCAAGTGGCGTAAGCCGCGGGCCCGAGATTGTGATGATAGCCGGGTGGCTCGAGGGGAGGCGTCGGCAGAGGAACCGCGGAGGTTGAACAAGAGTAGGGTGTAGCCGGCTGGGAGTAACCGCTCTGGGGCGTCGAGGGCTCGGATGAGTTACGCGGTGTCGGAGGCTGCGAAAGTGCCGAATTCGAGCTCAGTGGACTTTCCGAATTGGCGAGACTGCCGCTACTGCTGCTACCAGCCGGTGAGCCGTAACTCGTGCTAACCGTGCCACCCTGTATCGGCCGAGGATCAACCTGACGCTGAGCCTCGTTGAAGGAAAATCTCTCCGCGTACGTCGAGGACGTGACGGGATCGTCCGGTTGATCGGTACGATACGCGTCACGATCGTCGCCGTATTGATCTTGCATGTAGGACGATCTCGTGTCCGGCTTGTCCGGGCGAACCGACTGGGTGTAGAAGCACGAGGAATTCTCGGCGTTCGAAGGTACGCCGCTACTGTGCACCAGCACTGGTGACGTCGCGTGGTTCTTCACGGACTCGCGCAGTGAGGGCCTCGACTTTTGAACGTAAATGGCCGCGTTCTCGTTGCGAATCGCTTGGTCGACGGGCTTGTCGACTTGCTCCGCGGCTGTGTCGCTGGCAAATGTGTTGTTTACGCGGGAACTGGCGAGCCCGGTTTGTCGCGATATCGTGCTGTTCAAAAGTGCCGTCTGCTGGGCAAGATATCCGCTCGGATCCTCGAGAAAGGACGGACTGTTGACGGTGTCGTTGGCGATCGAGGATATTTCATTGTCGTTGCGATTCTTGGTGTCGTCGAACTTTTCACTCGAACTCGAGGGTTCGGCGCCAATGGCGTATCTCGTCTCGCCGTGATTGTGATGTCGTTGCTTCTTGTTGGTCGCCTTGCCGGACTTTGGTTTCTTCTTGGCGAGCTCTTCGGTCCATGCGAACACCTGGGGTATGTGATGATGCAGGGGAGGGACGCGATCGTAGGTGTTGCACGAGGCGTCTGGAACCGACAGGGGACAAGTAGCCGCTTGATTCTTGTAGGATGATACGGCAACGTTCGCCACTCTCATCTGCTGCTGCTGCCACATCGGCGCGTTAGCTTCCTGCTGTAAGTCCTCCGGGTTTCGAAAATCGCTGGATGTTCTTCCAACCTGAGGAAATAATTCCACCTGCTGGTGCTGGGGAATTTTACGGTCCGCGTTACCTTTGATACGGTCGGGGCAAACTTGCCTCGTTCCTAGTATCAGCTGCTCTTGAGAATACGCCGTTTGTAGTTGATTGCAGCTCTGCGACATCAAGCCTATGCCGTTTTGGACAATTTGATGACACTGCATCGGCGGTTGACTCGGCGCCAATGTGTGCTCGGATGGGTCGGTTCTCGCGGCGGGATCACAAGCTTCGGTGTCGATGGCCGGGTCGGCTCTTGTGTTCCGATGCACAGCTTCGATGTTACGATCGTTCAGCATCTGATTGGAATACTGTTGAGGCTCGTAGACTTGATCGGTCTGATGATTAATCTCCATGCGAAATCTGCTGTGATCCTCGGCCTGTATGGCATGCTGCTGCGGTTGACGGTGCTGCACTTGGCGCAACTCCGTTTGATGAAGAAAATTCCTATTTGGATCAGTGATCGGGCCGCACTGCTTTTGCATTATGTGGTCCTTCTCGACGTTCCGGAGGGTAGAAATTTTGTGCTGGTTTACGATAACCTGAGGCTGCTGGTCCAATTGGCTCGCGTAGTGCTGTTGGCTCAATTGATTCGTTGCGATATTTTGATGCTGCTGACGATGGACCATTTGCATCTGCTGATGTTGAAAGGATTCATGCTGCGTCAAATTATTTACACGATGTCCGACACGTTGGCTCGCGGGATTTCCACCCATCGAGATGTTTGGCGTACTCTGCTGACTGAAACGATGCTGCGAATTCACCACTCTGGTTATGTTGGCGTCCAAAATGGCCGCGGTACCAACGTCGATCGAACGATGACTCGTCTCGTGACTCGTTCGGTCAACGTGCGGCGAAGCACTTTCCGACGGCCACTCCTGCAATTCGGATTCGTTGGGATTAATTCTCGGTGAAACTGTCGGACGAGCGGATTCTTTGATTTGCGGACTCGGAGTACCGCGTTTCGGTGGGATTCATGTGTTTAATTTTTTTTTGCAAGATCGGTATGTACACGCTCCTTTGGATATGTCTAAATTATTGGGTTTTGAACTTAATTCCCGCTGTGTTTTGATGGGGTAACCAATTCCCCGCTTTTTTAATCAGTCCAAGATTATGTAAACGTTTGCTAACAGCCATTTCAGTAACGTTTAACATATTGGACAATTCTTTGAGAGTCTGACATCGATCTTCATCGAGTGAGGCCTCCAATGCTTCATCTTCAATTTTTTTCGACTGGCCTGGACGTTTTTTGTCTTCAAGGTCAAAATCGTCAATTTTGAATAGTCTTAAGGCCTTAGGCCACTCTAGAGGCCGAAAAAATAGACTTTTTGAGGATTTTTTTTTCAGAAAAGCTACAAAATAAATCTAGATTACAAAACAGGGTGTTTATCATACATTTCAGTGACTGTATACAATAATTTTTTCTAAGCGATTAATTTCAAAATGGCGGCTGTGCAGCGTTTATCTCGAAACTGCATTTTTTAAGTTGGCCGGAAACATAACTCAGACAATATTCAACCGATTCACTTGAAGTGTTGAATATATCTTGAAAAATACATTGTCTATGGAAGTACGTAGGATTTTTTTCTATATTTCACTGTTCATTTGTTATTAACAATTATCTGACGATTTTTTAGGCAAATTTTGGAAGGTGAACAATTTGCCTAAAAAATCGTCACATAATTGTTAATAACAAATGAACTATGCAATATATAAAAAAAATCTTACGTACTTCCATAGACAATGTATTTTTCAAGATATATTCAACATTTCAAGTGAATCGGTTGAAAATTGTCTGAGTTATGTTTCCGGCCAACTTAAAAAAATGCAGTTTTGATAAAAACGCTGCACAGCCGCCATTTTGAAATTAATCGCTTAAAAAAATTATTGTATACAGTCACTGATATGGATGATAAACACCCTTTTTTGTAATCTCGATTTATTTTGTAGTTTTTCTGGGGAAAAAAAAACCCAAAAAGCCTATTTTTTCGGCCTCTAGAGTGGCCTAACCCCTTAAGGGGTCTTCTCACTTTAGACACTAAAAAAGGCTTCATGAATTTTTTGATAGGTTTATATTATAGATATTGATATAAAAGTTGTTACACTTACTAAATTCGAAATACTTTAAACCATTTTTTATGTATTTATGTAACCCAAAGAAACTTTAAACGCGTTTTTCTCGAAACAACGTTTTTCGACGGCTTGTTGATAAAATCTTCGTAACTACTGAACCGATCCTTATGAAATGTTAACCACATATTCTTTACAACTATAGCTATAGCGCATATTAAGGATTTTTTTAAATTTTGATATTTACTATTTTTTTGCCAAAAACGGTAAAAAAAACCTTTTTTTTTCGAAAAATGTCCGCCATTTTGTTATTTTTGCATATATAAAAAATCGTATATGCGCTATAGCCATTATATAGCCATACCGAATCTAACCGGTTGATTATTTTGTTTCGGACGATCCATCTCCAAGATTTCATCAACAGCGCAGACCTACCATTTTTTAGGACATTTTTTTAACTACCATTTTCGTCCATAAATAGTGACTTAAACAAATACATTTTTTTTAAATGTATTTCGAATGTGTTATTTTTAAGTGTAACAACTTTTGTACCAATGTCTATAATATAAACCTATCAAAAAATTCACGAAAATAGCCTTTTTTAGCGTCTAAAGTGAGAAGACCCTTTAAACAGGAGGGTGTCTACCTCCAAACGTCGCGAAAAAATTCGTCATCTGCCGGCGGCCATGGTTTTGTTGTTTCTCTGTATTTTTGGTGATTTTTTTAGGCTCTCAATATATATACCTTTGTGTTTAAAAAAATGCGTTTGTTTCAACCAACGGTTTCCCAGGGGAAAAAATCGGAATTTGGCCATTGTTTTCGGGGCTCTAGGTAGATGTGTTAAGGGGTAAGGCCACTGTAAATTTTTTGAAAAATCGATTTTTTATTTTTTCCAATAAAAAACTATTCGCAAAACTTTAAACGCGTTTTTCTCGAAATACGGTTTTTCAAAATGGCACGCAGCATCACTCGAACAATTTTCATTTTTTTTACTTGAAATTTTGACCAGATGTGAACATTAACATTATCTTGAGAATGTCGATCGGGATTTTCAATAACTTTATTTATTGATTTTTTATTAACAAAAAACTAGCCGTTTTTTTCGTCAAATATCAATGTTTTTTTTCAAACGCACGCCAAATCCACAAAAATTGATACTTTTTAAAATCCGATCGACATTCTCTAGCTATAACCCTCTAGATTGATGGTTTTTTTTTGTTCTAGATTCAAAAGTGCACCAGTGGTGCTGCGTGCCGCGGAGCCCTGCAAGCAAAACATGCCCCGGGAAGATAGCTGTGGAACCGCCATTTTGTTTTTTTTTGCTGTAAAAAAATTTGATAATAAAGTTTAATGTATGCCCGATAACACCCTTAAAAGTTTTTTTTCAATTACCTTCAATTTTGGAAGCAAAAAATTCGTGAAAAAACCTTTTTTTTGGACCGTTACAGTGGCCTTAGGCCTTAAGGGGAGGTACCTGAGTAAACGGCGAGAAAAACAGGTAAACTTCGGGAATTTTTATCTCAAAAACTAATGTTTCGATTGGATCTGGGTTTTTTTAAATTGGAAAATATGTACATTGAGGTATGTTTGGGATTTTCTAAAAACAAATTCGTTGACTGAAAGCGATTAAAACGCGATTATCTCGAAACATAGTTTTCAAAGTCGGTGGCAGATGTATCTCGAAAACGGCTTGTCCGATTTTGTCCAAATTTGGATACAATATTCTTCGATAGTTTTTCTCGTTCGCCACGTAGGGCTTTTTCATTTTATTGAACCATTGCTTTTTTATGCAATGTGTATGCAATCCAAAATCGTCGGAAATTACGAACGAAAAACGAATGTTAAATTAAAACGGTCGCAATTCCGTCAAAAATGAAAATTTCAAAAAAATCCTACGTGGCGAACGAGAAAAACTATCGGAGAATATTGTAGCCAAATTTGGACAAAATCGGACAAGCCGTTTTCGAGATACATCTGGCACCGACTTTGAAAACTATGTTTCGAGATAATCGCGTTTGAATCGCTTCCAGTCAACGAGTTGATTTTTAAAAATTCCTAAACATACCTCAATGTACATATTTTCCAATAAAAAAAACCCGGATCCAATCGAAACATTAGTTTTTGAGATAAAAATTCCCGAAGTTTACCTGTTTTTCTCGCCGTTTACTCAGGTACCTCCCCTTAAGCAAATCACAATAGCCTGGTGAAACTTTTAGACAAAACAAAACCGAATTGTCCAATAAACTCATCGGTAAATGAAACGTGCAACTTGCGAATCAGATAGTGTGCCTGATATAATACATAATCCCAGATCGGTACTCTGAAAGAATCGTCAAACGATTATTGGGCAAAATCTGTTGGCAACTGTCAGCCGTCGAGCACTCCGAGTCTCCGTTAATCGATTATATCAAAAACCTGTGGATTTTTGGAGATCAACGACGATTGCATCGAATCGGCTGTCGTTGGATCAATGACCTGGTTAGGTAGCTGCGTTATGGAAACCCCGGAGTAGATGTTGCCCGCAGCCGCTAGTTTCCGCTTCTTTTTCTTGCTCATCCCGTCTGTCGATCAAAAATCGGCAAAAAAATGACGTATGTGAAACGACGAATTCGGTTTTGTCAATAAGCCCGATTGCTGGACGATAAGGGGCCGTACGCAAATTACGTAACGCAATTGGGATCGTTACGGTCTACGTACGTGGGGGGGGGGGGTCAAGGTTTGCGTTACGTCACGATTTTAAAACTGCCAGAAATAGCAAAATTTCTGCATGTTCAAGTTTTTAATTTAAACCACGAGTGCTATTTCATCGTGGGCAACTCACAGCTTTCTATACGCAATGTCAGTTAAGGGGGAAAATCACTGTGCAAGAAATTGCACAGTATCTTTCCCACATCCCCAAACATTTTTGTAATCGCAGTGACTAAGGCTGTACGTATCCGCGTTTTTAACATTTGATAATTACTATTTTTAAAGACTGCTTGAATACAGAAAAAGAGCCTTGAAAATAGAAAAAAATGTCCAAACTGTCGGCATTTTATAAAAAAAAAAAACGGCTACGCATAACGATAGCTACATTTGTATAGATATCGATAAATTGTTGACTCTTAATTTACAGATAACCTTTCATAAAGATGTCGATGGGACAATGAAGAGAAATTTTTTTTTCGTCGTCAAATCAAGGCATATATCTCGATTAATTTTCAAGATTTTGTCATAAAAATTGGTACACTGAGAAAAAAAACCAATTGAATCAAAAAAATATATTGGTTGATCCAAATAAATGTGCTGCTGCGGAGTGCCACCGATATATGAGATTGTTACAATACTATAAAATATTGGAAAATGTGATTGATTTAAATAACATATTATTTTATTTGAAAAAACTCTTCTGTTCTCTGAATGTCTACATTATCCTTCGAACAAAATTATATTCTATTGAAATCATTCTATATACAATCCGTAGATGTATCGGATGAAATAATTAAGCGGTTGCTACAGACATTTTTTATTTCGTACAAAAATATAATCAATAGAATTAATTATTTCTTTACTACATTGGAACGAATATGCCATGGGACGTAAGTTTTTCAATTTGTTTTAAATCTTAAATAAAAAGTGAGCATTAGAATGATCATCCACGATAATAGTGGAGGGAATATCAGATATCCAATGGAATATCCATGGAGAGAATATCAGATATTCAACTGATTAGAACAGATACCACACTTTGATCTCAGACATTTGCTTAATATTTTTCAATCGAAATAAAATATTAATATTTTAACGAATAATGTACTTGAAAATCAATATCGGATATGGTAAAAAAAATAAAATAACATATTTACTCAATAGAAATTTTATTTGAATCAAACGAGCGAAATTCAATTTTCCTTGTGTACTCGAGTCAACAATATTCACGTTATGAATTGAAACGCTTTTTTCGTTCGTTGCAGAAATTGCATTCAAAACTATATAATTTGTTCGCGATAATTTTTTTGATAGTTTCAATAATATATTGTTCTCGGCTAACAATATATCTTTTGAATGAAAAAAAAAAACTTTCAATTTTATCATGTTATTGAAGTCAATACCGTTTTGTTTGAACTAATAAATCCGATTATTTACACCAACAATTTTACAATTGAATCAACGAAATTTCATTCAATAACACCAATGATATTGGAACAATGATTTTTTTTCTCAGTGTATAAAACTCGATGAATATATACGTCATAAAATGAGTATAAATCCGATCCTTTCATAATTAGTTATGTCTATGAAAAAAAATCGCCATTATTGACGACAAAGTACCCGTTACGTAACAGTATAGGGGGGGGGGGGTCTGGCCAAGCGTTACGGTCACGTTACGGCGGGAGGGGGGGGGGGGTAAAAATGGGGAAATTTTGCGTTACGTAATTTGTGTACGCCCCCTAAACGGTACGTACCCTTTCTCAATTGTTCCATCGAGTCGGTCGAGTTGGGCGAGGGGAAGCCAACGTGCATCGTAGCCACGGGTGTAGCAGCATCGAAAGTGGAGATCGGAAGATTCGGGGTCAAAGATGCGACCGGACTCGCAGCGCCGGTAGTCGACAAGAGTTTCCTCTTGTGATTGCAGAGCTTGTTCATTTCTCGCCTTTTACCTCGCTCCGGGCTCCAAGGACGTGTCGCCACCTAACAAGACAAAATATAAATCACGTTAGGCACGTTTTTGAGCCACTGCAAAGGCGTTTACTTCTGCAATGACGGAACATCCCTCGGTGTACCTGAAAGTTGAAATTCCAGAGTTGCAGACGACACTGTTTCGAAACAATGGAAAACTCGTCTCATCTCGTGAAAAACACCTGGGCACAAAACCCCCTTTTTTATTGTACTTCGTTCACCTTCGACGTTACTGAAATCCCAAGACAACGTACCCTCGGGGCC
This sequence comes from Ophion slaviceki, assembly GCA_944452715.1. Lineage (NCBI taxonomy): Eukaryota > Metazoa > Arthropoda > Insecta > Hymenoptera > Ichneumonidae > Ophion > Ophion slaviceki. The sequence goes on from OX101792.1 coordinate 22,532,773, forward strand.
TCGGGTTCTTGCTTTTATCCCTCTTCTTCTTTTTTTTTGTTCTTTTCTCTTTCTCATGCATCGCTATCCCCGTGCGTATGTATACATAAGCGCAGATGCTCCGTCTAGGTAAGCCGCCTTATACTCGTGTATTCGCACTGTTGCGCTTCAATCCCCATAGGTATTTTTGCGAACTATAACACGATGGACCGTACAACCGCGATATCGAGTACGTACGTATGTCGTGGTAGTAAGTATACACTGTGCGGAGGAATCTCGTCCTACCGCGAGAGCTGCAGGGGTGCTCACCCCGGACCGGGGCGGTACGTCATATTTTCTGTTCATCGCCCCGGCTCGTTCTAGCGGATAATGGCGGTCATTTTTGTTCACATCTTTGGGAGGGGAAAAGTTGCACCAGCGTGTCTTCGTTGAATACCGTAGAATGAGGTTAGTTTGAACAGGTTTTGGACGTTTTTTGTAGGTAACTTGCGCATGATGTTCAAGTTTGCAAGAAAATGGTGCTTTCTCCAGTTCCCCAAACTTTCTTTGACACATTTGAGCTACGAAAATCATGCGATCCTTCTTTGGACTCCTTATACAGCAATCTACAACTCAAGTCTAGAAAATATGATTTTCGATCGTAATGAAAAAAAGGAACTTAAGGGGCTATACCAGTGTGGCACTTTAAAAAAAATCGATTTTTTTTGCCTTTTCGACAGTGGATACTTTGGAGAATATCCTGTAAAAGTTTCAAGTCCGTATCCGAAATGAGATTTTTCAAATTTGCTGACATTGTAACCCAAAGAGCAATTATCCGATTGACTTGAAATTTGAACTGAGTACTCTTGAATGTATGTACTCTACAATGACGTAGGATATTTTTGATTGGATGAAAATTGACGATTTGGCATGGAAAAAAACGGCCATTTTATAGGCAAGAAAACAGACTTTTTTCATAACTACGCTATTTTGTTAGATTTTGATATTTTTCGAAAATCCTACGTCATTGTACAGGAAATACGTTCCAGTTTAACGACCTTTTTTCCTTTTTCGGTTTCAGCTACTCAATCGGCCGGAATCGTGTCAGCAGTGGAGGAACTTTTTTTTGGCGCCTCCGAAGGCAGCGCATAAGTCGCTTGGATCTCAATATTTTTCTATGAAAAAATTATGTAATATAGGTCAAATATAGCCAAATATATTCTTAATTTTCCGAAACATTTAATTCCGTACTTTTCTTCCAAAAAACTCCCGAAAATCACCCAAATTTTTAGCGTTCACACTGGTATAGTCCCTTAAAAAATCGTTGCATTGCAACGATGCAAACTTCAACCCCGTAAGACTTGGACTGTAAAATTGTGCAATCAATCTTATTTCTGGAATTTCGAGCTACCCGAAACGAAACGTTAACCTCCTTCGTATATGGGCTTGCAGTTTGCATCGTTGGGTTGCAACGATCTTTTTCTACTTTCTTATTTTTAAGGCGGGATATACATTTAGACAGGTAAAAATAAGCAATATTGAGGGATTTTATAAACTAAGAAATAATCATTCTACAATTATCAAACTTTAGGTATACTTTAATAGTATATTTAAGTATACAAAACAATTTTTTTAATTAATTCATCATCAAAATGGAGCAGCTGTGGCAGAGTGTTTCAGCAAGGTCGCCGCGGGAGTTGCGAATCGGCGTGCAGTCTAGCTTCCCGTAGACTTTGATTTCCAAAAAAGTTCAAACATTTTTTTCAGTTAGAACATCTATAGTTTCTATGTGACGGTAATTAAAATGAAGAAAACGCAAATTTGAAGAAATGGCACGCATTTGCAAAAAAATCAACATTTCACGCAATATTTCTGTAAAATGTGGATTAAAAAAGTAGTTTTTTTTCCAATTTTTCAAAAACAATTTTCGTCAAGTAGAAGGTACCGATATTATCAATATTTTTACAAAGTTTCAACTCAATCGGCTCAATAGTTTTTGAGTAATCCTGCACGCCAATTTTGATAATGCAGTTTTGAGAAAAACGCGTTTGAAGTTCACGCCCGCTCCGAATCCGAGTGGTGAGGCACAGCGTTGACGGGCTGTAACGTTTGAAGTTTTTCGAATTTCGCTTTGAAACTTTGGGAAAATATTGTACACAGATAGTTCTATCGTTTGAAGAAAAAAAAAGTGATCGATTGTTTTTATCGTTGTCAATGAATATCCTGCCTTAATCGGCATCGAAAATCACATTTTGTAGATGGGGGTTGTAGATCGCTAAATAAAGAGCCCAAAAGATGATCGCGGGATTTTTATAGCTTAAATATATTAAATAAAATTTGGGCAACTCAGTGAAAAATATTTCGTTGCATTCCAAGGATGCAAACTTCAACATCATACTTTCCCCACCGGGCCCCACAATTTTATGTTTAAAAAAGAGGTCAAAGTAACCTCAAGTGTGGGGTTTCTTTGACAAAGCATTGATATGCAACTTATGCCAAAGATTAAGGGTTACTTTGACATCATTTCGATAAAATGTAATATTGTATGCATTAATCATGGAATGAAATTAAGAAAAAAAAAAACAATTTTTTACAATCAAATTGTCATCTTTGTTGCGGAAACATTTTACAGGAAAATATCAAGTACCTAGGGTACTATTGTAGGCACTTAATCAGTCTTGTCATTATCATGGAGATCAAAATCAACTTGAGCAACATTACAATCAACCTTACCAACATTATAATAGACTTGATCAAACAAATTTAAGCAACGATTGTTGCTCGCTGCGCACTCACTTAAACCGTATTTTGGCGCTCTACTAAAGTAGCCCCAAAAACTGTTAAAGTTACCCTTAATGTAATATATAATATGTAAATTCAATAGGAATATCACCATATTGGATTTGCATCGTTGAAACGCAACGAAAATATTTTCTCCCTTATCGCCCAACTTTTTTTGATGGCACATTTGCTCTACAAAAATCACTAACATTTTAATGATCCTTACTAGGGATCCATTGGCTAAACCTGCAAAACAAAAATTCATAAAGTAAAAAAAATAAATAAATTTAAAAATAAAGAATTGTTACATCCCAACAATGTAAACTTCAACACCATGGAGTATCTAGAGATGGTCTTTTGATGTCATAGTATCGAAGTTTCCATCATTGGTATGCAATGAAAATTATTTTCTCTTATTTCCCAAATTTCCTCAGGCAGATTTGAGCAGCGAAAATAACGCAAAGGTTTTTTAGGCTTCTTCTTTCGCGATTTACGAACTTAATCGGCAAAATATGATTTTTCATACGGTGGAAATAAGAAGAGTTTTTGTTGCATTCCAACGATGCAAAGTTCAACATCGTGTTGATGTGACGTCGCAGCTTTCATCGTAGGAAGGCAACGAAAATGATTGTTTTTTTTTTTTTTTTCAAATTCCTAAAATCCCTTCGGCAGATTCGAGTTACGGAAATCAGGGGAAATATTTTTTCAGATGTCTTATTCAGCTATCTACAACAAATCTGCAGAATATGATTTTGACTACTGATGAAAATAAGAAATTGAGAAGAATTTTCGTTGCGTTCCAACGATGCAAACTTCAAGCCCATCTTTTAATACCGAAACAAAATAAGCCTATGAACATGTGACGTTGAAGTTTGCATCGTTGGAATGCAACGATATTTTTCTCTTCATTTTCATCATCATTCGAAGCCTTTTTTGCAAATTGACATCGAAATTCTCTAATAAGAATTCGTTATAAACATTCGAACGATGTTCACGGCCAAAATTGTCCGACAAATATTTTGAGCAATTTAAAAGAATGAATTTTCGTTGCGTTTCAACGATGCAAACATCATATGAACTTCCAGTCTTCATTCATGCTGTTGAGGTTGTCATCATCGGAATGCGTCGAAAGTTCTTTGCTTTTTTCCTCTATTTTTATTATTATCCAAAAGATTGTTCGGTAGAGATTGTCTGTAGGTGTCTAATGAGGATCATAAAAAAAGTTTTTCGTCACTTTGATCTGGCAAAAAATAGATGTGCAATTTAAAGAAATATTTCGTTGCATTCCAACAGTGTAAACATCGTCTTCATTCCTATGAAGCCTATGAGCTTCCGGGCTTCATTCCTATGAAGCCTATCAGGATCCAGTCTTCGTCGATGACTGCTTTTCATGAAAATCGTATTATATCGAATGTACGATATGACGAGAGACAGCTTGGCACAGTGATGCTAATGGCGGTGGATTTTTACGAACGAGGGCTCACCGAGCAGGTTTGGGATTACAGAGACGAAGATCGACGTTGGAATGGAACTGGTCGAAGCTGTGATGATGGCGATGACGATGATCGTAGACAGCGCGCGATAGCCCCCCCCCCCCCCCCCTCCCGAAGAAATTAAATCGCGAGTAAGATGCAACGAGTTGGGAGCCCCAGCGCGGATTCTTCGACCTCCAAGCAGGACAGCCGATGTCTCGCAAGGCATACGAGTTCCGAGTATGCACGGACTGCGTGTACGTAAATTCTACACGCTTCGCGGTGGCCTTGAGTGACGGCCAGTCGAGTACGCGAGCTACTATTTTATTTCCTTCCTTTTCTCCTCGTCGTTTCAATAATTCTTTGATCGACTACCAACGATGCGGTAAATCATCGCCTACACCGCGCAAATGAGTCACCCTGGACGCTGGCAGAGCCGACTGAACAACATACCTGGACGACCGAGTGATCCACGGTGAAGGGTGCAAAGTAGATTATTCGTTGGAAATCAATGTGGCCACATTGTTGGATAATTCTCGAATTGGGTTAAATTTTTGTACAAAGCTTCCTTTTGTCGAATAAACGAAAAACCTCGAAGAATTTTTCACAACGACACCCCCCAAATTTCTGTTTTTCCATCATATCTGCGAGAATATTAATTAAAAAAAAAAATTATCTTACGAAAGTTGACCCTTGTGTTATACTCTAACAAAAAGGACGTAAGCATTTCTAACGAATATGCAAAATTTGGCTGTGGAAAAAGAAAATTAATTTGTTGTGATTCATTTTTTTCTTTGTTTTTATTTACTATATTCGCATCGCTTTTTGGATTTTTGTTTCTTTTAAAATCCTTATTGAAGTAACGACAAATAGATCGCAAGCATTTCCAACGAATATACAAAACTCGGCTGTGAAAGTAGAAAATTATTTTGTTGTGATTCAATTTTTTTTCTTCGTTTCGTTTACTATTTTGGCATTGCTTTTCGGGTTTTTATTTCTTTTTGAAATACTTATTGAAGTAACGACAACGAAATATTATTTTTCGGGATAACATCTGTGATGATTTTTTTTTTTTTTCATTTATAAAATTGAGTTTCGTCCAATTTTAATTAAATGGAATTTTATGGTGCTGAAGTTTGCATCGTTCGAAAGCACCGAACATCGTTATTTATTTTTTCATCTCTTTATTTTTTATTACAATTTAAAGTCTTTTCTTGCATTTTTAGGTTATGGATCCTTAATGAGGATTTTGAAAGACATTAAAATGATATTTGTTGTCTAAAAGTAACAAAAAGCAATGAGGCAATAGGGAAACAAAAACCATTTCGTTGTATTGCAACGATGCAAACTTCATGCTGTTGAAGTTTGCATCGTTGGAATGCAAAGGAAACCATTCCTTCTTATTTCCCAAATTTTCTCAGGCAGATTTAAGCTGCGAAAATCGCGGAGTTTTTTAGGATTCTTATTGAGCGATCTACGAATTAAACCAGCAAAATGTGATTTTGGATGAAAATGAAAATGAGAATATTAAAATACGGTGAAATTTTGAGGGTTGAACGCGTCCCAACAATTTTTCGACGGTTTTGATATCTGAGATGAAATGAAGAAAGAATTTGCACGAACATTCATTCATCATCCGCAATCATGATACTCCAATTGTACAGGCGGGAGCGAGAAGGAGCGGCGCTTTGTTTGATGTTTGATATTTCATTAACGAGGCTTCAAACAACACGCGACAAAATTATCCGTGCAGTCCTCTCGTGGAGGTTTCATAAATTTAACTTAGCGTAACTACGTTGTCCGTATCTCTTGAATTTATTGATGTAACTCAACCGAAATAGATTTAAGGGGCTATAGCAGTGTGACACTTTCAAAAAATCGATCTTTTTGCTTTTTTCGACAGTTTATACTTTCAAGAATATCATTATCATTTATATTATTTATATAAATATCATTTTATCTTACAAAAATCGATACTTAAATCTTTAAACGTGTTTTTCTCGAAATGAGATTTTTCAAAAATTTGCTGACATTATAACTCAAAGAGCAATTATCCAACTGACTTGAAATTTTAACTAAGTACTCTTGAATATATTTACTCTACAATGACGTAGGATATTTTTGATTCGATGAAAATTTACGATTTGGCATTGAAAAAAACGACAATTTACTGGGCAAGAAAACAGACTTTTTTTCATAACCACGCCATTTTGTTAGATTTTTATATTTTTCGAAAATCCTACGTCATTGTACAGGAAATACCTTCCAGTTTAACGACCTTTTTTCCTTTTTCGGTTTCAGCTACTCAATCGGCCGGAATCATGTCAGCAGTGGAGGAACTTTTTTTTTGGCGCCTCCGAAGGCAGCGCATTAGTCGCTTGGATCTCAATATTTTTCTATGAAAAAAATTATGTAATATAGGTCAAATATAGCCAAATATATTCTTAATTTTCCGAAACATTTAATTGAGTACTTTTCTTCCAAAAAATTCCCGAAAACCACCCAAATTTTTAGCGTTCACACTGGTATAGCCCCTTAATGGAACGATCTAATCAGATGCAACGACCTACAATTTTCCAGATTTTTCAAACCAACTGTCGAAAAATTGGTGGGGGGTGCTCCCGACTAAACTTGAAATTTCGCCAGCCGGGCTGTAGAAAGAAAAACAGTAAATGAAAGCTCGATTTCTTTTTGAAAGATCTGTTCAATCACCTCACACTAGAATGTTAAAATTTTCATCGTTGAAATGCAACAATAAATCGTTTTTTATTTTTTACCTTTTCTTCAATTTTTAGCGTTATCAAAAGTCATTTTCGATAGATTTGAGTTATAGGTCTCTAATGAGAATCTCAAAGAAGTATCGGAGCTTTGATTTGCCAAAAAAAAATTGGCACCTAAAACTTGGTATTCCGCCAGCGGGGCTGTACGGAGAAAAATAGTCAATGAAACCTCGATTTCATTTTGAAATATCCGTCCAATGACCCCACACTAGAATGTTGAAGTTTGCATCGTTAAGATGCAACGAAAAGTTGTTTTTATTTGTTTCTTCTCCACTTTTTATTGTTATCCAAAGTCATTTTCGATAGTCTCCAGCTGCAGGTCTCTAATGATGATGTCGAAAAAAGTTTAAGTTAGCTTTTATTTGCCGAAAAAAATTGGCAGCTAGAATAAACTCATTTCGTTTGCTTTCCAACTATGCAAACTTCAATATCGTACACTAGATGGGGTGCGTGGAAAAAAATGCCTCCATTTTATATGCAGGGAAAGAAATGCCTCTCTAAATTTCCTTACGTATTAATTGGGATCCCCATCTGAGGCATTTACTTGCAAAATTTCATGGATTTAGGCTTAAGACTAGAAACTGAGTTTGTGACAAACGAACATGAAGTTGTCTTACTTTGCTAAGATTTTTGTTACAATTTCGATAGTTACGGTTTTTAGGTCTTTAATGAAGATCTCAAAAAGAGTTCTAGTAGCATTAATCTGCCAAAAGAAAAAATTGGCAATTAGAAAAAACGCATTTTCGTTGCTTTCCAAAGATGCAAACTTCAATATCCTGCTAAATGGGGTGCGCGGAAAAAAGCGCCTCCATTTTACATAGACATCGAAGACCAACAAAATTGCCGAGTTGTAATGAGTGAACTAATGGTAATGAGTGGTAATGAGTAAAACGAGAAGCGTAAAAATATTATTTCGCGAACCATTCACTCTTTTCTTTTACCGTTGGCGTACAACCATAAATCTTGATTCTAGGCAACAAAAAAATGACAACAAAAATTGTCCAAAATTTCAATCTACAAGTTTAATCCTATTCGTTTATGCACTAAAGTAAAAAATAAACGAGATAATGCAATAGCTGCTTTTTTCAGGTTTAATGCGAAAAATATCGCTGGTAGAGAAAAAAATGTCATGACCAAAGTTGTAAAGCACTCGATTTCCTACAACTTTAGTCATTATCATTTTTACTTAAAAATTGTAAATCGCCGAGTTATTCAACAAAAACAATTTCCCATTAAATTTAAGACGACGATATTAACTGAACGCAAGCCCAGCCCAGAATGAAACTTGCACATGTTGTTTTACACTAATGAAAGAAAATTCAGTGTAAATTTCAGCAGGATCAACCTAGTCATTGGGGTAAAAAAATTTCAAAATGACATTTTCCTTTTTTTTTAGTGTTGTAGTACGTGGAAAATTTGGAATTTTTTTTTTCAAAATAGTTCATAGAAAAACGCCTCTTTTTGTGTAGAGGACATTTTTTCGTACGACGAGAAGATCACTACGATACGATCATTTGAAATTTTATCACGTGTAAAATCTCATCTCCGAGTTAGCCGAATTAGCGAGCCGATAGAAATCTGAAAAAAAAATGCCACGTACTCAAAATATACGATACAAAAACATCACCAACTTTCAAAAAGATTGAAGAAGGTCAGGCTTTTAGGCCGTTCGAAAACACTTGGAATAACTCATATATGTATAAGCTAAAAATAAAAAAAAATGACTTAAAGGGAAAGAAATGTCTAAATTTCTCTACGTACTGATTGGGATCCTCATCTGAGGCATTTACTTGTAAAACTTCATGGATGTAGCCTTGAGACTAGAAATTGAGTTTGTGACAAACGAACATGCAGTTATGCCCTGCTTTGCTACCTCCAAAAAGAAGCCAATATCTGGTTCCCATAGGTGTCTCTACCGACACCACCATTGGAAATCTTTTCCCGAACCGACGAACGATGCTCACCAACAAGCTGGAGTATCGTGGTACAAAGATTCGAAAAAAAGAAGGTTGAAGATCGGTACTATCTTTTGAGGAAATGGACTTTGAAGTATCTCCGTTGAAAGTAACGATGCAAAGTGTGCTGAATAGGCGAGACAAAAGATAGCGCATATTAAAAAGAGGAACTATTCGTGCGCTGGTGGCGATTCGCATACGTGGTTGGGATCGCGGCGAAATAACCAGCGAACCAGGGAACGAAGGGAGCTGGGTCGTGAAACGGAGGAGCAGCGGTCACCAGCAGGGTACAGAGCGAGCACGGAATGCAGTTCCATAGTGGCGCTCAACTTGACTCGACGCGAACTTAATTCACACGCTAGCCGGCTATGTGTGGGGCTCTTCTCTCCCTACTCGCCCTTTTGACTCCCGACCCCATTTGCCACGATGTCTATTCGCTGTTCCAAGCTCTGCACGCTCTACTGCTCATCAGGACGACCTCGTTGCCTATTTATTCGCAGTCAGCCCCTACTATGTACGCGCTCGCGTATGTGGTAGGGTGGGGGGGGGGCTGATTCTGACTACGTACACTCGCAAACCATTTGTGCTGCTCGTATGATTATAACTTTGCAGCCGCAACAACAAGGGCGAAACAGGTCGCGGCTCTCCTATTGACAGCTAATAATAACTCAAAGGGGAGCTTATTTTTGTATTCGCTTTTCTAAGCAAAACAGCCCTGTCTTCTCAATGAGATTGAAGCTTGGCATCGTTGGGGTTAAATGGAAAATTATTTTTCAATTGCTCGAATTTATTTCGGCTAATCTTCGTTGCGAAAATGACGGAGTCATTTTTTTTTCACTTCGTTTGATTAGAGATCTGGAGTTTTTCATCGGCGGAAAAAGATGTAAATAATCAAAATGAAGAAGTTAGTAAATAATATTTATTAACTAAATAATTTTATAATTATAGATATAATATTTATATTATAATATAATTATAATAATTTTGATATAATTATAATATAATTATGATAATAATTTATAATATTTGTTATTGCATAATTTTAAAATATTTAAAAAAACATTGTCGCAATCCAACGATATAAACTTACGATAATTTTTACAGCGTGAATAATTACAAAGTTCGAGCTTGCATCGTGCGAATGAAATTACATGACATGTTTGCACTGTTGGAATGCAACAGGTTTTTTTTTCATTATTTATTTCTTCACCGCAGCCTTCTTTGCAAATTGAGGTCGCAAATGTCTAATAAGGATACGTAGTTTGCATCGTTGGAATGCAACGAAAATTAATTTTTCTCAGTTATTATATTTTTTGGCCGACTTGAGCTGCGAAAGTCTCAAATTTGAAAAACCTTCGCAATAATTGAGAAGCGTTAATTATTATTTTTAATCGGCTCCTGAATGATTGAGAAAAATTAGTTTTCGCTGCATTCCGAGGATGCAAACTTCACCGTCATGGAATTACATTTTTTGTTAATTTCTTAAGGGGTAAGGCCACTGTAAATTTTGCCAGACGAAAATTTGGCCATCGAAGGACAAATGTATGGTGCTGGGATTGCAGACTAACGGTAAATTTTTTTTTACCTTCTTTTTTTTATTTTTTCCAATAAAAAACTATTCGCAAAACTTTAAACGCGTTTTTCTCGAAATACGGTTTTTCAAAATGGCACGCAGCATCACTCGAACAATTTTCATTTTTTTTACTTGAAATTTTGACCAGACGTGAACATTAACATTATCTTGAGAATGTCGATCGGGATTTTCAATAACTTTATTTATTGATTTTTTATTAACAAAAAACTAGCCGTTTTTTTCGTCAAAAATCAATGTTTTTTTTCAAACGCACGCCAAATCCACAAAAATTGATACTTTTTAAAATCCGATCGACATTCTCTAGCTATAACCCTCTAGATTGATGGTTTTTTTTTTTGTTCTAGATTCAAAAGTGCACCAGTGGTGCTGCGTGCCGCGGAGCCCTGCAAGCAAAACATGCCCCGGGAAGATAGCTGTGGAACCGCCATTTTGTTTTTTTTTTGCTGTAAAAAAATTTGATAATAAAGTTTAATGTATGCCCGATAACACCCTTAAAAGTTTTTTTTCAATTACCTTCAATTTTGGAAGCAAAAAATTCGTGAAAAAACCTTTTTTTTTGGACCGTTACAGTGGCCTTAGGCCTTAACGTCATCTCGTGCGGCTTACGAGAATGACGCAAAAACTTCTACGGTTTTACTTATTTACAAATCTACAGCCTAAATCTGCAAGAAAATATGTTGTATGTCAATAAAAATAAAGAAATTAAAATAGAAGAATAGAAGTTACTAACCGAACTCTTTTTTTGCAGATTTAGGTTATGAATCCAAAATAAGGAACTTTCAAAATATATCAGTAATTATGGTAGCCTAAATGGGTAAAAAAGATTCGACAGTATGAGAAAAAAAGATCGTTGCATTCCAACGATGCAAACTTCAATATCATCAAACGTCGGCACTACGAAAAGTCTCGATTTAGAGTAGGCAATTCCGACGTAGCCGGTTTTACATTGAAAATGATTCCAAGATCATAAAAAATCGACTATTCAAATTTATTATGACAATGCAACGATTCATCGTCAATTTCAATATTTAATTCGCAGTTGATAAATTATGTTTGTACGTGGTATCAAAGAAATTGAATTTATGACTATTTTACAGTCCGAGAAAAAAAAACAGAAAATTACAATAGCCGGAATCGCTTCCTAGCTCGCGGAAAAAGAGTTGGCAGGCTAACGGCACTTGTTTCACGCCCATTGAAAACTTGCACAGGGAAACGAGACTAGTTGGAGTAACAGTTACAACTCTTCAATTTCTCGTACTATTTTTATAGCGATTGCTTTATGGCGGGACGGGTGGTTCACCGATGGTAATGGATACAGCATTTTTATTATACGTAGATACGCGCAGTCGAAGTTACATTTCAAACTTTCCATAAGTTTCACCGCATCGTTTCCGGGGGGAAAAAAAATTAAACTCTAGGCAAGTTAGTACAGTTTCTCGCGGGGAATCGCAAACTGCCTTGGATACTTGACGTCAATGACCACAATTGATATACGTATCCGTGGTAACTGCGCCTGAATTCACGATTTTTCATAAGAAGCTGTTCTAAATTCCACAAACATTACTATATTTTTTCGAACGCGATGTATTGGATATATTATTTTAAAAAATCGAAGTTGACTTTTTATCGCATATATCTGAAACTCGAAAATACAAGTATGCTTCAGCATTCATCGACGAAATGCTCGATCAGCTTCAACCAGCTAACAAACAAAAGTATACAGCTTAATGTGCAAATAAAGTATTTAAAAAAACAAGTTTTTATTTAATGTACTAAAAAGTAGAAAATACTTTTTTACCAAGTCGCCTATATGTACAAACTCGTAATAAATAAACAAAAATATTAAATGAAAGTAGTATTAAATTTAAATTAAATTTAAATGAAAAATGTTAATTACATATTAAATTAATGTAATAAAATATTAAATAAAAATATTTTTAAAAATATTAAATACCTAAATAAAAGCTTGGGGCGCTCAACTTTTTAAATGTTTAATAAATTCGATCAATTCAGTTTCATTAACCGTACTTAATTTGGTACAATAGTAATTAGAGAAATTATTATCACGCGTTTAACAACCTTAGATTTCCTAAATGAAAATCCTGAGACTGATCAGGATTTTCATTTAGGAAATCTAAGGTTGTTTTACAGTAAATTAAGGGGTTTAGGCCACTCTAGAGGCCGAAAAAATAGGCTTTTTGGGGATTTTTTTCAGAAAAACTACAAAATAAATCGAGATTACAAAAAGGGTGTTTATCATACATATCAGTGACTGTATACAATGATTTTTTTGGAGCAACGATTTTTTAGGCAAATTTTTGGGAGTGAAAAATTTACCTAAAAAATCGTCAGATAATTATTAATAACAAATGAACTACGCAATATAAAAAAAATCCTACGTACTTCCATATACAATGTATTTTTCAAGATATATTCAACATTTCAAGTGAATCGGTTGCAAATTGTCTGAGTTATGTTTCCGGCCAACTTAAAAATGCAGTTTTTAGATAAACGCTGCACAGCCGCCATGTTGAAATTAATCGCTTCAAAAAAATGATTGTATACAGTCACTGATATGTATGATAAACACCCTTTTTTGTAATCTCGATTTATTTTGTAGTTTTGCTGAAAAAAAATTCCCAAAAAGTCTATTTTTTCGGCCTCTAGAGTGGCCCAAGGCCTTAAATACAGTTGATATGTTTATTAGATTCAATCGTAAAAGCAGGAGCAATGTATGAAGTGGAGATATGGGAAATGGGAGAAATAAGCGTATTTGAAAAAATACAGAGCAGATATTGTAAGATGGCGTTAGGGGTGGACAGAACGACGCCAAATTATACATGGAGAAGAGAACTGGGAGTGCTTACTATGGAATATGTGATAAGGGAAGGAGCGTCGAGATATATTACAGAAGTGATGAGAATGGATGAGACAAGGTCGCCAAAATTTGCTTACTAGACGAAATTAGAGCGATAACAAACGGTGACCCGTCAAAATGGGGGGAAAACCTGGAGAATGTATTAAGGGGTTACCCCCACTTGCGATTTTGAAAAAATCGATTATTTTTTATTGCATTTTTTTGAAGTATAAGTATCCGGGCCCATACTTCTGTATGGGCCCGGAATAGATGACTCTATGTAAGTTTACAAAAAAAAATATTTTCTTCGTGTAAACTGAAATTGAAACTTTAAACGCGTTTTTCTCAAAATGGCATTTCTGAAGTCGGTGACCAAGATTACTCGAACACTAATGAACCGATCTTCTTGAAATTTTGCAGGCTTATTTAATACATAAAAATGTAGTCTTTAATCGTTCGATTGTTTTTCGAAAAAAAATGGCCGTTTTATAGCCAAAAAACGGCCGTCTTTTTTCGTTAAAATCGAACCATTAACTTTGACTGTCCGCCATTTTGTGAAAAATGAATATTTTTTTAAATCCTTCGATTAAAGACTAGTTTATACTTATATTTGACTAAAACCATCCGCATTTTTTTTCAGATGATCCACTTCGCCGCAATGTTGGTCACCGCAAACCGTGTATATAAAAACATTATTTCATTGACGGCCATTTGCCACTAAACAATGTAATATTTTTCAATAAAAAAATTACTGAAAGTTCTTCAAGATGTGTTCTTTAAGATGGTATATTGACCGATTAAAAAAGTTTTGTAGTTTTCTCTAAAAAAAATTCATGAAAAAGGCCTTTTTTGCGCTACAAGTGGGGGTAACGTCTTAAGAGATACGGAGATAGAAGATGTAACAACAATAAGAGAGCGAAAAGAAGTGAAAAAAATTGACGAAAGGATAGAAGAGGGACTGGAAAACTTGAAAAACAGAATTTCAAGGAGGGAAGAGGAAAAAATCAGAAAATCGACGTATAACGATAAGAATAAATATATTAAAGGACGAGATGCCATGGAAATATTGGTCAGATGAGGGAGTAAAGGGTAGGGACAAGGAAATATGGGCGAGGCTAAGATGTGGCAACATAGGATGGGCGGGAAAGAAAGTGGAAAAGGATTGGAGGTGCAGGATATGTAAAGAAAAAAATGAGACATGGGAGCACCTAATAAAATAAAAAAAAGGTAGGGAGTTAGTATCAGAGAAAGCAAGGAAGAAAGCAGAGGCGTGGATGGAAGGAATAGACGATTTGGCAGTAAAGGGGGAAATTATAAATATGCTGGGAGGAAAAATTCAAATAGGGATATGCGAGTATTTTAGGGAAATAGAGGAAATATGTAGAAAGATGAGTAAGGAGCATGGGGGAGGAGAGATCGACGAAGTGGAGGAATAAATGAAGAAAGGGAGAATGTGAAAATAATGCGGAATGTAGGAATGTAGGGAGTAGACAATAAGTGAAAAGTATGTATGTGAAATCGTCACGTTTTGTAAAAAGCTTTGCGAAAAAGTTGTGCAAATAAACCTCGATACTACTACAGTTGATATGTTGACAAATTTATGTAAATTGAAGATATGTCTAAATTTTGAGCGCCCCAAGCTGTTATTCCTAGTCACATATAGGTGGGTTGGTAAAAAATATTATTTTCTACTTTGTAGTACATTAAGGGGAAAAAAAATTATCAATGACCGTTGGGGGAAGGATTTGATGATACTTTGACTAAATTTTAATGCTACGTGATTTCGGATAATGTCTAGCTGAGATACAGTGAACACCGCAAATCGTGTTTTTCCAAAGGCGTTCTTGGAACAGCTTCGTCACCGGCTTGTTTGTGGATATTTTCGCGCACAAATTTCACGGAATGTTTTTGAAATGACACTTAACAATGTACAAAAGGTTCCAATAAATTTACTCTATCCATACACATGAAAAAAAAATTCGCAAAAAAGTATTTTTTTTCACGCTGAAACCCCTACCCTTCCCTTAAGGCGAAGTAGAAGATCTACCACGTGACATATGAGTGCGAGAGAGATAGCCGCAATTATCGAACAGAGATTTCTCACAGATGAATAATATTAGGGCAAAAGCTCTGCGTCACGAAATTCCCTAGAGCCTAATGCTTTGTTTTTCCTAAAAAAATTAACCATCTATGAGAAAATTGGGTTGGAAAATATGTGAGGTTATGTTGACCTTGTACATGCCCTTAAATAAAAGCTTGTGTTTTAAAAATATTTTTTTACTCTTAAATAATTTATAATCATATAAATTATTTTCTACTTTTTAGTCTTTAATTAATTTTACTAGTTAGCTGTTACTAGTAGTTTACTAGTTGACGAGTTTGACGTTAGGAACATGGAATGCTTGTAAAAAATAGCAAAGACTGTTATGGGATTGAACTTACGACTAATTGCTGCACATAAACTTTCCACGTACAAACACAGTCGGCTACGAATTTGTTTGTGTGTGTTAGTGAGATTTTATATGGATGATGAGAAATCGCTAATTTTACGTGAAAAGTTGAAAATTTATGGATATTTTTTTTTCAAGTTGAATCATGCTTCATGTCACCTCTAGATGCATGTTTGCAAAATTTCAGAGCTCCAAGTAGTCGGGAAGTGGATGTAATATCGGTTTTCCGTTTTGCATCTCACGGAACGTCAAGTTGAATAAAAGTTTGTAAAAATATACACTCGTCACTCTAATGGTCTTACAAAGACGACTCGAAGCGTGTTCGAAATCAATCCCGCTTAGTTTCACTTTTCACCTTCACCTCATCCGGGAGTTCCGACTGGTCGGTGAATTTTCAGGCGGCCAATCGTGTCGCCGCGGTAATGACGCGCGATTGAAAAGTGAAAGCAATTGTTCCCCAAATTGTGACTCGTTTGGTGGTTTTTTTCCCCTTCGTCCCGTACTTTTTGCAGCGCACAGTTTCTGGCGCGAGGCGGAGCTGCGTGTATGCCGAAAGTAATGACTTTGAGAAGTGATCGGGGCAGGGCATATTTATGAGCAGAGGCGCGAGAAATCGAGTAACAAAAGGAATTAAGGGGTTGGGCTACTGCGAAAATAACGGAGACTCGTTCGTCGCTTAAGGGGTAAGGCCACTGTAAATTTTTTGAAAAATCGATTTTTTTTTATTGGCTTCAAAAATAGTTTAAACCCTCTAGAAGGTTTAAACCCTCTAGTTTAAACCTTCTTTTTTTTATTTTTTCCAATAAAAAACTATTCGCAAAACTTTAAACGCGTTTTTCTCGAAACACGGTTTTTCAAAATGGCACGCAGCATCACTCGAACAATTTTCATTTTTTTTACTTGAAATTTTGACCAGATGTGAACATTAACATTATGTTGAGAATGTCGATCGGGATTTTCAATAACTTTATTTATTGATTTTTTATTAACAAAAAACTAGGCGTTTTTTTCGTCAAAAATCAATTTTTTTTTTCAAACGCACGCCAAATCCACAAAAATTGATACTTTTTAAAATCCGATCGACATTCTCTAGCTATAACCCTCTAGATTGATGGTTTTTTTTTTGTTCTAGATTCAAAAGTGCACCAGTAGTGCTGCGTGCCGCGGAGCCCTGCAAGCAAAACATGCCCCGGGAAGATAGCTGTGGAAACGCCATTTTGTTTTTTTTTTGCTGTAAAAAAATTTGATAATAAAGTTTAATGTATGCCCGATAACACCCTTAAAAGTTTTTTTTCAATTACCTTCAATTTTGGAAGCAAAAAATTCGTGAAAAAACCTTTTTTTTGGACCGTTACAGTGGCCTTACCCCTTAAGGCGACTTAAATTGGAGAAGAAGGTCCAACGTATGATGATGTTGAAGTTTGCATCGTTGAAATGCAACGAAAGTTAATTTCAATTTCAAAACCCGAATCCAATCGAAACATTAGTTTTTCGTACCTGCCCTTAAATAACTGTTTTTTGGCACGTCACAGAAGCGTAACCCCTTAAACATCGAAACCCATGGCATGCAATATACATTTTTGTCTTTCTGATTTTTTTCCAATTTTTCCGATGTTCCCTCGCCTGAATTCCCCAATACAACTGCAAATGGGACCGCACAGGCTCATCGGGACCAAATAGGCACACAATATTTTCTTTCTGGCCCGATGGCTCGTGCATTTTCACCATAAAAAAAAATCCCACCGGGTCTCGATAAGGTATTGCCGCCGGATGAAATGATCCCAGCAGGCCCACCCCTCTAATTGGATGAGAAAAAAAATGACCTGGAATATGATGAGGGTGGATGGGGTGGGTGGAACGGGTGGTCAAAGCCGACGAGAGGTTGCTACGCCGACTAGTCGCGGATTTCACGTAACGCGAGGAAAAGAACGGTGGGGCCCAGGTACGTGAAGAGAACGACGCAGACGATGCCAGAGTAGTCACGGTTGAGTACGAAAGTTACCATATAGCCAGGTCGATATCAGCTTCGAGTATTTACCAGACATCTACCGACCATTCACAAAACATTCACCTCAAGCCGTACCCCTTCTACATGCTCGCCGGACCGGCGAGTAGCGAGCTACCTCCCTCGTCCTCTCGCCTCCTCGCATACTTGTCAATTTCAGAACCGAGATCGTAACACTTATGTACCTCCGAAAACGCTCGATACGAAATTACGAATGTCGTTTCGTGTTCCACGATACGGAATGTACAAATGATCGACTGCATTGACAGTGACAACATCAAGGATAAAGTGATCTGGTATGAATGGTAATCCTGCAACTGTCGATAGGTCAGATCATGTCCTACCATGTACTGGAATTTCAGTTTAGTAAAAGACCCACGGTTTTCAAGATTTTGGACTTTGTGTTATTTTTTGGAAAATAATCTGCTTTTGGATTTTTGCATGCCATTTCTACAAATGATGTGAAGTGACATTAACTAAGCAACTTTTTAGTCATTGGCACGATATGCGTAGTACAGTTTTTTTTACACCGCAGGCTATCAGTCAGATGTTCGAATTGGTTTGTATGAAAATTCTGCATAAGATCTTTTTTTCGTAAAGTTTCCTTAACTTTTAACGCTAAAAAGAAG
Source organism: Ophion slaviceki (assembly GCA_944452715.1). Classification (NCBI taxonomy): domain Eukaryota; kingdom Metazoa; phylum Arthropoda; class Insecta; order Hymenoptera; family Ichneumonidae; genus Ophion; species Ophion slaviceki. The sequence goes on from OX101792.1 coordinate 22,551,254, forward strand.
ACTTTTATAGATAAAACAAATAACCGAGAGTATTTTTTGAAAAAACGGGTCAAAAAAATTTATCATTTGTACAAACAGCACGCGAAAAACCAAAAGCAGATGATTTTTATCTCGAAAACCGTGGGACTTTTACTAAACTAAAATTCCAGCATACAGTTGAAGGATTATCCATTCAGAATAGGAGACAACTCTATTTCTTTTTTTCTATTATTTTCTTTCTTTTTCTTTATTTTTCTTATCTATCTTATTTCTATAACATTTCTTTATTTTCATCATCATCGATAGAATTTCTTTGGCAAATCCAGGTCGTGCATTTCTAATAAGAATACGTAGAAACGTGTGAGCGATTTTCACAGTCTAAATCAGCCAAAAAAATGTTGTCATTAAAGGGCTACATCTACCTAGAAGCCCGAAAAAAATAACCAAGTTCCGAATTTTTTCTGGAAAACGGTGAAAGAACCGCATTTTTTTAAATGTACATATATTGACAGTCTTTTTAAAAAAAACACCAAAAAATACAGAACAACAACAAAAACGTGGCCGCCGCCAGATGATACTGTTTTAAAAGTCGGTGGACATGATATTTCGAGAACCACTTGATGGATTGTTTCCAAATTTACAGAAGACACGACGAGAAACGTTTAAAGGTCGTTGACGATCTCACTTTTGTCAAATCGATCTTCATTTTTTAATAGTGACGTAAAAATGACGACTTTTTTCAGAGATTTTGTACGCTCGAGTTTCAATTCCTCGCCACTTTGATAAAAAGAATAATTTCAAAAATCGACGATCGTCAACGACTCGTATTTATTGTTAACTTAAATAACTCGTTTGGTTTTTCCATTTCGGATAGCTCGTTTAAGCTAGAGAGTGTCCACCGCGAAACGTGGCGAAAAAAATGTCATCACCTGCCGGCGGCGATGTTTTTGTTGGTTTTCTGTATTTTATGATTTTTTTTAAGGCTCTCAATATATGACCTTTGCATTAAAAAATGCGTTTCTTTCTCCCCAACCGTTTTCCAGAAATAAAATCGGAATCAGGCAATTTTTTTCGGGCCTCTAGGTAGATGTAATCCTCTAAAAAGAATTAATTTTCGTTGCACTCCAACGATGCAAACTTCAACGACATGAAATAGAACTGCCTTTTGGCTTATCCTAGATCGCTACAAATCCAAATATTTTTCCACACAATTATAGGCAATTGTGTTCGAAAAGTATGAAGACTTAAAAATAACAGTTGACAGCTGAAAGTATTTGTAATGCAGAGAAGAAAAATGGTTTGGCAGTGTGTCCAAGGGTATAAAAAAAAGAGAGAGCAAGCTGACCTTAGGGTCGAAGTTGAAGACACGTTCGGGCCTAAAAGGGCACTCGAGACCACACTTGCAAGTCCCCGGAGTCGTCAGATACTCCTTGAGTTGGCTGAGCGAACCAAGAGCCGTGCTGCTGGGGCTGAAACATAATTAATATTCGACGTAATTATACTGACGTAAATGCACCGATCGTTCGTTCGATTGTTCGTCACTGCTCAATTATGTGAATTATCTTTATACCATTCCGACTCAACCGACCGTGACTCGCAACAAGCGACACATTATGCTTATTTTGCTCTCAAAGTGGCATCGGTACATTATTCTTTTTGTATCTTGCACAAAGGATTATTGTAATGAACTAATGTACATGAAGTTTGCATCGTTGCTATCCAACGGTTTCATTTTTTTTTTCGATTTTGTAATTTCCTATTTTTTCTTGGTCAGTTCGGCTCTAGTTGCTAAAAAAATATGGTAAAATGAATAAAAAATATTTACGGCCACCGGGACCAACCAAACAAAATCGAAAAAAAAATGAAACCGTTGGATAGTAACGATGCAAACTTCATGTACATAATGAACTATGGATTTAAAAAAAATACGAATGCCATTACATTGCTATTGAAATGTATAGAGATATTAAAAACATGTTTTTAAAACCATTCATTATAATGAAAAATTGAACAATCAACAATACCCAGAATTATTCTCCCACCTACAATGTCGTTTTTTTTGTCTAATATTAATTTACGTTAAGGGGTTAGACTACTGTGATCGAATTTCTTTTGACAAATCTTCATTACGAAAATCCCTCAATCATTTTTTAAGTCGCTTATTTAGAAATGTATATTTTAAATATGCAAAAAAGGATTTTGTATAATAATGAAAAATGAGAAAATGAACATGTCAACAGGAATTTTCGTTGCATCTCAACGATACGAACTTCAAGACCATAGACCAAACGTACTGTGCTTTAAGGCCGGAACCTGAATTAGAAGGTTCGAAAAATCGTTTTTTTTATTGCTTAAATCGATAGATAAACTATTCAAGAATATATTCACAAAGTTACAGAGGCCAATTGTAAATATTTTCGTACAAGGCCAAAAGCAGAGAAGCGATTGATATTTGATATTGATATTTCCTCCTATTGAAAACTTTGGAGCGCGTTTTCTCCGGTTTTCATTTGCACGATTTTTCAAAATTGGTGACAGCAAAAAAACTGAACGACCTATTGAATCAAAGCAAAGTTTATTTTCTTCAATATGAAAATCTCTTCTAAGTGAATAAAAAAAGTCGTTGAAAAAGTATTTTTAAATCATTTTTATAGCACTTTAAAGTTTTTTTTTAACACATTTTTTTTTCAAACCTGAGAAAAGTTATGATTTCACGATTTTTTCAGCTTTTTCTTGATTCACCCAGAAGAAAAATATGTGACAATTGAAAATTTCATTGGTTTTTTTGTTTCAGTCAAGAATTACGAGCTGCATCTGATAAATAGCCTGATAAATCTGCAGTCATTTATTGTTTAATTTATTTTATTTAAAAAATGATACATTTCAAATATACATGAAAAGATACCTCTATGTTTATTGGGCTCACTTGTCTTTTCCCCTCTAGAAAAATTCCCAAAAAAAAAACACTTTTTGCACCTTCTAATTCAGGCTCCCGCCTTAAGTCTAAATATAAGCGGGAAAAACGTATGTACTTTGATAAGTTTGAGTTCCAAATTGACTGGACCCTGTCGCGTGTGTTTGGATGTACGTAAAAATAATCGGCAAGCTTCGAGGCATGGGATAGATTATTCAAGATAACCGGGAGGATGATAATTATCGATGAGGCTGGCCTGGAAAATATTATTAAGGCGTTAGGCTACTGTGAAAATGAGGAACACTCGTTGGTCGCTTGAAGCAAGTCAAATTGAAGAGGAAGGGCCAACATAAGATGCCGGAATCGCAGATTGAAAGTAAACTTACGATTACAACGATAGAACTGCTGGTAAAACTTTAAACGCGTTTTTCTCGAAACTATGGTTTTCAAAACAGTGTACACGATTTCTCGACATTTAATGAACGAATTGACTTGAAACTTGGTAGAGTTATTCAGTGCAATAGTAGTTTAGTCTTGACCTACGTTTTTCTCCTTACCGTTTTTTTCATCAGTTATTAACAACAACAATGTCACTTTTTCCTCGAAAAATCGGGAAAACAATGCATATATTTTTTTTTTGATAATTGAAGCTCGGTAACAAAGAAAAGCTCGGTCAAGACTTAGCCAATGTTATTAATTTCGAGAAAACGACTCGTTACTTTCTTTGAGATCAACCGGGTGGCCACAATCAAGTACACCGTTGAGCCCTCCACGTCCAAAGGTCCTTCACGAGATTGCTTATAACTTCTTTAATTATTAATATTTTTAAACGAAATTTGGTACCCAACTTTGTTAATGTGCATACAAATAAAAGTCCGAACGATTTTTCAATCGTCTTAAAATTTTTACCTTTAAAATTAATATTTGAAATAACCCTAATTATCGGGTCGCCAACATCAGTCATCATCAGTAGCCTAACCCCTTCATTTTGATGAGGTTGAAGTTTGCATCGTTGGAATGCACCGAAAATAAATACTTCTGAATTCCTTTAGATTCTTTTGGCACACTTTAGCCTACAAAAATCATTTAACCATTTTTCAAAAACCATCATTTAGCGATTCACGATATAAATATAAAAAAAGATCTTCTATGATAATAAAAATATGGAAAAGAAAATGTAAAAAGGAACTTTCGGTGCGCTCCAACGATGCAAACTTCAACACCTTTCAATTATGAGGTTGAAGCTTGCATCGTTGGAATGCAACAAAAATTGATGTTTCCGAATTTCATCAATTTCTCTTTGCAGATTTTGCCTACAAAAAACGTTCAAGATTTTTTTAAGATCTTTATTCAACAATTGACAATATAAATCTATTGAAAACAAAGATCTGTGATAATAAAAATAAAGAAATTAAATTGGAAAAAAGAACTTTCGTTGCGTTTCAACGATGCAAACTTCAAGACCATCGCTAGGCAAAGGTTACTGTCGATTACTTTTTGGCTCTCCAACAATGCACGTAGAAAAAAACGACAGATATAGAAAAAGTTGTACACCAGGCTCTTCCTGTTATTGCATTGCAATGTTCCCAAAGTGATATTCGATAGGTTGAAAAAAAAGAATAAATTGGGGCAGCATACCAAAATGAGATCAAGCGGGCTTGATGGGTATTACCGATATAAGGAAAGGACAACAAGAGCGCGGTGGTTCCGCAAAGTGGATGTAAGGCAAAGGGATGTGGCTAGCCGCAGAAGCCGGAGGCCGTACAACACACATGTGTATTATATTCGAAGGTGTGGGTGGTAAAGCTTGAAAGCTGAGGGGGCGTGTAAAAGTCGATAAAAATTATTTCGACCGCCAACCCCGGCGAAGACCGAGATTCCAGACGCAATGAAGTTTGATTCGACGCTGAACGAATCTTGTTAAGGTGATGCGAAACATATTGTGTCTCTCACTCTACCGTCAGCGCCGCTACTGCTATCTCTCTCGAGCCCATATCCGTTTTGCATCACCTTAACGTTGAACGGAGGCGACCAAAGTAGATTTGCGTCAGTCAAAGAAGTGGAATAAACTCTGCGTCAAAATGAAAAGAAATCGTAATGGAAAGCTCGCTATACACTTTGGAGTTCGTGGTGATACATTTTCTCAACGATTTGACACTATAGGAGAATGTGCCTAAATCAAATAAATCACTAGAGTGTGATTTCCTTAAAATTGTTTATTTACAGACCCGTAGATTTTTGCACATGACCAAGAGGTCAGGTCCGACAATCTCTAATTTGGAAATATCATTGAAACGTTCGCTTCTCAAGATTACGAGGATATCAACGCTCGGTTGATTATGATCAATCAGTACTCTCGGTTTTATCGAAACTGCACTAAAAGTAATGGCGTTGAAGTTTGCATCGTTGGAATGCACCGAAAATTCTTTTTTATATTTTCATTTCCTCATTTTCGTTGTTTTGCAAAATACTTTCTTGCATATTTAAATTATTCAACTCTTAAGGGGTTACACCCACTTGCGATTTTGAAAAAATCGATTTTTTTTTTATTGCATTTTTTTGAAGTATAAGTATCCGGGTCCATACTTCTGCATGGGCCCGGAATAGATGACTATGTAAGTTTACAAAAAAAATATTTTCTTCGTGTAAACTGAAATTGAAACTTTAAACGCGTTTTTCTCAAAATGGCATTTCTGAAGTCGGTGACCAAGATTACTCGAACACTAATGAACCGATCTTCTTGAAATTTTGCAGGCTTATTTAATACATAAAAATGTAGTCTTTAAACGTTCGATTTTTTTTCGAAAAAAATGGCCGTTTTATAGCCAAAAAACGGCCGTTTTTTTTTCGTTAAAATCGAACCATTAACTTTGACTGTCCGCCATTTTGTGAAAAATGAATATTTTTTAAAATCCTTCGATTAAAGACTAGTTTATACTTATATTTGACTAAATCCATCCGCATTTTTTTTCAGATGATCCACTTCGCCGCAATGTTGGTCACCGCAAACCGTGTATATAAAAACATTATTTCATTGACGGCCATTTGCCACTAAACAATGTAATATTTTTCAATAAAAAAATTACTGAAAGTTCTTCAAGATGTGTTCTTTAAGATGGTATATTGATCGATTAAAAAAGTTTTGTAGTTTTCTTTAAAAAAATTCATGAAAAAGGCCTCTTTTGCGCTACAAGTGGGGGTAACGCCTTAATAAGCACATTAGAAGAATGATTGATGGATTTTCGTAACGAAGATCAGCAGCAAGAAATTCGAGCAATTGAAAAATAATCATTTTCATTGCACTCCAACGATGCAAACTTTAATCTCATCTAAAAGTATTGAAGCCGTGTCGAAAATCGGACAAAAAGTTTTGAATCTTAAAGATAATCGATGCTACCTTCTATGATGTTTTATTGATTTCCAAACTGTCAAGCTAAGTGTGGATCAAAGTTGGATCGAGAGAGGAGATACCTTCAGGCGAAGAAAAAATTTGCTGATTTTGATGATTTTTTTTTAAAGGGAAAGATTTCTTCATCACTTTAGTGACTTACAAGGGAAGGTTGCGAGGTCGATCTCTCCGATTTCGATACAATTTGGCATGCTTGTGGAATGTGTAAAAATAGACGACACATATTTTTTGTATCTGCGGAACCCGATTTTTAAGGGGTTCGTATGGCACTCAATTTCCTTGCGTTTGGAAGTTTCCCATGGTTTTGAGGCGTAATGAAATTGCTTGTTAAGTCGCTCCCAACAGTTCTGCAAGTTCTGCTTGCGTTTGACACGAGTCTTCGTTCAATAATGCCTCCAATTCTGCATCTTCGAACATTTGTGCCCTCCTCCACGCTCCTTATCCTCCGTGTCGAAATCACCACTTTGGAACCGCCTAAACCAGTACTCACAAGTTGAGATTGATAGAGCACGGTGCACATAAGCCTCACACAGCAATCAATGACCTTCAGCTACTTCTTTTTTTTATGGAAGCAGAAAAGTAAAGCTTCCCGCAAATTGCGTTTCGTTGGCACAAAAGTCGACATATTTGGAGTTAAAAAAAAACTATGTGTTTTAGACTTCGATAAAATGGGGCGTCCTGAAAACTGACGCCTAATAATGACGCTTTGACATGAAGGTGGTTAGGTTGTGGTCCCATGCGATTTAAGTGGTTTTCTCACTTTGGACGCTAGAAAAGGCTATTTTCATCAATTTTTTTTGATTGGTTTATATTATAGATATTGATATAAAAGTTGTTACACTTAATAAATACACTTTCGAAATAATTTTTTTTTATTAGTTATTTAAGTCATTATTTATAGACGAAAATGGTAGTTAAGTAAATGTCCTAAAAAAATTGTAGGTCTGTGCTGTTGATGAAATCTCGGAGATGGATGATTCGAAACAAAAGAATTTAACGGTTTTAGATACAGTGTGTTAATTGGCTATAGCGCATATCATACGATTTTTTATATATGCAAAAATAAAATCGTCGAAATTTTTCGAAAAAAAAGCGTTTTTTTTCACCGTTTTTTGGCAAAGAAAAAAGTAAATAACAAAATTTAACCCTTTACACTCATCGGGGTTTGACGCAACCCCAGCCGCTTTTCGACCCGTGATACCTACCAGAATTTTTTTTGTTCTCGACATTTTTTTTTACATTAAAAATTACACGACTTGAAAATAATCGGCATGGTCTTACACACAAGGGTTGAAAATGCATTGTGGTATTTTTTTTTTTTCAATTTTTCAATTTTTCATCCCTCTCCAAAGTGAGTGGGGTTGATTACACCCCCAATGACTATTACGTCACAATCTGGAGGTGTGACTGACAAGGGTTGAAAAAATCCTTGATATGCGGTATAGCTATAGTTGTAAAGAATATGTGGTTAAAATTTCACGAGGATCGCTTCAGTACTTTCGAAGATTTTATCAACAAGCCGTCGAAAAACGCTTTTTCGAGAAAAACGCGTTTAAAGTTTGTTTGGGTTACATGAATACATTAAAAAAAGTTTTTTTAAATGTATTTCGGAAGTGTATTTATTAAGTGTAACAACTTTTATATCAATATCTATAATATAAAACTATCAAAAAAATGCATGAAAATAGCCTTTTTTAGCGTCTCAAGTGAGAAGACCCCTTAATACTAGGAACGCCCTCTCTCGTAAATCCTTAAAAACTTTCTTGTATCCCTAATATTGACCTTAAAAAATGACGGAATGGACGGTCTTCTAAACTGCATTTTCAAAACTGGCGTGACGTATTGCTAAAAAACTAATCGACCGATTCTGATGAAATTTGGTATAAATCTTTCTAACCTTATCGTCTAAAACATGACCCTAAATGTTTTTGAAAATTAAAAAAAAAACGTATGTTTTACTGCAAAGTGTAGCCATTTCTTTTCGGAAAATTCAATCTTTTTGTTTCAAATCGTACCATTTCATCGATTTTCAACATTTTTCACTTTTTCTTGGTTCATATTCTGCGTATGGGTGTTAATAAAAGAAAAATCTCCTTTGGTTTTTTTTCGGATCAATCCCGCCGACGTTACGTGTCACGCCGTCTGACAACATCCGCCGCAACCCCTTTTGGAAGACCGTGCCATACCTCCGCCATTTTCATACATTAATAAAAATAGAAAAAATACCATGTAACAGCCAAAAGTAGCAACAAAGCCTACCCTAAGTCTAAAAAATTGTAAAGAAATATTTCCTTAAAAAAAAGTCACGAAACTCGGCAATTGATGCGAAAAGTGCGGGAAAGCGTGTAACAATCGAGTCCGCTATAAATCAAACATTAAAGATCCCGAAACTCTGCTAAACCCCTTTCTTTGATTAACGACGTAAGTGGCCGGCAACGTACAGAGACGTCGTTGGAAGCGGAAAATAACGAAAGCGGAATTTTTTTCCCGTAACTTTGTGTGTTGCTATTGCGGAGCGAGAGAAAACCGCAAGAGGTTGGTGGTCGTTATCGCTCGTAGGAGCGGGAGGAAGAAAAGAGTTGGAGGGTTTGGAGGGCAGATGGGGTTGCCGAGGAGCAAAGGTACGGCGGAGGGTGGTGGTGAATACTGCTGCGAGAACTTATTGATTACCAACTTGGACACGCGGCTGGGCAGGCGGGTGAGTGGCCCGAGTGATGAAGGACGCCGCCTTCACCACAACTGGCGCCGCGGTGGTTGTCGTCGACGGGTGTAAGGGCGCGCATATACTTGTTCATTCTTAAGGAAAGGTGGCAAAATCGATCGCGAAAATATCCCTTGCTCACTTTTGTCGAAAACAATTGGCATTGCTGGAACAAAGACTCTCACTTTCTTGGCCTTTCAATTGGGCGCAATACGAAACTTTTTTCGGAAACGTCACTCGGCTAGCGGAAAAGTGGGAAACAGATTTTCACGGCGTTCGCAATGGTATCGAAGCTTGCATCGTTGGGATGCAACGAAAAAATATTTTTCTCTATGTTGTCCAATTTCTTTCGGCCCATCTTGGCTGCCAATGTCATCCTGACATTTTTCAAGATCCTCATCAGACTTCCATTGGTAAACTTGGTAAAAAAAGGGTTCAGATTGTACATGGTTGCTGCGCATTATTGAATCAGAAATTCCCTGACTTTTCCAGGTTTTCCACACAAGTTTTGCAAATATTCCAGGGAGATTGGGGTCAAGTAAAGAACAATTTTTTTCTTTAATATGTGAAAATGTTAAATGTTAAAATGAAATTAATAAAAACTGAAATTCCCAAAATAATTGAAACACTGTGAAATAAATAAAAATACATTAAAAGCAAATACAGAACATGTTCTTTATTGTGAACAGGAATTTTTATGTCGGTGTAAATGAATCGTGAAAAATAAATATAAACACTTATCTACAAGAATAATTGGGAGGATGTGTATCGACAAATCGAGTGCAAATCTACCTTTGGAGTAGGTAATTCAGTTTTTAAACTTTCAATATTTGGCACTGACATAATTTTTTTGTATATAATGAAGAATAATATAAGTATTGAAAATATACAAAAATATTTATTTTCATACCTTGCGTTTTTTTTTCAAGGTGGTTTCGTTTTTCGTAATTCTTGCGAAAAGTAAATTATGGAGAAACCCCAGAGAATTTTCAAATTTCCCTGACTTTTCTTGAAGAAATTCCCTCAGTTTTCCATATGCCTAACAGCCGTGTAGTGTTAAAAGTAAAGAAATGAAAAAATAAATGAGAGTTTGCATTCCAGTGATGCAAACTTCGACATGGGGCAGAAGTTTCGGTAATTATACAGTTTAGTGACTTTTCCTGAAAGTGGCCTCCGATTGTTTTTTTTTCGCGATTTGTCGCTTTATTTGTAATATAAATAATGATGTTATGTTGGGGGAAGACGGTTTTTTAGGTTCCAGATTTTTTTACGAAAAAAAATACATTTGAAAAAATTGTAAAAATTCGCGAATTTCAGGGCTTTTACTTTACCTTTAGCAACTATTCGTTACATTGGTACATGGTCATATTTACCACGTTCGATAATGCAATAATTGAAAAAAATGCGAAAATTTATATTTTCTCTATTAACTAAAACTAAATTTTGTAAATTTGTTGTAAAACGCTAAATAAGAATCCTAGAAAATGCTTGCGTGATTTTCGTAGCTCGAATCTGCGGATGGAAATTGAGAAAATAAAATAAAAAAAAAACATTTTCGTTGCATTCCAACGATGCAAACTTCAACGCCATACTTCGACACCATTCGTTTGCACATTATGTGGCGTATCGTTGACTTTGCCTCAAGAGGAAGCGAATTACCATGGCCACTATTAGGGGGGACGATTCCATCGTGCAGGCGCGGCCCAAGATTCGCTCTGAGCAAAACAAAACCGAGGTACAAATGTAATCCCAATAGACGTGTCACTAATGGGGTGTTTTTTTTTTATTCAACAAAGTGTAGCTGTGCGGCAGTCTCGAGTCAAAGAATCAGCCAACGAATTCTTCATGGATATCTAGATCATTATCGAAAAGATATTTTCTCTTCGTACATAAAAATGCAAATATTCCGAAAAATCGGATATTGGAGTACAGAAGAGTAAGCAGCGCCCGACGAGCCAGAACACATAAAACGTAATACAACTCGGCGTCGAGACGCTGCCGCGCCTCTTCGTATATATTTATGCATTACACTGTCTCGAATAGTAATGTAGCGATCGGTAAGCTATTTGTAAATCATTATTCCTACAAGGCTAATGGAGTCGAAAAAGTGTTAAAAGACAATTGGCCCATCGATACGAAACCTGTCAAGTGTTAAAGAGGGTTCCGTAGTCAGTTCTTTGTGCAGTCATTGGAGGCATGAATATGTTCAACTGATATGCAGTTATTATTGTGTGTGTTGGACCACAATCATTTATTGCATACTAATTTCGATTCAATTTGAGGAGGTTGGAGCAGTCCAGTTGAGTCAAATGACGGTTGACGATGTTGTTTTTTTTCAATGAACCTTAAAAAATACATACGCGGCATAGATTTATTCTGTAGATGCTAAACTTTCATAAATGGATGTAAAAATAAACGCTGCGGCTAGCCGTCCGGTTATCGGACGAAGAAGCGTATGTTATTCGTCCGGATAGCGGCTCAGTTCAAGCAATTCACGCTGTTCAACACCCCAAACGAAAAAAAAACCCAAACAAACCAATCCAAACCAAACAAATTTAAACAAAATTATGATGATTTTATTCGGACGAACATGTGCAAATTATTCGTCCGGACAATTTGTTTAAGGGGTACCCCCACTTGCGATTTTGAAAAAATCGATTTTTTTTATTGCATTTTTTTTAAGTATAAGTATCCGGGCCCATACTTCTGTATGGGTCCGGAATAGATGACTCTATGTAAGTTTACAAAAAAAAATATTTTCTTCGTGTAAACTGAAATTGAAACTTTAAACGCGTTTTTCTCAAAATGGCATTTCTGAAGTCGGTGACCAAGATTACTCCAACACTAATGAATCGATCTTCTTGAAATTTTGCAGGCTTATTTAATACATAAAAATGTAGTCTTTAATCATTCGATTTTTTTTTTTCGAAAAAAAAAATGGCCGTTTTATAGCCAAAAAACGGCCGTTTTTTTCGTTAAAATCGAACCATTAACTTTGACTGTCCGCCATTTTGTGAAAAATGAATATTTTTTAAAATCCTTCGATTAAAGACTAGTTTATACTTATATTTGACTAAATCCATCCGCATTTTTTTTTCAGATGATCCACTTCGCCGCAATGTTGGTCACCGCAAACCGTGTATATAAAAACATTATTTCATTGACGGCCATTTGCCACTAAACAATGTAATATTTTTCAATAAAAAAATTACTGAAAGTTCTTCAAGATGTGTTCTTTAAGATGATATATTGATCGATTAAAAAAGTTTTGTAGTTTTCTTTAAAAAAATTCATGAAAAAGGCCTTTTTTGCGCTACAAGTCACTCCGATAAATAAATTAACATATATATATAAATTCAATAATAGATGTAATTTTTTGTAATTTTGTAATTTTGTAATGTAAATCGAATTTTCATTTGCTATTTAGTACCAAGATAAACCATTTATAACAACGGATTAACGCAAACGAAACCTTTGTGAACATTTAGAGGAAAACAAACCCATATAGCCCATCGTAAACCATATACAGGTTGTCCTGCTATGAATGGATAATCCTCCAACTGTCCATAGGTCAGATCATGTCTTACTATATGCTGGAATTTCAGTTTAGTAAAAGTCCAACGGTTTTCGAGATTTTAGGCTTCATCTTATTTTTTGAAAAACAATCATCTGCTTTGGGTTTTTCGCATGACATTTCTACACATAATATGAATCGACAATAACTAAGCAACTTTTTTAAGTAACTGGCACGATATGCGTAGTACATTATTTTTTACACCGCAGACTATCAAATTCAGATGTTCGAATTGGTTCGTATGAAAATTCTACTCGACATCTTTTTTCATAAAATTTCCTTAACATTTAAGGTTAAAAAAAATACTTTTCCAGATAAAAAAATAACCAAGAGTATTTTTTTAAAAAGCCGGGTCAAAAAAAGTTGTCATTTGTAGAAATGGCATGCAAAAAACCAAAAGCAGTAGATTTTTATCTCAAAAACCGCAGGACTTTTGGTAAACTGAAATTCCAGCATATAGTAGGACATGATCTGACCTATCGACAGTTCCAGGTTTATCCATTCATAACAGGACACCCTGTAAATTCAATATTGAACCATCAAGGTTTGATGAAAGATCACGAATTTTGGCTGGCGAATGAAGAGCATTGCTGCCAACCTCAATGCCCGCGAAGTTGCCGTCTTTCGGCAATATTAATTAATGGTAATAATAAATAACCTCGTGATATAAATATGAATAGACATAATTATAAATGGCTCAACATTGCATTCTGAGTTGTATAAAACATTCGCTGACTCAGTTTTTTCATAATAATCATCGATAATATTGTACTTTTCCAAGTTGGTACTAACGCAAAAGCTTTTCTTGTTTACGTAATAAAAATAGAAAAATGCACAACTCTGCTCTTTAATTATATATTTTATGAAAAATTTGGCTCTGCAGAATAAATCCATACCTCGTATGCATTGTTTTGAGGTTCATTGAAGCAAAAATTTAAACCGTCATTTGACTCTACTGGACCGCTCCAACTCCTTAAAGATGTATTGCCCGTACATTCCCTACCAAAAGTGAGTTTCGGCGAGAATTTTCAATACTTTGCGACGACATTGAATTTTTTTTAAATCAACCACATTGAAGATGCTAAGAACATTAATTTCTACCAATAATAATGCAAAAAAGTTATAAGTAAATTGTCGAAAAAAAAAATTGTTCAACAAATGTCCGGTGAACCCCTTTTTTATATTATAAAATAAATACGTAGATTTTTCTGAATAGGTAGGAATTTTTTTAGAATTTCATTTCTATTATCATTTTAATTTTTTTATATTTTGAAAAATGGATGAAGAGTCACAAGTTTTCAATATGTTTTCGGAGCAATGTTCCATATTAAATACAAGGAGTGTCCGGGGTATTGAACGAACAGTGTTGTAGGTAAAGCCTCTTAAAAAATCCAAAGACGGGATTTTCGAAATAGAGAGAAAATTCTGTAAAAAATCATATGTATTCAGAAAAATATCATAACTCATTTGATTTCACAAAAAATCAAGTTTATCGGAGATTTTTTGAACAAATTTTTGTTTAAACAATTTGTTTATAAATTTGTAGCATTCTTATTATTTAAAACCAATGTTCTTAGTTCCTTCAATACGGATGATTTTTTTCAGATTTTAATGTTATCGCAAAGTACTCAAAGTTCTCACCGAAACTCACTTTTGGTAGGGAATGTACGAGCGATACATCCTTAAACAAGTAGCCAAAAAGGATGACGAAGTTTGCACCGTTGGAGTGCAACGAAAACGATTTTTTTTTTCGTTTCCCAAATTTCTTTTGGCAGATTCGAGCTACGAAAATCCAGCGAACATTTTTGAGCAATCTCATTTAAATCGTTAACGATCTACACCAAATCTGCATATGATTTTGCTTAGTATTGAAAATGAGAAATTAAAAAGAATTTTCGTTGCGTACCAACGGTGCAAATTTCAATCTCGTCCAAAAGGGTCGAATACATTTTTTTTCGACTTTTCGACGATTTCAAGGCTTTATCCAAATTCAATTCCAAAATGTCTCACTACACGTTCATTGTAACCTCGAAGAGAAAAAAATAGAAATTCCATGCGAAGAAAGCTCCTCGAAGGGGCAAACCAAAAATAGTATATCACTACGATTACGAGTCGCGAGATTTTCGGGTCCGTCAAGAGAGGGTCGGGAGACAAAGTTGCCGAGCCCTGCGCGAGTATCTGGGTCAAGAGAAAACCAGTCGGTCAGTACCACCGAATCTCGAGGTTGCACGAGTCGAGTTTGCTTTCGCCTCGACTGAATCGTGCCTCAAGTATGTCTGTATCTATGCATAACGACAATGAAAATCAGCTCCGCCCCCCCCCCCCCCTCCCGACCCCCTTTACAGTACAATTGTAAACATTCATCCGTTTTACGAATATCGCTATCTACGTGTCGACCGGTTCGCATTTCGTATAAACGTTAAATCGTGTTTGGAGAGCCGTGTCGCTGCATGGCTTACGTTGAGCTATACGGTGCCCTCAATGCAGAGGCAATGCTTTGTATTGTAACGAAACGAAGCAGGTTATTGCGGCTTGAGTGCTTGTCGCGCTCACGTTGAAGCTACAATAATGGCTTCGTTCAATTTACAATCGTTTTATCACCGTTTCAGCGGAGAATTTCATTTCGCATACATTTCGCAACGCTGATGCATAAATGTTTCTATAGCGTGATTATTCTTATTTATATGGTCATTAATACGAGTTTTCTTCTCTATACTGTCAATGACGTTATTTTTTCCGGTGCTTAATGTTTTTTATACCATAAATTCAACACTCTAGGCAATGTAAAAGACGTTTTTAAGATGCTGGTGGACGACGATTGTTTCAGAAAAATGAATACGAATTTTGTTGTTGAAGTTTGGGTTGCGATGCTACCCAATGGGTGGAATGCAATTAATTTTTTTAACCCCTTTTTAAAGTTTTTTGTCATCCAAACTCATTTTCGGTAGATTTAGGTTGTAGGTCTTTAATGGGGATTTTAACCCTCCACGGTCACCCGGGGTCAAAACGACCCCAAGTGCAATTTCAAAGAAAAATTACTATAAGTTGTTGGCGGCCAAGGCGACTGGTCTGCCTTCTAACGGTGCTTTTGCGGTAACCCTTTGTAGGTACAGACTAGGGTCGAATGTGGAGCTATTTTTTTTCCTTACGGCCTTAGGCCACTCTAGAGGCCGAAAAAATAGGCTTTTTGGGGATTTTTTTTCAAAGAAACTACAAAATAAATCGAAATTACAAAAAAGGGTGTTTATCATACACATCAGTGACTGTATACGACAATTTTTTTGAAGCGATTAATTTCAAAATGGCGGCTGTGCAGCGTTTATCTCAAAATTGCATTTTTTAAGTTGGCCGGAAACATAACTCAGACAATTTACAACCGATTCACTTGAAATGTTGAATATATCTTGAAAAATGAATTGTCTATGGAAGTACGCAGGATTTTTTTTATATTGCATAGTTCATTTGTTATTAACAATTATCTGACGATTTTTTAGGCAAATTTTTCACTTTCCAAAAATTTGCCTAAAAAATCGTTAATAACAAATGAACTACGCAATATTTTTAAAAAATCCTACGTACTTCCATAGACAATGTATTTTTCAAGATATAATCAACATTTCAAGTGAATCGGTTGAAAATTGTCTGAGTTATGTTCCGGCCAACTTAAAAAAATGCAGTTTTGAGATAAACGCTGCACAGCCGCCATTTTGAAATTAATCGCTTCAAAAAATTATTGTAGAGACACTGATATGTATGATAAACACCCTTTTTTTGTAATCTCGATTTATTTTGTAGTATTTCTAAAAAAAATCCCCAAAAAGCCTATTTTTTCGGCCTACTAGAGTGGCCTAACCCCTTAAGCTATTCCCCACTATGGAGCTATTTTTTCCCTTTAACTATCATATCTCAAGAGTATCACCCTAAAGTTTTATGAAAAAAAATTGAAAATTGCAAAAGCTATGGATTTTTACGTAAAAAGGGCCTTTTTTACGCATTGGCCCCTTGCTGATTTTTTTCCGCCATTTTAAAATTCGATAAAAATATAATACCGAGAATACCACATTCTAGAATGTTCAAAGTAATGCCCTGAATTTTTATGAATCATTCTGAACGATACGGTCCACGCGGCAATTGTTTGAAACATAGCTGGGGTCATTGTGACCCCCAGCGTGTTATAGCCCGAACGTGTGACCGCGAAGGGTTGAACAAAGTTTGTAGTAAGTTTGTTCTGCCTAGAAAAAATTAGCAATTAAAGAAAAATTGTTTTCGTTGCGTTCAAACGATGCAAACTCCGATGTCATGTTCTGTTGGACTTTTGAACGAGCACGAAATTGTTCTCATGTTTTTCCGAACAGACAGTGGTTTGGAAAAAAACTTGGAAATCTTCGAATATTTCTACTCAAAGTGCAGCCCAAGCATGTAAAACGAAAGTGTGTGCTCAAACTCAAGAAAAGACAGAAGAAGATTAGATTGAAGTTTGCATCGTTGAAATACAATGAAAAATTAATTCTTTGATGGCTTCAATTTATAGTGACAGAATTTTTCTAAAGAAATTGCCCAACCTTTTTTTAACATGATCATTCAGAGAGCGAAAATGTAAATTTCGTAAAAAATATTTCGCATGACAATCGAAATGGGGAAATTAAATATATAAAAGAGAAACGTCGTTGCGTTCCAACGATGCAAACTTCAGCACCGTGGAAGAACCACGGTGTTGAAGTTTGCAAGCATATGCAAATTCAAGGGGAACAGCTGAAAATCTTTGGTGTTGAAGTTTGCATAGTTGGCATGCAACGAAAGTTCTTTATCCTTTTATTCCCTCATTTTCTTCATTTTACAAAACCTTTTTTTGCCGATTTAGGTAATACGTTTCTAAATAAGCAAATGAAAAAATGATTAAGGGATTTTCGTCGCTAAGATGTGCCAAAAGAAATGCGAGCAGTTAAAGAGAAATAATTTTAGTTAAATTCCAACGATGCAAACTTCCATGTCATGAAAATCTGTTCCTTCCTATTGTTTTTTTTTCGACCAGACTTATGTTTTGGAAAATAAGGCAATTACTGAAGACGAAAATGAGATTGAAGTTTCCACCGTTGGAATGCAATGAAAATTATTATTTTTCGATTGCTCGAATTTCTCTTGGCAAATCTTCGTGACGAAAATCCCTCAATCAGTTCTTAAGGGGTTACCCCCACTTGCGATTTTGAAAAAATCGATTTTTTTTTATTGCATTTTTTTGAAGTGCAATTTCAAAGTGCCGGAATAGATGAATCTATGTAAGTTTACAAAAAAAAAAAATTTTCTTCGTGTAAACTGAAATTGAAACTTTAAACGCGTTTTTCTCAAAATGGCATTTCTGAAGTCGGTGACCAAGATTACTCGAACACTAATGAACCGATCTTCTTGAAATTTTGCAGGCTTATTTAATACATAAAAATGTAGTCTTTAATCGTTCGATTTTTTTTCGAAAAAAGTGGCCGTTTTATAGCCAAAAAACGGCCGTTTTTTTCGTTAAAATCGAACCATTAACTTTGACTGTCCGCCATTTTGTGAAAAATGAATATTTTTTAAAATCCTTCGATTAAAGACTAGTTTATACTTATATTTGACTAAATCCATCCGCATTTTTTTTCAGATGATCCACTTCGCCGCAATGTTGGTCACCGCAAACCGTGTATATAAAAACATTATTTCATTGACGGCCATTTGCCACTAAACAATGTAATATTTTTCAATAAAAAAATTACTGAAAGTTCTTCAAGATGTGTTCTTTAAGGTGGTATATTGATCGATTAGAAAAGTTTTGTAGCTTTCTTTAAAAAAATGCATGAAAAAGGCCTTTTTTGCGCTACAAGTGAGGGGTAACGCCTTAAGTCGCTTACTTAGAAATATAGATTTTAAATCTGAAAAAAAGGCTTTGTAAAATAATAAAAAGTGGAAAGATGTTTTTTAAAAATGTCTTCGTTGCATTCCAACGATGCGAACTTCAAGACCACAGACTGAACGTACTGAGCTTTGATTGTAAACATAAGTAGGAAAAATGTATGTACTTTGATAAGTTTGAGTTCCAAATTGACTGGATCCTATCGCGTGAGTTTGGATGTATGTAAAAATAATCGTCAACCTTCGAGGCTTCGGATAGATTTTTCGAGTTAAGTGGGACGATGATAATTATCGATGAGGTTAGCCTCGAAAATATTATTAAGGGGTTAGGCTACTGTGAAAATGACGAATACTCGTTCGTCGCTTGAGGCAACTCATAGTGAAGAGGAAGGTCCAACATATGGTGCGGAAATCGAAGATTGATGACGTTGAAGCTTGCACCGTTGGAATGCAACCATTTTTTCTCCATTTCTAATTTTTCCATCTTTATCACTGTCCAAAGTCCTTTTTTGCAAATTGAGGTCATAAATCTCTAACAAGAATATGTGAAAGAGTTCGAGAGATCATCACAGCCTAAATCGGCCAAAAACGTGTTGCGCAATTAGGTATTACTTTTCGTAGTATTCCAACGATGTAAACTTCAATGTCATGAAGATTAAAGGTGAACTTACGATTACAACGATAGAATTGCTGGTAAAACTTTGAACGCGTTTTTCTCGAAACTATGTTCTTCAAAACGGTGTACACGATTTCTCACAATGTTGAAGTTTGCATCGTTTAATAGCAACGCGTACATAGAGCAGTGTGCATCGCTGGATGTGCCCTCTAAACAATCACAATTTATCTTTGTCATTGCCCTATTGACAACTGAATTATTTATTGTTATATATATATATATATAACAGATTGTAGTTTAAAAATAAAAGCAAAAAAAAGAATAGCAACGAATTCTCATTTCTTTCTTTATCTCCATTATTATCAAACATATTTTCTTGCCAATTTATATCGTAGATTTTTGCCAAGGATCCTGAAAAACGTTTGACTCATTTTCTGGCCCGAATCCGACGTAAACATATTTTGGCAATCGAAAAAAAATTAGTTTTCGTTGCATTCCAATGATGCAAACTTCAACATCATCGATTTCTCGACATCGAACGAACGGATTGACTTGAAATTTTGTACACTTGTTGAGTGTAATAGTAGTTTAGCCTTGACCTACGTTTTCCTTTTTAACATTTTCTTTCATTAGTTATAAACAATTATGTCGTTTTTCCAAAAAAAATTGAAGATTTTTTTTTAAGATTGAAATACGATATCAAAAAGTATGTATTTTGATTTAAAAAAACTCGTTTTTATTATTTCCGATCAACCGGGTGGCCAAAATCAAGTACACCGTTGAGGTCACGTTCAAAGGTCCTTCACGAGATTGTTTATAACTTATTTAATTATTAATATTTTTCAATGAAATTTGGTACATTGCTTTCTTAATATTCACAACTAAATGTCCACACGATATTTCAATTGTCTTGTGGAGAGATATACACCTAGACGGTCGAAAAAATCGATTTAGAAGCTATGAACATTCCGTCGACAGTAGAAGGCCTACACTATGGGCCTGGTATCGATGATTCCATGTAAGATGACAAATTTCATGATTTATTCATTCCCAAATTTTCAAACGCGTTTTTCTCAAAACCACGTTTTTCAAATCGGCACCCAAAATTTCTCGAAAACAAATGAACCGATTGCCTTGAGGTTTTTTGTGGTTATTCTATACACCATTATCTAGTACTTGTCGTAGGATTTTTTTTTCCGTTACTTAGTTTTTGTTTTATAGGCAAAATAATAACTAATTTTTCGCCCAAAAATCACTATTTATGTTCAAACGTCCGCCATTTTGTCATAAATCGATATTTTCAAAATCGGCTATGACAAGTACTAGATTATAGTATCTAATTTACTAATCTTTTTTGTTTTTTTTTTCCGATGATTTTTGAAGAAACGCCAGTGGGTACCGTATACGCAGATTTTTTTACGACGCTCCAAGGATCATACAATATCCTTGTATATTTTTGATATTTTTAAATACAGAAAATTGAACATATTTTTGAATGTATATACTTTTAGATTTCTAAAACCCCAATCCGAAATTTCAAATAGTTTTCCTTGAAAAAATTCACAAAAATGACCTTTTTTCCGGCTCCTAGGTGTATATCTCCCCTTAGATATTCCTTCAAAATGATTGTTTTCGAAAAAGCCTCATTTTCGGGTCGTCAAAGTAGCCTAACGCCTCAACGGTGCCTTCGACGGTATTCTCAGCAGAGGATAGATGAACTTGAACCCTTCCTCTCCGTTCTCCTTGGAACTCGAACGAGATAAAAATCGACCTAGACCCGTGTTTGGGTTCACGTAGTTGCTCGGATTCAATTAGGACTGTTTGTGACGAGCACACAAAAGGAAAGCCACTAGAATGTGGCCGAAATATGGCACAGGACTCAAACGGGTACTACGTGACTTCCAGAGGGCCGAGGCTCCGAAGGCTCACCGAAGCGAGACCGGCGGGGAGAAAGAAAGTCAAGAGACGAAATAAGAATGGCCGGTGGTGCAATTAATAAACGCTGTACATGCACGAATTAAGAGAAGGACTGCGAAGAAAGGCTCGCCCGGCTCGACCCGTACGTACACGATGGACGTATTTGCTCCAAGCTCTGAACACTCGTCGTACACGCTTGGCAGCGTGTCGACGATGAACCTTGGAAATCATGTCCGACGAAGCAACGAGGTTCGTGCCGGCTTTTCGTGGGATTCGATTCAAGGACCTTGCGGCCGTCACGCTTAAGAACGTATCACACATACATTCCCAGCCAAAAATTTAAGGCCTCAGGCCACAGTAACGGGTGTAAAATCATCTGTGAATTTAACCATTTTTTTCGTATGACAAAGTGATTCACTCATACAATTTTTAGTATGAATATCAAGCTGTTAGAAAATGTATATATTTTTTTCGATGTACATAATGGCTGACCACTAATATTTTCTTTTACCTTTTTTTAGGCGCTCCGCGGCGTGACATTTAGCATCCACAATTTTTTACTTAGAACAAAAAACAAAAATTCTCGTCAATCTACATTAGAATACCTAGAGAAATACGTACGGAATTTAAAAAATATTGTTTTATTCAAAAGTTGTAGGTATTTGAACTTAAGAAATAAATTTTCAGTGAAAAATTTCGTTATAACTGCTCATAAACTGCTCATAAAATGAAAAGTTTTCGATTAATCAGAAATTCCGTACGTACTTCTCTGCGAAATGCAATTAGGAACATCACTTTTAAGGCGGTCCTCTAGTTTCTCGGGTTGAAAAAATCGATTTTTTTTTCTTCATAAATCACATCTACAACATGTGTAAAAAATGTGTGCCAAAGGATTTTTCGATATTCGAAGCGGTTAACAAGTTACGGCTCTGGAACGGAGCAGATATACGGAGCAGGTATACTTTCAAACGCGTTTTTCTCGAAACACCATTTTTCGAAACGGTGACCACGATATTTCAGAAACTACTGCACCGATCTTGTTCAAATTTATACAGCATCTTTAATATGTTATAAGCCAGCGATTGAACTAGGATTATCATGATTGCTTCGATAGTTTTTTTTGTACGAGCGAAAAACTTAAGAAAAAATGAGTAAAAAATAGAATGTAATTTTCAAAAGTGTATAAAAAAGTCAATTTTTGAAATTTAGAATTCACTCTAGTTCAATCGCTAGTCTTAAATATGAAGATTAAAATTCCGTTTGGTTTTTTTATTTCAGATAAGCAGAACAGCCGCAATCTTGGTCACCGTCAAGCACCTCTTTTACTTGATGTCTTCCTGTCGGCCACTATAACGTTTATTCTATTATATATTTGTACTTCAAAAAATTTGTAAAGCTTATTTAAATGTTAATAAAGATTATGCAAAAACAATGAGATTGATTATTTCGATGCTTTGCCCGTAAAAAATTATTGAAAAGGCCGTAAAAAAACAGCCGAGAAACTAGAGGACCGTGTTAAATTTGAAGTAAATCGAGCGAAAATTGTTGAAGTTATTTGTCACGCCAATGGGAAAAAAGCGGTTTCGAGAAGCTTCGAGTAGTCGGCCATTTTGTACATCGAAAAAAAAATATATATATATTTTCTAACAGCTTGATATTCATACTAAATAGATGTGTAATCAATTTTATGAGTGAATCACTTTTTCATACGGAAAAAAATTGTTAAATTCGCACATGATTTTATACCCGTTACTGTGGCCTAAGGCTTCAATCTCGTCGAATTTTAAATACTTCGCGATACGTTGGAAATCGGAAAAACTTCAGACGTACTCAAAATGTCGCGGACATTTATTTCTTATGGAACTAAAAAGTTATCGGAAAATTCTTGAAACAAATAATTGGCGGAGAAAAATTCTTCGTGTGAAATGAAATAGTTTACTGTAAATACTGGGTCTATTAAAAAATTATCTTTCATTCTCCTGGTCGATTTTTTTTAATTCTATTTTAACTGTTTGTCCAATGGCTTCGATACTGTGCGAGGATAGTAAGGAACATTCCGGCAGAAAATATAAAACATACGTAAATCCATTTTTCAGGATTTTGAGAGGTACAAATATGGCGTTGAAGTTTGCATCCTTGGAACGCAACGAAAGTTCTTTTTTACAGGCTTTTATTTAAGTTGACTTTCTGTGAGATGCAAAACGGGAAAATCGATATTTCACCCACCTCCCGACCACTTAGAGCTCCGAAATTTTGCAAATTTGCATCTAAAAGGTGACGATGCATGATTCAACTTAAAAAAAAATAGCCATAAAATATTCAACTCGTCACGTAAAATTAGCGATATCTAATCATCCATATTAAATCTCACTAACACATACAAATTCATAGCCGACTGTGTATGTATGTGAAAAGTTTATATGCAGCAATTAGTCGTAAGTTCAATCCCAATGACAGTCTTTGTTATTTTTACAGGCATTCCATGTTCCTAACGTGCATACTCGTAAACTAGTAAACTACTAGTAAAATCAATTAAAGACTAAAAAGTAGAAAATTATTTGTATGTAAAAAAATATGAAAAAAAAACAAACTCTTATTTAATGTACTAAAAAGTAATCAATTTTTTTTTCACCAAGCCGTCTATATGTGACTATAAAGAAAAACTCGGGGCGCTCAAAATTTAGACATGTAATCTTTAATTTCCATAAATCCGTTGAGATATCAACTGTATTTAATTGACTGTAAAACGACCTTAGATTTCCTAAATAAAGATTTTGAAACTGAGTTTAAACGGGCGATAATCATCTTTTCTCTGATTAATGTTGTGCCAAACCCTCAATCCGTGAAGGTATTTGAGGCACCTTAACCCGTAAACCTGGGTCATTTTCGTTGTGGCACTACCAAACCAACAATTGTCAATGAAAAAAAAAAACTGAAAAAATTCACCGTCAATTTCAAGCCGTACTTCTCAAGGAAAAATAGGGTTTTTTTCTTTATTTTAAATATTTTTTTCATTAAATATTAAGCAACCGGCGAAGAAAATGATTTTGGGCAGGACAAAAAGGACCCACGTTCACGGATTGAGGGTTAAATACGGTTAATAAAAATGAATTGATCGAATTTGTTGAACATTTAAAAAGTTGAGCGCCCTAAGCTTTTATTTATAGTCACATATAGATGACTTGGTAAAAAAAATTATGTTCTACTTTTTAGTACATTAAATAAAAGCTTGTTTGAAAAAAAAATGTTTACATATAAATTACATTTTGATTTCCTTATTTTTAATATTATACAAGATATTTTTTTTCGTAGTTTTAGTTAGCAGGTCGCTAAGTATCTTTCAAAATTATTGTGTGATTTTTGTAGTCAAAATATACCGAAATAAATCAAATGAAATCCCGAAATATTAATTTTCATTGCGTTCCAACGATGCAAACTTCAACTTCTTGTACTTATAAACTTTTACCTCATTAACTGAAGAGAGAACCTTTCGGAAAACGTTCGTAAGCATTCAAAAACTTCAACGAATCATACGAAGACATTTCTTTTACGGTTTATTTGTTGAACAATTATTTGATACAATTTTTGAGCATTGTTATTATTATCAAAAATGAATGTCTTCAACAACTTCAATGTCAACGATTCATGCTGTCATTAAAACGACGTCCATTCTCAAAGGGTAAGCAATAATTAATCCTTCATCGGTATTGCGTGGTGCAGTAACTTTAAGAAGGGAGATTCCTTTGTAAGGCAAAGAAGAGATTGTGGCCGCAAATGAACTGCTCGAGGGAGCTGAGGGACTACTTTATGGCCCCGGAATCGCAGACCAATCGGCAGGTCATTTTGTTACGAAATTGTTGAGACTTGAAGCTTTAAGGGGGTAAATACCTTTAGGCGAGGAAAAAAATGCCGATTTGCATAATTTTTTTTTAAACGAAATATTCCTTCACCATTTTTGAGACTTAATGTATGTTTTATTATTATTTTTGGCTGTTACATGGTATTTTTTATCTATTAATATTTAGAAAATGGCGGAGGTATAGCAGAGTCTTCTAAACAGCATTTTCAAAACTAGCGTGACGTAGCTAAAAAACTAATCGACCGATTCTAATGAAATTAGGTATCAATCTTTCTAACCTCATCGTTTAAAACATGACCCTAAATGTTTTTGAAAATAAAAAAGGTATTTTTCGTTGCAAAATGTAGCCGTTTTTTCGCGATTCCTGAAAACTACTTTTTCGTGAACCTCGTACAAGATAACTCAAAAACGACTCGATCCATCATGTTGAAATTTTGCACACTTTTAGATAACATGATTACCGTCCATGTGAACCTTAAGTTCCTCGAAATTACTTTCAAAAACGACTTTTTTATTAACAAACACTATAGGACAAAATTTCATGAAATGTATAACGTTTTTTCAAACTTCCTTTTTTCGAATTGTCACTTTCTTTGGGTTTTTAAGGTTCACATAGAGGGTGTGGGCTTTAGAAACTTAAAACTTCTCGGCTCTGATGTTTCAGATCAATGCCGTACAGCCACGATATTTAAACACTTTTAAAAAATCGATAAATTGAAAGATGCACGTAAAACTTTAATGTACATAAAGTTTGAATTATGTAGAAGAAATAGTTACGACGTAAAAAAATCAGCAAGGAGTCAATGCGTAACAAAAGCCCTACTTTACTAAAAAGAATCACATCTATTGCAATTTTCAATTTGTTTTCATAAAATGTTTGGGTAATACTCTTGAGATATGATAGTTTAAGGGAAAAAATAGTTCCATAGTGGAAAATAGTTTAAGGGAAAAAATATCTCCAGGTCCGAGTCTAGTCTGTACTTACAAAAGCGTAGCCTTAAGCACCGTTAGAAGGCAGGCCAATCGCCTTGGCGGCCAACAAAGTATAGTGATTTTGGCTTAAAGTTGCGCTTGGTTTTTGACCCCGAGTGACCCTGGAGAGTTAAAGATAAATGTATCTATCCATTCATTAGGTTGTCCCAACTTCCAATTTGCCTTAGGCAATCGATAAAACTTGCATTTACTATTCCTTCCGGTATTTTTGCAGTTTATTACACAACTGTAGTGGCCAACTTTCACTAAAACAATATTTCAAATTTGATCGCAAAAATCTCGTATTCATACAGATTTGAGCTATGAGACGAACTTTTACGAGATAATAGATTCTTTCGCGGAAAGAAAAGCTCGACGTGTAAAGCTGTAGCAAGAATAGATAGTGAAATTTGCTGGGTCCTAAAGATTAAAGGTGTGTGTACAGTCTGGCTTGTGCGTTGTCTAGACTTGTACGTATTCTATATTAATGTCACACACAAAAAGAAATTATTGGCAAATAGGTTATAAAGAGCGCAAATTTATTTAAGGTTTCTTATTCTCCCGGTCACAAAAAAACACCACCCACCATACTTTTTTTGTGAGTTTTTAAACATCATTTATCTCAAATACTGGAGTGGAGGGGCGCCAGTGTCAAATTACAAAGAAATATAGTAGGAAAAATATAAAAATGCGTTGGTTTGTGTTATAAAAAAGTAATGGTTTAACCCTGTGAAGCAAACATTTTTCTTTACGTGCAACTGGCTTGAAATTTTGTACTGGGGGGTTTTCGGGGTCGCTGACTACGAATCTGCACTCAAAATTCAGAAATTCAAGATGGCGAATCCAATATGGCGGACAATAAATGCAAAACGTCGTTTGATACCGAAAGTTGGTACTGGGGGGTTTTCAGAGTCGCTGATTACGAATCTGCACTCAAAATTCGGGAATTCAAGATCGCGAATCCAATATGGCGGACCTTAAATGCAAAACGTCGTTTGATACCGAAAGATGGTACTGGGGGTTTTCGGGGTCGCTGATTACGAATCTGCACTCAAAATTCGAGAATTCAAGATGGCGGATTCAATATGGCGGACCATAAATGCAAAAATGGAAAAAATCCTATAGTTTTTGCCATTTACAGCCTCCATATTGGATCCGTCATTTTCAATTTGACGGTTCAGACTTCGGGTTCGTATTCAGTGGATAAAAAACCAAGTTTTTGCCTATTTTTTTGGTTATGGTTTACCTGCTAGATTATTCGTAATCAGATTTATTATGTAAAAAGTTCGTTTTTTTGCACTTTCGTTATTGATGACACCCGCTACGTGAAAAAGAAAAATTCAATAGGTATGTTTTAATAGTCATTGAAGTCCTAGGAACCTTGAAACGCATTTACAACCGCCGTATTTAATTTAAAAACACTTTTGAATCGTCAAAATCTGAATTGAATTAGGTGTAACACCAGTGTTACACTATGCCGCAAAGGATTAAGGGACTATACCAGTGTGACACTTTCAAAAAATCGATTTTTTGCCCTTTTCGACAGTTTATTCTTTCAAGAATATCATTATCGTTTATATCATCTATATCAATATCATTTTATCTTGCAAAAATCGATAGTTCAATCTTTAAGGGGTTACCCCCACTTGCGATTTTGAAGAAATCGATTTTTTTTTATTGCATTTTTTTGAAGTGCAATTTGAAGTGCAGTTTTTTTTTGATGCCCGGAATAGATGACTCTATGTAAATTTACAAAAAAAAAAAATTTTCTTCGTGTAAACTGAAATTGAAACTTTAAACGCGTTTTTCTCAAAATGGCATTTCTGAAGTCGGTGACCAAGATTACTCGAACACTAATGAACCGATCTTCTTGAAATTTTGCAGGCTTATTTAATACATAAAAATGTAGTCTTTAATCGTTCGATTTTTTTCCGTTAAAATCGAACCATTAACTTTGACCGTCCGCCATTTTGTGAAAAATGAATATTTTTTTAAAATCCTTCGATTAAAGACTAGTTTATACTTATATTTGACTAAATCCATCCGCATTTTTTTTTTTCAGATGATCCACTTCGCCGAAATGTTGGTCACCGCAAACCGTGTATATAAAAACATTATTTCATTGACGGCCATTTGCCACTAAACAATGTAATATTTTTCAATAAAAAAATTACTGAAAGTTCTTCAAGATGTGTTCTTCAAGATGGTATATTGATCGATTAAAAAAGTTTTGTAGTTTTCTTTAAAAAAATTCATGAAAAAAAGCCTTTTTTTGCGCTACAAGTGGGGGTAACGCCTTAAACGCGTTTTTCTCGAAATGAGATTTTTCAAATTTGCTGACATTGTAACTCAAAGAGCAATTATCCGATTGACTTGAAATTTGAACTGAGTACTCTTGAATATATTTACTCTACAATGACGTAGGATATTTTTGATTGG
Organism: Ophion slaviceki; assembly: GCA_944452715.1. Taxonomy (NCBI): domain Eukaryota; kingdom Metazoa; phylum Arthropoda; class Insecta; order Hymenoptera; family Ichneumonidae; genus Ophion; species Ophion slaviceki. Next base: position 22,579,517 of record OX101792.1, read on the forward strand.
CTGAAAATTGACGATTTGGCATTGAAAAAAAAAACGACCACTTTAAAGGCAAGAAAACAGACTTTTTTCATAACTACGCCATTTTGTTAGATTTTGATATTTTTCGAAAATCCTACGTCATTGTACAGGAAATACCTTCCAGTTTAACGACATTTTTTCCTTTTTCGGTTTCAGCTACTCAATCGGCCGGAATCATGTCAGCAGTGGAGGAATTTTTTTTGGCGCCTCCGAAGGCAGCGCCTGAGTCGCTTGGATCTCAATATTTATCTATGAAAAAATTGTGTAATATAGGTCAAATATAGCCATATATATTCTTAATTTTCCGAAACATTTAATCGAGTACTTTTCGTCCAAAAAATTCCCGGTCACCCAAATGTTCAGCGTTCCCACTGGTACAGCCCCTCATGAATTTTTAACGTCTTAATTTTGTGAATTCGTCCAAGGGCTTACAGCCAATGGAAAGTGGATCAGCGACTGAAAAGCCTCCGCTCGGGACCGCGTGCGTTTTGAAATTATTGCTTCGCCTTACTTTTATGATCTCACGTCAGACCTAGACCCCCATGTAATAAAAAATAAGACTCGTTCCCCCTTTCCAAATCGTCTCACGTAACAAACGAGCCCCCCAGGCCGTCCGAGTGCGTCGCCAGGCCAAACATCGCCCGCCTGCATTTACCTGATGTAAATGATGACATTATTGGTCGATATTCTTTTCCATCCTCGCGGTTCGCATACACTCGTGGCTTTGATCCCCGGATATTGATGGGATCGATAATGCTGACGGCGATTATTGGGATCGGCGTCGTTAACGAGCAAGCAAGTGACGCCGTTGCTTTGCCGAACGACGACTTGATCGACGTTGCGCGAAGGCTGTCCGGGGAAAACACTCGCGTTATCACTGGACAGTCCGACTTGGCACTCGTTGAGGCTGTCGAGTATGCTGGGGCTGCTTCGTCCGCTGGCCTCGCTGCTATTGCTACTATTGCTACTATTGCTAACGCAGGACGACTCGACGATGTCCAAAGAGGCGGAGTGACAGCGGCGCAGCTGTGCGCGAATCACGTCGGCGTTGACGTCGCGAGCGGGCCCGTCGACGAGATCGTTGTCGTCGAGGCCGAGGCTGGGAACGCGATGTGTTTTGGAATCGGGGATGGGATTGCGCCTCGAGTAGGTGGCCCGGGTGTATTCGTTGACGGAGAACGTCGAGGCAACGTTCGACGACGGCGACGAGGAGGAAGATGAGGCGGAGGATGACGATGACGACGACGACGAGGAGGAGGAGGAAGATGAGGAAGATTGAGGATCGAGTGGAACGTTGGCAAGATCAACGGCGATCGCGCAATTTCGGGGATGCGCAATGGCGTCGTTGTAGATATTGCTCGATGGTGGCGCTGCTCGAGTTAAACTCGCCAAAGCCGTCACCCGACGCATCGTCGTTTCCGAGTCTCTCGAGTCTTTGTCACTTTCCTCGTTTTGGGACGAGGCAACGCCAGCGTTACCGCCCAGGCGAGGCTTCGATCCTCGCCCGGTCAATCCCAAACACGACGAATCGTCGTCGCCCTTGACGCGCCCTCTTCGACCCCCGTCGACGGCCATCTCGGCCTCGTCGTCAACGCAGCAACCGTCGTCAGCCTCGTCCAACGACGAGAGCCGAGCATCCTCGTCCTCGCGACGCCTCGTCGCGAATGGCCGACGCGACTCGATCTCGCGGCGAGTCACGGCCGGTATTAGGAGACCTCCAGCTGACGATTTTCCAATCGCACGACGGCCGATCGACGTCGCCGAGCCGACCTGCGGCTCCACGTCCAACGATCCTCGCTCCACGAATGCCGCGCGGGAAACGACCGCGGCGTCGGCATTTTCGGTACTTATGGACGACTGGTACAGCAACTTGTCGCACGGCCCGTAAACGAACAGTCCGGAATTTCTCGGCGGGTTCGCCGATCGCTCGGCGAGACGATCGTCCCGCGCATGCTGCTCCTGATGGCGATGGACCTCGTGGTGCTGGTAAACGCCACGATTCGGGGACACTGCGCGAGATGCTGGATCCTCAGGCTTGCCGGCCATCATACAGGTCCAGCAGGGCAGGGCGCCACGACACCGACATCACGGGAACACACGGCGATCTCGTCCGAGACTCCACTAACCTCTGCTGCATCCTCTAAACACGGAAATTAGAGAGTTAGTCGCGGTTGATTCGGTGTCGCCGGTAACGGGGGAACGAAATCGCGAATGACGCTCAAGTTTGGAAAGTTCGAATGCAACGATAGTGATTTTTGCTTTGGTTCGAACATTTCCGGTGGCAGATGGAAGCCAGAGTTGGGCGTAATTCTATTTAAGGGGTACCCCCACTTGCGATTTTGAAAAAATCGTTTTTTTTTTATTGCATTTTTTTGAAGTATAAGTATCCGGGCTCATACGGAAGTATGAGCCCGGAATAGATGACTCTATGTGAGTTTACGAAAAACAATGTTTTCTTCGTGTAAACTGAAATTGAAACTTTAAACGCGTTTTTCTCAAAATGGCATTTCTGAAGTCGGTGGCCAAGATTACGCGAACACTAATGAACCGATCTTCTTGAAATTTTGCAGGCTTATTTAATACATAAAAATGTAGTCTTTAAGGTAGTTCCTCCGCGAAAATCTCAACCAAAAGTTTACATACCATGTTCATGTTTAAAAGATTGATAATTGGTTTAATTAGTAATAAATAAAATTAAAAACTACGCAATATTGACTCGGTATTAGTAGATAATACGATGGATATCATTTATTGCCGTAAAATATATTTTATATTGTGTTTTTGATCTACCATTGCCAGTAAACTTTTTGCCGGGACTGTCCAGGCTTTGCCCCAATTGTTTTTTTTCCAGGCTTTGCCAGGCTTTGCACCAAAATTGTGAGGGCTTTTCATGGTTATATCTTGGAAACTAGATGGTGAATCATTCTCATTTTTTTTCACATTATTCGTAATATCTTACTCTAGCTTATCCTCGTTTTTTATCAATTTCTTAATTTTAGTTTTGACGGTAAAATTAATGATGTTCTGTTTGGCCATCATAACGCATTTGTTGCGTGTAAACCAAGCCAACTTTAAGTGTAAATATCTCAGGTTTGGGGTGGTCAAACTTATTCAAATTGCACAGATGTTTGGATAATGTATTGAATAACATATATGTCAAATTTTAACCATTTCTTAATTCGACTCTTCTGTGGAGGTACTACCTTAATCGTTCGATTTTTTTTTCGAAAAAAATGGCCGTTTTATAGTCAAAAAACGGCCGTTTTTTTTTTCGTTAAAATCGAACCATTTACTTTGACTGTCCGCCATTTTGTGAAAAATGAATATTTTTTAAAATCCTTCGATTAAAGACTAGTTTATACTTATATTTGACTAAATCCATCCGCATTTTTTTTTCAGATGATCCACTTCGCCGCAATGTTGGTCACCGCAAACCGTGTATATAAAAACATTATTTCATTGGCGGCCATTTGCCACTAAACAATGTAATATCTTTCAATAAAAAAATTACTGAAAGTTCTTCAAGATGAGTTCTTTAAGATGGTATATGGATCGATTAAAAAAGTTTTGTAGTTTTCTTTAAAAAAATTCATGAAAAAGGCCTTTTTTGCGCTACACGTGGGGGTAACGCCTTAATACGAATACGAATTTATTCACATCGTGATTTTTATGTGAATGTAAATACACATTTATTCATACTTCACTTATTTGTATTCACATGCATGCGGAAAAATACAAAATCTGTGAATGCAAATGTATTCACAAACAATTGTAAATACGAAAAAAAATCACAATAAGTTGTGAATTTTTTCCGTATTTTTGAGACAAATTAAAATCAAATTCACAATGATTAGATTAAAATTGACACAAGAAGTGAGTTCTTACTTGTTGAGTCGAACACAATGTTTTCTCTAAAAATACGTAAGGACTCACTTGTGGTGTCAATTTTAATATAATTGTCGTGAATTCGATTTTAATTTTCTTCAACTTGAGGAAATTCACAACTCATTTTTTGAATTTTTTCATATTTATAATGTAATATTAGAAACTCACAACTTTTTTGCAAACATTTCTTTGCCTCGACGCAATGTTTTCTCTCAAAATACGTAAGAACTTACTTTTGGTGTAAATTTTAATCTAATTACTGTGAATTTGATTTTAATTTGTCTTAAATACGAAAAAAGATCACCACTTATTTTGTGAATTTTTTTGTATTTACAATTATTTGTGAATACATTTGCATTCACAGATTTTGATGTGAATTTTTTTTAATTCACAGGATTTATTGTAAATATTCTCATTTTTGTGAATAGTCACAATTTTTTCTGCGAATTTAATTGTACGTTCAGAATATTTGTGAATACAATTGTATTTGTATACATGCATTCACAAGTGTGAATACGAATTTATTTGTATTCGTATTTACAATAAGTAAAGTATGAATAAATTTGTATTTATATTCACATTAAAATCACGATGTGAATAAATTCGTATTCGTATTTACAAATAGAATTACGCCCAACTCTGATTAAAGCTACGAAAATCACGAAAACATTTTTTGGGATTCTTTTTTGGTCATCTTATAAGAAATCTGCAGAATATGATTTTGGATAATACTGAAGATAATGAATTAATAAGAATTTTCGTTACGTTCCAACGATGCAAACTTCAGCCCGGTCGGCATGGTAGGTCTAACTTTCAGACTGGGTCAGGGACGATCGCTGTTCTGAGATTGGGGAAGGGACATGTACCGGGACGTTTGCTTACTTTGAACTTGTAACGGGACTGACGTGAAAAATTAATGATGGTGAAGCATCATTGGAATGCAAGGGAAGTTTGTTTTCTTCTATTTGGGCACATTGTCTCGACTGTTTGCGATGCGAAAATTACCCAAATGGGTTTTCTTATGCTCAGTAGCGATCCACGATCTTTAGGCAGACCTTTGGGCGAGGTAATTTTGATTTTTTTCAGGAGAGATTTGTTTATTATTTTTTAGACTTTGGAGCCGTACGCAAATTACGTGATGCAATTGGGGGGTTCAGCCAGGCGTTACAGTCAAGGTTTACGTTACGTCACGATTTTATAACTGCCAGAAGTAGCAAAATTTCTGCATTTCCAAGTTTTTAATTTAAACCTCGCGTGCAATTTTACCGTGGACAGTCCACAGCTTTCTATACGCAATGTCAGTTAAGGGGGAAAGTCACTGTGCAGAACTTGCACAATAGCTTCCCCACATCCCCCAAGCAAAATTTGGAGTAATTTTTTAAAAATAATTCTTGAAAGTACATGTATTGAAAAATATGTTGGAAACATTTTTATTCACAAGTCCGAAAATTGACGGAGTTATAGGCACTTTAGTGAGAACAGGTAGCGCGACCGGTTAGCGCCCTCAGTCCCTACAGGTGTGGCATCATTTACAATAGATAAAGTATAGGCTCTTATTATTTTGTGAATTATCATGAAGATGAAAAACCGTCATATCGCCCGCGACTAGATACTTCAATGTAAGTATCAATATTCTAGAAAAAATCGTAACTTCATATCGAGAAACACGGAACGAAAACTTCGAACGCGTTTTTCTCGAAACTAGTTTTTTCGACCGTGTCCGAGCGAACACTTAAAAACTTACCAACCGATTTTCAATTTTTTAAAAAACATTTTTGTAATCGCAGTGACTAAGGCTGTACGTATCCGCGTTTTTAACATTTGATAATTACTATTTTTAAAGACTGCTTGAATACAGAAAAAGGGCCTTGAAAATAGAAAAAAATGTTCGAACTGTCGGCATTTTGTAAAAAAAACCAAAATAATAAAACGGCTACGCATAACGATAGCTACATTTGTATAGATATTGATAAATTGGTGACTTTTAATTTACAAAAAACCTTTCATAAAGATATCGATGGGACAATAAAGAGAATGTTTTTTTTCGTCGTCCAATCGGTTGATTTTCAAGATTTTGTCATAAAAATTGGTATAAAACTAGATGAATATATACTTCGTAAAATGAGTATAAACCCGATCCTTTCATAATTAGTTATGTCTATGAAAAAAATCGCATTTATTGACGACAAAGCACCCGTTACGTAACGGAATAGGGGGGGGGGGGGAAGCGTTACGGTCCCGTTACGTGGGAGGAGGGGGGGCGGGGGTAAAAAATTGGGAAATTTTGCGTTACGTAATTTGTGTACGCCCCCTTGCATCGTTGGAATGCAACGAAAGTTTGTTTTCTTCTGTTTGGGCACATTGTCTCGACTGTTTGCGATGCCAGAATTACCCAAATGAGTTTTCGTATTCTCAGTAACGATTCGTGATCTTCAGGAGGACTTTTGGGCGAGGTAAAAATTTGCTGATTTTCGTGATTTTTTTCCAGGAGAAATTTCTTTATTATCTTTTAGACTTTGGGTATGTGTTATTCTACTTTTGGGTGTTACGTGGTATTTTTTAAATCTGTAAAAATGGAAGAATCTTTCTAAACTGCATATTCAAAACTGGCGTGACGTATTGCTAAAAAAACTAATCAACCTATTCTGATGAAATTTGGTATAAATCTTTCTAACCATACTTATTATTTTTATTCTAGCCTAAATGTTTTTAAAAATTTCTTAAAAAGTATTTTTTGTTGCAAAATGTAGTCATTTTTTCGGAAAATTAAATCTTTTTGATTCGAAGCGTACCATTTCATCGATTTTCAACATTTCTCATTTTTTCACGCTCTTCTAAAATGCATTTTTACAGCGTGGCGTATAGCTAAATAACTAATCGACCGATTCTGATGAAATTTGGTGGAAATCTTTTTAACCTTATTGTCTAAAACGTGACTCTAAATTTTTTTGAAAATAAAAAAAAGGATTTTTTGATTGCAAAATGTAGCCATTATTTTTCGGGAAATGCAGTCTTTGTGTTTCAAAGCGTACCATATCATCGATTTACGTTATTTCCCACTTTTTCTTGGTTCACACTCTGCGTATATATGTTAATGAAAAAAAAATCTTTGTTGGTTTCTTTTCAAATTACTCCCGCCAACGCTACGTGTCACGCCGCATGACAACATCCGCCGCAACCCCATTAGAAGACCGTACCATACCTCCGCCATTTTTAAAGATTAACAAAAAAAAATGATAACCATGTAACAGCCAAAAGTAATAATAAAACAGACCCTAAGTCGCGAAAATGGTGAAGAAATGTTTCCTTTAAAAAAAAACATCAATTTTTTCCTCGCCCAAAAGTATCTTCTCCCGTAACATATGAAAAAAAAATATAGATCACAATAAAAAAGAATAAAATGAAAACAAAATGAAAAAACTTTCGTTGCATTATAACAAATTATGGAGAAAGATTTAAGAATTATCGTATTCGCCAGTAAAGTAGTAACAGACAATAAAAATACTATTGATGTTTGCATCATTGGAAGGCAACGGAAATTCTGTTTATTTCGTTTATTCGCCATTTTTATTGTGATCCAAAATATTTTTCTATAGCATTCGGCTGAAGGTCTCTACTGAGAATCTTAAAAAAAAAGTTTAGCGTAGCTTCGATCTAGCAAAAAAAAGATTGGCAATCAGATGGCCAAAAAAAATCGTTGCATTCCAACGGTGCAAACTTCAATATCGTCGATGAAATATAAAAAGAGAAAGGGGAAAGAGGGAGAGAGAGCAGGAGACAGAGAAAGTTTCATACAATCTCACTGATCCTACCAATTCGTGGGAAATTCAATTTCAACCGTACTTTGATTTGACTGCTCGTGTGTTGGAAATGATGACGTTGTAGTTTGCATCGATTTTTTGTTCATTTTTCATTTCTTTATCTTCATCACTATCCAAACCCGTTTTTTTATTAAGGTTGTAAATCTCTAATAAAAAATACGTAAAAATGTTTGAGTGTTCTTCACATTGTAAATCGGCAAACAAAAATTGACCAATTGACCGCTGGAACTGCATTTCAACGATGCAAACTTCAACATCATTGGAAATGGAATCCTCTTGTCTAAAAATTTGTCGAAGTTACAGTGCGTGCAAAGAAAATCACACACATTCATCTCAACATCTCGTTTCATGTGGAAAGTTTCTCTCAAAAACCTTTAACAATGAAGGTAATTATAATTTGACAATATTTGTGATATTTTTACGCCTCCTTTTCGCAGATCATGAAATGAGATATGGACCATTTAAAAAGAAAAAAATTAACCTTCCGATATTCCTTCGCAAAACAGTGCGATAAAATATAGGAACACGAACAGGAAACGTCGCTACGTGAAACGGTAGGCTGTCAGATCCCAGACACGTCATACTCGAAAATGACATACTTCCCAAAAGTTATAACCCGGAAATGTTATGTTCCCATGGTATAAAGTTTGCGTCGTTAGAACGCAACAACGGTTTTTTTCAGTTGGCCTACTTTTTTTGCTGGCTTGGGCTACAATGATAATCACTCAAACGTTTTTCAGGATCCTCATCGGAGATCTAAACGATGTTGAAGTTAGCATCGTTGGAATGCAACGAAAATTCTTTTTAATATTCTTATTTCCATTGTAATCCAAAATCATATTTTGCAAATTTAGTTAGTAGATCGCTAAGTAAGAATCCTAAAAAATCTTTGCGTGATTTCCGCAGCTCAAATTTGCCCGAGGAAAATTCGGAAAGTAAGAAAAAGTGATTTTTTCAAAAATGAATAGCGAACTTCTTTTTTTTAAATATAATTATATACGTAACATCATACGTCTAACGAATTCAAATTGATTCATAAAGGTTTTAAATTGTGTACTTCATATTGGAGTGAAGTTTGCATCGTTGAAATGCAATGAAAACGTTTATTTTTCAATTGCTCGAATTTCTTTTTCCAAACCTTCGGTACGAAAATCCCCCAATCATTTAAGTGTTTAGAGATTTCGAGATTTAGAATAATCCTCATCACATAAATTGCTTACTTAGAGATCTACAATATTAATCTGCAAAAAAGGTTTTCTAGTATATCAAAAATGAGAAAATGAAAATATAAAAAAGAATTTTCGTTGCATTCCAACGATACAAACTTAAAGCCCATCGATCTACAACGTAAATCTGCGAGAAGACATTTTGAATTATGATGAAAATAAATAAACGAGATTTTTTTTTAGTTTTCTTTGGATTTCATCCGTGCAAATTTCAACATCGTTTCCCTAAATGTCACCATACGGAAAGTTGTTTGGCACATTAACGTCATGACACATTTTGCTGTCGACAGATGGCACTCATAACGTCTTCCAATGGAGTGAATGAATTGGTTTTTGGATTGTTCGTCAGTGTAATACGTTATTATTGTTGCATTGACAATGGTTATTCTCGTTTCATTGACAAGTAATCTAAATACGTTAAAAATAGTACCCTATACGTTGAAGTTTATGAACGGTACGCCAATGACAATATTCATTCAACTGGGAGATGTCATTAGTGTCATCTTTTGACAGCAAAATCTGTCTGGACATTAATTAAACGGCAGAATTTTCCATATGGTCACACGTTGGTAACATAACATTTCTGAGTTACGAGTTTTCGGAAGCATGTCATTTCTGCAGTATGACATTTCTGGATTCTGACATTTTACTTGCGTGAGAACATTAAAAAGAAACACGTTTTTCCCACACGTCGTAGGGCATCATTCGTTGAACGCGATTTTCACCGAAAAAACGCGACGAAAGTGATAGGGTCCCAAATGTGGGGCGACCCGGATTTTTCTTAAGGAGGTACACCAGCTTCATACAATGTTGCCATGCTAAACCATGGTAAAATTTCAAAATGGTGATAGATCAACAAAATTTGGTGAATATATTCTTTAGTATTATATATGTCAATACAATTTTTTTCAGATTTTTTCATTGTGCCGTTATCGAGTAATTGAACATTGAAGTTCACGTGTATAAGCATAGCGTTTTTATAGATATAGGTATATATTCCGGGTATAAGAATAAACGCTTGTGAATTATTTGTAAGAAAACGGCACAACCAAAAAATCTGAAAAAATTTGTATCTACATGAATAATACTAAAGAATATATTCACCAAATTTTATTGATCTATCACCATTTTGCTGAAGCTGGTGTACCTCCTTAACGCAGATCCGTTGTAACTTTTACTTCGAATTTTCCGTAAATCGCAATTATTTTCGGAAAATAGAATTTTTAAATGAAGACAAATAAGCACAGTTTCTCATGAAGAATGTTGAATTGCGCTGGTATTTTAATGCCAATGACCACAGCGGTCTGATGATTTACCACTAAAACTTTTGTTTTAAGGGCTTACTCCTGGTTGAATTTTTTTTAAATATCGATTTTTGGTTTTCGACGCATTCTCAAAATATAACATTTCAAAAATTTTCTCTGGCAATTTCCAGTCGATTTGGTCGAAAATAAGAGCGTGTGGGCGTTTATAGGTAGGTTCCGCGAACCGGCGATCTTTAATCTTTTAATCATTGGACCATGTGACAGGTAAGAAAAATCGAAAAAAATTGTTTGCACAAATTACAAAAAAATTGTGCATCTTATATGGACCTAACATAGCAGAATAATGGTGAGTAAACATTTTTTTTCTGCAAATCGTACCCGAACTATTAAACGCGATTTCCTCAAAACTGTATTTTTCAAAATGGCTTCCATGATATCTCAAAAACGATTGAACGAATTTCGCTCAAACTTTTATGGTAAAGTGAGCACAACTTTTGAATAACACAATATTTTTCAAATTCCCTACGTACTTCTCTAGGTATTCTAATGTAGATGGACGAGAATTTTTGTCTTTTGTTCTAGGTAAAAAATTGTGGATACTAAATGTCACGTCGCGGAGCGCTTAAAAAAAAAGATAACAAAATAAAATATTAGTAGTCGGCCATTTTGTACGTCGAAAAAAAAATATTTTTTCTAACAGCTTAATATCCATACTAAGTAGATGTGTAATTAATTTCATGAGTGAATCATTTTTTCATACGAAAAAAAATTGTTAAATTCGCACATGATTTTGTACCCGTTACTGTGGCCAAACCCGTTAAGCATCGAAAAATAAATCGCTAAAATCAGCTATTTTTCGAACCCCTAGGTAGGAATTGACGATGAAAAAAGGGCTCGCCAAGCTCTGAAACAAGGCTCACATTTTTTAATTCTGGCTGAGCACCAGCCTGATTTCAGGCCTAGCTGAACCTCTGAATGATAACGCGGTTTCAGGCTCTTGCACACAAGCTTGACCAAACGCTGGTAGAAAAGCCTATACTGAGCCTGAAACGATGAAACAACAAGGTTCAAAACGAGCCTTAATGAAGCCTTCACGAGCATTTATGACCAGGCTTATCCCAAACTCTTCTCGAGGCTATATGAGGCCTGTTTTTAGATTTCTATATTCTACATTGGGGTAAATTTAATAAATTTGTGAAGTATTAATTTTATTTATTATATATATTTACTATTCGTTATTTGTTATAAAATATATATAAAAAATATTTTAAAATAATACTTTATTTTATTTGTTGTTTATGGGACACGTAATACACAGAGTGTACGCAAACTCCAGAGAGTGAGTATATACGAAATCTGTGTGTGACGAGAAAAAAACTTTTTTGTGTACCTCATAAATATCGATAAGAGAATATGTTTAAATGTTCCGAGCTGCCTCCTTCGCTTTCGTTTTTCGTGCCTTCGCACCCGACAAATTTATTGCTAATTTTTTTTTTCATACAACTACAGAAAAAATATTATTTCAAATTTATTTTATTTTATCACAACCTGAAACAAGCCTGCATCCAGCCTTGATTTTTTAGCCTTAAAATTCACCGGCAGAATAAAGCTTGAAATAACCCTGAGTTTAGGCTAAGCAGCCAGTCTTGGTTCCAGGCTGCTCCAAACGATGCAATGAAACCTGGCCCAGGTCTGTCTTACTCAGGCTCGGTGAAACAAGGCTCGCACAAGTTTGTTTCCATCGTCAGCCTTTTGATTTCCTACCTGGGCCGTTACACTGTGGTGATCCCGTAAAAATTCGAATGCCACCAATCTATTACTTTCGTCGCGCATCGGTTCTACGGATGAGATGAATGCATGAAAGCAGGGGGCGTTCGTCGCGCTCTACAGTACGGAGTGCGCCACTTTCGAACATTGAAAGCAACAAACCAGTTGCACCCGTTACCGTTGGTATGAACATGGGGCAAAAAAACGAAGGGAAGCTCGCTCTCGAGGCCCACATTGATGTGTGAACTATTTTTCTTGCCCCGTCGCCACACGAGTGCTTTCTCTGACCTCATGTGGGAATCAAGCTCCACACCAGCTCTTTGGAGGTGCACCATCGCGTTCGCCGACTAATTTTTCGTCCGAGAGTCGTCTAAACACGCGCGCGCGCGCGTGTTCGTACATACTACACACGTTCACTCACGGTCAATGAACGATCGACGAGTTGGAGGCGCTTGTGGCCCTCGTGCTTGCGATGCCTCTCACTACCTACACGTGCGTCACTGCGATATTCAAGTTATTCAACATATTCAACATTTCGACCGATACCCCGATTTCCCGTAACCGCGCGCCTTTTAAGGGGGTATGTCTCTCTGGAAACTTCAAAAAATCGTTTTTCGCATATTGCTATAGTGTGAACTTTCAAGAATATTTCAAGAGCAACCGGACCCTGAAATTCTGAAGTTGACGGAGTTACACCTATTTTGGTGGAATGGTCGAGTTTACCGCGATCCGTCGAGTTTGAACGCGATTATCTCGAAACTACATATCTTCCCAGGTAAGAAATCAAAAGGCTGACGATGGAAACAAACTTGTGCGAGCCTTGTTTCACCGAGCCTGAGTGAGACAGACCTGGGCCAGGTTTCATTGCATCGTTTGGAATAGCCTGGAACCAAGACTGGCTGCTTAGCCTAAACTCAGGGTTATTTCAAGCTTTATTCAGCCGGTGAATTTTAAGGCTAAAAAATCAAGGATGGATGCAGGCTTGTTTCAGGTTGTGATAAAATAAAATAAATTTGAAATAATATTTTTTCTGGCCTTTTATGAAAAAAAATTGAGCAATAAATTTGTCGGGTGCGAAGGCACGAAAAACGAAAGCGAAGGAGGCAGCTCGGAACATTTAAACATATTCTCTTATCGATATTTATGAGGTACACAAAAAAGTTTTTTTCTCGTCACACACAGATTTCGTATATACTCACTCTCTGGAGTTTGCGTACACTCTGTGTATTACGTGTCCCATAAACAACAAATAAAATAAAGTATTATTTTAAAATATTTTTTATATATACTTTATAACAAATAATGAATACTAAATATATATAATAAATAAAATGAATAGTTTACAAATTTATTAAATTTACCCCAATGTAGAATATAGAAAACTAAAAACAGGCCTCATATAGCCTCGAGAAGAGTTTGGGATAAGCCTGGTCATAAATGCTCGTGCAGGCTTCATTAAGGCTCGTTTTGAACCTTGTTGTTTCGTTGTTTCAGGCTTAGTATAGGCTTTTCTACCAGCGTTTGGTCAAGCTTGTGTGTAAGAGCCTGAAACCGCGTTATCATTCAGAGGTTCAGCTAGGCCTGAAATCAGGCTGGTGCTCAGCCAGAATTAAAAAATGTGAGCCTTGTTTCAGAGCTTGGCGAGCCCTTTTTTCATCGTCAATTCCTACCTGGGTTGACACGGCGGGATTGATATCCTGAGTAACTTTCACACTCTTGACTTGAATTTGCACAGTTAGCGTTCAAACAGTAATTTTCGTCTCACGACCGCATTTTTTAGTTGGATAAACCATTTGTTAATAACAATGACTTCAGCATGCTGCTTTTCAAGGGAAAATGAGGTTTTCTTTAGAGACGTCCCCATGGAAATTTATATACGCAAAAATATACTGCAAATTTGTTTTATTAATAATTGTAATATATGTGAAATGTATGCCATATATTGAAAATATATGTTGCATATATGTGCCAAATTCTAATTTTCGTAACGTCTTTATATATGAGATGTATATGCGTGGTATTACTGTATATCAATGTATCATATATCAATGATATATGTAGCATTTACCCTGCATATGTACCACATATATTTAGCATATATGTTGCATACACACTGCGTACATACCACATATATACTGCATAAATGGTACATATATGCCACATATATACAGATATCCGTAGCATATCTGTATATAGTGTTTATATGTAATAGCGTACTTTAACTGTAAGTTACGTTTTTTTAAGTTTAAGTTTTAAGTTTTATTAAGTTTAACTGTAATAGTGTTTATACATAGCATATATTTTTTGTCAGGAATATGTATCAAAAATGTATGCGTCATATATGACGCATAAATGACACATATATGAGTCATGTATTACGCATGCATTTTTGATATATTTTTCTAACAAAAAATAGATTGAAAATATATCAAATAAATATATCATTTTTGATATATTTATTTGATATATTTATATATCATTTTATATAAAATATATCATTTTTGATATATTTTTCTGACAAAAAATAGATTGAAAATATATCAAAAATATATGCGTCGTATATGCCTCATATATGCATCATATATAGTGTTTATACGTAGCATATATGTTTTGGTCAGAAAAATATATCGAAAATATATGGGTCATATATGCGTTATATATTTGGTGCATATATACTGAATATATACGTATTATTCTATTTTTCGTCACTATATATGCGACCGATATATATATATATATAGCATATATTTTCTGCATATATTTTACATACATAAATTTCCATGGGGGCGCTGTCATTTTTCGTATTTTTCGAAATTTCGAAAAGTGGATCGTGAACCTATAGCCAGTTGGATATATTTGAAGAATTTTTTTTTGTTTTCGTTTCAGATTACATTTGAGGCTGGTAGAGATCCCGCCGTTTCGGGCCTCGCCGCTGGAGGACTGCAACTCCAACTGCAGCACCACGAACACTTTGAAAGATTTTCTTCCGAAAAAATTACATTGTAACCACAAACATGTGTACAACATGCTGGGAAAAAATTAATTTATTCCAACCAATGTGTTACTGGAGAAAAATTCATCATTGAGACCCTTCAAATTGGGCTTCCGGAGAGGGATACACCGTTAAGGCGGGATATACATTTAGGCAGGAAAAATAAGCAGTATTGAGGGATTTTTTAGACTGAGAAATAATTATTCTACAATTATCGAATTTTAGGTATACATTGATAGTATATTTGAGAGGAGGTACATGAGTAAACGACGAGAAAAACAGGTAAACTTCGGGATTTTTTATCTCAAAAACTAATGTTTCGATTGGATCCGGGTTTTTTTTATTGGAAAATATGTACATTGAGGTATGTTTGGGAATTAAAAAAAAAATCGTTGACTGGAAGCGATTCAAACGCGATTATCTCGGAACATAGTTTTCAAAGTCGGTGCCAGATGTATCTCGAAAACGGCTTGTCCGATTTTGTCCAAATTTGGATAGAATATTCTTCGATAGTTTTTCTCGTTCGCCACGTAGGATTTTTTTTAAATTTTCATTTTTGACGGAATTGCGAGCGTTTTAATTTAACATTCGTTTTTCGTTCGCAATTTCCGACGATTTTGGATTGCACATACACATTGCATAAAAAAGCAATGGTTCAATCAAATGAAAAACCCCTACGTGGCGAACGAGCAAAAACTATCGAAGAATATTGTATCCAAATTTGGACAAAATCGGACAAGCCGTTTTCGAGATACATCTGGCACCGACTTTGAAAACTATGTTTCGAGATAATCGCGTTTTAATCGCTTCCAGTCAACGAATTTATTTAAAAAAATTCCTAAACATACCTCAATGTACATATTTTCCAATTTAAAAAACCCGGATCCAATCGATACATTAGTTTTTGAGATAAAAATTCCCGAAGTTTGCCTGTTTTTCTCGCCGTTTACTCAGGTACCTCCCCTTAAGTATACGAAACAATTTTTCAAAATTAACTCATCATCAAAATGCCGGAGCTGTAACAGAGTGTTTCATTTTTTCAGTTAGAACATGTATAGTTTCTATGTGATGGTAATTAAAATGAAGAAATTGGAAATTTGAGAAAATGGCAAGCATTTACAAAAAAAAATCAACATTTCACGCAACATTTCTGTAAAATGTGAATTAAAAAAGTAGTTTTTTTTTTCCAATTTTTCAAAAACAATTTTCGTCGAGTAGAATGTACCAATATTATCAATATTTCTACCAAGTTTCAACTCAATCGGCTTAACAGTTTTTGAGTAATCCTGCACGCCAATTTCAATAATGAAGTTTTGAGAAAACGCGTTTGAAGTTCACGCCCGCTTCGAATCCGAGCGGTGAGGCACAGCGTTGACGAGCTGTAACGTTTGAAGTTTTTCGAATTTCGCTTTGAAATTTTAGGAAAATATTCTACATATATAGTTCTGTCGTTTAAAGAAAAAAAAAATCTATTTTTTTATCGTTGTAAATGTATATCCCGCCTTAAGGCGGGAAACTAGTTTAGGAGTACGATTTTTTGTGATTTTTATGTTTTTTTTTTACAAGGAATGAATTAATAGAATTTATGAAAACTTTGGGAAAATTTTATACATATTTTCCAACAAATATTTCAATTTTTTTCGAAGCAAATCCTCTGATAGTATGGAACACATTGCCGCCCATCAAAGGTCGTCATCAGACTTTGCTGTTTGTGTACACTCTGGAGGCCACAGTTTTAATCGGAAATCAATACGGTGTGAAGATTACTTTAAGAACATGTTTCCCTTCTATATAAACCTAACTCTGACCCAAAAAATGAAAATTGCATTGTTTAGAGATGTTTAAACAAAAGGGTAAATTTTTGCCATTATTATATGACCTTTTTTTACTATAACAAATATACTTTAAACAATGATATTACCCCAAGTTTAGGTTCATGTAGAGCGTAATTATATAAAGAAACTAACTGTCACTTTATATAATTATAGGTTAGAAACTTTTTGAGCTAGAGTGTACACAAATTAAAAAAAAACGATGCCGAAAATACGCTTATTTTCGACTGCCTAAAGGATCCCCCTCCTTAAGCCGAAACGGGGGTTCAATATTCTTGTTTTGTTAATATACATTACGCCCCGTCGACCGGCGACATAACATATCCTATGTTCGAAAACCAAGATTTTGTCGAATTTCCGAATCCATCTTATACCAATAGCTCCCAAGTCTTCGAAAGACTTTTCTATTTCAGCTAGCAAGACGAAAATAGCGCAATCAAAACGATTACGCCGAGATTCAATCTAAAATAATCATTTTAACGATTAAGGGGCCAGGCTAGAGTGAAAACTACAAACGCCCGTTCGTCGCTCGAGGCAACTCGAATTGAAGAGGAAGGTCGAACATATGGTACAGGAATCGTAGATTGAAGGTAAACTTATGACTACAACGATAGAACTGCCAGGCAAACTTTAAACACGTTTTTTCTCGCAACGATTTTTCGACAGACATCTCGGTAATTCTTTAGATAAGTGAATTTTCCGAAAAAATGAATTTGTTTGGGTGTTTTGTTTGAACTCCGAAGAAGAGAAGAAAACTTCGAAAGAATTTTACCCGAAAGACCAAAACTCCGAAAATCTGAACACCGTTAAAATAATTCGGCTATGGAAGTTTTAAAAGTTTCAAAATTTCCAATAAATCGACGAATTATTTGAGGAATTTTTTTTATTGAGAAGTGATTTTGTGTCAATTTTAAAATTTGTCTAGACAATGTTGTACGTTCTGCATCATTTACAGTCAACTGTGTAGACTCTCGCTCGCATGATCTTGACCAACCTTGTAATTTCGGAACATTAAAATTAGGAATATTAAACCGTCGGCGTATTCAAAGTTCGGAATTTCAACCCGGCCCCCATGATCGCGAGAACCAATGACGTTGAAGTTTGCATCGTTGGAGCGCAACGAAAATGATTGTCTTTTCATTTCTCAAATTTCCTTGCGCAGATTTAAGCTACGAAAAATTTTAGGATTCTTATTCAGCGATCTAAAAAAATTATCCAAAAATAATTTTGGATAACAATGGAAATAAGAAATTTAAAAAAAATTTCGTTGCACTCCAACGATGCAAACTTCAACCACATCGAGAACCACTTGATGAATTTCCAAATTTACAGGACATACGATGAGAAACATTCATAGATCGTTGACGATCTGACTTTTTCAAAATCCATCTTAATTTTTCAATAGTCACGTCAAAATTATGACTTTCATAGATTTTATATGCTCGAGTTTCAATTCGTCGCCACGTTGTTAAAAAACATTATTAAAAAAATCGACGATCGTCAACGCCTCGTATTTATTGTAGACTTAAATAACCCGTTTGATTTTTAGATGTCAGATGGACCGTTTAAACTGCACAGTGTCCACCGCCAAACATCCCGAAAACAAATTTTCGTGATATTTTCTTTAACGCTTTCAATGTGTACCCTCGCATTAAAAAAATGCGTTTCTTTTTCACCAACCGTTTCCCCGAAAATAAAATCGCCATTTATCCACTTCCCGAGCCTCTGGACTTGAAATTTGCATCGTTGGAATGCAACGAAAATTCTTTTCAATTTCTCATTTTCATTATGATCGAAAAATCATATTTCGCAGATTTAGGCTGTAGATAGCTGAATAACATTTCTCAAGAACGTTTGCGTAATTTTCGTAGCTCAAGTTTGCCAAAAGAAATTTGCGAAAAAAAAAAGAAAAAAATCGTTGAGTTCCATCGATGTAAACTTCAACGCTATGCCTCTAGGTAGATGCATCCCCTTAATTATTATTTTGTTTACGAAACTCGATAAACCACTTTGCTAATAAACGTCCAAACAATGTTTCAATCACCCTCCTGATTCCTTCGAAATTAATTATCTTGGTAATTCTTTAGAAAGTGACTTTTCCGAAAAAATGAATTTATTTGGGTTTGTTTGTTTGGATTTTGTTTGTTTGTTTGTTTGGGCATTTATTTGTATCTGCATACAAATAAACGTCTAAACAATTTGGACTTGGGTTTTGTTTGTTTGTTTGGGCATTTATTTGTATCTGCATACAAATAAACGTCTAAACAATTTGGACTTGTGTTTTGTTTTTTGTTTGGAATTTCCTTTCCTCTTTGTATCTACATACAAATAAACGTCTAAACATTTTGGATTTGGGTTTTGTTTGTTTGTTTCGGTTCGTTTGTATGTTTGTTTATTTTGGTTTGTTTGTTTGTTGTGGCGTCTATTTGTATCTACATACGAATAAACGTCTAAACAATTTTTCAATCACCAAGATAAATAATGGAATTACCAAGATAATTAATTATCTTGGTAATTCTTTGGATAAGTGACTTTTCTGAAAAATGAATTTGTTTGGGTTTGGGTTTCGTCTGTTTGTTTGTTTGTTTGTTTGTTCGACTTTGTTCGTTTGGGTGTGTTCGTTTGGGCCCAACCGAAAGAAATTTATTTTTCGAAAAAGTCACTTATCTAAAGAATTACCATTATCTCCAACAGCCCCGATTTTCGTTTCATCACAGTAACCCCTCACGTGCACTGCCTAAGGAAATTCGCTCTGGGCACAGATTATAAGAAAAGCCAAAAGGCCGAGCCTCCTTGACGTGCGTATCGAGACTCAGCGGGCTTGGAACGCGAAAATGACAAACTTCGCGACAGCGGCGTGTAACGAGCCATCCATGTGAACGTATCAATCAGCGCGATCGGTAAACGAAACCTGTTGTCATCGCTACACGCGCGCACCTATGCCACGGCCAGCACACGATCGCCCGAGCGCACGAAGAGAAAGATGGGAAAAAGGGCGCAGAAGTTAAAAGCCAGTGAGAGAGAGAACGCGAAAGAGGGACGGATTATCGCGTACGAACGTTGGCTACGGGGATTTGCCGAGTGTGCGGTAAAGAGAGATTCATGCGGGTCGGTTGCTTTCTCGGGCGTCGCTCGTTCCTCCGTAACAATAACGACACGACACTTGTCTGGCACGTTCGAACTTCCCGACGTTCAATCGATGTCGCACACAAGCACAAACACACACAGAGAGAAACACGTACGTATGCGAGAGCACGAGGGACGTCCAAGGTCCGCACACCACGCAGCGGATCAGCCAAGTGCAACGCCGTTACGTCATCGGTGACAAACGCCGCTGATCTCGTACTTTTCGTAGCTGATTATACGCATAAAACGCAAAGACCTTACGTATCCGCGGGCCCATGACTCGTTCGTCGTGCGGCTAAGAAAGAGGAGGGGGTCGGCGATAGGGAGGGGAGGACGAGAGGGGGAAAAAAAATCACCGAAACAACACACGACGGGGCTCGCTCGAACGCGCGATGTTTCGATTCGAGTGCGAAGTGGCGGAGGGGAAACGGACCGAATTGAACATAGTCACGATCGTTTGCCCTGCGTGTATGCGCGCGCGCTCGTGTACGCGAAGGTAAAACGAGGAGAGGAGGTCGGCTCGATCGAGTACGTTGTGTAGCTTTTGTCTCGTATGTCACATAGCACGAGGTTCTCCCGCTCGCGCGTACGAGCTCTTTCGGCCCGCGGAGGGGGGCGAGAGAGAGAGAGAGGGAGTGTGCCAACTTCGTTCCCGTTTTCCCCGTTTCTGCTACGTCTTTAACGATTTATAATCGCTCGTAATAATGTTAGTGGTACAAGCCGGGTGGAATTATACGAACGAGATACTAAACCCAACCCTACCAACGCCGTTTTCACGAAATAATCGAGTTTTCTGAGATTTATCTGTCCAACGAAAAAAAATTGAATAACTGCGCCGAAAAGGTTATGTCAAGGTCCACTTGAGTTGAATGACGGCTCGGGATTTTTTTAATTCGATAAATCACGAAAAACGCATTTATAATGTAGATGTAATTAAGGGGTTAGGCCAGAGGAAAATCATGTGCGAATTTAACAATTTTTTTCGTATGATAAAAACATTCACTCGTAAAATTAATTACACATCTATGTGGTATGAATATCAAACTGTATTTTTTTTTTTCGATGTACAAAATGGCCGACTACTAATATTTTCTTTTATCTTTTTTTAGGCGCTCCGCGGCGTGACATTTAGCATCCACAATTTTTTACTCAGAACAAAAAACAAAAATTCTCGCCAATCTACATTAGAATACCTAGAGAAGTACGTACGGAATTTGAAAAATATTGTTTTATTCAAATGTTTGGTATTTGAACTTAAGAAATGAATTTTCAGTGAAAAATTTTGTTATAACTGCTCATAAAATGAAAATTTTTCGATTAATCAGAAATTCCGTGCGTACTTCAAACGTAACTTTCAAATTTGAAGTAAATCGAGTGAAAATTGTTGAAGTTATTTGTCACGCCAATTGGAAAAAAAGCTGTTTCGACAAGTTTCGAGTAGTCGGCCATTTTGTACATCGAAAAAAAAATTCTAACAGCTTGATATTCGTACTAAATAGATGTGTAATTAATTATGAGTGAATCACTTTTTCATACGAAAAAAATTGTTAAATTCGCACATGATTTCATACCCGTTACTGTGGCCTAAGGCCTTAAAGGGCATACGCATTTTTGTATTTTAATTGCGTGAAAAAGTAACTTTTGTGTTACTACCAACTTAAAAAATGATAACGATGATTATTATGAAAAAAACTGCGTCGGGAATGTTTTATACATGAAGTTTCGAGTCATGTATAATCATGCATATTTATGTCACGAGATTATTTATTATCCCCGTTAATTGACATTGAGTGTTTCCGACATACGGCAACGTCGCGGACGTTTCGATTGGCAGCAATGGCTATTCATTCACCAGCCGAGATTCGTAATCTTTGATCAAACTTTGGTTCAACATTGACTATATATTTTCGATCGGCAAGGTGGCTTTTTTCTCCAAATGTTTACGTTAATTCATTTGAAATGGTTTATCTTGATCCGAATTGCCAAAAAAAATACATCAACGTGAATCCATCCAACCGCAAGTAAAATTACATTCGTTGAACTATTTTTTATCTCTGCTGTTTTGTGGTTAAATTTCAAGAAATTCGTAAAAGAGGGTTTCGACAATAACGTTTTTTTCGTTAATGTTGGTTTGTGGGTAACGCTTCAACCTCCTTAATTTCGGCATTCCCTTAATATCGGAATGGACGTCCGCCGATACATCAAACTCGCTCATTCGCACTCGCGACGAGAATTCGTTGAAAAAGAAACGATAAAAAGAGAGCGCGGAGTGTTTTTTGTAGTACAAGTTCAACTCACGGCGGGCATAAAAGAGCAGCGATCGCTAGTCCACACGAGCCGAGGTGTGTGTGTGTGTGTGTGTGTGTGTGTGTGTGTGTGTGTGTGTGTGTGTGTGTGTGTGTGTGTGTGTGTGTGTGTGTGTGTGTGTGTGTGTGTGTTATATATATATATATATATATATATATATATATATATATATATATATATATATATATATATATATATATATATATATATATATATATATATATATCAGGGGCCTAACGAAGCCAATAGCGTTACTCGAGGCTGCTTTTTCTGGAGTCAACACCTGCCTGTTTTTTGAGCGGCTCAACGACTGGCTAATTAATGTCTCCGCGAGAGCGCACTATTGCCAACTACGTGTACAGCCGAGGATAACCGTTCGATCATATTTTCCTTCGCAATTCCTCGGTTCGCAAGATTCGCGAAGTTTATGACACTTTCCAGAAATTCCGTTCCGGAAATCGCCTTTGCTCCTACCACCCCCCGGCCCCCCCACCCTTTTTCGGAGTACTACGATGCTGTTTACGCCGCACCAGCCGAGATACCTACGGTACACTGCTGTCGATGTTCCTGTTCACCACACTATCCACCGCCCGTGCGGACTCCGGGCAATAATCACATCCACAACTTTGTTCACGAACATAAATTATCCTTCGGGAATCGTACGGGTATAATATCTCGCGAGAGATTGCACTGGGAATGTCTACACGTCCGGAAAGAGATGCGTACACGATACGTACAACCGCGCACCGTACTGTATATTTGTGTACTACGCTCTATTCGCGTAACTGATATTGGAAAATAATGGCTCCCTCTGCATACCCAGAGAACACCGAGAGACGAGACAAAAGCGAGACAGAACGAGAGAGAGAAGGAGAAGGGAAGCGAGAGAGAGCGAGGCCAAGAGGCCCGGAGTCGAACTACATCGATGCTCCCGAAACCGACGTCAGAGCGCGCGCGCGGCCTCGCCGCGAAACAAAATTCTCGCCTACTCGATTCTTGCCCGGAGGATGGCGCTGCGCACGTCGCGGACGCGAGGCGTTCTTTTTTTTAATCTTCGCTGATCTACCGGCCGAATACAGTTTTTGCGAATAATGTTCGCGGTCTTGGACCAGCCTTGTACGAAACTAGTTGGAAAAATACGAATGGAACTTCTTGTGTTTGTCGAGAGATTGGTACGGTCAATTTGCGGAGAAAATAATTGGAAATATACTTTGAAGGGATTGGTCACGTTCTTTTTACCATGTGGGATGTTTTTTAGAGGCATCGGAAATTCGCTTTTGCCGAAAGTCTTAAGGGGAGATATACACCTAGGAGCCCGAAAAAAGGTCATTTTTGTGAATTTTTTATGGAAAACTATTTGAAATTTCGGATTGGGGTTTTAATTATCTAAGAGTAAATACATTCAAAAATGTGTTTAATTTTTTTTATTTAAAAATATCAAAAATATACAAGGGTATTGTATGATCCTTGGAGTGTCGTAAAAAAATCTGCGTATACGGTACCCACTGGCGTTTCTTCGAAAATCATCTGAAAAAAAAACCAAAAAGATTATTAAATTAGATACTATAATCTAGTGCTTGTCATAGCCAATTTTGAAAATATCGATTTATGACAAAATGGCGGACGTTTGAACATAAATAGTGATTTTTGGGCCAAAAATTGGTTATTATTTTGCCTATAAAACAAAAACTAACGGAAATAAAATCCTATGACAAGTACTAGATAATGGTGTATAGAATAACCACAAAAAACCTTAAGGCAATCGGTACATTGGTTTCCGACAAATTTTGGGTACCGATTTGAAAAACGTGGTTTTGAGAAAAACGCGTTTGAAAATTTGGGAATGAATAAATCAAGAAATTTGTCAACTTGCATGGAATCATCGATACCAGGCCCTATAGTGTAGGTCTTCTACGGTCGACGGAATGTTCATAACTTCTAAATCCTCGACTTCGACCATCTAGGTGTATATCTCTCCTTAAGGGATAAAAGGTCTCTCTAGCGGAAGAAACTAAGACTTAACTTTGAAAATTTATTTTGGGAGTATGAAAAAAAGAATAGGATTTCTTTTGAGAGGGTTCTCATGTAACACAGATTAAAGGATAAAAAAAAAATTATTATAATTTTCATACAAAATGGCGGCGACAGAGCCCATCTTGAAAAACGTGTTTTTTTCGTTGCAAATCGATAATTCAACCTTTAAAAAATACATTCCGCTACAGGATCAATGACTTATTGTTTTTATGACCCCAAACTATTTTTAAGCCAAAAAACGATTTTTCCGAAATCCTAAAGTGGTGTTCCCTTAACACTGATACGCAGAATATGAATCAAGAAAAAGTGAGAAATGTTGAAAATCGATTAAATGAAATTTGAAACAAAGATTGGATTTAAAAAAAACAAATTACTGCATTTTGCAATGAAAAACTTTTATTTTAAAGAACATTTAGGATCATGTTTTACAGAATAAGGTTAGAATAACCTCCGCCATTTTGAAAGATTAACACAAATGAAAAAAAACCATATAACCGCCAAAAGTAATAATAAAACATGCCCTAAGTCCCAAAAGTGGCGAAGAAATCTTTCCTTTTAAAAAAGAATCATGAAAATCACCAATTTTTTTCCTCGCCAAAGGTATCTCCCTCCTTAATATTGTTTAATGAAATTTGGCATACAACTTTGTTAATGTAACTGCAAATAAATGTCCAAGCGATTTTTTAAACATCTCACTTCCATCAAAATCAATTTTTTTTCTGAAAAACCCTTATTTTTTACTCGTCACATCAGCCTAACCCCTTAAAGCTTCAAAATCCATTCGGAGCAGTCGTCCAGACGGAATTGAGTCTCATTACTGCGCTCGGAGGCGCTTCGGAAAATGGGCTCTAAACATTTTCTTCAATTTTTTTCGCATATTCTTTCTCATTTCATTCCTGTGACGTTTACGAATAATTTACGGGGCCAGTCCACTATGGAGCCACGAAAAAAGGCTATTTTCCCGATTTTTTTCGAGGATTTTATAAAAGATATGAATGTAAACGTTGTTGGGCTTGATAAATAAAGTCTTGAAATACATTTTTTTTTAAATTTAATTCATTTTTATTCATTTTTAAGTACAAAAACTATAGTTTAACGTAACGCCTCAAAAATGGGTGGGCTAGGTAGCTCCATCACAACTCGGCAACGGCTTGTCTGAAACAAAAAAATCAAAGTCCATTAGATTCAGTATGACACCAGCTACAAAATGACCCTCGGATGTAAAGTTTTATCAAAAAATAAAAAAACCGCAGACGAAAAACGAAAAAAGTAATTAAAAAACGCGTTTTTCGCAGTTTTTCGCAAAAAAAAGAGTAAAAATCAAAATTTTAAAACCATCGAGGGTCATCTTGTTGCGAATCATGTTTACAATATGTGGTTCAAATTTCAAGATAATCGGTTTATTAGTTTTAGAGATACGATGGAGCTAGATTTTGAAAACGTTGTTTCGAGAAAATCGCGTTTGAAGTTAATCGCGTTATACTATGAAAAACTCTTACCCAAACTCAATCGGCAATTCCTGCACCGTACAAAATCCCTTCTGATTGCTCATCATCGTCGATTTCTTCAAGTCTTGCTTGCTTTCGATTTTTTGAAATTTTCAGCGGACTGGCCCCTTAAGCCAATAAAAAAACGGTCAAACATTTTTCCCTCAGATATAACGCCCGAAAGCATTAATAGCCTGATATATAATTCAGCATGGTTTTTTATTTCAAGGTTATGTTTACACAACCATCAGAGATAAGCGAACCCGAAGCGCGTCATTTCCTCAGATACGAATCTTATCCTGTTAAAAATACAATCAATCACGCCCCGCGCGAAAGACGCGAGAGATATCCCCGCCTCGAGTCAACATCCAACGAATAACGGGCGATTATTGGATACAGCAGGCGAAATCGATAGCTCCTCGCGATTGATCCACGTCGCCATAGATTTTTCCCGCAACCATCTCGCACCTTCGTTTTTTTTTTTCATTCGCGCAAACCACGGAAATTTGCGCAAACGCCGACAGGTGGCGAGCGAATGAAGCGCGAGTCGACGAAAGTATAGAAGAAAGACGATTGGTCGATACCGAGCGACAAACGCGTCTCATTCGGCGTTCGAAGCTTTCTCCGCGAATACATTTCAATCTGCCGAGCCAAAACTGCAAATCCATCCTCCAAATGACGTCATCGAGACGAAGGATTTATTTATAAATTTTTCATCGCAGTCGCGCACTTTGAACCACATCCCGAAAGTACCTACGTGTAACCAAGCAGCCTTGCGGGTGGCTCGAGCGGTGAGACGCGATTTCACGATCTTATCGTTCCTCGAGGCGATTTGCATTTCACGTATTGAACAATATCGTCGAGGCAGCGTCGGCAATTCTCCCGTTATTATACTCGTGCCGGGACCATCAGCTTGCAACGTAATTAGCCGGTTTTTATCTACGCTTGCGATAAAAAAGAAGCTAGAGGAAAAAAAAACACTTGGCAGCATATTAAAGCGCGATTGAGAAGGAAGATCCGGGTGGAAAGTGGAACATCCTCCGTTTCAATTTCGTCCGTGTTTCAGGTAGCCGAAGCAGTCGATTATCCGGAGCCATGAGTCTCCAGTGGACGTTGATCGCTTCTTTTCTCTACACGGAGATATTCATAGTTCTGTTGCTGGTTCTGCCGGTAGCGTCGCCCAAAAGATGGCAGAAGCTCTTCAAGTCGCGATTCCTCCAAAGCCTGAACAATCAGGCGTCCGTTTACTTCTTGGTACTCCTGGCCGTCCTGGTCCTCTTCCTCCTCGACGCCATCAGGGAGATACGTAAATATTCCGACGAGCCGATGGACCATCAACATCTGAACATCGAGATGCAAGGTATTCTCCTTTTTTTCAATTCCACTGCGTATTCTCTCTCGGTCTTTTTCATTTTTTGATATTTTTGCATTATAGTCACCTATTGTTTATTTTTTATCGCGTTGCGTTTGTATTTCTTCCTGCAGGGTTTATGAAATGTGAGCGGTGCCCCACTTGGTCCTAGCGCTAATCAACATATCTATCTCGGCGGCCTAACAAACTCTTCGCGTTTCAGGTAACATGCGGCTGTTCAGAGCTCAGAGAAACTTCTACATATCGGGCTTCGCGCTGTTCCTGAGCTTGGTGATCCGTCGTCTGGTCATTCTCATCTCCATCCAAGCGACTCTGTTGGCGCAGAGCGAGGCCGCTCTCCGCCAGGCCCAGTCGGCCACCACCACAGCCAAGAGTCTCATAGCGCAAAAAGCGTCGGGCGAAAGCGCTCAGAACGACTCGAACGAGGCTTACGACAAGGTCGCGGTGGAACTGAAAAATCGAATAAAGGAACTGGAGAGCAAGAACAAGGAACTCGAGGGTCAATTGAGCGCGGAGAAAAAGGACAAGGAGGCACTCAAGTCCCAAGCTAACTCGCTGACCAAAGAGTACGACCGGCTGAGCGACGAACACGCGAAACTCGTCCGAGCGGAAGGCAGCGACAAGAAGAGTGACTGAGTCGCATTCGTTTTCTTTTTTTTTTATCCTACTCGTTCACACGTACCAATGGTATTACCCTCATTTGTCGATCCTCAACATGCTTACTACGATAATTTCTTCTGGGTTTTCATACGTTTAGTTCACGATGCATCGTTTCTTCCTTCGCTGTCGGTGGAGCGTTAGCCACCCTGATTCGTTATGAGGTCGTTGGTACGGTCGCCTTTTCTCGATCGCCTTTCTTTTCCATACGGGCGGGCGCGCTGAGCCACTTTTGCTTTTAATTCTCACATTCTACCCAGAACGAACGGGGCGCACGTAGCAAACGAAAATAGACACCGGCACTCTGCCGCGTATCTTAAAATACTATTGCCAAGAATTTCCAACAATTCGCCTCATTGGTGACACTTGAGATATACATTTTTTTTGTCTTCAGCGTTTCGACGGTCACTAGTACCGCGACAAATTCGCGCCTCGAACCCGTGCATGCTGGCGGCAAAAATAAGCTTTCTAAATTACTAGTGTTTTCATATTAACGGTGGACGATGATGAATGATAATCGCGCGAAATGTTGGCGCCTACGTAAGTTTTTTACGGTGAATCTTGATTGTGATGTAACGAACGAAATAAAAGTTGTCCTTTTTTTCTTCATCTTGATATACGAAAGAAAGTAATTGTCGTTAAGTTAATATTCGCAGGCGGGAACGTTCTACGGCGAGGGCACATTTATTGTAAAGTTGCGGTACATGGATGGTGTTTTGTTTTTTATTTCTTCAAGCATTCTTCATCCACGTAGATAACATCGATCTGCGTTTGCCACTCGGCAACGACGATAATGTTAATTCGTCGCTCAGATAACAAAATAAATATTTTTTCTCCTATACATCACTGTGTAGTCTGCACTCGATAACTATGTCGTAGGCATTCCGAGGGGGGAACATAAAATTTTTTTAGCAACGGTTATTTCTTTACACCTTTACTAGCAACGCGCAGCTATCAGGCTCGCTCGTCTCTGATCCACGCAATTGCTGAACTCCTCGACCAAACTCGAACACTTCAAAATCTCCCTAGGATGCTGCTCGTAACAACGCAGTACTTTGTCCTTGTTCTCTATGCATGGCGGAACAACGGAATTTACGTCAATCTTCTTTTTGCCTGAAACAGATTTTCGGATGTGTAGGCAAATCGAGCACAATGGAGGGTTCCGTTGCAATGTACCAACGTGCAGTTGTCACTGCATATTGGTGGAATGTGAGAATTGCGAAAAATTTGAGAATCATACGGTCTGTGGATGCTTCTGTTTCCAGTTTCCGGCTCACAATTTCTGCCTACAGTTTCTGTGTTAAGGCGGGATAAACATTTACAACGATCGAAAAATCGATTTCTTTTTCTTTAAGGCAGTAGTCTGGCATAGAAATTTGACAAAATCGATCTTTTTTCTTCGTTTTATTATTCCTTGGACCTTAGTACGCTCGTGAAATCCGTTTATTGATATTTCAAAAATTAGCAGAGTAATAGAAATTATAGGCAAGCCGCGCACAAAGGTCATCTAACGGTATCAAAACTTTGAACGCGTTTATCTGAGAACTGTTTTTCAAATCGGCGCCCACGATATCTCGATAATTAATCGATCGAGCTGAAATTTTGCACATACCTTCGGCAGCCCCTTTCTGAGGACTGGTAGCAGAATTGAGTCGAACAATAATTTTGCCCACATTTTATAACTCGTCGAATACCCGAAAATGTATGAAATATCGCTAATCAAAGTTTAATAGGCCGCCATTTTGGAACAAAATTTTTTTAAGTACTAAGTCTGCTACCAGTGCTCAGAATACTCATACGGATTGAGAATATATATTTTTTTTCAGATGCATACAACCTCGTCCAGAGTGGGCGCCGATTGAGGCGGTTTTCGGCGGACCATGTAAAAAAATAAAAAATTACATGAAAACATTGAAAATAATTTTTTAAAATGTAGATACATTCTCAAAGGAACAATAAATACATATGTGAAATTTCATCAAGACAACTTCAACGGTTTAAAAGTTATTCCAACCCAAAAATGACGTCAAAAATCTCGCTCTAGACCAGACTACTGCCTTAAACGCTAGAACTATATATGTCGAATATTTTCCCAGTTTCAAAGCGAAATTCGCGATTGAGTTGAAACTTGGTAGAAATATTGATAATATTAATATTAATCTTCTACTTGACGAGAATTGTTTATGAAAAATTATTAAAAAAACTTTTCAACCCAAATTTTGCGTGAAATGTTGATTCTTTTGTATATGCGTGCCATTCTCTTAAATTTGCATTTTTGTCATTTTAGTTGCTGTCAGATAGAAACTAAATGATGTAACTAAAAAAAAATTTGATTTTTTTTTTGCAAATTTAAGCTCCGCCTTTTTGATGATAAAAGAATTGAAAAAAAATTGTTTGCAAATACAGCCAATTTGATGATCAATGCATTTTAAAAAATTCTTGGGTGTACTTAATTGTACTATTGAAGTAGACCTACAGTTCGATAAATGTAGAATAATTATTTCTTAGTTCAAAAAATCCCTCAAAATTGCTTATTTTTTCCCGTCTAAATGTATATACCGCCTTAAGGGGGTAAATACATATAAATGGTCGAAAATGATGAAAAATCTCGGGATTTTTTTTCAACGCAACTACTGGACCAATAGTTTTGAAATTGGTAGGGTTTTTTTTTCTTGTACATTAGAAAACATGAAAAAATATTTTTTTTCAAATCGACCATAAGTTTTCATCAGCAGCCTGCAGCCAATTGTTGCTGAACGAATTTTCGAATTTGCGGCAGCGATAAAAAAAACTATCTGATTCACTTAAAGCAAAGGTTTTTACACACAATTGCAAATCCTCATCGATAAACCTCCATATTCAATAAAAATTTAATTAAACAATCATTTTTTGCATAAAAACACGAAAATTTTCGGTGAAAATTCGATCTTTTTTTCTGAGTGATGCCATTATTACCGTATTCAAAATTTTCAACTTTTTCTTGGTTTATCGACAGCGTACTTTCATATAGAATGTAAAGGGTTTTAAATTTATCATTTTTGAATTTGATCATTTTTTTCAAGCCTCTAAGTAGATGTAGCCCCTTAAAATTTCTGTTTCCACTTTTTGTCGCAAAATTTCTATCTCCAGTATCCTTGTCAAAATTGTCACTGCACGTTAGTGGAATGTGAGAATTGTAAAAAAATACATTGCGTACGTGTTTCCGTCTCAAAATTCTTTGGGACACAGATAAGTGAAGCCTGTATTTTTTTAAATATGTTTCATAAATATTTTTTGGGTAATGATATAAATTAAACCGCTTTGTAAGCCTTCGTCACACTGATTCTGATAATTCTTATGGGTAAAGACTTGAAATTGTTGGTTTAGAGATTAGACCTACTAACAATACGTCAATTTTTATCCCTAATCAAATTAAGAATCGTGTAGAAGGCTGAATACGTAAACGGTAAGAAAGACAAACTAGTTGGATTTTATCACTTGCATAAGGGGCTGGATTACTGAGAGCCAGAGAGAGTATCTAATTTTCGCATGCGGTTTGTAAAAAAAACCCGAAACATTCGATCAATTTACAGTTTTGCACTCATTTGAGGGCTTACACGTAGTCGAAATTTGAAAAAATTTCGATTTTCGGTTTTTGACAGATTCTCAAGATGTAACATTTCAAAAGTATTCTCTGGAAATCTTCAAGTCGATTCGTTCAAAATCGAGGGGGCTATGGGTGTTCATAGCCCATAGCTCCCTTTTTACAAGATTCTTTCACATATCAAAGAGCAATGCTTGAATGAAACAATTGGTTTTTCAATGCATAGTTTTTCTCATCAACGATAATAGATCGTCTCTTTCACCGAAAATCGATACTTTCACTTTGGACTGCGGCCATTTTTTCAGAATTCAATATTTGATGAAATCTTTCGTCCAAGCCCTACGTAATTTCACACAAAAGCTGAATGAACTTGACTTTTTTAAATTTCGTATGATTTATTTCCGAGCAGCAGTGATCATCGCGAAAGACGTTTTTCGAACAGCATTTTGCACAAATCATTGTATCTACCACATTGATAAATATATTCCATCAAAAAAAAAAATTATAAAAGTTACTTAAGGGGCTATACCAGTGTGACACTTTCAAAAAATCGATTTTGCCTTTTTCGATAGGTTATACGTTCAAGAATATCATTATCATTTATATCATTTATATCAGTATCATTTTATCTTGCAAAAATCGATAGTTAAATCTTTAAACGCGTTTTTCTCGAAATGCGATTTTTCAAATTTGCTGACATTGTAACTCAAAGAGCAATTATCCGATTGACTTGAAATTTGAACTGAGTACTCTTGAATATATTTACTTTACAATGACGTAGGATATTTTTGATTGGATGAAAATTGACGATGTGGCATTGAAAAAAACGACCATTTTATAGGTAAGAAAACAGACTTTTTCTTTCATAGCTACACCATTTTGTTAGATTTTGATATTTTTCGAAAATCCTACGTCATTGTACAGGAAATACCTTCCAGTTTAACGACATTTTTTCCTTTCTCGGTTTCAGCTACTCAATCGGCCGGAATCATGTCAGCAGTGGACGAACTTTTTTTTGCGCCTCCGAAGGCAGCGCATAAGTCGCTTGGATCTCAATATTTTTCTATGAAAAAATTATGTAATATAGGTCAAAGATAGCCAAATATATTCTTAATTTTCCGAAACATTTGAGTACTTTTCTTCCAAAAAATTCCGGAAAATCACCAAAATTTTCAGCCTTCACACTGGTATAGCCCCTTAAAACCATACTCTTCAGGAAAAAAAATGATGCACACATTTTTCCAGAAACAAATTTACGAAAATTCCTCATTTCTCCGGCCACCAGCTAGATGAAACCCGTTAAGAGATTAGTGTAAAATTTTCAAAAAATCGATTATTTTTTCGCATTATCCGATGGTATAGACGGTGATAAACATGCTGTTCGATTTTGGGGCGTAATTCGAATTATTCCGGTCGGCTGTTTTTCGACCCATTACACTGTAACGATCGCTTAAGGCGGGATATACATTTACAACGATCAAAAAATCGATTTCTTTTTTTTTCTCTTTAAACGATAGAACTATATATGTAGAATATTTTCCCAAAGTTTCAAAGCGTAATTCGAAAAACTTCAAACGTTACAGCCCGTCAACGTTGTGCCTCACCGCACGGATTCGGAGCGGGCGTGAACTTCGAACGCGTTTTTCTCAAAATTGCATTATCGAAATTGACGTACAGGATTACTCAAAAACTATTAAGCCGATTGAGTTGAAACTTGGTAGAAATATTGATAATATTGGTACCTTCTACTTGACGAGAATTGTTTTTGAAAAATTGGAAAAAAACGACTTTTTTAATCCACATTTTACAGAAATGTTGCGTGAAATGTTGATTTTCTTTGTAAATGCGTGCCATTTTCGTAAATTTGCATTTTCTTCATTTTCATTACCGTCACATAGAAACTATACATGTTCCAGCTTTAAAAATGTTTGAACTTTTTTGCAAATCAAAGTCTACGGGAAGCTAGACTGCACGCCGATTCCTTTTTATTCCTGTCTAAATGTATATCCCGCCTTAATTTCGGTAATTGTTTTTCACCGTTTAAGTTGTAAAACTGTAAATTGATCAGATGTTTTAGTTTTGCATATTCAGCAACAAGCTTCCGAAACTCAGATACTCTCTGGGGCACACACAGTATTCTAGCGGCTCAATCTGAAATTGAAAATTTGTCATTCTTCATTGTAGATACCGATATAGCCGTACGGCTCGATCCACAAACAATGTAAAAAAATGTGTATCGTACCTTGAGCACTGGCGACCTGGTCGGAGGCTCTTTTGTACTCTTCTTCCAGAATACGATCTATCTTTGCGTGATTATCCTTCAAATTTTGCAAACGTCTTTGCCAATAGATATTCTGATCGTTGAGTTCCTCCTCCTTTTGCTGTTGCATCTTCAGAGCGGATATCGTGTACTCGGGCTGAACGTGCGGCTGATTGGCGTTATACGACCTGGAAGTTGGCTCGAACGTCTCTCGGTGCTTCTGGCTTCGTTCTACGGATTCCCGCGGTCGGCCGACGTCAATGTCCTTGTTCGTCGTCGACACTTCTGTTTTAGGCTGAACGACTCCTTGAGCGAGACGCTGCGCTACGCCGTTGGAGATGTGAATAACGCCGAGTTCATCATCGTTGGTGATGGTCAACTTTCGGGTACTCTGAGCGGAGCCCATGCTCGACGCGCTCCAATCTTTCGAATGTGTAACCTGTATATCAAAGCGTATTACGGGAGAATTCTCGAGCGCGCTTCTCGTTACGACCTGACACTTTTAGCTTACGAGGACTTTTTTTTTAGTAAATATACGCTATCGATTTTATTTCGCTACTGCATAGTCATTTATACGTGTATGAGAGGAACATTACGACAAAAAAGAATTCAATTTTCTTACTCGTGATTTTATATAAATAATGTCAAGTTATATAAATTCCATAATAGTAGCGGGTGTCTAGAATTTCGAGAGTTCTGCCCCGACACGAGTGCGTGAAGCGGATCGCGGCGCGTCCGTCAGATGTCGCGTCGAACGCGAAATATTGCGGAAAAAAAGTTCTCCGCCGCAAGAAGCTTTTCAATCGCCACTACATTCTCATTGCGGTGAGCCTTTCTTTCTACACATTTAGGGAAGGTGCCCAATTATTGGCACTTTAAGCCCAATTATTGGCACTTTAAGGACCCGATTATTGGCAGTTTGAGGACCCGATTATTGAGACTTTGAGGACCCGATTATTGACACTTTAAGAGCCCAATAATTGGCACTTTAGGGGCCCGATTATTGGCACTTTGTCGGCCCGAATATTGGCACTTTAAGGGCCTGATTATTGGCACTTTAAGCGCCCAATTGTTGGCGGTTCAAAGGCCCAATTATTGACACTTTAAAGGCCCCATTATTGGCGCTTTAAAGGTCCAAATATTGGCACTTCAAAAGCCCAATTATTGGCTCTTTAAGGACCACTGTGTAGGTAGCAGAGAAGTGTCAATAATTGATGGGGTGCCAAAATAAGGTCACTTCACCCTATGAGTCAAGGCAACCGTAGAAACTGTGCCACGCGACACACGAGTGCAAGAGAGATAGCTAAAATATGCGTACGTGAATTTCTCAGAGATTAATTGTATTTAGGGGGAAAGAAAATCGTCAGGCTCTACGTCAGTGAATTATACAGAGCCCGATGTTTTTCCTCCGTTTTTGCCAAGAAAACTTCAGCATCTGGGAGAAAAAGCTGTTTGCAAATTTGTAAGGTTATGTTGACCTTGTACGTACTCTAAAGGCAAAGAAGATCGAGTCCCATGGAACAACACGAGAGGTACTTTTCCTTGAAGCCTTGAGGCCGTGTATCACACGCTTCGACCACTTCGAAATTTTTCACCCTAATTTCGACCAATCGATACGATCAATTGAGATGAAATTCATTGTGTACATGCGATATTGTGGCAGAAATAGAGCGGTCGACATTTCTCCAAACTTTGAAAAGAGAACTTTACAGATTGTAGTTACCATAAGATGAATTGTGAATTATATTATATTCAAACGAAGTAGAAGTATACCACGAGTGCGGGAGAGATAACTAAAACTTTTTAACCGAGATTTCTCAAAGATGAATAAAATTTGGGGCAAAAGAAAATCGTCAACCTCAGCTTCAGCGAATTCTACAGAGCCTGATGCTTTGTTTTTCCTTAAAAAACGTAATCCTCAATGAGAAAACTGGGTTGGAAAGTTAGTGCGGTTATGTCGATCTTATCACACGATCCGACCACTTCGCAATTTCGAACCCTAATCTAGGCCAAACGATACCACCAATTGAGATGAAATTTATTGTTCACGTGCGATATTGTTGCAGAAAGAGCCTGACGCTCGACATTTCTCCAAATTTTGAAGAAAAACTTTACAGATCGTAGTTACCATAGGATGAATTGTGAATCACCAGCTGATACGCCGAATTCATGTACATTTCAAGATCATTATGCTCTCGACTGAAAAAAAATTGAGCGTAGTTTCAACTGATTTAATGGATAAACGACGGAGAAATTGGGGTTTAGAGTGATTTTTTTACATAAAACTAGCAAAATTGAACGAACGGAGCTCAAAACATCATCGACATTGTGCCAAAACTTGCCAAACCAAGAACGTGCCAAAAGCGACGAACTGTATACCCTAAATGTAAATGACTGGAACCCGGTGCGTTGGTCTAGTGGTTAGCGTGCTAGCCAGCGGATGGGAGGTCGCGGGTTCGAAACCCAGGCGTACTTTCGTCAGGAAATGTTTTTCTTCGACATTTCTTCGGCGAAAGACGACTAGTTCCGTGACTGGGGAGCGAACTTTTGTGACCGGCTGTATCGGTATAGGTTTTCCGCAGTTTCCCTATGCCCATGGCAGATATGCCATGGTGAATACGATACAGAGGGGGGGGTGTGTGGAATGGGAGGCAGGGAGAGTGTGGAATAATAGTCGATAGAGGGTATGGATGTGGGAATGGGAGGTAAGAACGAAGTCGAGGCGGATTGGGGCTCGGAAAAGGGGGCCCTGTACGGCTGGAACGAACCAATATAATGTAATGCGCCATAAATGCAAAAAATTGGCTTCGAACGACGGTAGCGCCACCCTTAGTTTTCACAATTTTGTGCACGCCCGATAATGCCGTTTGAACTTCTTCTCCAGTGTCCATGGCCAACTGTGTTTACCACACATAACCTATTCTGCCAAGCTCGCTATGACAATCAATTCGTAACGAACAAAAAATGCTCAATAAAGAAAAACAATTATTCTTCGGAATCGCCAATAGTATAATAGTCAATATTGCCGAACTAATTGTATATAAAAAAATCCATACGTACGCTGTATGACGTACGTAATTATATCGCGTCAAGTAGCGCGAAAGATTTCGAATCCGGAATTGGATGGAGGTTGAAAGAAAAATGCATCAACAGAATACGGAGGACAGTTTCGAGATAATGGGAGTATTTCCCATGGCGAATTTGGGAACAGATGTGAACGACATACCGAGCAGCAAGGCATCGGTACCTAAACGCGACATATTTTTCATATCATTTTCCATCTTGACTCACATCGTTGATGTGTGTTTCGATCTCAGTCTGTGCATAAGGTATTTTCTGAATGGCGAAACTGCGTATTTCTATTGGACGATGGCTGTCCTGTTTATTCCATCGTTCATCAATATCGTCATTAGCCTACGAATGTACAATCAAGATAACGAGGTGAGGACTACCTGAGTCGATCGCTCGGCTGACTTCGCCTAGCCGAATGTATTTAATTTCGTACCCTTACACGATTTCAGACGAATCCTGGCCCCAAAATCCACAGAGATAAAGGCTTCGCCAGCCGTGCGATCCGGAGTAAAACGTGCTTTCTATTTATACTCGTTTTCCAATTGGCCCCGGTACTCAGACACATTGACGTTCTGAAGTACGCGCTGAAGTCGCGCAAGTACAAGAAAGAGGGCGATCAATTGAGACAGAGAAGGTATTACGTCAAAATGCTCAAGGAGGACCAAGACATAGCCCTGCTTAGAGTATTCGAATGTTTCTTGGAGGCTGCGCCGCAACAAATCCTACAATTAACCATTATGCTGAAGAATGGGCATCAGAGCTTCAATATGAAGCGTACGAAAACTCGTATAATTACTCATGCCGCTTGTGATGGTCCCGTAAGCCTTGCTTTTTTTTTTCTTCAGTGTTGCATCAGGCTGGCAGCATTTGCAGCTCCTTGGTGAGCATGGGATGGGCCATGGCCAGCTACAATCGCAGCATTCGACTCGCTCAGTGGGATAAATCCAATATCGGTATTGTCGGAACTGTGCTCCAATTTCTCTGGCACTTCCTAATAACTGGTAATTGTTTTCTCATTCTCGTCAACGATGTATCGGAAGAATATAGAAGATACTCAGGAATGTATCGATTAGGGATATATTTGTACAGATACCCTCATTAGGGTGGCACAAATTCGAGCTCTATTTTTTTTCCTTATTCTCACCATCCAATTATCTTCTTTAAGGGGAGATATACACCTAGGAGCCCGAAAAAAGGTCATTTTTGTAAATTTTTTCAAGCAAAACTATTGGAAATTTCGGATTGGGGTTTTAATTATCTAAAAGTATATACATTCAATAATATGTTTAATTTTCTTTATTTAAAAATATCAAAAATATACAAGAATATTGTATGATCCTTGGAGCGTCGTAAAAAAATCTGCGTGTACGGTCCCCACTGGAGTTTCTCCAAAAATCATCTGAAAAAAAACCAAAAAGATTATTAAATTAGATACTATAATCTAGTACTTGTCATAGCCGGTTTTGAAAATATCGATTTATGACAAAATGGCGGTCGTTTGAACATGAATAGTGATTTTTGGGCCAAAAATTGGTTATTATTTTGCCTATAAAACAAAAATTAAGTAACGGAAGAAAAAATCCTATGACAAGTACTAGATAATGGTGTATAGAATAACCACAAAAAACCTCAAGGCAATCGATTCATTGGTTTTCGGGAAATTTTGGGTACAGATTTGAAAAACGTGGTTTTGAGAAAAACGCGTTTGAAAATTTGGGAATGAATGAATCATGAAATTTGTCAAATTACATGGAATCATCGATATTCCATAGTGTAGGTCTTCCACGGTCGACGGAATGTTCATAGCTTCTAAATCGATTTTTTCGACCATCTAGGTGTATATCTCCCCTTAATTGCACTTCATTATGACGAATTGTCGTTTCAGTGTCAAGAATCATATCCATAAGCGCCATAGCGAGCGCCTGGGTCCTGTACACCGGAATATTTTGCGCGGTGCATTGGATCGCGATGACGATATGGCTGCTGATAGAGCCGTCAGGGGCGACGGAATTTTGTCGCGATCGTCGACGGCCACCTCACACGCCTTTGACTGTTCGCGAACGTGTCGGCTCCGTTATGTTCGCATCGGTGCTCGGTGTAGTTTACATATTTATATATTTAAATCCAACAGACGGCTCGACGTTTTACCGGCATTCCATCTATTACACGCTCTGTTTACTCGAGAACGTCGTTGCTTGTACATTGTGGGCGTTAGTTCCTGCCGCTGAGATTATCGAACGCAGGTACTTCGAGCTTCTCATCGCTCTGTGCGTTGCGCCCTTTGTCGTTGGTGCCACATCCATGATTCTCTATTACAAGTACTTTCATCCTTCCACGAAAACCGCGAAGGAAGCAATTCCACAAAGCGTCTGACGGTCGTAAATTCGTTCAAAATTGAAGATATGCATTCGCCGTAAAATGGATTCGGCATTTTCTGATACATTTTCATCGCCAACTACTGCCAAATGGTTTTCTTGAAAAGTATCACCTTTAGTTCCATAGCGAATTTTCTCTGGAGTCTGCACGATGGAAAAATCACGAATATGGCTTTCAAAAATTCATATCGACCGCAGGTATGAGAAGATAATGCCAAAAGTGGTCTCCACTATTCTTTATGGTCTTTCCATGATAGAAAAAGGATTGGTAGGAATATTGAACCGTTTTTTGAGAATCCACTTTTGGATTATGAAATTTGGAAACAAATAATTTTTTTCTCGCCTATCTTTCGCGAGAAATTATAATTTATGGGTAGATATTATAAGGAAATTGCTTAAGGGGTGAGGCTACTGTGAGAACCTTTGGGGCTTATTAAAAAAATTAATTTTGAAGGTTTAAGATGATTGAAAAATCGTTTGGACATTAATTTGTATGCTGTTTGGTGCATAGTTTACCAAATTTCATGAAAAAAACGATTAATAATTGAAGAAGTTATAAACAATCTCGTGAAGGACCTTTGAACGTGAGGGGCTCACCGGTGTACTTGATTTTGGCCTCCCGGTTAATCTGAAAGAAGAGTTTTTCGAAGAAAATACTCTTGTTTCAGATTAACCGGGAGGCCAAAATCAAGTACACAGGTGAGCCCCTCACGTTCAAAAGTCCTCCACGAGATTGTTTATGAATTCTTTAATTATTGTTTTTTTATTGGAATTTCGCACACAACTATGCACCAACATAGCTAAGATTTTGGCTGAGATTCTAATTAGCCTATTGGCTGATTCGATCGTACTTTGCGAAAAAGAAATTCGAATCTTTTCTTCGATTTTTCGAAGAAAAATGACATTGCTAATAACTAATGAAAAAAATGTCAAGGAAAATGTCGTTCAAGACTAAACTACAATTGCACAAGGATACAGAAAAATCGTGTAAACCGTTTTGGAAAACAAAGTTTTGAGAAAAACACGTTCAAAGTGTTTACTAGCAGTTCCATCGTTGTAATCATAAGCTTACCTTCAATCTGCCATTCTTGCGCCATATGTTGGACGTTTCTCTTCAATTTAAGTTGCCTCAAGCTAGGAACGAGTATTCCTCATTTTCGAAGTAGCCTAACCCCTTAAGGATCTTCCGAGTTTAGGGGCTGAAGGGGAAATTCTTAAGATGAGTGACTTTTCCGAAAAATGAGCCCAACATTTTGTTTGCTATTTTCTTAACGATTTTTCGCTCGTGAAAAATTTGTTGATGAAAAATGTCAGCTTCCCCAGACTGAATATCATCATTTATAACCCAATAAATGAGAAAATAGCAGAAAAAATGTTTTGGGAAAGTCACTTATCTAAAGAATTACCGCTGAAGGATTTCAGAGTATATGCGAATTACTGCTGTATCGCAAAAGACGAAATTAGCAGACGAAAACCGCACGTCGCTCGAATTTGTAATTAAAGTGTGAAAAATCAAAGGAGTCGTAGAAAGATCCCAAATCTACGCAATATTATGAATCTCACGAAGTTTTGTATCGATTTTATAAATAAAAGCTGTAAATAATCCAAAGGTTTTCACCGTTCGTTCTTTATAAAATAGCAATTTTTGTACTAAGATTTGTTTATTTGAGATTGCGATAACGGATATCTTTTACATATATTAACCCTTTCTTGTGCAATAAATAAATCGATGAGTGTTCGTTTTGTCAATCGGAAGGTCATCTTCCTTGTTTTTGTAAAATCTTAAGTTCCAGGTATTTTACACCTGCGATTCCGGTGATACTCAAGGTACATTATTTGCTGCGAAAGGTGGAATAGTCGAGAAGTGTCATTAACAAGCACTTTTAACGTACGAGGCAGCTGTTATTTTGTTTTTCCTTCACTTCTCGAGTACCAGAAGCAAATTATTACGGACAATTTATTAATTAATTTAATGGCCAAGTGATAGAACACGCGAGAGACAAATAGCGAAAGCGAAACGACGAACTCACGATCGCCAGTGAGAACGTTGTTCGACGAGAATATCGTACAACTGGACAAGATGTTAATCGACCGGATTTTGCACAACTATCAGTATGAATTCTTTGTCCGGCGCTACCATTATTTCGTGCTTTTTACTTCTAATCCGTAAGAACGTTAGATCATTGGTAGGGTCGAGGTCGCGAACTACAGAACGCGCCTTGTCCGACAGTTGACTTATCAATCCGGCGTACTGAACTGTCGTCGTGTTGTCCAAAGTCGATTTTATAGGAATGCCTAATTTTCGAGAACAAAAAAAACCGCAACGATGATTCATCGCGAGAAAAAGTTTCGTTTAATTTTGCCACGAGAAGAAAAACGCCGAACCTTCGGAATTGACGACGATCGTTCCTACGACTCCCTTGTGCGATTGAATTCGCTTCATAGTCTCCTCGACCTCTTGAGCCTGAAATAGTATTCGTTTTGTTTTTACAATATTTTGACATTTTTATTCGACAGCGAGATTTCGTTTTTTTTTCTTTACGAGATATGTATGAACGTCACCATTTTCTTCGGTTAGAAGCGGATATTGGGAGTGCACGGTTTGACAAGTACAAGTTGTGTCACGACGCGACCAATAACAACGCAACGATTAAACAAAAGCGTTGCCAGCGAACCGAAACAAACTCGGGGGGAATTGTAGGTTAGGAAGGCTGCACGGCCTCGCATACGTGGACATTGGTAACGCGCGACATCTGTTACTTTTTCGAGAGAGAAAGAGAGAGATCAATTGCGCGCGAGATTTGAAATTCTTTGCCACGATAAAAGGGGAAATCTGAATTCTTTGGCCGTGCTGGAGGTTTGAACTTTTTTTGAGGGACGAGGTCGGATGTAATCAACGGGGGGCCGGAAAAAAGAGGAATTTTCGTGGTTTTTTCTGGGATAACGTGTGCAGTTTTTCAATTTTTTTTTACATCGAAGAGGATGGTTTAATGGGCTACATGTACCTAGGTGCGCAAAAAATTGCATTTTCGAAAAATATTTTCATTCGATCGTGGCACCTTTTAGCTACATTCCTTGAAAATTTCATTGAAATATTCCTAAAATTGAATAAGCTACAGCTTCTAGAAATCGACCGGGTGAGCGGTGGCAGCACTTATCTTCGAACTTTACACTATTTCAAACTTTAAGGGGAGGGTGGGGTTTCAGCGTGAAAAAAAAAAACACTTTTTTGCGAATTTTTTTCATCTATATGGATAGAGTAAATTTGTTGAAGCCTTTTGTACATTGTTAAGTGTCATTTCAAGAACATTCCGTGAAATTTGTACGCGAAAATTTCCACAAACAAGCCAGTGCTCCGTTTTTCTCGAAACCACTTTTTCAAAGTCCGCGTTCACTGCTATTTGAAAACTACATGACCGATTTATTTCAAATTTGGTACACACTTTTTACATATAAAATACCTCCCCCCAACGGTCAGTTTGAGTTTTTTTCTACATTGGGGGGGTTTTCCACCCCCAAAATGGCGGAATTTTTCGTGAAAAATAGCACTTTTCACTTTACATGACCACCAAAAATTTAGAAATGAAAAAAAAAAATTATCAAAGACCGTTAGGGGGAGGATTTGATGATACTTTGACTACATTTTAATGGTACTTGATTTCAGATAATTTCTAGCTGAGATACAGTGAACACCGCAAATCGTGTTTTTCCAAAAGCGTTCTTGGAAAAGCTTTGTCACCGGCTTGTTTGTGGATATTTTCACGTACAAATTTCACGGAATGTTCTTGAAATGACACTTAACAATGTACAAAAGGTTTCAATAAATTTACTCTATCCATATAGGTGAAAAAAATTCGCAAAAAAGTGTTCATTTTTCACGCTGAAACCCCTACCCTCCTCCTAGGGCCTTAGGCCACAGTAGGCCTATTCTGTAACTCGTAACGACAATTTTGCGTTATCGTTAGCTAGCGACAGCCAATAAGAGGCTCCACTTCTTCTGTGATCGTGCATGCGATTGGCTGTCGCTAGCTAACGATAGCGAAAATTATCGCTACCAAGTTACAGAATCGACCTACAGTAACGGGTATAAAATCATGTGCGAATTTAACAATTTTTTTTCGTATGAAAAAGTGATTCACTCATAAAATTTATTAACACATCTATCTAGTATGAATATCAAGCTGTTAGAAAACATATATATATTTTTTTCGATGTACAAAATGGTCGACTACTAATATTTTCTTTTGTTATTTTTTTTAGGCGCTCCACGGGGTGACATTTAGCATCCACAATTTTTACCTAGAACAAAAAACCAAAATTCTCCTCAATCTACATTAGAATACCTAGGGAAGTACGTACGGAATTTAAAAAATATTGTTTTATTCAAAATTTGTAGATATTTGAACGTAAGAAATAAATTTTCAGTGAAAAATTTCGTTATAACTGCTCATAAACTGCTCATAAAATGAAAAGTTTTCGATTAATCAGAAATTCCGTACGTACTTCTCTGCGAAATGCAATTAGGAACATAACTTTTAAATTTGAAGTAAATCGAGTGAAAATTGTTGAAGTTATTTGTCACGCCAATTGGAAAAAAGCTGTTTTGAGAAGTTTCGAGTAGTCGGCCATTTTGTACATCGAAAAAAAATATTTTCTAACAGCTTGATATTCATACTAAATAGATGTGTAATTAATTTTATCAGTGAATCACTTTCTCATGAGAAAAAAATAGTTAAATTCGCACATGATTTTATACTCGTTACTGTGGCCTAAGGCCTTAAACTACTTCAAACTTTAAACGCGTTTTTCTCGAAACACGGTTCCCAAAGTCGGTGGACATGTCCCAGTCGAAATGTACCCCAAAGTTTCCCTTATAATAAATGGTTTCGCGACCACCAGAGATTGTTTTAAAAAACTCGATTTTTTAATATCTTTTTTAGAATTGGTTTTATCGAAAAATGCTTCCTACGAAAGTTGTGCGGAATAATATCACGTATAAAATAAGTCCTATACGAAAATTACGTAAGATTGTTAGTTTAGCGGAAAATCATCGGTGAACGAAAAAAAAAGATTGTCGTTCTCCGATGATTTGCCGTTAAACTAACAATCGTACGTGATTTTCGTATAAGACTTATTTTATAGGTGACATTATTCCGCACAACT
Organism: Ophion slaviceki; assembly: GCA_944452715.1. Taxonomy (NCBI): domain Eukaryota; kingdom Metazoa; phylum Arthropoda; class Insecta; order Hymenoptera; family Ichneumonidae; genus Ophion; species Ophion slaviceki. The sequence continues at coordinate 22,623,759 of OX101792.1, forward strand.
TTTGTAGGAAGCATTTTTCGATAAAACCAATTCCAAAAAAGATATTTAAAAACGACTTTTTTATCAATCCCTGGTGGTCGCAAAACACCATTTTTTTATAAGGGAAACTTTAGTGTACATTCCTGGTAACCCAAAAAACCTACGAAAAAATTGGCAACTTGCTGGCCTCCGAGAGTAGAAGTCGGTCGAATTTCTGTACATTCCGACTGGACTATATCTCGAGAACCACTTGATGGATTGTTTCCAAATTTAGAGGAGACAAGATGAGAAACATTCAAAGGTCGTTGACGACCTCACTTTTTCAAAATCGATCTTCATTTTTTAAGTTACATAAAAATGACGACTTTTGTTCGTAGATTTTCCATGCTCTAATTTCAATTCGTCGCCACATTGTTAAAAAAATGTTTATAAAAAGTCGACAGTCGTCAACGACTCGTATTTAATGTTAACTTGAGCAACACATTTGGTTTTTAGATTTCAGGGCCGTTAACGCTGGACTCCACCACCAACCATCGCGAAAAATCTTCATCTGCCGGCGGCCGTTTTTCTGTATTTTCCGGTGATTTTTTTAAAAGGCTATTAAAATACATGTACCTTTTTTTAATGCGTTTCTTTTACACCATCAGTTTTCCAGAAAAAAAATCGTAATTTGGCTATTTTGTTCGGAGCCTCTAGGTAGATGTAACCCCTTAAAGTCCGTCGGTTCGCGGAACCTACCCATAAACGCCCATAACTCCCTCAATTTTGAACCAACGAACCGGAAGTTCTCAGAGAATATTTTTAAACTGTTTCAAATTTTAAAAAACTATATCTTCAAACCATCAGCTAGGCGTAAGCCTTTAAATTCATACTGGGACAATACCTGCCATAGCCATAAGTGAAAATCGCAATTCCTCGATGTACAAATGTGATAAATAGCAATTATAATAAGCGCGCGATAAAATTAGCCAACCGAGTCTTTGCTTGTCGATTTTCCCCCAAGGATCTCTTACAAGGAACATCCCTCAGGTGACTGAGGGATTTTGTTGTAATTTTGATATGTTATAAAGCACCGAAAGGTAAGCGATGCATATTTTTTATCGGCGGAAAAACGGTTTTAAGGGGTGAAACCACCCCTCGAAAAAAGGCATCTCTAGGGGTAATATAGCTTCACACACAAGCAGTCCACCGATTTTAATGAAACAAAAACGAAAATCCTCCTAATCCGAAGCAATGAAAAATCCACTATAGTGACATTGCAAAAAAAATTAAGAGGTGAACCACCCCTTAAAACCGTTTTTCCGCCGATAAAAAAAATACGTATCGCTTACTTTTCGGTGCTTCATAACATATCGAAATTTCAACAAAGTCGACGGATGTCACCCGAGGGATGTTCCTTGTTAGCCACAAATGAAACAAAACTGCCAACAATTATTACAGTTCAACATGCACCTTTACGTTTTATTAATTCTCTATCAAGATAATTGTAAGCACTGTATGTCAATGGAGTCTCCTTTGTATCTGTTCAGTTGCCTGAGCAGGTGTAGTTTCGATTGTTTGCAGTGGGTCGTGTGTAATTCGTACAGGGTGCTCATGTTGAGTAGCACCGATTCCTGCAGGCTCTTAACGGGATTCCTGGCGATAGCTTTCTCGAGTAAACGCACAGCGGTTTTCAGCTGCCCCGTGTACAGCAAGCACACAGCCATGTTATTGACGAGCATGACGTTAGAGGGATCTAGAACGGACGCGGCTTTGAAGCAATTGAAAGCCTCTTGAAAGGCATTTTGAGCTACAGCCATGAGACCTCGATCCACGAGTTCTCTGCACGTGAGAGGGTTCTTCGCGCTTCCCTTGTCACCGGAGAACTTTTTCTCCGCCGCGGCGACGTCGCCGAGAAAGAGGTGCACCCGTCCTATGGCGGACCTCAAGATATCCGACTGTTCCTTCGTCCAATCGCCCATACCGTACAACTCCTCGAGGATTTCGATGGCCAAATCAAAGTTTTTCGTCCCCAGGGCGCAATTGACTATGGAAACGAGAACCCTGGATTTTCTACCCGACCACAGTCTGACCGAGTCTCGCAGCTCCGCCGGGCTGGATTTCGACGGAGCGCCGTCTTCCGCGTGGCTGGCGGACAAATTTTTCAGAATTTCACCCACGGTGAAGAGAATCTTGTGCAAATTGTCCATGGCTTCTTTGGGCTTGGACCAGTAGCTCGGTATCTCCGCTAGGAGCAATCTGAACGCGAAGGAAGCCATAGAGCCGTGTCTCGTGCCGTACAACTCCGGATAAAACGTGAAATACATATCGGGCTTGTCCAAATTGCCGAAGGGCTGTGATTCGGCTCTTAGCACCTCGAACTGCTTGAGCTTGGCGAGCAACGACAGTCTCGTGTACCATAATTGCAGCGAGTGGGGAGTGTGCTTGCTAGGGTAATTTATCTTACCGAAGCCCTGACCGTAAACGGCTATGAGGCGGCCGGAGAGATTGACGGCGGCTCTGTAGCAGCCGGCCTGTATCAGATTTCTCAGGCCTCTCTCGTCTTGCGTCACGTCCGAGGCGGTCAGGACGTTGCGGTGGATATTCTCGTCTTCGCCGAGGAAACGTATGGCTGTTTCTTTGACGGCGTCCGTCATGTCGCCTTGTATCGTCAAGCCTGGCATAGTGAGATTTTCTCGCTCCGGGAAGTTACTGCCCGGCGTGGAAGTGGCTATCGACCTGAGAACCTTCCGCGTACTTTCGGAAGCTATCCAGGCGTCTCGGTGAGTGTCGTTGGCTACATTGTCGGAGGTACGCTCGGCGCTCATCATATTGACGTCGCGGAAAAAATCGCTCGACGATAATTCGGACATTACGTTCAGTTCGGATATCCCGTAGATATCGCTGGTCGACGAGCTCGGCGGACCCGAGGCATTCGGCGCGATGATCTCGTCGAATACCGTACGCACTGCGGGGTCGAAGTAACGCCCGAGATTCGTGTCTTCGGACACGCTAGTGTCATTGTCAGCTGATAACGTTGCATTGGTTTCTGACATTTTGATAGATTCGAATACGCGCGTGTCGCTTCTCTCTTACTGATTGCTGGGTCTGAATTTTTTAGCTTTTTGACATTTTGTGTTTTTATTTCTCTCCGATGCACTCACCGCGACTTTCTCGCGGAATGTCTGGTCAACAATGTCGGGGGTGAGTCAAGCGATAGAGGGAAAATAGTTCATGTTGGAATCAGGGCGCCTCGCTGGTTGCAACCAGATGTTTGCTTGATTGCGCGGATGTGATTCGCCGAGCATTCGAGCTAATCCACTACAGAGATCAATGGGGAGATGCACAACGCGGCCCTTTTCGGCGTGCTTCGTAAATGGCGCTAAATCGCGGCGGCGAGTTCGGGAGTATGATTTCGTGATCATCGCCTCTGTCGAGGTTGCAGATTCCCTTGTAGCCGCGCGAGTCCGTGATCACCGCTAAAGTTGGTATCGCAGCAGCGTGAACACGAATGGGTAGCTCGGTGGGGGAAAAGTCTCTGCCCCTCGCTCGCTCGACAGGCGAACGGAGCGAGGTTTTCCGTCCGATCGAGCTCGACAAATATGTGTGGCCGTACTGCGGATTGGAATATGCATTAAATGAATTTCAAAGTGAAAAACATGTATCGAGATCATTGTTTTCTCTCGGTTGCCCGTTTATGCCGAAAATGCGGGTTAAAAAAATTAACGACGAACCGCGTTGAAAAATAAAACGCCGAAACGACCGTGAAAGGTTCAAAAAGAAATCTTGAGCCTTTGCCGCGATCGTTTCGGCATTTTTTTTCAACAGCAAACATTATGGAAAAGGGTGTATCATAAATGTTTCTTTATCTGCAGTGAGCGTCGTGGCTGAGTTGTAGCGTGACGGATTACGATGCTGAACGTCCGGGTTCAATCCTCGGTGGATAAATTTTTTTCTCTTCATTTTATATTCAGAAAATTTCGAACTTACTCTCGCTTTAGCTATTCTCGCCTGTTCAGGCATTATTTATGATATTTAATTCGTATATGCTTAATAAAAAAAAACAAGACATTGCTACCGGGGATCGAACCCGCGTCGTCTACACTCAGAGCCCGCACGCTCATATCTCAACCGCGAGACTCTTGTGACTGCAAACCTGCCTTACGTATACAGTAGAATCTCGATTATCCGAACCAATTGGGACCGAGACTAGTTCGGACAATCAAAAGTTCGGATAATCGAAACGTGGGTTTTTTGGGACGAGATCATCAACAACACGTTTTTACATTTAAAAAAATACATAAATATATATTAAAATTTGACATACATATTAACATTGATATATATATATATATATATATATACATACACGGTGGCCGGAACATTGACGTCTAAAAATAAAATTTAGGTCCCTTGTATCGTGGGGTATCCGAATAACCCCCATGTATGTCGCGCGACTTTTCATAGTTTTCGAGTTATGAATTTTTTGCTGCATTTTTGAGAATTTTCGACCTGACCAATTGAAAAAAAATCTTTAAAAAAAGTAGAAGACTATCGAGATTTTTTTTGCAACTGAATCTTTATGAGTAGTACTTTTATGCATAAAATAATCAGCTTCGTAACTGTGATGAAAGTTATAAAAATGTTGGTCTAAAGTGAAAAATTTACGTCCGGTAAATTATGACTTAAATTTTCAACTTTAAATTAAACATCTAAACAGGTGACTTCATGGTTCCTAATTAGGCCCTAAGAATGCGCCAGACTGTCAGCTTTCATAACCATTAAAAAGAGTAGTACTTGATAGGGCTACTTTGGCTACAATTGACCTTCAATGACAGCGAGGTGGAAAATTCTTATAACACGGTGTCTACCGACCTGAAAAGTCATGAAAAATCTTAAATGTCATGAAATTACACTCGACCCTGAAAAAGTCATGAAATATCATGAAAAATTACCAGTCAACCTGAATTATTATACCCTACTAAATTGTCGTTGAGTCTATATTCAATATGAACTAACTTTGTGGTACTTGTCAATAGAGAAGCGAATATCGAATCGATAGAAAATAAAATAGAAGAAATTAAAAGAAAATGATGCGTTATCTCAACATATATTAGTTTTTATTTGTTATTCGTGTAAAGCGACTAGATGATATTACTCAAAGTTCCTAAATGTATGTAATATTTTTCTAGATGTTCCCAAAATATAATTCTTTACAGCAATCTTGAAATTATGTTTGTCTCACATTTTTTACTACATATGGAATTGTACAGTTTGGTGACTTTTCGTTTATTCCGTATACTTTTTATTGGCATACAACACACATCTGTTTGAAAGAGCAAAATAAAAATATAAAAATTGAAAAATCGGTCGCACTGTAGAATCATAAAGTATACTTCTATGCCAGAAAGTCATACTAAGAGTCATGAAAAAATCCCCATTCCTTGCCTTAAAAATCCTTAAATATCATGCAATTTCAGTTCTGGTCTAAATTAGACACCCTGTATAATTACCCATCTGATTAATAAAAAATTTGCCCATTTTATCATTCCTAAGGCTATTTAGTTTGTTAACTAACCAAAAATGACTGCAGGGAAAGCTAAGATTGAAACATTTGGAGGTTTATTTTTTTTAGTTTAATTTAAGTTTAATGAATTTTGCGCGATCCGTTCTTATGGATCAGTTAAAAGCTCGTTTACGCGATCCGTTCTCGTTACAAGAACGGATGGCGCAAAATTCATTAAACTTGAATCGAACTAAAAAAAAATAAACCTCTAAATGTTTAAATCTTAGCTTTCCTGCAGTCATTTTTGGTTAGGTAACAAACTAAATATCCTTGGGAATGATAAAATGGGCAATTTTTTTTAATCAGATGGCTAATTTTAAGAATTTTCCACCTCGCTGTCTTTGAAGGTCAATTGTAGCCAAAGTACCCCTATTAAGTACTGCTTTTTTTAAAAATGATTATGAAAGCTGAGAGTCTGGCGCATTCTTGAGGCCTAATTAGGAACCATGAAGTCACCTGTTTAGATGTTTAATTTAAAGTTGAAAATTTAAGTCATAATTTACCGAACATAAGTTTGTCACTTTACACCAACATTTTAATAACTTTCATCACAGTTACGAAGCTGATTATTTTATGCATAAAAGTACTACTCATGAAGATTCAGTTGCAAAAAAAATCTCGACAGTCTTCTACTTTTTTTTAGATTTTTTTAAATTGGTCAGGTCGAAAATTCGTAACTCGAAAACTATGAAAAGTCGCGGGATATACATGGGGGTTATTCGGATACCCCAGGATACAAGGGACCTAAATTTTATTTTTGGACGTCAATGTTCCGCCCACCCTGTATATTTATATATGTGTGTGTGTGTGTGTGTGTTTTAAGCACCTGAAAAAAGTCGAGTGCCTTTTAAAATATTTTTTAAAAATAAAATCGTCCATTTTTAATTGACGAACGGCTGCAACGCGTTTTTGAGCGTCTAAGTCTCGCAGCTGTTTGAGAAGGAGAAGTTGCGTTGGGTTGCTTATTGTTGCTCACGGTGGTGGCAGCGAGCAACCATGTATCTTTCGCGCCAACGTTCGGATAATTGAGCTTCCGGATAAACTAAGTCATCGTTCGGATAATTGAGAGTTCGGATGATCGAGGTTCGGATAATCGAGGTTCTACTGTACACACTTATCCAACCTTAAAAAAAATCGCTGCAGGACCAACTGCATATTGTTTTTATGACCCCAAAGTATTTTTGAAGCCAGAAGAAAACGATTTTTCCAAATTCCTAGAATGGTGTTATCCCTTAAAGAAAAGAAATTGATTTTTTGATCATTGTAAATGTATATCCCCTCCTAAAGACTTTAAAAGAATCTCGTACGTGTTAGCGAAAATCGGCAGAAAATTAGGAAGCAACTCGTCCACTTCTTTGATGTTCGCTATTTCGGTGTTCGCTATTATGGACCATCGCTCGTTTGCCTATCTGAGATCAAAACTTTCGAAGTTTGTATCCTCGATATCTGGCTTTTTGCTATAGATGGTATTACCAATATTAGATACTCACGTCTTTCTATTTCGGAGATGTGAATGTTCAAGATTGTTTAAATCTGTGTTTGTATGACTCAAACTCCAAACAAACCCAAACAAACTCAATAGGAAAAAGAAAAAGTTCCGGAAAAAAAATAATATCGTTTTTTTTACGAAAATCTCATTTTTTTCATCTTTAAATTTTCTCCGAATATCTCCGCAGCCGTTCACTCAGGTAATAGGAAAAAAAGAAATTTCCGAAAAAAATAATAATAATAAAAAGTTTTTTAACGAAAATCTCATTACTTTTCATCTTTAACTTTTCTCCGAATATCTCCGCAGCCGTTCACTCAGGTCATAGGAAAAGGAGAAATTTCCAGGAAAAAAATAAGAAATCAGAAAGCCAGGAACGCTACCAACGGGACCATCTCATCGCTTGTAGAATATACGCGGTACTTACAATTCGCGGCCGGATGGATGATTGGCTTGTTTTTGGGGATAATGCTTTATCGCTTGATGAAAGTATGAGAATTAATATAATAATACGAATATAAATATATTTCCGCTTACTTTTATGAATTATAATTTATTTGGCATAAGGATGGGTGTGAGTAAAGCGTAAACAATTTTATATAAGATAAATAAGTTGTAATTTAGATATATTATTATGTTTAAATTAACGTATAAACTAAAAAAATTAGCGACCTCAGTGCGCAATACATTTTTTTGTATACATTAATAACGCAGAGAATCAAGAACTAACTTAGCATTGAAATCATCTAAAAGCCTCGCGCGTGCCGTCGGGTGACGTCACGCGCGAGTCGTGCTCAGATTGCTTTTTCCCTCGAAGCCTTCGTTTCGGCTTGGCCGCACATGAACGTGCTGCTCAGCGTCCATGCATTGGTGTAGCAGCCGAAGGCGCGGTCGGGACGCTTCGGCTTGCTCGGCTCTTTCCGAAGATGTCCGAGCATCGCTCGCTCACGGACACACGCTACTACGATGGTGTGATGGGCGCGTAAGAAACTAGAGAGGGGGTAACTTTTACGCGCGATCTGGCTGCACTGCGTCCGAGCTCTGAGTACGGACGGCGCGGCTTCGATGCCCGTAGCAACATTTTTTTTTGTTATACATATATGAATTAAATATAAAAAATAATGCCTAGACAGGCGAGAATAGATAAAGCGAAAGTAAGGTAGAAATTTTCTGAATATAAAATGAAGAAAAAAAAGTTCATTCACCGAGGATTGAACCCGGACCCTCAGCATCGTAATCCGTCACGCTACAACTCAGCCACGACGCTCATGCAGATAAAGAAACATTTATGATACACCCTTTTCCATAATGTTTACTGTTGAAAAAAAATGCCGAAACGATCGCGGCAAAGGCTCAAGATTTCTTTTTGAACCTTTCACGGTCGTTTCGGCGTTTTATTTTTCAACGCGGTTCGTCGTTAATTTTTTTAACCCGCATTTTCGGCATAAACGGGCAACCGAGAGAAAACAATGATCTCGATACATGTTTTTCACTTTGAAATTCATTTAATGCATATTCCAATCCGTAGTACGGCCACACATATATGTCGAGCTCGATCGGACGGAAAACCTCGCTCCGTTCGCCTGTCGAGCGAGCGAGGGGCAGAGACTTTTCCCCCACCGAGCTACCCATTCGTGTTCACGCTGCTGCGATACCAACTTTAGCGGTGATCACGGACTCGCGCGGCTACAAGGGAATCTGCAACCTCGACAGAGGCGATGATCACGAAATCGTACTCCCGAACTCGCCGCCGCGATTTAGCGCCATTTACGAAGCACGCCGAAAAGGGCCGCGTTGTGCATCTCCCCATTAATCTCTGTCCACTACTTCGGGAGCGAAAAGAATTGTTTTTCGGTGGCGATGGCGCTAGGTATTTGATAGTTCTCGTTGATGGGGGAGAAAAATTCGGCGACAATTTTAGTTACGCTTTATCCCCAATTGCAATCCCAGATCCAATTGTTTCCGGAAGTTTCGCAACAAACGACGTAAAACGTGATTCGGCTTCGAAAAGTCAAGTACCTTTAATAGTTTTTTACGGGTGTAGTTACCGACTGAGCGAGCGCTGGGCCACTTTAAGGGGTTAGGCCACAGTAACGGGTATGAAATCATGTGCGAATTTAACAATTTTTTTTCGTATAAAAAAGTGATTCATTCGTGAAATTAATTATACATCTATTTAGTATTAGTACAGTCGTGCTGTCGCTGAAAAACCCCGGAATCAAAGAAAATTAGAAGAAAGCGATTTTGTAGGTGCCGCGGGTGCTAAATCCAAGTTTGCCTAAAAATCGGGGTGTAGGGTTTTTTTAGGGGATGAAAGGAGATGGGGTGGATGGGGCAATCGATTTTTCGGGTATGGTTCAAATGTACGAAATGTAGAGAATAATTTTCTCTATATTTTCGTTTCTATGGACCACCCTTGAATTGCGATTTTCCAACCCCTCTCGGGGGTTGAAAATTCAAAATGAAATTCTGGAAAAACTATTGACCGCACGAATTCGCCGCCGTGGAAGAATTTGTAGCTTGAACCCTCAGCTACATTTTTGGCCACAGCGCCAAACTCGTATGTCTTTACTTTCGGTCAATAGTTTTCCCAGAATTTTATTTTGAATTTTCAATCCCTGAGAGGGGTTCGAAAAAGCAAAATTCAAGGGTGGTTCATAGGAACGAAAATATAGAGAAAATTATTCTCTACATTTCGTATATTTAAACCATCCTCGAAAAATAGATTGTTTTTGAGTTATTCAATAAACAATTGTTTTGTTTATACTTCAACAATTCTTTTGGGGGTGAAGATATTATTGGAGAGGGATGATCAAATACTCGATCGATGCGTCTTTTCAAGGGCTTCAACGTTCCCATTTGAACAAAAATTGTATGCATTTTTCCTAAAGAGTTATGGAATGAAAACTGATTTTTCAAAATTTCACCCCACTTTTTCATCCCTAAAATGAACTTCCACGAATTCGGCGCTGTGAACAAAAATAAAACCTGGATTTTTCTGAACATTTTGTCTCCCGGTGCCGACCTCGTGGGAATTGTAGTTTGACATTAATCCACCCCCATCCCCTGTCATGTTCTTGTTATAAATCGAATAGTAACTTATTCTCATGATGATAAAGCACCGTTTTAGCGAAAAAAAAAACGATTTTTTGAAAATTCCACTGTGGCCTTACCTCTTAAGGCATTTTTTTCTTGGAGGGCCATATTTTGTGGGACCATTGACTGATTGTAGTGACGCTTAAGGGGTTACGTGGGTTTCGAAGCCAAAAAAATATATTCTCTCTATTTAATAAAAAAAATAATAATCAATTATTTTATTCAAAATGTTGAGCACTTAGAAGAGCACCATATTAACAATATATTTTTTCAATTTCATCCAAAAATTTGGGAAATTCAGCCGGTGGGACCTGGTTTCCGGAGACCCCTTAAAAAAAGTGTCCTCGTGGTGGTCAGGATAACTCATGATAGGTTTATCAGAAATCAAAAAACCAATTTATTCTGTTAGTAGATGAGTATAGCTCGTGATTGAACGAAGGATATTTAAACAAATTGAAATTTGAATTTTTGGCAGAGTATGCAAAATAGTTCAATTTTCGGTATGATTTGCACTACGTATAGCCTTGTAAAATTAATTGTAATCGAAAAAAACATTCGTTCAATCATTCATCAATGCTATTTTGAAGTGTGCAAAATTTCAATAAGATCGGTCCATTAGTTTTTGAGCAATCGTGTCCACCGAATTAAAAAATAGTGTTCTGAGAAAAAGGCGACATACCTGCGTCGCTACCGGTCGATCTTTCCCAACTGGGGGAATTCTCAAAGGCTCTCTCTCTCTCCTAGACTTTTGCTCCGATCGACTTCAAATTTTGGGAGAGTATTCTAGACATATTGTACTAATAGATGATAAAAATTTTCTAAATTAATTTTTTAAAAATTTTAAACCCACGTAACCCCTTAATGAAAATATATCACAATCAATTATTATAGCCAACGATAAACTGCAACAAAAAAATCCAAGCACATTGAGTAGTTTTAGACATTTTTACATTTTCGGTGAAAAATTGCGGCTTCGAATATTCTTCTGCTAGGGTTTTTCTAAGTTTTATCGTTAATAGTTTTCTTTGAACATTCGGTGACCCCCTGCTTTTATCGTCGTGACGGAATCTTTAGAATCTTTTACACGCGCGAGCAGCTTATATCAGGCATTCATAGTTATTTCGTGTATGAATTATTAGATAGAAATGTGGCCGGCGTGTCATCTCTATAAAGTGCCGTATAATTGGGACGATTTTTGATTCACAATTTTTTGTGAAAGGTTCGGTAACTTGGCTTGAAAATTTACTAGTATACTGGTATGTATTTATACTTCATTATAGACGAAAATCCGTTAATTATTATATATTCGACATACCTTAGGGTATGTTTTATTACTACTTTTGGCGCTTACATCGTATTTGTAAATTTATTAATCTTTAAAAATGGTGGATGTATGGCACGATCTTCTACACTGCATTTTTAAAACTGACGTGCCATATAGGTAAAAAACTAATCGACTGATTCTAACGAAATTTGGTATAAATCTTTCTAACCTCATTGTCTAAAACGCGACCCTAAATGTTTTTGGAAAAAAAAAAATAATTTTTTTTTCGCACAATGTAGCCATTTTTTCAGAAAGATCAATCTTTTTGTTTGAAAGCATACCATTTTATCAATTTTTAACATTTCTCACTTTTTCTTAGTTCATATTCTGCGTATGAGTGCTAATGAAAAAAAATCTTCGTTGGGTTTTTTTTCAGATTCGTCCTGCCGACGCTACGTGTCACGCCCTCTGACAGCGTCCGCCGCAACCCGTTTAGAAGACCGTGCCATACGTCCGCCATTTTTAAAGATTAATAAATAAAAAATACCATGTAACAGCCAAAAGTATAAATAAAACATACTCTATGTCTCAAGAATGGTAAAGAAATCTTTCCTCTAAAAAAAATCATGAATATCAGCAGTTTCTTCCTCGCTGAAAGGGATCTCCCCCCTAAAGAGTCATTGCACACTGCACGCGATGACTGTAAGAAGCAATTCCGGTAGTCCCCTAGCAAAGCGGCGTTCTCATTGGACGTCTTCCAATGCGTCGCGGCCATTGGAGACTCGACAGCAGAAATTTCCTAGCGAATCGTTCTTACTTTATGGTAATATACCGACCGAAGAAAAAAAAAAAACGAGAAGTAAAACAGCCCGGATTTTGCGGCAGTGACACAGGCCTGGCGTGTTTTGTGCCGAACAATCTATTTCAACAAGTCGCTGCAACAAGCGTTCGCAAGTAAAAGCAAGTAAAAGAATCTTCTCGAGCATAGTGACTAGCGTTCTCTCGACCCTCTCAAAAGAGGGGAGAAAAAGTTCCTAGACGGTGAGTATGACGAGCCGCGAGAAAGATCGAGTGTCCACGAGCCCGACGCGTGTAGAGCGAGAGAAAGGATAGAGTGAGAGAGTCAGGGATACAGAGGCGAAAAAATAATCCAAACAATCCAAAAATTTTTATTCCACGTAAATTTCGCACGTCGAAAGTATCCATCGCGAGCAACGATGAAAGAAATGTTCTCGATTCCCAATCCACTCGAGAATTCTCACGAAAATCGACGCGACGCGTCCGTCACGGCGTTCCGCTTCGAAGCCCCGAAAACTCGTATCTAAAAAGAAGAAAAATAAAACCCCCCCAAACAAAGGAAGCACATCGCGCGTGTGTGTTGGGAGTTTCACCCGAATTCCCATGGTGTGAGGACTCGTCCGCGGAGGGGGGATGGCACAGCGAGTTCTCCGATTGGCGGAGACGCATATCCGATTGATCGTTTCGTACCGCTCACGTGACCTTTTCCCTATTTATGCAAAATTGCGTTGGTGGTGGTGGCGTTCGGACGGCGGTGAGTCGGTGCGCAGAGGGGTGGGGGGAGCCCGGGGAACATATTTTCCTCCGCGTTCTCGTGGCAAAACAACAACAGACGTTTCGCGATTCCTCGTGTGCACATCCTCCGCCTTTGGGAGTGTGTAAGATTTTTCTTCGAGGTGGACAGCAGCAGCCAGGTGTGTGTACACTGTGCACACCCGTCGTGTTTTTTCCCCTTCTTTTTTTCGTGTCGCATCGATTATTCTACTCGTCTTAATCATCCACGAAATAACGCGACGAGAAAATTAACCAACGCTATCGACCGTGCGGTATGAGAAAAAACAAAGGAAGCAATACAGTCGGACGTTCGCGCGGATGTTCGATAGAAAAATTTCGCTGACGAAAGTCATGGTCATTCTTGGGGGGCAAACGTGAATGCTCAAGGGTCGTGATGTGATTTGACGATAACATCAACTCTATATATATTTTTTACACACGCACACGCGCACGCGCGCGTATACATGCCTACACACACAAACGTACGCGTGTGTATAAAATTATAAATATGTATAGATTTCGTACACGCGCCGTATAACGTATATCGATAGCCGAGCGGAGACTCGACGTTTTCTCTTCGAATCAACGAAATTCTCGTTCGCTACACGAGATTAATCCACAAAGCGCGCGGCGCGCCTCACTAGCGAGTGACGCGTCTGTGTGTGTGTGTGTTTTTTTATTTCGAGCTCGTGTGTCGCTTTGCATGTAACTCGTCGCGCTCACTCGCGCGCGAGATCGGGTAAATCCGACGAGTTTGCACTGTCATTCGCGAGTTATCACGCGCTGAGAACGAAAAAATAAAGAAAGAAAAAAAGAAACACGAGAGAACAACAAAGATTGCGTTCTCCCATTTTGCACGAGGCAATTCCACGGAGACGTAACTTGGCGTGTGTGACATTGTTTGTGTTGTGATCCGAACACGTGTGTGCAACTGTTGCCTCTCGTGATTCCCCGTGTCCGTCGGACCACTTACGCCCGGAACTTTATTCACGAAGCGTCATTTCTTTTTTTCTCGCTTATCGCAGCTTTCCTTCGGGAATCTTTTGACGAGCGGCGAGCGCACACTCATGGACGATTCGCTCGAAGGGGAACGAAGCTCGAAAAAATCGCCCGGTTGCGGGAAAAAGAGGAAGAAAACAAGTGACAGATTGTAAAAAAAAAAAAAAAAAAAAAAAAAAAAACTGACAAACGCCTTACATTGCGACAAAAAGACAAAGTCGCTCGAAAAAATCGCGGTGTCGAAAAAACGAAAGACAAGTGACAGATACTAAAAACAAAATCGCTTTGTGCTCCAAAGAAAAAAAGTAGAAGTTTCTTTAGGAACGAGCGTCATTTCGAAAGCAACGCGATTTTTTTTTGGAAAATTATTTGAAAATAAAAAAAAACCTGACAAAGCGACAAAGAGTAAAAAAGGGACCACGAATGAGACACTTCTCTGATCGTCCATCGCATAATTCGCCGCGGAGATAGACCATCCAAGGGCGAGATGGGCGACACGAGCCATTTGGAATACTCGCTGGATCTGGAAAGCGGCGAAATGGACACGGTGAAACAGGAGCCGTCGCAGGACATGGGAGCGTCTTCGGCGTCGGTTCCAATCCCCGGGGGCCATCGTGGCACCCGAGGAGTCTACGATCAGTTCTCGCCGTCGCCGTTGGCCGTTACCTCGCCTTGGGGCGCAAGACCGGATGAAGCGGATTCCCCGTTCAAAATGGATCCGGACCAATTGGGCATATCCTTCAAAATGGAGGACGACGATATCTTTCAAGTGGACAAAGCCGATCTCATACAGGGACCGACGCTAGCCGAGCTCAACGCCAACGAGGACACTTTCCTGTGCGATCTCAACTTCGACGATTTGCTCCTGCCGGAGGAGAGAATACAGCCGCTGCGAGTGGAAACTGAGCCCCTGCCCAGCGGAGGCTCTTTGTTCGGCAACGCAACTTCCGTCTTCGCACCCAGCAGCTTCCCGCAAACGACTCTCGCCTATCGTAACTGCCCGCCGTACACCGTCACGTCGGGATTCAATCTGATGAACGGCAGCCTCAGCCTCATGGACAATTTGGAGACCGTCAGCCCGCCCGCTTATCCCAGTCCCGGCACCAGCAATCTCGCAGGTACCGCACGGAGAATCCATTCCTCATGATTACGATACTGAACAATTGTAGAGATGGAGTGTACGAGGTTTTGGCGACATTTTATTTACATGTTGAAGTTCGCACAGTTGGAATGCGACGAAATGTTTTTTTCCTTCAATTGCACGTTTTTTTTTTGCCGGATCGAAGTTACGAAAAATTCTCGTCTAAGATCCTCATCAGAGATCTACAAATAAACTCTACCGAAAATCTTTTTTGATAACAATAAAAAAGGAGAAATGAAAAAAGCAAAAAACTTTTGTTGCATTCCAACAATGCACATTTCGACAGCATTTTTATTTATTTTCTATTGTGAAAATCGTACGGCGTGTTTCAGATTTTTTGTATCGGTAATTTATGTGCGAACGAAAGTTTTTGCATAATTTCACAATCATTCGCTAAAGAATTGTAGTGTTATTAATTGTTACGTACTGAAATTCTGATGATTTTCGTTTGATGCTTCCATACATTCTTGACAAACTGTACAGCGATGCTGGAATCAGGCTCGAAAGTTGCAGGCGCAAGGCCTGGCATATTCACTCTCGAGAGCTTTGCCCTGACAAAGCAGTGGGCTTGAAGATTGCATCGTTGGGATGCAACGGGCATCGATGCTTTTGAATTGCTGACACTTTGGCTTTGGCCCCTTCAGGCTGTGAAAATCATTCAAACGTTTTTAGAAATTCTTATTGGAGATTTACGATTTGCAAAAGGAAGGCTCTCGATAATGATGATAAATGAAGTGATGGAGGATTGAAGAAAAAAAATCGTTGCATTCCGACGATGCAAACTTTAACGTTATCGAAGTGGAATATTAACAACTTTTAGATAGACTGGAGCCATTGCTTAAACAAAGCGATGTTGAAGTTTGCATCGATGGATGCGACGAAAATTCATTTTCATTCTTTTATTTGCTCATTTTTATTATCATTAGAAAAAATTCCTTAGATATTTAGGCTGGAGATCTCTAAAAGGGATCGTGAAAAAAATTCAACTATTTCGGAGGCGTAAATATGCCAAAAAAATTGAACTAGGGAACTTGTGTTACGTTTCAAGGATGCAAACTTCAGTATCGTTAAACAAAAACACTTTAAGCTGGCCATTTGAGGCTCTGCATATCATGACACTTGCGACTGACGTTACTGTACATCCAGAATATTTAAGGGCGGGGGGGGGGGGGGGAATTACGGATTTTCATGATTTGTTTTTAAGAAAGGTTTTTTCCGCCATTCTTGAAACTTGGTGTATGTTTTATTACTACTTTTGGCTGTTACGTGGCATTTTTTTTAAATTATTCTTCAAACATGATGGAGGTATGGCTCGTTCTTCTAAACGGGTTGCGGCGGATGTTATCGTGACACGTAGCACAGATGAAATTAATCTGAAAAAAAAAAAAAAAAAAAAAACGAACGGACCTTTTTCTTTTATTAACACTTATCCATAGAATATGAACCAAAAAAAAAATGAGAAATGTTCAAAATCCATGAAATGGTACGCTTTGCAACAGAAAGGTAGAATTTTTCGAGAAAAAAATGGCTACTTTTTGCAATAACAAAATACTTTTTTGTTTAAAGATTAATAAATAAATAAAAATACCATGTAACAGCCAAAATTAGTAATAAAACTTACCCTAAGTCTCAAAAAAGGTGAACAATTCTTTCCTTTAAGACCTTAGGCCACAGTAACGGGTATAAAATCATGTGCGAATTTAACAAATGTTTTTCGTATGAAAAAGTGATTTACTCATTAAATTAATTACACATCTATTTAGTATGAATATCAAGCTGTTAGAATTTTTTTTTATGTACAAAATGGCCGACTTCTAATATTTTCTTTTATCTTTTTTTTAGGCGCTCCGCGGCGTGAAATTTACCATCCACAATTTTTTACCTAGAACAAAAAACAAAAATTCTCGCCAATCTACATTAGAATACCTAGAGAAGTACGTACGGAATTTAAAAAATATTGTTTTATTCAAAAGTTGTAGGTATTTGAACTTAAGAAGTGAATTTTCAGTGAAAAATTTCGTTATAACTGCTCATAAACGGCTCATAAAATGAAAAGTTTTCGATTAATCAGAAATTCCGTACGTACTTCTTTGCGAAATGCAATTAGGAACAAAACTTTTACATTTGAAGTAGATCGAGTGAAAATGGTTGAAGTTATTTGTCACGCCAATTGGAAAAAAGCTGTTTCGAGAAGTTTCGGCTAGTCGGCCATTTTGTACATCGAAAAAAAATATATATATTTTCTAAGAGCTTGATATTCATACCAAATAGATGTGTAATTATTTTTATGAGTGAATCACTTTTTCATGCGAAAAAAATGGTTAAATTCGCACATGATTTTATAACCGTTACTGTAGCCGAACCCCTTAAAGAAAAATCATGAATATAATTTTTTTCCTCGCCTAGAGGTATTTCCCCCCTTAAGCATTGCAATTATTTGCAATTCTTAAATTTTCTTATTCACTTCGAAACTCACGCCAATGTGGTCATTCGAATCGCCAAAGTCGAGCTCCATTCGGTATAAATATACACGAACATACCAGTTGCTAATATCATCATCAACATTATACTGATAACTATACAAGTGATTAAAAAAAATGAAATAACCCGAGAATTTGTTCGTCTCGAAGTTTGCATCGTTGGAATAGAACGAAAACGCTGTTTTATATATTTATTTCTTCATTTTTATTATTTCTCGTAATATTGTTTTCCAGATTTGAAGTGTACATTTGTAGATAAGCGACTTGAAAGATGATTGATGGACTTTCGCACCAAAGATTAACCGCGAGAAATTCGCGAAATGAAAAAATAGCGATTTTCATTGCGTTCGAACGATGCAAACTTCAATCTGATATAGAAAAACGAATTTTTGTTTTTATCGAATGAAAGTTCAATAAAGAAAAACAACAGCTAGCCGAAAAGCAATAGAATGTCCCGGTCGAATAAACGTTCCGATGTTCCGCAGGTAGTTCTACGGCAAGCTCCTCGACGTCTCCGCATCCGGTGGTTCGTCAGGTCGGGCAGTCGACTCTCCACGAGCTTTTGATGAGGAAAGGAGAACACGCTCCGACGAGTCCGATCTATCATCCGATGGACGTAACGGCGATGGAAACGTCTCACGGAAAATTGAAAGCTTCGAGGCTCTCGATGTCGGCGCCCACCCAATCGATAGGCGCCGAGTTGCTCTGGTCGCACAGAGAGCCGCGAAAACATCTCACGAGCACCGGAAGTCTCGGGCCCGTCGAGGCCGGTTCGACGAGTAGCCTGAGCACCGGGGGTGCCCTCAGTCCCGATCCCCTTGGTCATCTCGATCCTCTGAGCCATGACGAGGGCTACGAGGACAGCGACGATGACAGCGATCATTACGATGATTACAGCAGCGACAACGGTAGGGGAAAACTGGGCACACTTGCCCCCCTTTTGATTTTTACCCCAAATTCCCCTCGTTACAATATTCCAAATGTCTTGGTACTGAAAAACGTGGAATTTCATTAGGAATAATCAGTATAATAACAACTTAGGCTAGGATAAGTTTTGTAATCATTCAATCAAAACAAGAGGAAGAGAATGGTATCAAGTGTCCCATATATAAAGTGTAGTAAAAAGAAATCCATTATTTTCGCATGAAATTAAAGGCTTTATTTGGCATAGTTAGAATGATCCGATTTAGGTCAAATATGCACTTTTTGGTCGATAACTTGTTGCCATTTTGAAGGTAATTTCATTGTGCCTTTCTCGTAGAAACCGTCCCTATTGGCAAAAAACTGGGACAGTCGATTTTCACAAGCTTCTCTTGAGGCGAATGTTTCACCAGCAAAATCATTCGCCATAGACAGGAACAGGTGGTAATCACTTGGTGCCAGATCCGGACCATAAGGTGGATGCGTAAGATGCTCCCAACCAAGCTCCCGGAGCTTCTGGCGAGTCACTATCGATGTGTGTTGCCTAGCGTTGTCCCGATGGAACATAATTCCTCTCCTATTGGCCGAAGCTGGCCGCTTCTGGGCGATTGCTTCCTTCAGACGGTCCAATTGTTGACAGTACAGGTCCGAATTAAGAGTTTGGCCGTAGGGGAGCAGCTCATAGTAGATGAGTCCCTGCCAATCCCACCAAACACACAGCAAAATCTTCCTGACCGTCAATCCTGGCTTGGCCACCGTTTGCGCCGGCTCACCGCGATTCGACCACGACCGTTTTCGCTTGACGTTGTCGTAAGTGACCCACTTCTCATCACCAGTCACTATCCGCTTCAGAAATGGGTTGATTTTGTTGCGATTCAGCAGCGATTCGCTGATGGAAATTCGGTCCATGAGGTTTTTTTGCGTTAACTCGTGTGGCACCCATACATCGAGCTTCTTTTGGTATCCAGCCTTATTCAAGTGGTTCCAAACGGTTTTTTGTGCAATGTTTAGCTCCTGGGCAATCGAAACGGTGCTTACATGACGGTCGGACGCGACGATTTCCATTATTTTATCGACATTTTCGACAATTGGCCTTCCAGAGCGTGGTGCATCTTTGACATCAAAATGAACGGAACGGAATCGACGAAACCAAAATTGCGCGTGATTGGCTGTTACAGTATCAGGACCATAAACACTATTCACATTTTCAGCCGCCTGGCTTGCGTTTTCGCCTTTATCGAAGAAAAACTGTAAAATATGGCGTATTTTCACTTTGCTGGTGGCCATCTTTGACACGCGCTCAAACAATATTGAGTCAAGCAATCACAAAACTGTCTGAGATGTTTATTTTAGTACGAAATCTTATCTTTCTAACGCCATCTAGCGTAATCCGATCGCACTTGTACAACGCGAGATACAGATTACAAAAGCCATCTATTGCAAAATATAATGGATTTCTTTTTACTACACCTAATATATGGGGGACTTGATCACCCGTATGGATGGGGTAGGGCTTGCAATCCGGACATCCGAATTATACGGATATCCGCCAATTTTTTAAATCCGGATAATGAAGGCAACTGAATGCGGACAATTCGGATAATACGGATAGAAAAAGTCGTCAAAAAATTACGATTTGAACGTGGAACTAAAGTAAAACATTAATTTCGGCATTGTGTGCAGTCAGTACACGTAGCTGAGGAGTAATCTTAATTTAAAACATGTTTTTTCGTCAATATTTTGTGGGATGCATTCAATAGTAGTTCATTTAGAAAATCCCGCGCAAGTCGCGCGACTGACAAGTTGCTTATTGTTTATTATGTTATGTCGTCCGAATTGCGAGATGCGTGCGCGAGAACGCGACAGCGTTGGTATGTCATCAAGCCCTCTGCGCTACCTTCGATCTCATTATAACGTTTAAGTATATGATTGTTTTTTATTTTGTTTGATAATTTATGATCCCATTATTACTCTGATAATTAGTTTAAGCTTTAGAGAAAAGAGTTACCTTACTGTTTTCAATGATTCATATTTTATTTTAATATCTTATGGTGAATAGTAGCATATTATTATGCTCGAACATTTCGTGATATTGAAAATGTTAATGTCGTCCATTCGCTATAGTACAGAGAACAATTCTGGTTTTTAATTTTAACAAATGTGAATAAAACTACTTTTTAACGGATTTCTTTTGTTTTTTTTTTCACGATTATCCGAATTATCAGAAAAATCCGGATATTCGGACAGTAAGGTGTACTACTATCCATATTATCCGGATACGAGAAATTAACGGATAATGCAAGCCCTAATCCGGGGGGAGCATATCTCCCATGCATAGGGGGCACATGATACCATTGCCTACATCTTCAGGACGAGCAATGTAGATATGCAATAGAAGATGTTGAAATTGTTATAATCTCATTCAATGTTCGTCAAACCGACTTTCATCAACAGTTTCATCATAGTCAAATTGCAGCTTTTTAAATTTAAATAAACAAATAATTCCTCTTACTGCTTATCTTAGCTCCTTTTAATTTTAAATCTACCCAAGTATTTTCTCTTAACTTGAAGTTGTTAGCTTTACTTATATGAAAACAATCAACATGTGTAGGTAGCATCTACAATAAAATCTGCTTAGTCAAAAACACATAAGTATCTAATAAATTCAACATATTATTTATAATTTAACCAAATATTCTGTTTCTATTAAATAATCTTAAATCTTTTAGCTATTATTATATCGCAAAGGTAATCATATATTTTCTTTTTCTTAGATTAATTATCTTTCTCAAAGTTGCTTATCGCGTTTTCATCTACTTTTCAATTTTGAATTTTCTCAATGGGCTCGAAAACTCAGTGGTAATTATTCTCTTTGATGATGATTTTAGCTTTCGAGCAGGCAGTTTCGTCACAACTTGATATTTAGTGATTGCACCAATATCATCTAAAATAGGCCACTTGAAACGTTTTTTAGGAGAAATTCTGAGAGAAAAGAAAAACAATAACTAAGGGACGATAACTAAGAGATCGGGAAATCAACTCTCCCATAAGAACGTGTACTAAGTGTCCCCTAACTAGGCTGCGGTAAAAAAGTTATATTCAGAATAAAGCCATTTAAGAGGAGGGTGAGGGTTTCAACGTGAAAAAAAAACACTTTTTTGCGATTTTTTTCATCTATATGGATAGAGTAAATATATTGAAACCTTTTGTACTTTGTTGAGTGTCATTTCAAGAAAATTTTCACAAACAAGCCGGTAACAACGCTTTTCCAAGACGCCTTTGGAAAAACACGATTTGCGGTGTTCACTGTATCTCAGCCAGAAATTATGTGAAATCAAGTACCATTAAAATTTAGTCAGAGTATCATCGAATCCTCCCCCCCAACGGTCTTTAATAATTTTTTTTCATGTCTACATTTTTGGTGGTCATTTAAAGTGAAAAGTGCTATTTTTCACGAGAAATTCCGCCATTTTGGGGGCGAAAAATGTAAAAAAAATCTCAAACTAACCGTTGGGGGGAGGTATTTTATATGTAGAAAGTGTGTACCAAGTTTGAAATCGGTCATGTAGTTTTCAAATGGCAGTGAACACGGACTTTGAAAAAGTGGTTTCGAGAAAAACGCGGCACCGGCTTGTTTGTGGATATTTTCGCATTCAAATTTCTCGGAATGTTCTTAAAATGACACTTAACAATGTACAAAAGGTTTCAATAAATTTACTCTATCCATATAGATGAAAAAAAATCGCAAAAAAGTTTTTTTTCTCACGCTGAAACCCCTACCCCCCCCCCCCCTTAAATGCAAGTCTTTTTCTGTGCAAAACTATAAACTACATCGATAATCACTTATATTGAAGACTTAACACCTTTAACCCTTCGACTGCACACTTCCGCCACGAACCTCCGACTGCACAGGGGGCCGATTGGACCCCAGACGTTTTTTAGATCGTTGTATTTATGTAAATATGCATTTTTTTTGTAAAGACGTTTTTCGTAGTCCATCATCCTTATTTTATCGCCCAAAATTGATTTTTTCAGAAAAATAAAAATGAAGTGCTCAAACATTGGTTGAAAGTGGGAGGGACTCTAAAAAATACGTACTTGCATGAAAAACATCATAATTTTTTTCAAATATAAAAACAATGCTCGAGGTTTTTCAAGAGAAAGGTTTGTAGATAAGAAAAAAAAAGATAGTGTCGACCGTCTTTCCAAAAAGTATATTTATTCGGAGGTTTGAATTTGAGCATTTTCGGGATAGGGAAAAATGGAAAAAAATCGATCTCTTCGGCAGAGTAATTATTGAAAACGCATATTTTCCGCATTTTTTTACTTCGATGACTTATTATTATTGATATTTACCGAAATCGTCGTGTAAGTAGATTTGGTGCTCGTTGCACATAGCCCTCCTGCATAACGGACACTTAGTTTCAGTTTTATGATCGGCATTCCCAATACATAATTTATTATAGGAGCGCAACATAAAAAATATCTATGAGCATTTTCTATCGTAACTCACGTGTAGTGATGAAACAACAAATTTCACAAAGAAAAATGTTTTCACGTTCACCGCACTACTGCATAAACGGGGTCGACTGGACCCCAGGTCCTTTCTCGACAGCTGTCGTCAATGCACGGGCAGGATGGGGACCAACTAAAACCGAGTGTCCACCTACAGAGTAGGAGTGGGAGAACATTCGAGCGCCGCACTGCGGCCGAATAGATTACCTCGTTTTACCAAAACGACCCAGTGTGCAGTCGAGGGGTTAACAATTCTTCCAAATAACAGTATAATCGAAATTAAAACTTGCGAAAAACATTTATCTGCCACATCAAACACCAAACCGTCCTTTGCGAAGCTGTCAAGTCCGATAGATGGCGCTACTTTAGAAACACCTGGGTACCATAGACACCTAGTGTTGGCAGTTAAAAGTAATGTATCATTCATAGAAGTTTTGTAAATGTATACCAAGTCTCCCATAGGTACCAAGTGTCCTCAGTCTCCCCCACTTGCATTATCTTCTCCTAACCGCGCATTTTTTTTCGAACGAAAGTCGCTCGATCGACTTTTGCAGAGACCAAAGCACTCGCACCCAAGTGGCCAATGAACGAACCAAGAACTTTTATGGTGTCGAAGTTTGCATCGTTGGAACGCAACGAAAACTCTCTTACGTTTTATTTTCCATATTTTTATTGTTATAGAAGATATTCTTTTTAAATTTATATTGTAGATCGCTAAATAAATATCTTGAAAAATGGTTGGAGAATTTTTGTGAGCAAAATTTGCCAAAATAAATAAAATAAATTAATTTCGTAGGCAAAATTTGCCAAAATAAATTGATATTCCGAAATATTAATTTTCGTTGCGTTCCACCGATGCAAAGTTCAACCTCATGGACTTTTCCCCGCACCTAAAAATGACGATTTTAAAAACGTTGCAGATAGCGGAGGAAGCGACGGTGAAGAACGCGAAGGCAGTATTAAGGTTGGCAGCGACGCGGCACGCGAGAGACACAGCAAGAAGGAAAAGTATTTCTGGCAATACAACGTCCAGGCGAAGGGACCGAAGGGTCAGAGATTGGTGGCGCGAGCACGCCTGGAGGATCCTCACGTGTTGAACGAGGCTACAGATCCGGTATTCAGTCCTCATTGCGCCCTCCGCGGCATAAAGCACAGCGGCAAAGCGCGCAAGGGCGACGGCAACGATCTCACGCCGAATCCCCGAAAGTTGTTCAGCATCGGTCGCGAACTCGACAAATTGTCGAGCGTCATAAACGACATGACGCCGGTCTCCGAATTGCCGTTTCCCGCGAGGCCCAAGACCCGCAAGGAGAAGAACAAATTGGCGTCGCGGGCCTGCAGACTCAAGAAGAAAGCGCAACACGAAGCGAACAAGATCAAACTACACGGCCTCGAACAGGAACACAGTTGAGTGAATCCTCGATATTATCTCGACTGATCGACGTTATTGCCTTTTCACCAGAGTTGGGCGTAATTCTATTTATAAATACGAATACGAATTTATTCGCATCCCGATTTTCATGTGAATATAAGTACAAGTTTATTCATACTTCACTTGTTTGTATTCACATGCATGCATACAAATGCAATTGTATTCACAAATAAATTCACTGAAAAAAATTGTGAATATTTACAAAAAATTCTGTGAATTAAAAAAAATCACATCAAAATCTATGAATGCAAATGTATTTACAAAAATTGTAAATACAAATTAAAATAAAATTCACAATACTTAGATTAAAATTTACACCAAAAGTGAGTTCTTACGTATTTTGAGAGTATACATTGCGTCGAGGCAAAGAAATTTTTGCAAAAAAAGTTGCGAGTTTCAAATATTAGATTATAAATATGAAAAAATTAAAAAAATAAGTTGTGAATTTCCTCAAGTTAAAGAACATTAAAATCGAATTCACGACAATTATATTAAAATTTACCCCACAAGTGAGTTCTTACGTATTTTGAGAGAAAACATTGTGTTGAACTCAACACAATGTCTTCGCTCGACGCAATGTTTTCTCTCAAAGTACGTAAGAACTCACTTTTGGTGTAAATTTTAATCTAATCATTGTGGATTTAATTTTAATTTGTCTTGAATACGAAAAAATTCACAACTAATTTTGTGAATTTTTTTGTATTTACAATTTTTTGTGTATACATTTGCATTCACAAATTTTGATGTGATTTTTTTTTAATTCACAGGATTTTTTGTAAAGATTCACATTTTTTGTGAATATTCACCATTTTTTCTGCAAATTTATTTGTATGTTCAGAATATTTGTGAATAAAACTGTATTTGTATTCGTATTTACAATAAGTGAAGTATGAATAAATTTGTATTTATATTCACATGAAAATCACGATGTGAATAAATTCGTATTCATATTTATAAAAAGAATTACGTCCAACTCTGCTTTTCACACTGTATTCGTGTTGTTTTTTTTTGTCACAATGGCGAATTCGAAATAAATTGCAGGACGGCTCATCCACGGCATAGCGCAGATCAAACAAACCCTGGCGGTCAAACTGACGGAAGGCAGTCTGGAGACACAGGACGAATTGAGCCGCCAATTGGACAAACTGTGCAAATCGGCGACGAGTAAGTCACTGATTTTTTTTTACAAGCTTTTATTTAACCACTTTCTGTAAGATGCAAAATGGAAAATCGATATTTCACACACTTCCCGACTACTTAAAGCTCTGAAATTTTGCAAACATCCCTCTAGAAGTTGACAATGCATGATTCAATTAAAAAAAAATAACCATAAAACATTCAACTTTTCATGTTAAATTAGCGATATTTAATCATCCATAAAAAATCTCACTAACACATACAAACAAATTCGTAGCCGACTGTGTTTGTATGTGAAAAGTTTATATGCAGCAATTAGTCGTAAGTTCAATGCCAATTGCAGTCTTTGTTGTTTTTTACAAGCATTCTATGTCCCTAACGCACAAACTCGTGAACTAGTAAACTACTAGTAACAACTAACAAGTTAAGGCTGGATATACATTTAGACAGGAAAAAATAAGCAATATTGAGGGATTTTTTATACTAAGAAATAATTATTCTACAATTATCAAACTTTAGGTATACTTTCATAGTATATTTAAGTATACAAAACAATTTTTTTAATTAATTTATCATCAAAATGACGAAGCTGTGGCAGAGTGTTACAGCAAGGTCGCCGCGGGAGTTGCGAATCGGCGTGTAGTCTAGCTTCCCGTAGACTTTGATTTGCAAAAAAGTTCAAACATTTTTACAGTTAGAACATGTATAGTTTCTATGTGACGGTAATTAAAATGAAGAAAATGCAAATTTGAGAAAGTGGCACGCATTTACAAAAAAAAATCAACATTTCACGCAACATTTCTGTAAAATGTGGATTAAAAAAGTCGTTTTTTTTTTTTTTTTCAATTTTTCCAAAACAATTCTCGTCAAGTAGAAGGTGACAATATTATCAATATTTCTACCAAGTTTCAACTCAATCGGCTTAATAGTTTTTGAGTAATCCTGCACGCCAATTTCGATAATGCAGTTTTGAGAAAAACGCGTTTCATGTTCACGTCCGCTCCGAATCCGAGCTGTGAGGCACAACGTTGATGGGCTGTAACGTTCGAAGTTTTTCGAATTTCGCTTTGAAACTTTGGGAAATTATTCTACATATACAGTTATATCGTTTAAAGAAAAAAGAAAAGAATTCGATTTTTTTATCGTTGTGAATGTATATCCCGCCTTAAATTAATTAAAGGCTGAAAAGTCGAAAATAATTTATATGTAAAAAAAAATATTTTTACGAAACAAGCTTTTATTTGATGTACTAAAAAGTAGGCAATATTTTTTTTACCAAGTCACCTATCGTACAGTCGCCATGTAAATTGGAATCGGAAAAAAATTAGAAGAAAGCTAGTTTTTGACAGGTGATTTTGTAGGTGCCGCGGGTGCTAAATCCAAGTTTGCCTTAAAATCGGGGTGTAGGGTTTTTTTTAGGCGATGAAAGGGGATGGGGGTGGATTAATGCCAAACTACAACCCCCACGAGGTCGGCGCCGGGAGACAAAATGTTCAGAAAAATCCGGGTTTTATTTTTGTCCACAGCGCCGAAGTCGTGGAAGTTCATTTTAGGGGTGAAAAAGTGGGGTGAAATTTTGTAAAATCAGTTTTCATTTCATAACTCTTTAGGAAAAATTCATACAATTTTTGTTCAAATGGGAACGTTGTAGCCCTTGAAAAGACGCGTCGATCGAGTATTTGATCATCCCTCTCCAATAATACCTTCACCCCCAAAAGAATTGTTGAAGTATAAACAAAACAATTGTCTATTTAATAACTCAAAAACAATCTATTTTTCGAGGATAGTTTAAATATACGAAATGTAGAGAATAATTTTCTCTATATTTTCGTTCCTATGAACCACCCTTGAATTTTGCTTTTTCGAACCCCTCTCAGGGATTGAACATTCAAAATGAAATTCTGGGAAAACTATTGACCGAAAGTGAAGAGATACGAGTTTGGCGCTGTGGCCAAAAATGTAGCTGAGGGTTCAAGCTACAAATTCTTCCAGGGCGGCGAATTCGTGCGGTCAATAGTTTTTCCAGAATTTCATTTTGAATTTTCAACCCCCGAGAGGGGTTGAAAAATCGCAATTCAAGGGTGGTCCATAGAAACGAAAATATAGAGAAAATTATTCTCTACATTTCGTACATTTGAACCATACCCGAAAAATCGATTCCTTTTGAGTTATTCAATAAACAATTTTTTTTGTGTACTTTAGCCATTTTTTTGGGGGTGAACATATTATCGCAGAGTGATGATCAAATACTCGATCGACGCGTCTTTTCAAGGGCTACAACTTTCCCGTTTGGACAAAAAGTGCACGATTTTTTTCTAAAGAGTTATTGAATTAAAATTGATTTTTCAAAACTTCACCCCACTTTTTCACCCCCAAAATGAACTTCCACGACTTCGGCGCTGTGGGCAAAAGCAAAGCCCGGATTTTTCTGAACATTTTGTCTCACGGTGCCGACCTTGCAGGGGATGTAGCTTGGCATTAATCTACCCCATCTCCTTTCATCCCCTAAAGCACCCTACACCCCGATTTTTGTAGCACCCGCGGCACCTACAAAATCACGTGTCATAAAACTAGCCTTCTTCTAATTTTCTGCGATTTCGGGGTTTTTCAGGGACAGCACGACTGTACCACTTTTATAGTCACTATATGTTACTATAAATAAAAGCTCAAAATTCAGACATATAATCTTAAATTTACATTAATCCGTAAATATATCAACTGTATTTAATTTACTGTAAAACAACCGTAGATTTCTTTAATAACAATCCTGAAACTGAGTATAAACGTGTGATAATAATTTATCTACTTACTATTGTGCCAAGTTAAATACGGTTAATGACACCGAATTGATCAAATTTATTAAACATTAGAAAGTTGAGCGCCCCAAGCTTTTATTTATAGTCACATAGGTAAACAAAATTATTTTTTACCTTTTGGTACATTGAATAAAAGATTGTTTTTTGAAAATATTTCGTTTGCATACAATTTGCTCTCCAAGCGGCCACTTTATCGTCGCTCCTTCTTTCTCAACTCCTAAATCATTGCTTTCGTGTTGCAGAGGTGCGAATAGCGAATCATTCGACCGACTTCGTGAACAAAGTACTGGACAAAATAAAAGCGGGCGTAAACGACGGTGGTATCGACGACTTTTAGTACAGACCTTACCTCGTATGGAAATTTTATTTTGATATAAGTGTACAGAGAGTGAAAGACGATACTTCGCGTTCGTACCACCGACAGCTGTATTTTTTTTTTTTTTAATCATTATCGAAAAGCGACGCAGAAAGTTACTGTTAATTTATTAATTAATATTAATCGCGAATAGTGTGTAGTGTGTGCTCGCCGCGAACGGATCTATACTTGGGAGATACGAAACATAACCTATATACCTTTTTTCAAGCCCTACTCGCTCCTCAGACACCCTGCAAACGTACGCGATACGTTGAAATTCAATATTTTCATCGTTTTGACGAATTTTTTAGCATGTTCGCGGAGAGTTTTCGATAAAGACCGGTCTACCCCGTGCCATCTGACGCGAACGAAAATCAGCCCGCTGATTTTTCTCTTCACGTCGAGGCTTCTTTTTCTCGTGATCCAAACGAAACGGAAATGAAATTCCAATAAAATAAGAATAATGATAATAATAGTAATAGTGATGATGCATCTCTCTCTCTTTCTCTCTCTCTCGAGTATGGAGTAGTTGGCTGATTTGGTCTACCTCAGAATGAAACGCTATACCTGCATAAAAGAAGAAAAAAAAAGTCTCAATGAGAATCTTTATTATCGATTTATATAAGATAAACGTAAACCAATATATTAATATTTAAGAGAAAGAGGAGGATGAATTACATATTTTACCGCAGTATATATTGGGTGGCTCTGGAAGCTGCGCCGAATTCGTAACTATATACATACATACACACACACATATATAAATATATATATATATATATATATATATATATATATATATATATATATCGCGTTTGAGTTTTAAATATATTTTATTAATATATTCCATACGCATAACTATATAGGGTGGCCCATTCAAAGTGTTACATGTTGCTATCTCGGATAGTACGCGTAGTAAAAAATGTTACAAATTAAAGTTATTTCCCAGGGATGGAAAATCGAGGGCGCTTGGCCTGGGGTGTTCCTGCCAGTCATGCGAGGCCGAACTTTGAAATTTCGAATGCGATTTCACATTTTTTTATTCGACATACCTCTAGCTCAAGTCGATTTTTTTTAAATTTTTCGA
Organism: Ophion slaviceki; assembly: GCA_944452715.1. Taxonomy (NCBI): domain Eukaryota; kingdom Metazoa; phylum Arthropoda; class Insecta; order Hymenoptera; family Ichneumonidae; genus Ophion; species Ophion slaviceki. The sequence continues at coordinate 22,653,584 of OX101792.1, forward strand.
TCCTCGTGGTTGAAAAAGTATTCGATGATCAATTATCCCGCGTTTTGTAAACAACTCAAGGTGATCTATAAGAGCGATACGATAATGTGGATTCTTATTGAAGAAAATGAAATTGTCCGAGGTCGATCGATTTCGCTCTTGAAAACGAAATTTTGTTCGACAGATTTTTCAAATACAAAGCGTACTCTCCTCTGATTCGTGACACTGCAAACGAGGCATCCCGTATCTATACGAAAAAAAGCAAATACTTGTACGTATAATCATCGTAGTGGAAACGCGAAATATCGTAGCGTTATTACGCAAGCCCGTTGAAACTCGTGTCAATTTTGTAATTGCACAGAAACGCGTCTTTTTTTTTCGCTTGCGAATTTATCAGAGATTTGTACGGCTAAGGGGGAGGAGGAGTTTTCGACTGTGTGCGCGCGTGAATGTGTGTGTGTGTGCGCGTGAATGCGACAGAGTGTGGTAAAGGCGTCGGCTTAATCAAATTCATAATTAAGTGATATTTTTTCAAAGCCGGAAACGGCTGAGGATTTCCGAGTACGCGATCTATATCGATATATATGTGCCAGACGAATTTTTATACGTTTATGATAAGATATTTTCATATATACAAAATAGCCGAGCTATTTCCAAGTTTTTCGCGGCTTCGAGCCGCCCCACGTAGAAAACTTGAAGAAAACGTACCCCCCCCCCATCCCAAATGCAAGAGAAACCGAGACGCGAGCCGTCTAGAGGCAAACTCTGTAAATATTTTATCGCGAGAACCGCAGCACACAACTTTCGGAGTCATATGGAGGAAAAAACAAAGAAAAGCCATCCAGTTGACCCAAACAAATGTACAGTGATCATGAACATCCTCTTTAATTGCTTTCTCGATTAATTTTTCTTGAGCCGTGCTTTGAATTTGTTTTTGTTTTGTTTCGCAATCGCACGAAACGATCGTCCCTAGGGCGAGCTTTATTCGCGACTCGCTCCCTCTTACGTACGTAATTTGTTATAATTTTAACTAGAAAGGAACGTAAGGATATGCAGGTACAAAGGTTGTTAGATTATTTTTTTACCGCTTGTCGAGCGTATAATGTAAATAACGAAATTCTCTGAGTTTTGGCCGAAGCGTCGAGAGGGGCCGGCAGTTCCAAACGAATAAATCTTATTTGTTTGTCCGGATTTTTTTTTTCTTTTTCGTCGCGTTTCTTTACGTTTGGCGTTAGTAACGGGAGCGTCGGAAGGGAAATTACGCGTATGGCGACGTTGAATAGTCGGGTAAATTCGAGCCGAAGCCTTTGTCACGATTGGACAAATAGAAAGTATTGGGTAAACGAAGAACAAAAGGAAAACGAAATAAATCTTGATAGAGGTATTATTGTATTTTATTCACATTATATTCATATTAAATGTTCTATCACTTATACGCGTATAAATGAATTATACATCGTCTGTACAAGGCTTACTATGTATATAATAAAGTCGTGACGAGTTTTCAACGTTCAATTACGTAAGGCGAGCAAAAACAACGGAAAAACCAATAAAAACGGACAACCGCACAGTCCCGTTGAACGTGAGCGATTTCTTCTCTACAACAACTTCGTGCACAGCGAACGATGATCGATTTTCATCGAGCGATCATCGCCTGGTTCCAGCTTTGTGCTCTCGTCTCTTTTTTTTTCCCTCGAATCATTCGTCCTAAGTTTCAGGTGATTCGCAGGTCATCATGATCTATCACATTATCCGTCTTTTTTTTTGCATTAATTCGCATCAAATAGACGATTCGACTATCCACGCCACTCCCCCGCATTTCGAAGGGTACGAACACAAAAAACAAAAAACAATTGCAATGTATTGTCTATATAAATAAACTAAAAAAACAACAACAAAATGCAAATATCTTCCTACGGTACTGGCGTAATTAGCGTCTTTTCTTCCTCGTCACTTCCGGTTTATCAAACGCCTGGCCTGTACAACGAATAAAATTACGCAAAAGAACGTTAGACTCGGAAAAAAAATGCGGTTGCGCGACTAGATTGACTCGAATATCACTGGAACGAAGCAAGTTTTCAATCGAGGTAGAAACGAACTCGGAAAAAAAGAAGAACAAGAAAACTTCGTATCAAAGTGTCTTATCGTGCGTCAAGCTTACTTTTGTCTTTATCAATGGGCGGCCCTTAGTTTAACTTTTCGCGTCGCAACTAGCGCGTTTTGAGCGGAGTCACGCGATATAGGCGCAATGTACGTACGGGAATTTACAGTCAAATAGGCATTGATATTTACATCGCGCGAAGCCGACAGAGTTCTTTATATACAAAATATATGGCTGTGGGGTGCGTGTATGTGTTTTGCTCAGCCACTGCGCGAACGGACGAATAAGCGTGCCGTTTTTAATACTCGGAGTGTATATCCAAAGGGAGGGTGAAACGCGTGATGTCGAGCATCTCCCTCCAATCCTCGTGCCTTGATAATTATCGTTTGTATCGATAATTATCGATATAAATGATATATCGATTATAAACGATATATATCGATATATCCCGTTATATATACGATATATATCGATTGTAAACGATATATATCGATATATAGATGATAAACTATATATATGGATATATCGGTTATAAACGATATATATATCGATATATCGATTATGAACGATATACAGGTTGAGGCACATAAAGTGTTACAGAGCAATAGCAATGAATCTATTGATCATATCTAAAAATGATTCAGACAAAAGTTTGTGTTCGAGAAGGCCGTTATACTGGACCACCCTATTTTTTTATCGGTGGAGGCGCTGAAGCTACATATCTCCGATCAAATATTTGGTAGTGATCCGAGATATTAAGATTTGTATTTCAATTTGAATAGGTGACCTTGAATGACCTTGAACGACTTTGACCGCCTAATGTTTTTATGCGGCTGGAGGTGCTCCGCAAGATGGTTGAAAAAAAATGTACCATTCCATTAAAAAAAGTGGAGTTGACCTTGACGTAGCTTCAGCGCCTCCACCGATTAAAAAATAGGGCGGTCCAGTATGCCGGCCTTCTTGAACACTGAAACTTTTGTCGTAAACATTTTTGGATATGATCAATAGTTTGAGTGCTATTGCTCTGTAACACTTTTTATGTGCCTCACCCTGTATTCCAATATATCGATTATGAACAATATATGTCGATATATCCATTATAAACGATATATGTCGATATATCGATTATAAACGATATATATCGATATATCGATTATAAACGATATATGTCGATTGTAAATGACATATATCGATTACGAACGATATATATCGTTTATAAACGATATATATTTATATATATATCGATTATAATCGATATATACCAATTATATCGACAATTATTGATATAAACGATAATTTCGCGAGTTTGAGTCTCGTCAAGACCGCCTTTAAGCTCGACTGGAGTAAAAATGAATGACGAGGGGGGGGGATGAAAAATATCTCGTTCGCCTATCGCGAATGACAAGTGCCTTGACCCAAGCCTCGGACGAATCGTGGAATCGTCGATTAAAAAAATTAGCTAGATACTCGAGGTGTGTCAGTTCATCCGAGCGATATGCCCTGAATCCACGAGCTGAGGTCACTGGTGTCCTCGCAGCTGAGACTGAGAGGTGTTTGTTCGTCGCACTTACGCGAATCCAACAAAGTTTGAGCTGCCGTTCTCCCGGTGAGATAAGCACCGTGTACAGTGCTGTAGAAGGAAGAATGCGTGTGCTCGCCGGCAAAGGCGATCTGTATCTTGGCGGGATTCGCCTCGCTGAACAACGGATCGGCGAGGGTTTCGATGTCCAGCTGACTGGCGCCAACGGCCATCGCGGTGTAAGTGCCCCGCGTGAACGGCTGCGTGTGCCACGAGGTGCGCAGGCATCCTTTGGGCGCGGGCACGAATGGATCGTTCAGAAAACGCCTGAGTATGTTCGTGCACACGTCCGCGACCTCGCTCGTGCTCAACATCTCCATGTACTCGGCCGCCTTGCCCGATATCCAACCGAGCAACAGCGTCTCCGATATCTTCGTGAACGAGTAAATCTTTCGAAACCACGTTTTACTGATATCTTGACGCTCCTCGTCGCTCAATCCCCGATCGTCCCACAGCAGCATCACCTCCGAGACACTTGGATTCAAAAATGGCCTCTCGTACTCGAGAAATATTTTGTCCACAGTGCCAAACATCAGTCTGTCGATCGCGTCGAGCTTGTACTTTGGCAACGCAGGCTCGAACAGCTCGCACGAATTTTCCTTCAACACCCCCAATGGCAGTGTACACAGTACGTGCTCGGCCGTTATACGCTTGCCGTTTTCACAGCTCACCTCGATCAAATCGACCTCGTTGCCGACGCACTTCGTTGACTCCGAATCGTTCGATGCAGCCGCTTTTTTCGCCGTCTCCTGCCACCTGGAAATCGGTCACGGAAAATTCAAATGTCGGGATTGCTTTTCGCGAGTTGGTTTTTTTTTTGTTATTGGGAACATTTTCGGACTACGTATACCTAGGTGGGTCGAAAAAATGGGTTTTTTCAAAAATGTTTTTGTTCCATAGTATCAGCTTTTAGCTATGCTCCCTGAATATTTCGTTGAAATATTACTTAAGGGGCCAGTACACTTTGAAAATTTCAAAAAATCGAAAGCAAGCAAGACTTGAAGAAATCGACGATGATGAGCGAGCAGAAGGGATTTTGTACGGTGCAGGAATTGCCGATTGAGTTTAGGTAAGAGATTTTTCATAGTATAAACTTCAAACGCGTTTTTCTCGAAACAACGTTTTCAAAATCGAGCTCCACCGTATCTCTTAAACTGATAAACCGATTCTCTTGAAATTTGAACCACATATTGTAAACATGATTCGCAACAAGATGACCCTCGAAGGTTTTAAAATTTTGATTTTTACTCTTTTGCGTAAAACGCCTTTTTTTAACTTTTTTCGTTTTTCATCTGCCATTTTGTTATTTTTTGAGAAAACTTTATATCCGAGGGTCATTTTGTAGCTGGGGTCATACTGAATCTAATGGACTTTGGTTTTTTTGTTTGAGACAAGCTGTTGCCGAGTTGTGGTGGAGCTACCTAGCCCACCTATTTTTGAGGCGTTACGTTAAACTATAGTTTTTGTACTTAAAAATGAGTGAAAATGAAGTAAATTTTTTTTTATATGTATTTCAGGACTATTTATCAAGCCCAACAACTTTTATATTCATATCTTTTATAAAATCCGCAAAAAAATCGCGAAAATAGCCTTTTTTCGTGGCTCCAAAGTGGACTGGCCCCTTAAACGCGTTTTTCTCGGAACGCTGTTTTCAAAGTCAGTAAACATATCTCGAGGACCACTTGATGGATTGTTTCCAAATTTACGGAAGATACGATGAGAAACATTTAGAGGTCGTTGAATATCTCACTTTTTTAAAAATCGATCTTCATTTTTCAATAGTTACGTAAAAGTGGCGACTTTTTCAATAGGTTTTTCATGCTCGATCTTTAATTCGTCGCCGCGTTGCTAAGAAAATCATTTTAAAAATCGACGATCGTCAGCGACTCGTATTTATTGTTGACTTGAATAACCCGTTTGTCTTTTAGATCTTGGATCGATCTCTCAGTATATGTACCTTTGTGTTTGAAAAAAATGGGTTTTTCTTTCACCAACCGTTTCCCAGATAAAAAATTCGGCATTTGGCCATTTTTTTCGGGCTTCTAGGCAAATGTAGCCCCTTAAGGGGTAACACCACTGTAGAATTAAAAAAAAAAGATTTTTTTAATCGGCTTAAGAGACGCTTTGAACCATCTAGAATAAAGGGAAAAAAGTTTGGTACCTGTAAAAAAAAGGCCCGCAGGTTCGTGTGGGTCTGCAGTGGCAGCAGATGGCCGGTGTGCAAAACCGCGACCGTTTTTCTCGAGACGCAATTTTTCAAAACGGCACGCAGCATAAATCCAACAAATTTCATTCTATTCACTCGAAATTTTGAGCACATGTTCAAAATAACATTCCGAAGACAAATACATACGGGTTTTTCCATGAGTTAATTATAACATTATTTATTAACAAATGATTGTTCTTTTTTTCTGCCGAAAATTGAGTTTTTACTTTAAATGCTCGCCAATTACACAAAAATTAATATTTTCAAAATCCCCTACGTATTTCTCTAGCTATATTCATGTAAATTAATAGAAATTTCTTAATTCTTTTCCACATCTAAATTTGCGTCAATTACACTGCGAGCCGCAAAGCGTCTCAAATTGAACATGCCACGCGAGAATGGCTCCAGCATCACCATTTTGTATAATTTTTCAATATTGATTTTTTTCCATTCACTTGAAGATATGACTAATAACATCCTTGAATATTATTATCTTACTTGTCCTTCCACCCAAAAAAAAAATCGTTCAATTTTATACGTTCACAGTGGTGTTCCCCTAAAGATCAGCATCAACCTTTCTTTATCGGTTTTGTTCTTCCAAGCTTCCCTCGAAGCGAAACAATACTTCACCTTATTTTCGTAACCGCGTGCCGCAGCAGGATCCGATCCTTGGGAATGTGTTTAGCTATGGGTTCGAGTATGGCGCTGTATCCGTCCGGCAGGCTGATATTGCCGCCTTGAAGTTCCGCGTAAGAGCCCATCTCTAGCAGATCGACCTCCTCCATGCTGTCGCAGCCGGTGATGCAGGTCTCGCGTTTCAGCAAACAGTCGAACAACAATTGTCTTATTCTTCTCTTCTCGTGCGGCAGAGAATTCAGATAGAGATCGGCCTCAAACGCTACGTGACTTCCCACGCTGTTGATACCCTCCGGCGGGCTATAAGTACTCAAGAAATACTCCTCGCAACGTCTCAAGAAGCAAACGTAAGCCTCGTAAATCTCCTGCAGTATGGGAAAAGGCAGCTGCTTGCCGTCCTCCATAGCGGCTACTACTTTGTGCGGTTTAGGCGTGCTTATTATGTTCACCAGTCCGTTCGCCATGGCAAGCTCGAACATCGGGTTACCCAGGACTCCGTGAATCCAGTTCGCCCCTAACTCCACCTTGTCTCCACCTGTGACGAGGAATTTTTATCTTAAGCGGCTTCGGGATCGTACTTTCTTTCCCCCTTTGTTACGGTACTTCTTGTACGCATTTGCTAACATCAAATTTTGCCTCCTAACTATTCTGAGAAACTTCCAAAAACTCAACGTAAAAATTGGCGTGTGGAATAAATTAGAAATTGGATTGAGCATTTTTACACAGGAATTAACATCCTTCTTTTATTTTCAAACGTAATACCTGTTTGGATATTTTCTAGGAACAACAATAATAATAATAATGAAATATTATTTATTGAATTGAAAAAACTAAACAAAGAAATTGGCTGGTAGAATAGATAAAATATTCAATTAAGCATTTTTTATAAAGGAATCAACATCTTTTTTATTTTAGAAGATAAGTAGCTGCACGATTTGAATATTTTGTAGGAATAATAATAATAACAATGATTGAATATATAATCAAAAAAATAATCAAATAAACTAAACGAAAAAATGGGCTTGTAGAATAAATAAAATATTCGATTGAGCAATTTTTTATAAAGGAATTAACGTCTTTTTTATTTTAGAAAGTAATACCTATTAGGGTATTTCCTAGAAATAATAATAATCGTAATGATGAAATGAAAATGATGATAATAATAATAATTGGAGATTTGTATGCAATAACAATACTGATAATAATATTATAATAATAACAATAACATTGATGATAATCGAGCGATTAGTATGAAATAAAATAACGATCGTATTATCGCGTTTCGAGTTCTGATAAAATCATCCTATTATCTAATAAAAAAATCAACTACTTTGACATATCGTGTTCATCTCATGTGAAACAGCTTGTTCTCATGAGTAAATAGACAAATATAGCGCTAAAGGCTTTGTAAACAAAGTGCCGAAATAAATATCGGTAAATCATTGATTTGTCGAGTCAAACATTTTCGAGCGAGCACACACGTCGTGTGTGAGGTGTGTTTGTTTCGTTGCATATATCGATTCGCGTGTACTCGCAAGTAACACTCGTCGCAACAATCGGTTGTCGAAAAACGAAAAAAAAAGAACGAATCACACACGCGAGTTTAACAGCAAAGAAAGGTTAAGTAAATTCATACCAACTTGTGCAGCGACGATACGTCCGCCGATACGTCCTCGGGCTTCGACAATGAGAAAGTCATTTTCGCTATTTTTCAATAAATGATTTGCGGCGGATAGTCCGGCCATACCAGCGCCGATAATTAATATTTTGCAAGAATTCCGATCGTCGGCCGAATCGCCCGTGGACGTCGCCATGTTCATGGCATATCAGCTCTGTATAAACGCTGAGGCGCGATGGTATACGCGTGTGTGCGTCGCTGCGTGTACAAAAACACACTGTCGATCGCCAGCGGTCGATCCAGTAGGCTCGTCGTGTCTCTCTCGCTGCGGCCCTCACCCGCCGCAGTCCGAGCCTCTCTCGCTCGCGCGCGCGGTGTCACGCAATATTAACAATCGAGATTGCTGCGTTTTTCATGAATGAATCGGGAAGTCTCGAACTGACAATCATGTCAGCCGACACGACCTTCCGCGGCGAAGTTTAGTCAGGTGCGATAATTACTATCGAGGCCCGTTTGCGGACCGTTTTGCGTCTGTGCGTTCCGATAAGCGTTCAAACGCGGTCGCATGAAAAATTATAATTGTCACGTCGCGGACGGGCGGGCGGGGGTGGGGACAAAATAAAGGAGCGTTCGATGCTGACGGAGGTAGCGAAGAGTAGCGAGAATAGTGCGCGCGGTGAGCTGGACTTTTGACACGAAGATATACGGTTTTTTTTTCTTCCTCCTTCGTATCTCCTTCCGCAATCGCGAATTGGCCAAATCGCTAGACACGAAGAAATAACAGCTGTTGATATGAGGTTATGTTAATGCTGCGTCAGGATGTCGAGAGACAACGCTAAAGCCCGAAGCATGAACACCGAGTTCGAGAGAAACAACGAGCACGGTACGTCCTCCGCTCACACAGACAAGAAGCACATACGATTTCGCACTTCCGGCAAATCGGCCAAATCGAAGATCGAAGGCTTCAACTTTGAACAACATCGTACACAACAGCCTCAACTGTCCGATAAACAACGCACGACCAAGAAACACGGTGAGCTTCCGCCTCGATCGATTCTACCGTTATCTCGCACTTCCGGTTGCACTTTACGATTGTCATCGCAGACTTTTCATCCGAACACGCGAACGGACGTTTTACCTTATCGCGGTACGGCTCTTGGCCACTCGCAGTGTGAAAAGTTTCAACGGGAGTGACGAGGAAGTACGCTACTGCGATGGCAACTGGACGACCTGGCGGAAAGGTTGCACAGGTTTTTTTTACATGCCGCATCGTCGTTTCCACTTCTTTTCCCAATTGCTGGTCACTCGGGATGGTAGAGAAGAACGATTTCGTATTCTAGCGGAGTTTGGACATGACTATCTTTACCTTTTGACAGAAATGGCCAATGCGGCAGCTGGACGGTGGCAGTGGAATTTTTAGAGACCTGAAGCATACCTAAGAGGTTGAAGTTTGCATCGCTGGAATGCAATGTACAATTCTGAATTCTTTTAATTTCTTTGGGTAGATTTTGCCTACAAAAATATCTATAGAATCTCTAATCTATGAAAAAAAGATATTCTATAATAATAGAAATAAGGAAAATGAAAAATAGAATTTTGGTTGCATTCCAACGATGCACACTTCAAGTTTTTTTTTGGCACAGGCCAAGTATCATTTTGGGGAAAAAATATTGATGTAGTTCTTAAACCGCTGCAGTGTTTAAGAAGGGAAATTCTCTCTAGGCAGTCGAAAATAAGCGAATTTTCCATTACTTTTTCTGTTGAAATTATTTATTCTATATAATAAAATTTTTACGTAAATATTATCACATCGGTGTAGTTTAAAAACTGTTTTTCTTTCTAAAAAATTCAAAGAAAAGTGTTTTGGTTTGAAAAAATATTCCATTTGTTGTGTAAGTTTTACTATAGTATTTGTTGATGAAAAAGTAGTTTTTTAAAATGTTTTCCAAGAGTCATTAGGTTCACATAGACGGTAATTATGTTATCTGAGAGCGTGCAAAATTTCGAAATGATTGATTAGATAGCTTTTGAGCTATCTTGTACGAGGATCACGAAAAAGTGGTTCTCAGGAAAACGCGTTTAAAGAAAGGTTCTGCCTTGTTGGGCAAAAAAATGTTCAATCTGTCACCAATTTTTTATGCGAGAAGTATTAAATATAGAATGTTGATATTTGGTATGTTGACTAAGCGGTCTATATTGAACATCAAAATATTTTTCAGTTTGACAAAACATGGTGGTGGGAGTGGAAGGAGCCACGTATGTCGGTGTGCGGGCGATGACATTCTTCGCTTGTGGAAATCCTAAGTCCCGGCTAGGTGATCTGAAGCAAAAAAATCAAACATTTTTTCACTTTGTACAATATTGTGTATAAGTTGACCTAGAATCAAGAAGAAAAATTGAAAAATAAAAAAATAGTGAGCGATCGGAAGGAACTTTGTTTTTTTCCCAAAAAATTTCACAGTTTTTTGCTCACAATTTTTTTATTTTTAAATTTTTCTTCCTGATTCTAGGTCAACTTGTACACAATATTGTACAAACTAAAAATATGTTTGATTTTTTTGCCCCAGATCACCTGTCTGGGACTTAGGACTTCCGCAAGCGAAGAATGTAATCGCCCACGCACGAACATACGTGGCTCCTCCCACTCCCACCACCACGTTTTGTCAAATTTTAAAAAATATTTTGATGTTCACTAAACGCCGCTTAGTCAACATACCAGATATCAACATTCTATATTTAATACTTTTCGCCTAAAAAAATGGTGAAAAAACGAGCATTTTTTGGCCCAACAAGGCAGAATCTTCCCTTAAAGTACCTTTAGGCCAGGAGAAAATTGCTGATTTTTATGATTTTTTTTTAGAAAGAAAGATGCCTTCATTTCTTAGAGTTAGGGCATCCTAAGTTTTATTACTACTTTGGGCTGTTATGAGTTATTTTTAAAAATTAATCTTCAAAATCCGTTGCAGCGGATGTTCCAGACGGTGTGACACATAGCACGGCAGGATTAATCTGAAGAAAAAAAAACGAAGATTTTTCTTTCATTAAGGGGTTACCCCCACTTGCGATTGTGAAAAAATCGTTTTTTTTTATTGCATTTTTTTGAAGTATAAGTATCCGGGCCCATACTTCTGTATGGGCCCGGAATAGATGACTCTATGTAAGTTTACAAAAAAAAATATTTTCTTCGTGTAAACTGAAATTGAAACTTTAAACGCGTTTTTCTCAAAATGGCATTTCTGAAGCCGGTGACCAAGATTACTCGAACACTAATGAACCGATCTTCTTGAAATTTTGCAGGCTTATTTAATACATAAAAATGTAGTCTTTAATCGTTCGATTTTTTTTTTTCGAAAAAAAAAATGGCCGTTTTATGGCCAAAAAACGGCCGTTTTTTTCGTTAAAATCGAACCATTAACTTTGACTATCCGCCATTTTGTGAAAAATGAATATTTTTTTAAATCCTTCGATTAAAGACTAGTTTATACTTATATTTGACTAAATCCATCCGCATTTTTTTTTTTCAGATGATCCACTTCGCCGCAATGTTGGTCACCGCAAACCGTGTATATAAAAACATTATTTCATTGACGGCCATTTGCCACTAAACAATGTAATATTTTTCAATAAAAAAATTACTGAAAGTTCTTCAAGATGTGTTCTTTAAGATGGTATATTGATCGATTAAAAAAGTTTTGTAGTTTTCTTTAAAAAAATTCATGAATAAGGCCTTTTTTTGCGCTACAAGTGGGGGTAACGCCTTAACACTCGTACGCAGAGTTAATCGACTGATTCGAATATGAACCAAGAAAAAGTGAGAAATGTTCAAAATCGATCAAATGGTACGCGTTGAAACAAAAAGATTGAATTTTCCGGAAAATTGCTACATTTAGCAATAAAAAATACTTTTTTGTTAAATTTTCAAAAACATTTAGGTTCACGTTTTAGAAAATAAGGTTAGAATGATTTATACCAAATTTCATCGGAATCGGTCGATTAGTGTTTATACCTCCGATATTTTTAAAGATGAATACATTTAAAAAATATCATGTAACAGCCAAAAGTAGTAACAAAACACACCCTGAGTCTCAAGAAAAGTGAAGAAACCTTTCGTTAAAAAAATCATGAAAATCAGCAAATTTTTTTCTCGCCTACAGGTATTTCCCCCCCTAAAGTTTCAAGACTCAAAAATTTCGTGACTAAATGACCTACCGATGAATCTATGATTCCAGGGCCACAAAGTTATCCCTCAGCTTCCTTGTGAAGTTCATTTTCGGTCGGAGGCTTTTCTGTACGTTATAAAGGCATCTTCCCCGCAAGGGGTTAAGCCACAGTAACGGGTATAAAATCATGGGAGAATTTAACAACTTTTTTCGTATGAAAAAGTGATTTACTCATCAAATTAATTACACGTCTATTTAGTATGAATATCAAGCTGTTAGAAAATATATATTATTTTTCGATGCACAAAATAGCCGACTACTCAAAACTTCTCGAAACAGCTGTTTTCCAATTGGCGTGACAAATAACTTCAACAATTTTCACTCGATTTACTTCAAATCAAAAAGTTATGTTCCTAATTGCATTTCGCAGAGAAGTACGTACGGAATTTCTGATTAATCGAGAACTTTTCATTTTATGAGCAGTTATAACGAATTTTTTTACTGAAAATTCATTTCTTAAGTTCAAATACGTGCAACTTTTGAATAAAACAATATTTTTTTAATTCCGTACGTACTTCTCTAGGTATTCTAATGTAGATTGACGAGAATTTTTGTTTTTTGTTCTGGGTAAAAAATTGTGGATGCTTAATGTCACGCCGCGGAGCGCCTAAAAAAAAGCTAACAAAAGAAAATATTAGTAGTCGGTCATTTTGTACATCGAAAGAAAAAAAAATTCTAACAGCTTGACATTCATACTGACTAAATGTGTAATTAATTTTATGAGTGAACCACTTTTTCATACGAAAACAAATTGTTAAATTCGCAAATGATTTCATACCCGTTACTGTGGCCTAACCCCTTGAATGTTTTCTTCACGACGCAGGGTAAAACATGAATACGGAGATTGAGCATAGACCTTTTTTATCGGATCTATACTCGGATCGCTGCCACACACAAAATAATTGTCCAAGCGCATCTAAACTCGTGCATCTAAACTGTTCTGCCTCCTGAAATCGTTGTTTCATATGTTCCAGGTATATCGCTGCTCGATTTCTTGAGAACGGAACTCACCAGGGGTTACCAGTTGGAGAATGACGAGGAGAGATTCTCAGCCAGGCGGGAAAAGGTTTATTCCTTCATTAAGATCCCCAAGGAAGTTGAAAAGTTCATGATTTATGGATTTCTGCAAGTAAGTCCGAAACGCACCTGCCTCACGTACGTAAGGACGTTTCGCGACGATTTAATTGTAATCTCTGTTGTATGCTCGCAGTGCGCGGATTCCTTCTTGTTCGTGTACACATTTTTGCCGTTAAGATTTTTGATGGCTCTGTGGGCGATCGCGACGAGGCCCCTCGTGCACTGCTTGAGGCAAGCAACCATGAGAATCTGAAAAAATCCGTGTCTCGAATGGGCCGAATGATCGTTTGTTTTTTCACAACAGCCCAATTATGGTTCACAGGGGGAGGAAGAACGGTGGCAAGAGATCGGAGAGGTATTTGAGGCCGGCGGAGATCTGCGATCTTCTGAAGGGAATAGTGGTGGTGGGATGTTGGGCGGCGACCTGCAAAGTCGACACGTCCATGATGTATCATTTGGTCAAGAGCCAGTCGGTCATCAAGTTGTACATCTTTTACAATATGCTGGAAGTCGGCGATAGACTCTTGAGCGCGTTCGGACAGGACACGATAGACGCCCTCTTGTGGACAGCCACCGAGCCGAGATCTCGCTCGCAATCCACCCATCGACAACACCTCGGCACCCTGCCTCATCTACTTTTCGCCCTCGGCTATGTCTGTATCCTTTGACCCTGAGAACGCCATGCACGCGTGCCTCCCCTTGCTGCTTTACTTCGGTATGAGATTCCTTGACATTATCGCGTTGCAGTTTTGCACAGTATATTTGTACTTTTTCAAGCTACCACGTTGAACGTGGCTATCAACAGCAGTAACAAAGCCCTCTTGACGATTATGATGTCGAACAATGTGAGTACTATCGTCACGCTCCTACGGGAATTCTCACACTTGCACGCAGCGCACTTTTTTATCTTTGCACTGTCTGCCAACGGGATCGCTTCGATGACTCGTTGAGGCGTTGTTGCGCTTGTAATTTGCAGCAGACACCCATGCGTTTGGCTTACTCTCACAAGGAACATCACTTTGGCGCCATTGATTTTTTGTAAACTCGGGTACATGGTAGTGCATTAAGGGGGAAGATGCTTTTTATGATTTTTTGTAAGGCCTTAGGCCACAGCAACGGGTTTAAAATCATGTGCGAATTTAACAATTTTTTTCGTATGAAAAAGTAATTCAGTCATAAAATTAATTACAGATCTATTTAGTATGAATATCAAGCTGTTAGAAAATATATATATTTTTTTCGATGTACAAAATGGCCGACTACTAATATTTTCTTTTGTTATCTTTTTTTTAGGCGCTCCGCGGCGAGACATTTAGCATCCACAATTGTTTAACTAGAACAAAAAACAAAAATTCTCGTCAATCTACATTAGAATACCTAGAGAAGTACGTACGGAATAAAAAAAATATTGTTTTATTCAAAAGTTGTAGGTATTTGAACTTAAGAAATGAATTTTCAGTGAAAAATTTCGTTATAACTGCTCATAAAATGAAGAGTTTTCGATTAATCAGAAATTCCGTACGTACTTTTCTGCGAAATGCAATCAGGAACATAACTTTTAAATTTGAAGTAAAACGAGTGAAAATTGATGAAGTTATTTGTCACGCCAATTGGAAAAAAGTTGTTTCGAGAAGTTTCGAGTAGTCGGCCATTTTGTACATCGAAAAAAAAATGTATTTCCTAACAGCTTGATATTCATACTAAATAGATGTGTAATTAATTTAAGGCGTTACCCCCACTTGTAGCGCAAAAAAGGCCTTTTTCATGAATTTTTTTAAAGAAAACTACAAAACTTTTTTAATCGATCAATATACCATCTTAAAGAACACATCTTGAAGAACTTTCAGTAATTTTTTTATTGAAAAATATTACATTGTTTAGTGGCAAATGGCCATCAATGAAATAATGTTTTTATATACACGGTTTGCGGTGACCAACATTGCGGCGAAGTGGATCATCTGAAAAAAAAATGCGGATGGATTTAGTCAAATATAAGTATAAACTAGTCTTTAATCGAAGGATTTTAAAAAATATTCATTTTTCACAAAATGGCGGACAGTCAAAGTTAATGGTTCGATTTTAACGAAAGAAAACGGCCGTTTTTTGGCTATAAAACGGACATTTTTTTTTTTTTCGAAAAAAAAAAATCGAACGTTTAAAGACTACATTTTTGTGTATTAAATAAGCCTGCAAAATTTCAAGAAGATCGGTTCATTAGTGTTCGAGTAATCTTGGTCACCGACTTCAGAAATGCCATTTTGAGAAAAGCGCGTTTAAAGTTTCAATTTCACAACGGATTCTTCTCTTTCAACGCTCATATCTCAGTCAATTTTGTTCGGATCGACTTGAAATTTTCAGGACATATTCTCAGATACTTATACTTCAAAAAATGCAATAAAAAAAAATAGATTTTTTCAAAATCGCAAGTGGGTGTAACCCCTTAAAGAGTAAATCACTTTTTCATACGAAAAACATTTGTTAAATTCGCACATGATTTTATACCCGTTACTGTGGCCTAAGGCCTTAAAGGAAAGAATTGTTCACCTTTTTTGAAGCTTGGGGTGTTTTATTGCTACTTTTGCCTGTTACATGGTATATTTTTATTTGATTAATTTTAAAAATGGCGGAGGTATGGCGCGGTCTTATAAACGGGTGCGGCGGATGCTGTCAGACGGCGTGACACGTAGCGTCGGCGGGATTAAGAGGCTACAGTACTAGAATTTCAAAAAATGGATTTTTTAAAGTTGGCTTAACCCTTTCACACCTGACGGGACATATGCTGTGCCAGTCTGGAAAAAAATTGAAATTACGTCTGGGACAACATGTCCCAGTTACTGAAAAACATGGGGGCATTTCAATGGTGAGGAATTCGCACCCTTATTGAGCAAGTTTCAGACAGAAAAGTTATTTCATCGTAATAATAACTTGGAGGAGAAATACCTGTTCCCGGTAATGAGGCGCACGAAACTGATTTTTTCGCCGTATTGAAAGGGTTAAGAGATGCTTTGAACCATCTAGAATAAGGGGGGGAAAGTGTGGTACCTGTAAAAAATGCCTAGAGGCCCGTGTGGGTCTGCAGTCTGCAAAACGGCACGCAGCATAACTTCAAAAATTTTCATTCTTTTTACTCCAAATTTTGAGCACATCTTTAAAATAGCATCCTGAAGAGAAATACGTACGGGATTTTCCACGAATTAATTATAACATTATTTATTAACAAATGATTGTCCCTTTTTCTGTCGAAAATTGAGTTTTTACTTTAAATCACTTTACTTTAACTCATGTAAACTAATAGAATTTGAAGAAAATGCCCCGATTTAAATTTGCGTCAATTATACTGCATGCCGCAGAGCGTTTCAAATTCAACATGCCTCGCGAGAATGGCTCCAGCGTTAACATTTTGTATATTTTTTTTGTTAATTTAAAGATATGATTAATAACATTCTTAAATATTATTATCTTACTTGTCTTTCCACTCCAAAAAAATCGCTCAATTTTAGATGTTTACAGTGGTGTTACCCCTTAATCTGAAAAAAAACCAACGAACATTTTTTTTCATTAACACTCATACGCAAAATATGTACCAAGAAAAAGTGAGAAATGTTGAAAATCGATGAAATGGTACACTTTGAAACAAAAACATTGAATTTTCTGAAAAAGATGGCTACATTTTGTAATAAAAAATACATTTTTTTTTCATTTTCAAAAACATTTAGGGTCATGTTTTAGAAAATAAGGTTAGAATAATTTATACGAAATTTCGTCAGAATCGGTCGATTAGTTTTGTAGCTACATTGAAAATGTTATTTTAAAATTTTAATTTTTAAAGATTATAATTATATACTTTATACTTTATTAGCATTTTGAAAGATTAATAAAAAAAGAAATATCATGTAACCGCCAAAAAGTAGTAATAAAACATACCCTAAGTCTCAAAATGGGGAAGAAATCTTTCCTTTTAAAAAAAATCATAAAAATCAGCGAATTTGCTCGCCTAAAGGCATCTTCCCCCTTAAGATGCAGAGAAAACGTTGCTGAAGGACTCCAAGAGATTTTATTATGACCCATTAAATTGCAGTTCGTCGAGCTGAAGGGTTCCGTGTTCAAGAAGTTCGACAAGAACAATTTGTTCCAATTGGCGTGCAACGACGTGAGGGAGCGCTTTCATTTGACGATGCTGCTGCTCGCCGTGAGTCTTCAAACGATGAAGGAATACGCTTGGCGTGCTGATCGGCTGGCTGTGCTCTTGCCCGATTGCATATTGCTCCTGATCGCCGAGGTTGTCGTTGATTGGGTACGGCATTTTGTTTAACTTCAATTCATCTCTTGTCGACTCTTCGGAAAAGTTGGCAAACATTTTTACAAGCTTTTATTTAACTGACTTTTTGTGAGATGCAAAACGGAAAATCGATTTTTCACCCACTTCCCGACTATTTAGAGCTCGAAATTTTGCAAACATGCATCTGAAACGTGACAATGCACGATTCAACTTAAAAATAAAAACTATACATAAAATGTTCAACTTTTCATGTAAATTAGCGATATCTAATCATTCACATACAATCTCACTAACACATGCAAATTAATTCGTAGCCGACTGTGTTTGTATGTGAAAAGTTTATGTGCAGCGATTAGTCGTAAGTTCAGTCCCAATTACAGTATTTGTTTTTTCTTAAAAGCAGTCCATGTTTCTAACGTAGAAACTCATAAACTAGTAAACTACTAGTAACAAATAACTAGTAAAATCAATTGAGGACTAAAAAGAAGAAAATAATTTATACGTAAAAAAATATTCCAAAAAACAAGCTTTTATTTATAGTCACATAGGTGACTATATTATTTATTTTTTATTTTATTATTTTTTTTGATTTATACACTACCGTCCGAAAGTTTGGAAACACTCGCCCCGTTTCCGAGCCCCACAAGAAGTTTCATCGTTCTTTTAAAAACGACGATATCTTAATTTACCAAGCGGCGTTTCAAAACGGACATATTTAGCTACATTTAGCTGTTTTTTTTAATTACGATTTTTTTAAAACCCGGTACACACTTTGAGAGATGGTCGTTTTTTGGCTTTTTTTGGGGAGATGAAATTTTAGCGCATGAGTCGTGAAAAAAAATTTTAACCGTTTTCCCCATGAAAAACTTAAAGCGGGGGAGTACAAGCTTCGATTTCGTTTT
The DNA here is from genome assembly GCA_944452715.1 of Ophion slaviceki. Classification (NCBI taxonomy): domain Eukaryota; kingdom Metazoa; phylum Arthropoda; class Insecta; order Hymenoptera; family Ichneumonidae; genus Ophion; species Ophion slaviceki. The sequence continues at coordinate 22,672,181 of OX101792.1, forward strand.
TTTTTTAAGTTTCGTACGATTTTTTTCGCATGAATATTCAACTTTTTGCAAAAAACGACCATATTCATAAAATGTAGCCTAACTCTGAAACTAGTGGATTTTTGTAATACTACTAAGATGGTAAAAAGTTACATATAATCATTTTGGATTTACCAACATTTTTCAGAAGTAAAAAAAAATCAAGAATTCGAAAAAAAATTCTAAATGTTTTCTTAAGGATGTATGGCAACTAAGTTATTTACTACTGTTCGAATTGAAACTCACTGATATTGTAAAGGAAAATATCGAGAACTTTTTGAGATTAAAAAAACAAAATTTGCCCACGTGAATGCTGAGATAAACGAATTCAAAGTTGGGTCATTTAACACGGGGAACATAGGACTGTACGTCCAAAATTCCCTTTACATTGGCAAAAAAGGTATTTCCGGAGTACTCTTTTGTAAAAAAAACTTTTGTGCCGTATCGCTGTAATATGCATGATACGTTAAAAAAAAATCAACATGTGCCCATATATTTTGCGAGATATTGCGAGTTAAATGGGACCGTTTTCGTATTTCTTTAGCTCGTATGTCGTAACCACGACAACGTCAGGGAAAACGTACATCAAATCAGCAACTAAATTTGCAGTTAAAAATTGAAAATTCTTCTTTCTGTACCGCATATTTTACTTTGAGCTGTGGTAAATCTCCTTTTTAGCTCCAATGAATACTACAATTATTTTATTTAGTCTTTAAATGCGATTTTTGCAAATTGCTTAATCAGTTCTGTAACGACTCTGCAGTAGCTGCCATACATCCTTAAGTCAACGAAATATTTCTTTATCTTCAAAAATTGGGTCTCTTGGCTAATTCGCACGGCTTTTTAATATAAAAAGGCGCCTTTCAGTGCGATCACAGCTTTCACAAGACGTGGCATCCGCTCGATCAATTTTTCGATTTGACCCCGCTTCAGACTGGCCCAAGCTTCTTTCAACTTTTTCCACAAATCTTTTTGTGGATTTTTATTCTTCAAATTTTTGCGAAAAATTTATGCGAAAAAAATCGTACGAAACTTAAAAAAAACGAAATTGAAGCTTGTACTCCCCGCTTTAAGTTTTTCATGGGCAAAACGGTAATTTTTTTTTACAAATCGTGCGCTAAAATTTCAACCCCCCAAAAAAAGCCAAAAAACGGCCAAAATCGTAAATTTTTTTGAAAAATGTTAAATGAAGCTAAATATGTCCCTTTTGAAACGCCGCTTGGTAAATTAAGATATCGTCATTTTTAAAAGAGCGATGAAACTTCTTGTGTGGCTCGGAACAGGGGCGAGTGTTTCCAAATTTTTGGACGGTAGTGTATATATATATATATGTTTATTTTTTATTTATTTATTTATTTATAGTCACACATAGGTAAAAAATAAATATTTTCTTCTTTGTAGTGCATTGAATAAAAGCTTCTATTTAAAAAACATTTTTTTCACATATATTTTCAATTAACCAGGTGAAACACGCGTTCATTACGCGTTTCAACGAGTTACGTTCGGACGTTTATCGCGATTACACGGTGAGTCTCGCTTACTACATGGCAGAGACGAAGCAGGACACGGCGTTTTCGGATCCGTCGGATCTCGTGGCACGTCGAATGGGCTTTATATCGTTGCCGTTGAGCGTGGCGATGGGTCGAGTGTTGTCGACGACGCTGACGCCTTCGGCGAAGCCGGCAAACTTCATACTCCTGTTCATCGCGTATCTGATACTCGTGGCGCTGCGCATTCTCACGAGTATCGTGATACTCGGCAAAGCCTGCGACTTGATGACTTCCCACGGGAACAAGAACGAGGCGGAAATAGCGCAATTCAATATGCGCAAGACGTCGAGGGAGTACGCGGGAAACGGTATGGATCCGATGGATCCCAATCTCGCGATGGCCATATTGTCGAACAGCGCGGTCAGCCTGAACAACGTTTCCCTAACCGACAACTTCGCGAAAACGGAAAAGTCCCACAAAACGGACATTAGGCACGGCAAAGGGTCGTGCCACGACGAGTGCTCGTCCTTCTCGAAACACGTCTCGAGAGCCGAGAGCGAACCGCTTTTACCTCAATGACGTAGGCTCAACGCTTACGCATCGTTCATTTAGATTCTTCGTTTTTTGTTGTTGTTTTGTTTCGTTTATCCAACGGAAGGAAAAGTGTACATAACGATACTGTATATATTGCGTGTTATTAGGATATTGTGTAAATTGAGTCCGGAGTACAATAGACGCGTACGGCTATGACATAATAGATCGATGATTATGATGATCGGCGAGTGTTCGACGTTGCACGATGGTGGAGGGGGGGGGGGGGGGGGGGCACACGTACACGCTCGCACCGATGATCTTCGCAACTTATCATAAATCCCCCACGTATCGCCTCGTCCTCGACGCTTACTAAATTCCGCGACAGACGCGTATAATTGTTGCTATAAAATGTCGCGAGGCGCGGCACATTCGCTACCAAGAGTTTTAACTTAATAAATTGAAATGTTAACGAATACGGGTGAAACGATCATTAATGGGTTATGCCTAGTTTTAACAGTCAAAAACAGCTTACTTTTGGGATTTTAAAAAATAGAAAATCGTGATGATACATTTCTACGGAAATTAGGTATTTGAAAAAGGATCATCTGAAGAACACTGTAATTTTTTTGTAAAAATATTTAATTGTAATCGATTTACAGCCGATGTCTGGGAAGTACCTCCCGAAAACGTATTTTGCGGTGAGCATTTCTGTACCAGGTTATCTATATAAAAAAAAGCAAACAGATTTCGTCGGTATATTAATTTGCTCTATGATTAATCGAAGGAATTTTCGAAATATCAAATTCTAAATAATGCAGCGTGTTTGAGGGATAATCACAGTGTAATGGATCGGAAAACAGGAAAGCATTTTTTTTCGATGGGTAAAATACGCTAATCAGTCTGATCTTTTTATGTCAAATCGAAGCACATACTTGCTGTGGAGGTTTTTTGATAAAAATTAACAAAATGGCGGCGGTTTAAAAAAAGTATCGAATTTAGCATATTTATCGACAGTTTTTCGTTAAAAAAAATATGAAGATTTTAAACAAAAAAGCTTCCATAGAAAGATAAAGAATGGCGTGAAGAATGTTGTGTCAAAATTTGAGACTGATAGCTTGAAAACTATTCCTTTGAGAGAGTACACCGTTTTGAGAAACGACTTTTTGAGAAAATCGCGTCCGTCCGCGCCAGGACTCGCGCAGCTGGTCGAGTTCCATTTTTTGAGAAGGGATGGACTGGGAGAAGGGATGGACAACTGGAATAATTCGAATTTCGCCCCAAAAATGGAACACAAATTATCGGATAATGCAAAAAAATCGATTTTTCGAAAATTTCACACTGTGATGATCCCTTAAAGTGATAGTCTTGAATTTTGCGAAAAAATGGAAATTTTTCGTGCGTGAAATCGAAAGCATACGTCGGAAAAAAATCCTTCGAGCGAATACTATATTTTTACATCTAGAAAAAGCCCGAAAAATGTCAGAAAGATCGATGCAGTAGTTTTTGAGATTCTTTGCTCACCGACTTTGAAAACGTACTTTCGAGAAAAAAGCGTTCGAAATTTCGAACGACACGGCGAGCGTTTCGACTGGCGTCAACATAACCCCATAAATCTGCCAATTTTGATTCCATCACCTTGAAATTTTCAGGGAACATTTATAAAATGATTGCTGTCAAAATACATTCGTTTTGAAAAAAGTGATTTATCGACTTTTACAACTAGGCACAGTCCTTTGAGGGGCTATACCAGTGTGAATGCTGAAATTTTGGGTGATTTTCGGGAATATTTTTGGAAGAAAAGTACTCAATTAAATGTTTCGGAAAATTAAGAATATATTTGGCTATATTTGACCTATATGACATAGCTTTTTCATAGAATAATATTGAGATCCAATCGATTTACGCGCTGCCTTCGGAGGCGCAAAAAAAAGTTCCTCCACTGCTGACATGATTCCGGCCGATTGAGTACCTAAAACCGAAAAAGGAAAAAATGTTAAACTGAAAGGTATTTCCTGTACAATGACGTAGGATTTTCGAAAAATATCAAAATCTGACAAAATGGCGTAGTTATGAAAAAAGTCTGTTTTCTTGCCTACAAAATGGCCGTTTTTTCAATGTCAAATCGTCGGCAAAGTAAAAAAATCTCATTTCGAGAAAAACGCTTTTAAAGATTTAACTATCTATTTTTGCAAGATAAAATGATATTTATATAAATTATATAAATGATAATGATATTCTTGAAAGTATAAACTGTCGTAAAATGCAAAAAAAATCGATTTTTTTAAAGTGTCCCACTGGTATAGCCCCTTAAGAGAGAGAGAGAGAGACTTTTGATTTGAAATTCAAGGCTCCGTTCACTCCTTCGGCCACTTTCGACCTCGAATAACTCAAGACGAAGTTTCTTGGGCGAAATAAAATGAATTTGAACGCTTCCATCTGAATTCTACCTAGTGCCACCTTCTTTTATTCAAAGTTTCATAAAATTTCGATTTTTAAACGAATTTTCCAAATGTCAAAGGCATTTTAATTTCGTAGTACAATCGTCATCCCGAGATAAGTTGCCTGAAAAACGCTCACGTCGGGTGACGCGTGTTTTCGTCGCTAAAAACAAAGTAGAATTCCTCTTCCCAGAGTCGCAAATACCAGACGAAACGTCTGGCGCGCGTGTCCCGTGCATTTCGTAGATTCCCGGAAGGAATAAAAATAAATTTGAAAACGGCGAGGCATATGGCAACGAAAGTGGTGCGGTGGCGCGCTCTGGTGGCCGAGGCCGTGTACTAAACCGAGCGCGGGCGGCCTTTTCCCTACACGCGTATACAATTTTGCGCTTACGAGGACAAACCGAAGGACAACATGGCTGCCCGCTGTTTCGGGGGTATCGGGTAGGCGATTTGAATTTGTATTCACCCTCGCGGATTCCACAGCCTCATCGTCAATCGGGATTCACGGTAAGTCGGAAATATACTTCGAATTATCGTCGATCGTACGAATTCGCGAATATCTCGTCAAATTTCGTTGCTGTTTCTTCATCGTAAAAGAACCCGCGAAAAATAACCCTTCGCGACGACCCTTCGATACCACGACCAGCTGTCACTTTTACTTTCGAACCGAATATACCAGCTGTCTCAAATTCTCCGCCAAAACAAATGAAACCTAAACTTTTCGTTAATTCCCACATTTATTTTCTCAACGCGGGCATCGCTCGTTATTCCGCATCGTTGCATATACGAGTTTACATTTTTGCAATCGTACCACACGAAAGAATCTTGCGCACAATGACTGTGTATATTGCAGCGACTCGCAACTTGAGCTGTCAAAAAGTCACGTGATCCGACAGACGCGTATCGACATATCGAAGTGTGTAAATCACGCGTGTGTGGAGACGTGTATACAATTTCAGAAATGATTGTACACTTCTCAGAATGCGAGTATGGACTTGCTGATGTAATTTTGACGAGTGTTTGTTTGGACGCGGGATGAAGTGTAATCGATTATCGTAGACGCGAAGCGTCGGTTTTTCTCGTACTCTCGAGACTCGCTACTCGTTTTTCACACGAGCGTGTACCTGTAGAGTTATCCGCTACCGAGGATGGAGTCGTTCCTGGGATTGTTCGATCCCGGCGAGGTGAACGAGAAACGAGCTGAGAACTGGGATCGATACGAGAACAACGAATCGTCGGACGAGCTGGAGATGGGAGCGGATGAAGATGATCGTCTTCCTCCCGAGCCGGAGCAGGGCAACATCGAGTACAAACTGAAGCTGGTCAGCCCGTCGAGCCAGAGGTTCGAGCATCTCGTCACACAAATGAAGTGGAGACTGAGGGAAGGACACGGCGAGGCTATCTATCAAATCGGTAAATCATTGCGGTGTATCGTAGAGACTCTGATCAATCGTATGGAATTCTCCGTTAGGCATGGGGCTGTTTGAAAGAATTTTCGTAGTGTCTGAAAAAGAAAAACGTCCAACTAAGAATTTGATGTTTCCATGCTACGTTGCTTTTACTCTCTGGGACGTAGAGGAGCGTGCTCAAGATGACTTGGTCTCATGAGACGAGGCACTATCAATATCTTTTAAAATATTTGTGATATACGATGAACAGCGATGTTCTATGGTCGGCCAATAATTGTCACTCGCAGCAAAATGTAGCATAGCCATCAGTGAGTAAATATTCTCGTCGTTTAGACATGCAAAAAAAACTGACCGTCTTATTATCTGGTGCTCACAATACCTGTCAGGTGAGATTTTTTCAGAAAAACTCTGAAGTTTTTCACACAACAAATAAACAAGTCTGCATTCACTTATGGGTAAGTTGACATATTAGATGTCAGCGTACAATGACGTGTTACGTCATCTAACCCTGTTGCGCATAAAACTGGATATAAAATCAGATTTTTAGGCTCATCGTTGAAAGATGTGTGGCAATTATCAACGCACGTCGACACGTAAAAGCTGATCACAAGAACACATGACCAAGGCCATTGAAGCTGTAAAGAACAATATAATGGGTTGGCTTTTAGCATCCACATATTTTTTTAACATGTCAATACTTCATCGTCACTATAATAATGTTCTCGCGAATCTTGGTTGCTATAAACCAACATTTGAGATATTCTTTTCACGGAAGATCGTATTTAGTGGGGGTCTAAGGTGGACCCTTCTGCATCATTGGTAACTTGCAGTGGTGCTCAATAAAAATAAGTCACAATCAATTATTATATCCAACGATAAACTGGAATAAAAAATTTCGCTCAAATTTAGTAGATTTAGACATTTTTACATTTTCTCTAAAAAGTCGTGGATGAGAAGTCTCCTGTAGTCACATTTTTCCAAGTTTTATCATTAATATTTTATTCGAACATTCGGTGACCCGCTGTTTTTATTGTCGTTACGGAATGTTTATAATTGTTTACACGGGTGAGCAGTTTATATCAAGCATCTGAGTTACTTAGTGTATAAATTATTAGATAGAAATGCGGCGAGTGTGTCATTTCCATAAAGTGCGAAAAAATAAATTTTTCGTTAAAAGTTCGGAACTTTGCTTGAAATTTTACCAGTATACTGGGATATATTTTTACTTGATTATAGACGAAAATCAGTTAATTGGTGAATATTCGGGTGCGTGAAAGGAATACATTAAGGGGTTGGGCCACAGTAACGGGTATAAAATAATGTGCGAAGTTAACAATTTTTTTTCGTATGAAAAAGTGATTTAATCATAAAATTAATTCTACATTAATATTTTCTTTTGGCATTTAGCATCCACAATTTTTTACCTAGAACAAAAAAAAATACCCGTCAATCTACATTAAAATACCTAGAGAAGTACGTACGGAAATAAAAAAATATTGTTTTATTCAAAAGTTGTAGGTATTTGAACTTAAGAAATGAATTTTCAGTGAAAAATTTCGTTATAACTGCTCATAAACTGCTCATAAAATGAAAAGTCTTCGATTAATCAGAAATTCCGTACGTACTTCTCTGCGAAATGCAATTAGGAACGTAACTTTTAAATTTGAAGTAAATCGAGTGAAAATTGTTGAAGTTATTTGTCATGCCAATTGGAAAAAAGCTGTTTCGAGAAGTTTCGAGGAGTCGGCCATTTTGTGCATCGAAAAAAAACATATATTTTCTAACAACTTGATATTCATACTAAATAGATGTGTAATTAATTTTATGAGTGAATCACTTTTTCATACGAAAGAAAAATTGTTAAATTCGCACATGATTTTGTACCCGTTACTGTGGCCTAACCGCTTAAGCCAGAAGTTAATGTATCTGTCATCTTAGACTGATGTCGTTTTACACACGTCGACCTAAATGTGATTTTTGCTTTTCTATTTTTTAAAGTAACTAATGTCCTGAGACTGACTCTATTTCATTATAATAAGCCTTTATGAATACACGTTTGGCTTTGAATTCCCACGACGTCATTTATTCAAATATATATCGAAAAAGAAAAAGTACGTCATCTTAAGCACAACTCCCCTACGTTCGAAAGCCTCGTATTTCTGCTAATCGTTCCCGGGGTCGTATCCGCCACGTGCGTTCGATGTCACGTGTCAACAGAGTGAAACTTGCAGGGGTCGAGGACAACGGACGAATGGCCGGTCTGTCGCGCGACGAGATGAAAGCTTCTCTGAAGACGCTGAGGGACATGGCGTCGCGATTGGGAGCCACGACGAGGGTGCTCCGAGAACGACACGCCAGTACGAAGGAGAAACAGAGCAAGGAAGAGAATTCCAACGGCGAGAGGCGAGTCGCCGAGGTGCTCGTCAGAAAATTGCGAAAGGACGACAGGGAAGATCAGGAGAGCGTCGTCGACCTGAGGCTCGCCGTTATCGGTAGCCAGGACGCGGGAAAATCCACTCTCTTGGGTAAGAGAATTTTCTTGCCCGCTCGATTTACCCAGCGAGAAGGGTTGAGCGAAGGGTCGAGGGAAGAGTCGAGAGGCAAACTAGCGTGTGATTTGTGCGTCAGGAGTCCTGACACAGGGCGAACTCGACAACGGCCGGGGGAGGGCGAGACTGAACATGCTTCGTCATCTTCACGAGATTCGAACCGGACGTACGTCTTCGATATCCCACGAGATAATAGGCTTCGACAATGACGGTCACGTATTGAATTACGCGGAAATGACGACAGCCGAGGAGATTTGCGAGCACGCTTCGAAAGTCGTCACGTTCATTGATCTCGCGGGACATCGTAAATATTTGAGAACGACGTTACTCGGGCTTACCGGTAAACATTTAATTGGATTTTTAACCCTGACTCGTTGCACTTCTCGGGCCGGGGTGAAATTCCGAACATCGAATGATCAGAACGCTCAAAACTCCGAAAGAATTTTACACGAAAGACCAAAACTCCGAAAATCTTAACACCGTCAAAATATTTCGGCTATGGAAGTTTTAAAAGGGTAAAAAATCGACGAATTATTTCAAGAATTTTTTTATTTATTAAGAAGTGATGTTACATCAATTTTAAATTTGGTCTTGACAATGTCTAGATCATTTACAGTCAACTGTGTAGACTTTCGCTGGCACGATCTTGACACGGGAGCCAGGTTGTAATTCCGAACTTCGAATGCTCCGACGTTTTAAAATTCACAATTTTAATGTTCCGAAATTACAAGGTTCGTCAAGATCATGCCAGCGAAAGTCTACACAGTTGATTGTAAATGATGCAGAACGTATAACATTGTCTAGACGAATGTCAAAATTGACGTAAAATTACTTCTTAAGGGGCTATACCAGTGTGAACGCTGAAAATCTGGGTTTTCGGGAATTTTTTGGCAGAAAGGTACTCAATTGAATGTTTCGGAAAATAAAGAATATATTTGGCTATATTTTACCTATATTACATAATTTTTTCATAGAAAAATATTGACATCCAAGCAACTTATGCGCTGCCTTCGGAGGCGCCAAAAAAAAAGTTCCTCCACTGCTAACATGATTCCGGCCGATTGAGTAGCTGAAACCGAAAAAGGAAAAAATGTCGTTAAACTGGAAGGTATTTCCTGTGCAATGACGTAGGATTTTCGAAAAATATCAAAATCTAACAAAATGACGTAGTTATGAAAAAAAGTCTGTTTTCTTGCCTATAAAATAGTCGTTTTTTTTTTCAATGCCAAATCGTGAATTTTCATCCAATCAAAAATATCCTACGTCATTGTAGAGTAAATATATTCAAGAGTACTCAGTTCAAATTTCAAGTCAATCGGATAAATGCTCTTTGAGTTACACTGTCAGCAAATTTGAAAAATGTCATTTCGAGAAAAACGCGTTTAAAGATTTAACTATCGCATTTTATGCCTACGAGCGGTTGCTCTTTAGAAGGCTGCCATTCGGGGAGTATTAGAGATACGGCCTTGAAATTTTTACAGGATATTCTTGAAAGTATAAACTGTCGAAAAAGGCAAAAAATAAAAGTGTCACACTGGTATAGCTCCTTAATTAAAAAAAAGTTCTTTAAATAATTCGCCGATTTATTGAAAATTCCGAAACTTCTAAAACTTCCATAGCCGAATTATTTCGACGGTGTTCAGATTTTCGGAGCTTTGGTCTTGCGTGTAAGATTCGTTCGGGGTAGTATTCTTTCGGAGTTCTGAGCGTTCTGATCATTCAAAGTTCGGAATTTCACCTCGGCCCCACATTTTTGTAGAATTACGTCCTTGCCACACTGGTGTTGATTCACACCCCAGCGACAAAAATTGTTATAAAAAATAAACTATCGAATATTTTTACTTCGAAATATTGTCAGATCATCTAAGGAGTTCACTTTGACAGACCATGTAGGTTATTTAGCCAAATATAAAAAACAACCCTTACTTGCCACCCTTTCGTAGAATAGACATCGATACATTTTCGCATAAGGAAAGTCGGTGGGGTGTTTCGAACCCCACAGTGGCAAGTAAGGGTTGATTTTCTTATATTCTAACGTTTTTCGCATCTAAGCGATCGTTTCGATCATCAGGCTATTCTCCGCATCAAGTGATGCTGGTCGTGGCGCCGCCACTCAACGAAGCCGCCCAAGAGCACATGGCGCTCTGTCTGGCTCTGAGGCTACCGTTCTTCGTCGTGGTCACGAAGACCGATCTGGGCCTGTGCGATCCCGTACAAACGATCAGCCAATTAGAGAGCGCGGTCCGCGCTCAGGGCTGCGCGAAGAAATTCGTACTGCGCAGCAGCGGCAACAGCAGCAACAACAACAAAACGATGCAGGATTACGAGTCGAGCGTGATACCGGTTTTTACCGTGAGCTCGGTCACGGGCGACGGATTGGAGGAACTCACGAGCTTCATCAGAGACTTGTCGCCCACGCAGTCTTCCTCCTCGGACGCCGAGCCTGGCTCGTGTCTCTTTCAAATCGACGAGACCTTCAGGTACCCCATCCGATCGTTACGTTGAGACCAACGATCGCGTTAAGGCGGGCTATACACTTATACGGGAACAAAAATACGCAATAATGAGAGATTTTTCAAACTGAGAAATAATTATTCTACAATTATTAAAATTTAGGTATACTTTAATAGTATATTGAAGGCCTTTAGGCCTTACATATCAGTGACTGTATACAATAATTTTTTTAAAGCGATTAATTTCGAAATGGCGGCTTTTCACTTTCCAAAAATTTACCTGAAAAATCGTCAGATAATTGTTAATAACAAATGGACCATGCAATATAAAAAAAAATCATACGTACCTCCATAGACAATGTATTTTTCAAGATATATTCAAGATTTCAAGTGAATCGGTTGAAAATAGTCTGAGTTATGTTTCCGGCCAACTTAACAAATGCAGTTTTGAGATAAACGCTGCACAGCCGCCATTTTGAAATGAATCGCTTCAAAAAAATTATTGTATGCAGTCACTGATATGTATGATAAACACCCTTTTTTGTAATCTCGATTTATTTTGTAGTTTTACCGAAAAAAAATCCACAAAACGCCTATTTTTTCGGCCTCTAGAGTGGCCTATCCCCTTAAGTACAGGAAACAATTTTTCAAAATTAATTCATCATCAAAATGACGGAGCTGTGGCAGAGTGTTACAGCAAGGTCGCCGCGGGAGTTGCGGATCGGCGTGCACTCTAGCTGCCCGTAGACTTTGATTTGCAAAAAAGTTCAACATTTTTTTACGTTTGAACATGTATGTTTTCTATGTGACGGTAATTTCAATGAAAAAATGCAAATTTAAGAAAATGGCACGCATTTACAAAAAAGATCAACATTTCACGCAACATTTCTGTAAAATGAGGATGAAAAAAGTCGTTTTTTTTCTTCAATTTTTCATAAACAATTCTCGTCAAGTAGAAGGTACCGATATTATCAAAAACAATTCTCGTCAAGTAGAAGGTACCAATATTATCAATATTTCTACCAAATTTCGACTCAATCGACTTTATAGTTTTTGAGTAATCCTGAACGCCAATTTCGCTAATGCAGTTTTGAGAAAAGTTTGAAGTTCACGCCCGCGCCGAATCCGAGCGGTGAGGCACAGCGTTGACGGGCTGTAACGTTTGAAGCTTTTCGATTTTCGCTTTGAAACTTAAGGTCTTAGGCCACAGTAACGGGTATAAAATCATGTGCGAATTTAACAATTTTTTTCGTATGAAAAAGCGATTCACACATAAAATTAATTACACATCCATTTAGTATGAAAATATCAAGCACTTAGAAAAAATATATTTTTTTTTCGATGTACAAAATGGCCGACTACTTGAAACTTCTCGAAACAACTTTTTCCCAATTGGCGTGACAAATAACTTCAACAATTTTCACTCGATTTACTTCAAATTTAAAAGTTATGTTTCAATTGCATTTCGCAGAGAAGTACGTACGGAATTTCTGATCAATCGAAAACTTTTCATTTTATGAGCAGTTTATGAGCAGTTATAGCGAAATTTTTCACTGAAAATTCATTTCTTAAGTTCAAATACCTAAAACTTTTGAATAAAACAATATTTTTTAAATTACGTACGTACTTCTCTAGGTATTCCAATGTAGATAGACGTGAATTTTTGTTGTTTTGTTCTAGGTAAGAAATTGTATATGATAAATGTCACGCCGCGGAGCGCCTAAAAAAAGATAAAAGAAAATATTAGTAGTCGGCCATCTTGTACATCGAAAAAAAAGATATATATATTTTCTAACAGCTTGATATTCATACTAAATAGATGTGTAATTAATTTTATGAGTGAATCACTTTTTCATACGAAAGAAATGGTTAAATTCGCACATTATATTATACCCGTTGCTGTGACCTAAGGCCTTAAGGAAAATATTCTACATATATAGTTCTATCGTTTAAAAAAAAAATCGATTTTTTTATCGTTGTAAATGGTCCATCCCGTCTTAATTAATCGCGAATTTTCTAAAGGGTCGCGGGATTGGCGGATCCGGTGCTTGGGGGATTGTTGGTCAAGGGGGCCATAGCACCGGGTGCTCGTTTACTCGTCGGACCCCTGCCCGACGGTGAATTCAGTCCCGTCAGAGTAATCAGCCTACATCGCAACAAAGCTCCCTGCTGCCTCGTGCGAGCCTCGCAGAGCGCGAGTTTGACTATCGCTCCGTCTACCACAAGGGGCCCCCCGCTGCCTCATCTTCGACCTGGGATGGTTCTCGTTTCTCTCGGCGATCATCCACAGGCTACTCTCTTCTTCCAGGTAACATCACAATTTCCTCTCGGGACTCTCTTCTCATATTTTTCTTTCAACCTTTCACCGCCTCGGTGGAAACGCACAAAAAAGCCCGAAAAAAAAATAATAACCATCGCGACATTTGTATTTTCAGGCGACGGTCGTCGTTGTTTATCACGCGACGTCGATATATCCCGGATTTCAAGCGACCGTGCACGTTGGCAACGTGCGTCAAACTTGCGTAATGGAGGGCATAATGGATCTGAAAGAGAGCGGAATGCAGACCAACGATACGGCCTCGGTGCTCTTCAGATTCGTCAGCCATCCCGAGTATCTGCACGTCGGTATGAGCCTCTTGTTCCGAGAGGGCCGTACCAAGGGTATCGGAAAGATAACCCAGGTATTTCCGCTCATAGGATCACAAAAGTAGGCCAAAAATCGATTAAATCGCCACGAGGCCCCTTGTCCACGATTATCCAATGATCATGGAATCCACTCGCCCTTCTATTTAAAACAAAAACATGTTGTTTTTTTTTTCTATTTATTTTCGTGTCAACGATACCGGCGAGTCCGGTACGTCTCGACGATGCGCTTGACGTGATAGATCAACGCAAAAGATACAACGGCGAATCAACTCGGTCTCGAGACACCGATTAACCGCCTCTTTTTGTTTTCTTTTATCGAACGAGTCTTGACCAATTATCGCGTGATTGTGGTTTTCTCTGACGAGATTTCTTTCGCAAGTGTTTAGTTTTTAGGACACTTTCCGGACACGAATTTTCGCGCACTACCTCGCCGCTCATCTTGGGCATGGAAGATAAGTGGAAAGTTACTTTTCACCCAGAGGACGTAGAAAATTTGGCGCTCTTTATTTGGTCCGGCATAGCCGCACATGTGTATATAATATTACATAAACTGTACTTATAATAGCATTGAGCATTAATGTTTGTTGTGTAAAGCCTTCGCTAGATACTCTGAGCGTGGGAGTACTCTCATAGTCGAATACACGCATATATATATATATATATATATATATGTGTGTGTTCTTTTGCGTAAATTTGTGTGTCGCGACGATGCACGGGAGCGATTAAAAGGAAAAAGTATTTTTTTAAAACTAACGTTGCAGAAAGGCCCAGCAATCACGCCGTTACTCTGCATTAAATAATTAGATAAGAGCAACCACGTTGCATCCTGTACAAAAACAGTGTTACTTGCCGTGTCCACGCGACGCAATTGTCGAAGAAAACAGAGAAAGAGAAATGCAAATACATCTTTTCAATGAGTATATCAACGTTTACTCGAGACAGAGAGTTATTTATGTTGAGGACCCGCGTTGCCGTCAAGTCAGTCGGTAGTTCGAGTCGGCGTTGCTCCGCAACGATAATACACGATCGAGGGGGGAGGGGATGATGCTGCGTCTCGGGGCGAGATTTCGTCACGATTTCGTCTTCTCGGGCCAGACCTTGGACTCGATCCAATCGATGTGGGAATACACGGATGTGTAAACACCCGGTACGACGGTGCCGCAGCTTTGTCCAAACGACGTAACCCCCAACACCGTGGCAGCGGTCTCCGTTATCATGAGGAGAGGACCACCGCTGTCACCCTGACAGGCGTCCGAGCCCCTCGTCGAATTCGCGTCCACCGCGCATATCATTGTGTTGTCGATACCCAACGGAAGTTTACCGAAATCCACGTAAGACTCGTTGCACAAGCTTACCGGCACCAAACTATGTAAGAAACGAAAGTACAATATTCTTAATGTTAATCGAAATACAAAATTACAACGAGCGCCCTCTCGGGCGAGGATGCGCGTACGACAGTTACCGAAAGTTTGATCGGGCTTCAGAACACCGCGATACGATAAAAATCAGGAAAATATTTTGGGAATGAGAACAAAATTGTATCCTCCAGAAAAGAAGATCCGCTTAAGGCCTTAGGCGGGTAACGGGTATAACATCATGTGCGAATTGAACAATTTGTTTTCGCGTGATAAAGTGAATCACTCATAAAATTAATTACACGTCTGTTTAGTATGAATATCAAGCTGTTAGAACATATATATATATATTTTTTTCGATGTACAAAATGACCGACTACTCGAGACTTCTCGGAACAGAAAAGTTCAAATACCTACAACTTTTGAATAAAACAATATTTTTTTAAATTCCGTACGTACTTCTCTAGGTATTCTAATGTAGATTGACGAGAATTTTTGTTTTTTCTTCTAGGTAAAAAGTCGTGGACGCTAAATGTCACGCCGCGGAGCGCCTAAAAAAAAGACAAAACAAAATATTTACAAAAAATATTTTTGTAAATATTGTAATGTAATATTCGTAAATATTCCAAATTACAATATTTTGTAAATATTGTAATGTAATATTCGATGTATCATTTTGTACATCGAAAAAATATATATATACATTTTCTAACAGCTTGATATTCATACTAAATAGATGTGTAATTAATTTTAAGAGTGAATCACTTTTTCACACGAAAAAAACATTGTTAAATTCGCACATGATTTTATACACGTTACTGTGGCCTAAGGCCTTAGTGGATAGACGATTAGAAGAAAAAAAAACGTTTATCTGTACTGGAAAGATTCATGCCGGATGAAGAAAGTTCAAGTTTTGAAAATATTGACTAAGTCTTATCCCTTCGACTGCACACTTCCGTCACGCAGCTCTGACTGCATGTGGGGTCGATCAGATCCCAGACGTTTTTCAGATCGTTTTATTTCGGCAAATATGCATTTTTTTTGTAGAGACGTTACTGTAGTCAATGATCCTAATTTTATGGCCCAACATTTATTTCTTAAGAAAAACAAAAGTTAAGTGCCCAAAGTGAGAGATGCGTTTAAAAATACGTACTTGCACAAAAAATAAATAGGGTCAGAACGACCCAGTGTGCAGTAACTTTTCCAGATTTTTATTATTAACAAATCCAAACAACTCAAGTTTTTGGAAATATTCTCCAAACTATTTGTCAACAAGTTCTTGGTAACTTTTTGATATTATTATTACCACATAATAAAAAAGCGCCTAAAAAAGAGCGCCTAAAAAAGAAAATATTAGTAGTTTAGAGCGCCTAAAAAAAGAAAATATTAGTAGCATTTTGTACATCGAAAACAAAAAAAATCTAATAGCTTGATATTCATATTAAATAGATGCGTAATTAATTTTATGAATGATTCACTTTTTCATACGAAAAAAAATGTTAAATTCGCACATGATTTTGTACCCGTGACTGTGGCCTAACCCCTTAATTGTTAAATTAAGTTCGCGAAAGGAATACCTTTTCTAGATATCCGTGAAACTATTTTTCAACAATTGATGACATTTTGGCATTATGAATATTGGAAATTAATGTTCTCGGTATAATCTTCCGTATGATTGATGATTCAAAGATTTTTATCGTATTGCGCAGTACTCGAAGTCTCTTGGCCACGATTGACGTAGGAAACACCTGTTCAACAAAGCAAATGTCTCAATTTGCTTTTTTTTTCCAGCACGTACTTGAGTTCCGCCGACTTCATCAGCTGATCGGATCTGAGCTCATCGAGGCTCGTAGCACCGAAGCCAATCGCGACGAAGGAAGTCCTCGAGTTTATACTGGTATTCTGCAGGGCCAACGTTTGCAGGCAAACTGGCTTGATCCTCGTTGAAATCCTGACCTCTACTTTGAGCTCCACGAGGGCTATGTCGTAGTAGTTTTGGCTTCGCCGGTATCGCGGATGGGCTATCGCTCGTTCGACCGGAATCTCTTGAGCGTCCTCCGAACGGATACTCTCGGATCCCAATCTCACCTGTCGCAAAAAAAAACGATTTTCAATAACGAGTATATGCTTTTCTGAAAGTTTTCCTTTTCTTACGAACTGGCAGATTTTTCAATGCGACCAACGCACTCACCCATCTGGGAACACGATTGTTGACGTTACTGACGCAATGGGCGGCCGTGAGAATGTACCTGGATGAGATCAACGCACCGCCGCAATCGTAGACTATGGGGTCGGATTCTTCGTCGTCCGTGTTAAGGTAGCCCAGAGCAGCCATGTAAGGAAACTCACCAGCAGCAGCTCGGGTACCGCTGAAGATGAAGGGATTCACCTTTGTACCCCCACCCAGGCGGCTTGCGGTTGGAGGCTCTTCGTCACGGTCGACATCATTGATTTCGGAAGTGATCTCATTCGTGATCTCGTTCGCGAATTCCTGGCAAGCTGCGAATTATTAATATCGTTCACGTTACAATGGGCACTTCGATGATGGAATGAGGCAGGGTTTACATTCTATCGTATCAATCAATTTCAATAACAAAATTCAATAACGAACAGAATAACAAACCCAAACCCCGGTTTTTGGCGATTCGCCAAACACGGTTTGCCCTTTCAGATCTCGCCATCTCGATAACCGGCTGGGTTTGTTTGGGTTTATCGGTAAAGCGCTCTTGGGAGAAAGTTTAGATTTGTTTGGTGTCACTGATGACAATCAATGGCAAGGGCACCTGTCGATGTAGCGTGTTACGTCAATTTCCCGTTAAGGGGGGATATACATTTACAACGATCAAAAAATCGATTTAATATTTTTCTTTAAGGGGTTAACCCCACTTGCGATTTTGAAAAAATCGATTTTTTTTATTGCATTTTTTTGAAGTATAAGTATCCGGGCCCATACTTCTGTATGGGCCCGGAATAGATGACTCTATGTAAGTTTACAAAAAAAAAAATATTTTCTTCGTGTAAACTGAAATTGAAACTTTAAACGCGTTTTTCTCAAAATGGCATTTCTGAAGTCGGTGCCAAGATTACTCGAACACTAATGAACCGATCTTCTTTAAATTTTGCAGGCTTATTTAATACATAAAAATGTAATCTTTAATCGTTCGATTTTTTTTTTTCAAAAAAAATGGCCGTTTTATAGCCAAAAAACGGCCGTTTTTTTTTTTCGTTAAAATCAAACCATTAACTTTGACTGTTCGCCATTTTGTGAAAAATGAATATTTTTTAAAATCCTTCGATTAAAGACTAGTTTATACTTATATTTGACTAAATCCATCCGCATTTTTTTTTCAGATTCTCCACTTCGCCTCAATGTTGGTCACCGCAAACCGTGTATATAAAAACATTATTTCATTGACGGCCATTTGCCACTAAACAATGTAATATTTTTCAATAAAAAAATTACTGAAAGTTCTTCAAGATGTGTTCTGTAAGATGGTATATTGATCGGTTAAAAAAGTTTTGTAGTTTTCTTTTAAAAAATTCATGAAAAAGGCCTTTTTTTGCGCTACAAATGGGGGTAACGCCTTAAACGATAGAACGATATATGTAAAATATTTTCCTAAAGTTTCAAAACGAAATTCGAAAAACTGTAAACGTTACAGCCCGTCAACGCTGTGCCTCACCGCGTGGATTCGGAGCGGGCGTGAACTTCAAACGCGTTTTTCTCAAAACTGCATTATCAAAATTGGCGTGCAGGATTACTCAAAAACTATTAAGCCGATTGAGTTGAAACTTGGTAGAAATATTGATAATATTGGTACCTTCTGCATGACGAGAATTTTTTTTGAAAAATTGGAAAAAAACTTTTTTAATCCAGATTTTACAGAAATGTTGCGTGAAATGTTGATTTTTTTGGTAAATGCGTGCCATTTTCTTAAATTTGCATTTTCTTCATTTTAATTACCGTCACATAGAAACTATACATGTTCTAACTGAAAAAATGAACTTTTTTGCAAATCAAAGTCTACGGGAACCTAGACTGCACGCCGATTCGCAACTCTCGCGGCGACCTTGCTGTAACACTCTGTCACAACTCCGTCATTTTGATGATGAATTAATTTAAAAAAATTGTTTTGTATACTTAAATATACTATAAAAGTATATCTAAAGTTCGATAATTGTAGAATAATTGTTTCTTAGTTTAAAAAATCCCTCCATATTGCTTATTTTTTTCCTGTCTAAATGTATGTCCCGCCTTAAGGGCATGTACAAGGTCAACACAACCTCACAAATTTTCCAACCCAATTTTCTCACAGATGGTTAATTTTTTTTAGGAAAAACAAAGCATTAGGCTCTGGAGAATTTCCTGACGCAGAGCTTGATGATTTCCTTTTGCCCTAAATATTATTCATCTCTGAGGATTCTCTGTTCGAAAATTTCAGCTATCTCTCTCGCATTCATGTGCTTTGATATCACATGAAAAAAATCAGACTGACTAGCGTATTTTGAACATCGAAAAAAATTCGTGAAAATCAGCTATTTTTCGACCCGTTGCACTGTGATGGTCCCTTAAGGCCTTAAGCCACTCTGGAGGCCGAAAAATAGGCTTGTTGCGGATTTTTTTTCTCAGAAAAACTACAAAATAAATCGAGATTACAAAAAATGGTGTTTATCACACATATCAGTGACTGTATACAATATTTGTTTTGAAGCGATTCATTTCAAAATGGCGGCTGTGCAGCGTTTATCTCAAAACTGCATTTTTTAAGTTGGCCTGAAACATAACTCAGACAATTTTTAACCGAGTCACTTGAAATGTTGAATATATCTTGAAAAATACATTGTCTATGGAAGTACGTAGGATTTTATTTTATATTGCATAGTTCATTTGTTAATAACAATTATCTGATGATTTTGTAGGCAAATTTTGGGAAAGTGAAAAATTTGCCTAAAAAATCGTCAGATAATTGTGAAAAAGAATTCCTAAAAAGCCTATTTTTTCGGCTTCTAGAGTGGCCTAACCCCTTAACAACATACTCGTTCCTTGCAATACACAATCGAGTTCCCAAAAAATCGAAACGACCAATAATACCACGTCAATTCCCCGTCATTCACATATCCATGATTTAAAAATAATAATCCGTTGCTCATACGCTTATGTTTCCGACAATTTTCCAATTATTACTTGCATGGAAGGCTCCATCAGTTCAGCACTCAAGACAATTTGCGATGACAATGTTTGAATGATGCAACACTCGTTTTTCTATGAGGCAGATATACAACTATGCTAAACGAATCTGGTATAATTTATTACGGTAATTCTGTGGATTCCCGATTTGAATAATATGCAAATTTATAAATAATGGCCGCTGATTTTTTTTGCCATGTACCGTTTTACCTGCATATCTATACTTGGGCATATAAAGTTTGTTTGTGTGCCTCGCTTCCTCCTATAGTTTTGTCCTCCAGTACTTGTATTCGAACACTAAAAACGTATATCGAGAGATGCGGCATAATTCCGTCCCCATGCTATTCCTGTATTATAGGTACGTGTGTATGTGCGGATTGTGCGAAATTTACGATTCAGAACGCACAGGTTTTATGTAAGAATGATATATGCATTTATTCTAGTGTCCTGGTAGCCGGAAATAGTTTAGGTTCTTCGAAAAACGTCTGCGATCACCGACGAGCCGATCCAGTGAGTTTATCCAAGAGCCTTGGCGATCATGCTTAACATTTTTTTGTCTTTTTTATTCCTACAGATGCGCCATTGAGCTCTTGTTATATTTATAGTTATAACGCAACTATGTTTTGTGTGTGTGTGTGTGTGTGCATTAATGTGATTAAAAAAATCGACTATTTTTTTCTCTTCAAATTCCTCGCCTAAGGTGAAATAAGACGACTGTTACTATATGAGCCCTTAATATCAATATTTAGAGGTCTTTCATCGCGATTTTTTATTTTCGATACTAATACCATGGAGAACATTTTGTTAGCTACTTTGGAATTTCATAACTCGCCAATGGGTAAACGTACAACAATGCCGGACACATATTGTTGAATGGAGTTGAACGCTCTACAAAAAAAAGCTCTTGTCGTTTTTTGATAATTCTACTCTTTCAAAAATTATTCAAGGTCAAAGTTGAATATAAATTTCCAGATTTTTTCACTTTTCCGACGAAACTATCAGATTTATCACAAAACGTCGAAGGACCTTTTTTGTACATCGTTTTATTTTCTATAAAATTATGTCACTAGATAATTCAAAAAATTCGATAGAGGAATAGTTAACGACGCTACAAATTAATTTTTTTGAGAAAAGTTGCTATTTCCGTGAAATTAATTGTTGCATTGACCAAAAACATAAATAAAAAGACGCTAATTTTTATAAAATTCGTTTTTAATATCTACTGTCGATGAAAATGGTAAAACACAGTATTTTTTCGTTTTGTTTATCACTTTTTCTAAAATAATACATTTCTTAATTTATTTAGAACAACACATTTTTTAATATACAAGTTATGAAACTTGTATAACTTTTTAATAATAATAACTTTTTCACACTGTAAATAAACAACAAAATAAATAAACTACTAAATAGGGGAATTCGAAGAAAAAAAATAGTCAATTTTTTTAATCACCCTAGTGTGCATATACTAAACAAAAAACACGATATGCTGAGACAAATAAGGTGCAGCCTTTTGCGGCGTACCTCGGTTTTTATTCCGAATTTGGAAAATAATAATTGATAACGAAGATCAATGAATAAAATCTTTAGCTTGATTTGCTAGTTATTGATCATTGTTGTATTCTTGATTTTCATTGTGTTTTTTTGTATTCAATTGTAATAATATTGTAATTAATGAGTAATAATAATTGTTATATTCGGTATGAATCATTCCTATAATATTTATCGATAACATGAACAGTTGAAATAATATTATAATCAATGAATGATAATAACGAATATGATAATATTAATTATATTCGTTATCAACAATTATTTTAACCTTTCTTGATAAGACGAATAATGAGAGTCGATAATTGCTAATTTATTTGAGTACTAATCAGATTTTTCCGTTTGGTCATATAATATTGACGCGATAATGTTCGATTGATTTGGTTGCAGCTCTCCCGCTTACCTATCTCCGAAGGTCGAATGTGAATTTTTTCCTTCAGCTTCAACGGACAACAGACAATCTCGATGTAACTGTCGAAGCCGCACCGTCCAGCGGCGTCTCCTCCTCTACGCCCGGCCAAAGCATCGGCCAGCTTCGGCGGGCATTCCGGCAATTTTTTGCACACACCCGCCTCACCGTGCTCCGTTTTGCATTGGCTTCCTTCTGAAAGAGTGGAATATGACTGCTATCGCCGCTACGACCGTTTGACATTTCAGAACTTTGGCCATTTTAAAATAGTGACTAAAAAAGGCGGAAATTGTTTTTTCGACTTTTTGACCATTTCAAGGGTTTATGCGATGGGAAATTGTCCGATTGGTACGAATATCACGGAGTTTTTGTCAAAACCTCGAAATTAAGCCGGTAAACGCGAATAAACCGGTTTTCATGAACATTCGACGATCTCTATCGGAAATCGAGGGTTTGGGGGTTAATGAATGGTGAATTCGTATTCAGAGGGTAAAAATACATTTGTAGGGACTTAAAAAAAGAATTCAAAATCCGAATTTTTTTCGCACCTTGGCCAAAAAAAGTTCCATCGCTGAATCGTTGATTATTTTTTTTCCTGTTTCGATTCGAAACTTCACTTTGCGCTTATTCTCTTTTTTATAGTATGCTCTTTAAAATGCCATTTTATTTATTGAGCTGCGATGCTTTTTCGATTTTTGACAGAATTTCAAAGTGGGATCGAATTTTTAGAATCCCCCCCCCCCCTTTGCTTCTTTCTTGGCCATTTTTAAGTGCACTTTCCGGGGAAAGTAATTGAGATATGGGGATAAATCCAGCAGAATTCTCGAAGTTTGTTCAAACCTTTTTCAAAACTCTTCGATGGAGTTTACCTCAGTCGAATATAACCGAAGCTACATCTGTTTGAAGTTTCGCGATGTTCGCGATTTTGAAACACTGGACAAAAGGGTTGACATTTTTTTTACGTCTTTTAAACCGTTTTACGGGTCGATCTAATGAGAAATTTCCGCCGACTATGAATATCATTTAGTTTTCATCCGAAGCTCAAAATTACGCAGATTAAACGGAAAAAATTTGTTGCCATATACATTCGGGTGTATGCTCGTGGCCGAAACGTCAAAATCCGAGGGTTGGTTTCATCCCTTTCACCTCTGGACACTTTAGATAATTGCAAAATTATATTAGAACAATAGAATTCATTATACAGACCTGTCTCATTCATTCATTCATTATACAGAATGTCTTCGTAAAACAATAAATTAAATTAACTATATTATTCTAACATTATTTGGCAGTTATCCAGCTAGCGAAAGTTTTGCAATTATCTGAAGTGTTTGGAAACTTTTGGTCGGTAGTGTATGTAACAAGGGTCATCGTAAACATGTACAGTGAAGATAAATGGTAAGTAGGATTCTGTCCATCTGAAGACGCACCTTCATCTTGAGATGGCGAGTAACAATTTTTTGGCACGATGGACAAATCGTGCCGCATACTGTTTTTTTTCCAGCAAATTAAACCTCTTGTCAGTTATGAAACAAATATGTTTTCACGGGTAAAATTCCTCGAGACGAAAAAAATGGTTCACTATCAGAAGCTCAAGATTTGGGGAAAAAAATGCCGATAAAGTGTTGTTCGACCTTTTCAGAAAGAGATTATCTGAGCGACCTCGCTCAGTCCATACCGAAGGGGCTCGGACGTTTTTTACATTGTAGTGTACAACATAGGTACATATTAATCCGTAACACCAGGTCACAATTATTTTTACATATTAATATTCCAATTATTACATAATATTCATTATGCAGTATTTATTACATACACACAGTGACTGGCCTAGCAATGGGATATTACATTATCCAGCACGTAATATGGGTGAAAAGCGAATAAAATACGTGGGCGCGAATAAGACGAAATTGTATGATGAGCAGCGATTTAATTGACTTCTCGAGATGTCAAGGGGTCAGGCTACTGTAAAAATGTCTGAAAATCGTTCGTCCCTTGAGGCAACTCAAATTGAAGAGGAAAGTCGACGTTGTGGTGCAGAAATCGTAGATTGAAGGTAAGCCTATGATTACAACGATATAACTGCAAGTAAAAGTAAGGGAAGGTTCTTCCTTTTTGGGCCAAAAAATGTTCGATTTTTCACCAATTTTTATGCGAAAAGTATTAAATATAGAATATTGATATTTCCTATGTTGACTAAGCGGTCTTTATTGAATAACAAAATATTTTTTAAAGTTTGACAACACATGGTGGTGGGAGTGGGAGGAGTCACGTATGTTGGTGCGCGGGCGATGACATTCTTCGCTTGCGGAAGTCCCGAACAGGTGATCCGAAGCAAAAAAATCAAACATATTTTTACCTTGTACAATATTGTGTACAAGTTGACCTACAATCAAGAAGAAACATTGAAAAATAAAAAAATTGCGAGCAAAAAACTGCGAGAATTTTTGGGGGGGGAAAAAACAAACTTCCCTCATAGGTTTTCCTCCATATTTTTTTTATTTTTCAATTTTCCTTCTTGATTCTAGGTCAACTTATACACAATATCGTATAAAGTAAAAATAGGTTTGATTTTTTTTGCTTTAGATCACCTGTCCGGGACTTCCGCAAGCGAAGAATGTCATCGCCGCGCACCGACATACGTGGCTCCTCCCACTAAAGTTTGACAAAACCACTGTTTTGTCAAACTTTAAAAAATATTTTGGTATTCAATAAAGACCGCTTAGTCAACATACCAAAATCAACATTCTATATTTAATACTTTTCGCGTAAAAAATTGGTGAAAAATCGAACATTTTTTGGCCCAACAAGGCAGAACCTTCCCTTAAGGCTTTAGGCCACTCTAGAGGCCGAAAAATAGTCTTTTGGGGGATATTTTTTCAGAAAAATTACAAAATAAATCGAGATTACAAAAAAGGGTGTTCATTATACATATCAGTGACTGTATACAATAATTTTTTTGAAGCGATTAATTTCAAAATGGCCGCTGTGCAGCGTTTATCTCAAAACTGCATTTTTTAAGTTGGCTATTCTTCAAGATATTTTCAACATTTCAAGTGAATCGGTTGAAAACTGTCTGAGTTATGTTTCCGGCCAACTTAAAAACTGCAGTTTTGGGTTAAACGCTGCACAGCCGCCTTTTTGGAATTAATCGCTTAAAAAAAATATTGTATACAGTCACTGATATGTATGATAAACACCCTTTTTTGTAATCTCGATTTATTTTGTCATTTTTCTAAAAAAAATCCCGAGCCTATTTTTTCGGCCTCTAGAGTGGTCTAACTCCTTAAACGCGTTTTTCTCAAAACAACGTTTTTAAAACGGTGTACACGATTTCTCGACATCTAATGACCTGATCGACGACATTTTGTACACGCATTCAATGTAATAGTAGTTTAGTTTTGACGGATGTTTTTCTCAATTTTTTTTTCATTGGTTATGAATAATGGGATATTTCCTTGAAGTCGAAAAAATCGTGCCATCAGTAGCTTAACCCATTAATGACAGTGCATCATTTCTTAAATTTCTTACTATTCATTCAACACAAAAAAAATCCCTCGTCGAAGACTAATGTCCCGGAATTTTCACTGAAAAGACGGACTTGAAGAAACCGAAGTGGCACAGGAAGGCAAATTTTGGGTGGATCAGGGGCAACAAGGTCGCAAGTATCTGTAAACATTGAAAAATTATCGGAGTTTTTGCGGATACTTTCCGACTGGAAGGTTGCCAAAACGGTGGACCAAAAGTGACTGCCGTCAGTTAATGATCGCGGATGCGTCATTCGATTCTATTCTCATCTCTCGTGCCTGGAGGCACTTTGACAAGGCATATATTAAGGATCAATCAATCTCTCTCGTTGTCCCTCTCCCTCTCGCAACTATATCCTCACAGGCTTTCGGCCTCCGGTCGAAAAACAAAAATTTGCAATATTCTGGTGATGGATTTTTGATTGTCTATCGAACGAAAAAATATTGTTTATCATCGATAGGTAAACCTTTATCCCCAGAGTATTTCGAGAGCTCAATGATAATGTCAAACTCGAACTCGTTGACGGCACCATTCGACAAAATACGCCCATGAAAAGGTGAAAAAAGGCTACCAAGGATTATTATAGGTGGAAAATACGACGCCTGTTTTAAGATTAACTGTTCTGGAATTTGTTTTTTATGCGCGACAGACGAGACTCAATTAAGAATGGGTAAACTCCATCGAGATTTTTCAGATCGTTCCGGTCTCGCGAACATGTGTTTATACATATACGTATATTTGATGTATCTCCCAGCGTCGAGAATCTCCCATCGTACAACGCAAACTGCGTCATTTGCGATTATTCCATAAGATTGAGGTATCCTGAAGGCGTAAGTCCACGCCCTATGTTTGCTTTTATCGGTGTACGGGGTGTCGGAAAAGTCGCGTCGCATATTTACGGGGATATATAGCTCGTGTAATTGTGAAGAGAATAGTCCTCGACCGTTTTTCTCTCCGACGCACCGTTACGCGGATATCAGTCAATCAGTCGGAGCCAATCCGCTGCGTCGTTAGGGCGAAATGTACCGAGTGGAGGGGGGACAGTGCAGCGCATTGGCTATGACTGATCGACTGATATCCCCATAACGGTGCGTCGGAGAGAAAAATGGTCGAGGACTTTTCTCTTCGCAATTTCATGATCATCGCGCGGCCGATTGGCTTTCCTTAATCAATTGATATCTAAAGAACCATCCATCTGAGCGAAAATCACATGAGAACTTTTCGCTTGAGAATCTCATCCTCCATCTATCCCAGAAAAATGCGACGAAACTTTCGGGCCACCCTGTATACCTCGAATAATTCTATTCCGCATAGACGGTCGCAAGTGGCTCAACCGCAAGTCCAACACAGCACGATCACATTCTTTTTCTTCCGAGAATTTTTCGGCACACTGTTTACGGCTTCGGGCGACTTGCTCTCGATGTCTCGTTGAAAAAATTGTCGTTCGGGTTATCACGCGTGGCACATGAGTTGTGAAAGCCAGTGATGTTTACTCTCAGTGTCGTGCGGTAACGAATATGTTTTCCCATCAAGCACTGAAAATATGTATCATTGACTCATTCGCTTGACGAAATACTTTGCGAACGATCCCGAAGAGCCGTGTCAACGAAAGTACGAGTACTTTCGAGTTCGAGTACTGTCGAGAGTACGTCAAAAATTCTCTCCGGTGAGGTGCGAAAAACAAATACGCTTTCTTTGTCAGTCTCTCGTTCGTCTATCGTTTTGCACACACGTTTCTCATAAGCGGGGGATTCACGGGATCAATTGTATTTTTCCAGTAAGAAATGGAAAATTTGCAATCATCCGTTCATGGCGTAATTACCGAGGATGTATTCGCGATTGATTTATCGATTTCGCGAGATTCTAATGACTCGATTGCCGATTCGCGAGACGGCGATGAAAAAGACAGAAAAAGGGAGATAGAGGTACCGAAGATTGAAAAGATTAGAATTTACCGTATAGTTCTTTTTCGTGAGAGAAGCCGGATGTATCGCGTCCCAATAGAAGTATTATCATTGCACAACAGTAACTGAATATGCAGCCAGTCATGGTTTTATTTTTATTTGGCACATAAACTTCAGTATGTCGTCTACTTGATGTTCTCTACTTTTGTGAGTCAATGATACTTCTGGTCATCACTAGTGCGTCATACCATAAAAATCAAACTACACAGAAAACTTGTGCGAAACCGCGAAGCTCATCACTGACCGGTTCCACAGGCGGAACTGAAAGATACCCTCCAGCTGCACAGGTTTTTATTGGACGCGAGAGTTCGAGCTGTGATCATGCAAACACTCAATGGGCAAACATTCTCCGGACGCTGTATGGAGTCCTATACGCTTACGCATACGCATATATGTATATATGTGTGTGTGTATATATATATATATATAGGCGCATGTGTGTGTGATGCGCAAGCATACTCCAGCTTGTATTACAACTCCATATAACGCGGTAGCGTATACACTTGCCACGATATTTTGATAAATCACGTTCTATGTGGTGAGAGAAAATCCCCGGCGAGTTCTCCAGGCTCTCCTGCTCGCGGACCCTGCATCTTCAGAAAGACCAGTATCTTGTTTATTTTTAGACGTTTAGAATTATTGAAAAATTATAAAAGTTTATTTACGCATTTATAAGATATTAATTATTTAAAAAATTAGAATTGATTAATTCATTAAGGGGTTAAGCTACTGTGATGAGCGGAAAATCAGGCTTATAAAATTAATTTTGAACAAATAAGCAATATGATTGAGAAATCCCTTGGAAAGAAGTTATAAACAATTTCGGGAACTTTGAACGCGAGGGGCTCCACAGTGTACTTTATTTTGACCACCTGGTTGATCTGACACCAAAAAAAACGAGTTTTCTTCTCCAAATAGATAATATTGGCTGAATATTCACTGAGCTTTTTTGTTATCGAGTTTCAGACAGCAAAACAAATGTTGTTTTTTTTATTTTTCGAGGTTAAATGATGTGATTGTTAACAAGATATGAACGAAATGTTAAGATGATAACCGTCGGTAAAGACTAAACTACTATTGTACTAAATAAGGGTATCAAATTTCAAGTCAATCCGATCATTAGTTGTTGAGAAATCGCGTACACCATTATGAAAAACATCGAGAAAAACGCGTTTAAGGGGCTATACCAGTGTGAACGCTGAAAATTTTGGTGATTTTCGGGAATTTTTTGGAAGAAAAGTACTCAATTAAAAGTTTAGGGAAATTAAAAATATATTTGGCTATATTTGACCTATATTCCACAAGCGACTTATGCGCTGCCTTCGGAGGCGCAAAAAAAAATTCCTCCACTGCTGACATGATTTCGGCCGGTCGAGTAGCTGAAAACGAAAAAGGAAAAAATGTTAAACTGGAAGGTATTTCCTGTACAATGACGCAGGATTTTCGAAAAACATCAAAATCTAACAAAATGGCGTAGTTATGAAAAAAGTCTGTTTTCTTGCCTATAAAATGGTCATTTTTTCAATTCCAAATCGTCAATTTTCGTCCAATCAAAAATATCCTACGCCATTGTAAAGTGAATATATTCAGGAGGACTCAGTTCAAATTTCAAGTCAATCGGATAATTGCTCTTTGAGTTACAGTGTCAGAAAATTTGAAAAATCTCATTTCGAGAAAAACGCGTTTAATGATTTAACTATCGATTTTTGCAAGATAAAATGATATAAATGATAATGATATTCTTGAAAGTATAAACTTTCAAAAAAGGCAACAAAAAATCGATTTTTTGAAAGTGTCACACTGGTATAGCCCCTTAAAGTGTTTCCTAACAGTGCTATCGTTGTGATCATAAGTTTACCTTCAATCTACAATTTCTGCACCGCATGTTGGACCTTCCTCTTCATTTTAAGTTGCCTCAAGCACCTATCGATTTTTTTTTATGTTCACAGTAGTCTAACCCCTTAAATGTCCTGCTTACATACTTGACATGCAGTATTGTTTTTACATCGATGTACTTCGGCATACAGCTAAAAACGTTAACGACACTTACATCTCTTTAACTATATTATTTGCGCAATAAGTGTCAAAAGAATCATTAAAAAATGATCAACAATTATTTCACATTAAAAACAATTACTTATTTTTATCATTAGAATTATTTGATGAAAATCATTGAAAAATTATTTGCACAATAAGTATTAAAAAAAAGAAGACTAATTACGGAGAATATCATTTTTTCTTCTTCATTTCAGAATTCCCGTCAGATCCTTTTTCCGGTTTCAATCGCTGCACGCGAAAGCGTGTACTGGTATGGTTGCGCAAGTCCAACCGGAAGCTGTCGATAACAGGATCGTGAACGAGA
Organism: Ophion slaviceki; assembly: GCA_944452715.1. Classification (NCBI taxonomy): domain Eukaryota; kingdom Metazoa; phylum Arthropoda; class Insecta; order Hymenoptera; family Ichneumonidae; genus Ophion; species Ophion slaviceki. Next base: position 22,702,078 of record OX101792.1, read on the forward strand.
TTCGCTGATTCAGTTTCGGAGAAAAGGCTCGTCACTCGCAAACGGCCGGCGAATTTGTGGGTCCGGGAAAACTTATTTTCCCGAAGGATGTACGCACCTGCGAGAATATAGGTTCGAAGATACGGAGTGAGGGTGACGCTTCGATGGACTTCCGCCGTTTAATTGCGAAACAATAATTCAGAGCCGTTGAAAATATTTTTTTAGCTATTAATTCCCTGAGTTCATTTTTGTGGAATTCTTGCTTATCAAAGCGGCGCCACCTTGCCGACTGCGCAATTGGCAGTTACCTACATTATCACCGAAGGGTAGTGGGACGGCGCCGTGGAGGTCGACCGCGAAACTATTTCTTCGTTATGATGCTTTATCCTTTCCAGATGGCAGGCCGAACAGGCCATTTTCCATTCTTCGCTTGGGTGAATTCGAAAAGTTCGATGCAAAATCGTTTGTCGCTCGTGAATTTTCACACTCCCAGCGTTTGGTGTCACTTATTTAGATAAAGTTGTGAAAAGGTCCTACCTCCGAACGGGCTGAAATTTTGCGCAGACCTTCCTTTTAATATCTTGAGAGCGGTTTTTACTTTGTTGAGCCGAAAAATGTTCGACTTTTACCAATTTTCAATACAAAAAATATTAAATATAGAATGAAGAAATTTGGTATGTTTACTAAGCGGTCTTTATTGAAGATGACATTTTTTAAGTTTTACAAAACATGGTACTGGGAGTGGGAGGAGCCAGATGTGTATGCTGGCGATGATATTCTTCGCTTTCGGAAGTCCTAAGTCCTGAACAGGTGATCTGAGGCAAAAAAATCAAACATATTTTTACTTTGTATAATATTGTGTATAAGTCGAACAAGAATCAAGAAGAAAAATTGTAAACTAAAAAAATAGTAAGGTAAATAAGGGGAAACTTAGTTTTTTACCAAACATTTTTGCAATTTCTTGTTCATAAAATAAAAACGCTTGAATATTTTTGGATATCTAGTTCGACTAATTAAGACGTTTGTTGTACATGTGCCTGTCGAAATTCATAACGGTTGCTCATCTAGGGCGTGGAGGAGAACTTCCGCAAAATCGGAAAAAGTGGTTTCTAGAAAATCGCGTTTAAAGTTAAACTGAAGTTCATATGCGAATAAAATGAAAAGTTTTGTCCTTCGTGACGTGATTTTTTGGAGTTCCGTCACAAGATGAGCTACCGACCACTTTTGGTTTGTGTGCGTATGCCTGAGTCGTTATTGTGGCGTTACGTTAAGACGGAATGACACCTCATCGCGGTCGGTATGGTAGAACAATTATAGATTCCCAAAAATCTCTGAAACGGCTCTTCAGATCCCGTCGAAACTTTGCCAAACGACGTCAAATAGATAGACGAATAGCTTCTAGCCCCTCAAATTTTCTGAATTTGAGAAAAAAAATGTAGATTGGCTTATCATAAGCCAATCTAGTTTTTTTTTCTCAAATTCAGAAAATTTGAGGGGCTAGAAGCTATTCGTCTATCTATTTGACGTCGTTTGGCAAAGTTTCGACGGGATCTGAAGAGCCGTTTCAGAGATTTTTGGGAATCTATAATTGTTCTACCATACCGACCGCGATGAGGTGTCATTCCGTCTTAAGACGGAATGACACCTCATCGCGGTCAGTATGGTAGAGCAATTGTAGATACCCAAAAATCTCTGAAACGGCTCTTCAGATCCCGTCGAAACTTTGCCAAACGACGTCAAATAGATAGACGAACAGCTGTCTGCCCCTCAAATTTTCTGAATTTGAGAAAAAAACCGTAGATTGGCTTATGATAACTCGATCTATGTTTTTTTTCTCAAATTCAGAAAATTTGAGGGGCAGACAGCTGTTCGTCTATCTATTTGACGTCGTTTGGCAAAGTTTCGACGGGATCTGAAGAGCCGTTTCAGAGATTTTTGGGTATCTACAATTGCTCTACCATACCGACCGCGATGAGGTGTCATTCCGTCTTAAGGGCCTTTCTACAATTGTGCTTCGTTTTTTTCGTGTGTTCGATTCCATTTTGTTTTAGGTTAGCGAGCTACTCGGTCGAACTCGGTCGAGCGGCCTGTTCAGGGAGGCTAGAGTAGGAGGAGTCCGATCTCTTATGGAGAGACTTGAAAAAAGTGGCTACAAAAATATGGTCCTACCGGGATGGCGCCACTATCTCCAAAATCTCGAGACACGAGCTGGGTGTGACAGAGACGGAACAAGTAAATAATGAGAAGTGAGCTGCAGTGCAGCCAGATCGCGCGCAAAAGTTACCCCCTCTCTAGTCTCTTGCGCGCCCATCACACAATCATAGTAGCGCGTGTCCGTGAGCGAGCGACGCTCGGACGTCTTCGGAAAGAGCCGAGCGCCATCGAAGTTTCCCGACCGCGCCTTCGGCAGCTACACCAATACATGGACGCTGAGCACGTTCATGTGCGGCCAAGCTGAAACGAAGGCTTCGAGGGAAAAAGCAATCTGAGCACGACTCGCGCGTGGGGTCACCCGACGGCACGAGCGAGGCTTTTAGATGATTTCAATGCTTATTTAGCTCTTGATTCTCTGCGTTATTAATGTATACAAAAAAATGTATCGCACACTCTGATCGCTTATTTTTTTAGTTTATACGTTAATTTAAATATAATAATAAATCTAAATTACAACTTATTTATCTTCTAAAATATTGTTTACGCTTTACTCACACCCGTCCTTACGCCAAATAAATTATAATTCATAAAATTAGGCGGAAATATATTTATATTCGTATTATTATATTAATTCTCATAGCTCTCATATGAAAACTCTCATATGAAAAACACAAAAAAAAACTTCAAAACCTTAGATTTCAACGAACCGAGAACATACATCTTCACATTTTCAATCATGACGAATTTTTAAGAACAATATCATCACAAACACATCTGAACCAAAACAATATACATTACCTAAATTATCAAAACATAAATCAAACAACACAAAATCACAACATCTTATACCCAACTCTTACTAATAGACAACAGGACACAAATAATAATCTTTCCACTGATCCTCTGAATAATATAAATTCGACAATCACATTAAATAAAAGGAAAGAATGGCTTATAAATCTCTCCAACATTGATATTCCGCTACACATTTCCACATTCTTGTCTCTAGGTGAAAAGTTTTGTTTTCCTTACCTGAAACTCTCAAACATAAAAACTCATATCCACAAATCGATCTCCGAACTTGAGTCCAAATTAGATTTTTTACTCGACAAACCTAGACAAATCGAAATTAGAAGCAGATTCACTAAAATCTTAAACAAAATAAATATTCCAACATCATTTTCCAACACCAATCAAATTATAAAACACACGTCCTCATTCTTAAAAAACAACCCTCAACTTTTAGTTACACGAGCTGACAAAGGAAATTCAACAGTCATTCTTAACAAATCAGATTGCATTACAAAAACTCATAATTTACTCGCAGATTCCTCAACTTACAAATTAACAAATAGAAATCCCATCAACACTCTACAAAAAGGCATTAACAATATTCTCTCCAGATGGAAAACCCTGAAATTCATTGATGAAACAAAATACAAATACTCAAAAGCTGAAAATTGAAACATATCTCGTCTTTATTGTCTGCCAAAAATTCATAAAAATAATTATCCACTTCGTCCAATAGTATCATCAATAAATAGTCCAACACATAAACTAGCTGAATTTATACAATCTAAACTTTCTAAATTAATCAATACGACTAATTCACACGTCAACGATAGTTTCCACCTAAAACATTCACATTCTAACATCTCAATTCCACTCAACTACAAATTGGTCTCGTTTGATGTTGTTTCTCTCTATACCAACATCCCATTACAACTTGTTATTCAAAGCCTTCAAAGAAGATCAAATATATTTTCAAAAACATTTCTTTTAAACGAAATAATTAAAGTCATGGAATACATCATGTTCTCAACTTTCTTTATATTTGAAAATAAAATTTACCAACAAATCTCAGGGTTACCAATCAGCTCACCTTTGGCTCCAATACGGCATATAGGGCATATGAAAAAGAGAAATTTCTGGGAAAAAAATGAGAAATCATGAATTTTTAGTAAAAAAAAATGTGTTTTTGGGAAATAGACCAGAACTTGAATATGTTTTAAATAATTTTTTCTCCGAAAATCTCAAATACGACTAAAATATGAGAAATTGTGAAAAATTTGCACTAGGGACCCCTGCGGACCGAAGTCAGGAACGCTACCAACGGGACCATCTCATCGCTTGTAGAATATGTACACTTTTTGGTACTTAGGATTCGCGGCCGGATGGATGATTAGCTTGTTTTTGGGGATAATGCTTTATCGCTTGATGAAAGTATGAGAATTAATATAAATACGAATATAAATATATTTCCGCTTACTTTTATGAATTATAATTTATTTGACATAAGGACGGGTGTGAGTAAAGCGTAAACAATTTTATATAAGATAAATAAGTTGTAATTTAGATTTATTATTATATTTAAATTAACGTTTAAACTAAAAAAATAAGCGATCAGAGTGCGCGATACATTTTTTTATACATTAAGGAGGTACACCAGCTTCAGCAAAATGGTGATAGATCAATAAAATTTGGTGAATATATTCTTTAGTATTATTCATGTAGATACAAATTTTTTCAGATTTTTTGGTTGTGCCGTTTTCTTACAAATAATTCACAAGCGTTTATTCTTATACCCGGAATATATACCTATATCTATAAAAACGCTATGCTTATACACGTGAACTTCAATGTTCAATTATTCGATAACGGCACAATGAAAAAATCTGAAAAAAATTGTATTGACATATATAATACTAAAGAATATACTCACCAAATTTTATTGATCTATCACCATTTTGAAATTTGACCATGGTTTAGCATGGCAACATTGTATGAAGCTGGTGTACCTCCTTAATACCGCAGGGAATCAAGAGCTAAATAAGCATTGAAATCATCTAAAAGCCTCCCGCGTGCCGTCGGGTGAAGTCACGCGCGAGTCGTGCTCAGATTGTTTTTTCCTTCGAAGCCTTCGTTTCGGTTTGGCCGCACATGAACGTGCTCAGCGTCCATGTGTTGGTGTAGCTGCCGAAGGCGCAGTCGGAAAACTTCGACCGTGCTCGACTCTTTCCGAAGACGTCCGAGCGTCGCCCGCTCACGGACACACGCTACTATGATTGTGTGATGGGCGCGTAAGAGACTAGAGAAGGGGTAACTTTTACGCGAGATCTGGCTGCACTGTCTGGCTGCACTGTTTCCTGCTCGAGATTTTCGAGATAGTGGCGCCATCCCGGTAGGACCACATTTTTGTAGCCACTTTGAATTGCACAGATCGGCCTCCTCCCACTCTAGCCTCCATGGGCCTGTTGCTCAACGTATTTCGACCGATGCCAGAAGGTCTCATGGTTACCGATGGAGAAGTGTACCCGTTATGTTACCGATTCGTTCTCGAAGTAACTCAGGCAGAAATTACTGCTACCGAGTTAGAATATTATTTTATAATATTTCAGCTCTCGATATTGTACGAGATAATATTCTCGCCTGAAGCGGCGATGTCGCGCCGGTCAAGCCCGCGAGCGTGTTGACATTTTTTTTGGTCAACGCGCTTTGTCTCGCTCTCGCGTAACCCCTCGCACACCGGCCTTCGTCGCGCGAGGTAGTCACGCTACAATCTTCGCGTGAGGCGATGGTCTCCCGAATCGCGCTCGCTCCCGAATTTTCGCGCTCACGCGAAAAGAGATAAGTATTCGTGTTCTGGCTTTTGCGATGGAGAGATCGGTCGTCGTTCTCTCTCGTGCCCGCTACGTCGCGCTCTCGCTCTTGCGCCAGAGACACACCATCGTGCTCTCTTGCCCCCGTGTATTTGACGTTCTCGCTTGCGTTATTTTCGCGTTCGCGATTGAATTCTTTTACGCAAAAGATCCCGGGTGGCTCAAAAGTTCCCGATACCGCAAAAACAACATTTTTTTTGCCCAACAAAGTAGAAACTTCTCTTAAGAGATCGCCTAAAACGACTTATGACGACGCGCCATTGTTTTCGAGATATCGATTTTTGGAGGTTATTTTTTTACCGGGCTCCTACTATAACTATTTATAAATCGTGCTCTCCGTTTTGTGGTGTTCTTTGCCTAGTCCACGCGTTTCGTCTCGACGATGCGCTTGACATGATAGATACAACGGCGAAACAACTCGGTCTCGAGACACCAATTTATCGCCTCTTTTTTTCTGCTTTCATCTATCTAATGATGGCGCCGTTATGTGCATAAAATAATGAGATAAGAGCAACCACGTTGTATCCCGTACAAAAGCTGTGTTACTTGCTGTGTGCACGCGAGACAATTGTCGCGTCAAAGAAAACAGCAGAAAGAAATGCAAATACATATTTCCAATGAGTATATCAACGTGTATTTGACACAGAGACTTGTTGGTGTAAGGACGTGCGTCAAGTCAGTTGGTAGTTCGAGTCGGCGTAGGTCAGCAACGATAATACGCGATCGGAGGGGAAACCAATGCTGCGTCTCGAGACGAGATTTCCTCACGGTCAGACCGTGGACTCGATCCAGTCGATGTAGAAGTGCAAGGATGTGTAAAAACCCGGTGCAAAGTTGCCACAGAATTGTTCAAACGCCGAAATCCCCATTAGCGTGTGAGCGGTCTCAGTTATCATGAGGAAAGGACCACCAGAAAGTGATGTTCCTCTTACAAGGAACATCACTTAAGTGACCGCCGTCGTTGTTGTTGGAACTCATGTATGTGATGAAGCATTGAAAACTATTAGACACGTTGGGCGGTCACAAATCTCGATACTAGCGATGCGAATTCCCCGCGCGAAAAAGCCCTGCGATAGCTTATATTCGCCACGTGAAAGAGGGAGCCACCCTGCGGTATCTGAGTGGAAGAAGAGGAAAGGTGAGAACGAGGACGAAGGCGAGCAAATGACACTCTCCTTGTGATCGAGTAATTGACCGGACGTTCGTCAGCACCCAGGTAGCAAAATGTTAATTATATGGTATCCGAAAGATATCCCAAAACGGATATGGATAACTTTTTGGTTGTCCAAAAAGATGCCAGTTTGAATTACAAATTGTATTTTTATTACAAATTTCATTACAGTTTGAATTACAAATTGTATTGATTATTTGTATCCAATAGGTTAACTATACCGTAACTTTTGATGGTTGACAAATTAACAACCAGAGGTTAACTTTTATCGGTCATCGGTACGTTAGCGTTGAGTTATCAAATTGATATGTCCGAAAGATATGCTCTTAAAGGATGTACATGAAGTTTGCATCGTTGCTATCCAACGATTTCACTTTTTTTTTCGATTTTTTAATTTCTTATTTTTTCTTGGTCAATTCGGCTCTAGTTGCTAAAAAAATATGGTAAAATGAATAAAAAGCATTTACGGCCACCGGGACCAACCCTTATAGGGGGTGAATCTTGGAAAAAACCAATAAAAAAATTCTATGTCCTGCGCGTTTGATATAATCGTTTTTTTTATTGGCGTTACGTGGGAAGTGGCTCAAAAGGCGCCTCTAAAAAAAATACCGACCCTCTAAATGTTCCGGAACACACCCTTATCGGGGGGTGAATCTTGAAAAAAACAAAAAAAAATTCTGTGACCTGCGCGTTTGATATAATCGTTTTTTTTATTGGCGTTGCGAGGAAAGTGGCCCAAAAGGCGCCTCTCAAAAATATACCGACCCTCTAAATGTTCCGGAACACACCCTTATCGGGGGGTGAATCTTGAAAAAAACAAAAAAAAATTCTGTGTCCTGCGCGTTTGATATAATCGTTTTTTTTATTGGCGTTGCGTGGAAAGTGACCCAAAAGGCGCCTCTCAAAAAAATACCGACCCTCTAAATGTTCCGGAATACACCCTTATCGGGGGGTGAATCTTGAAAAAAAACAAAAAAAAATTCTATGTCCTGCGCGTTTGATATAATCGTTTTTTTTATTGGCGTTGCGTGGAAAGTGGCCCAAAAGACGCCTCTCAAAAAAATACCGACCCTCTAAATGTTCCGGAACACACCCTTATCGGGGGGTGAATCTTGAAAAAAACAGAAAAAAATTCTGTGTCCTGCGCGTTTGATATAATCGTTTTTTTTATTGGCGTTGCGTGGAAAGTGGCCCAAAAGGCGCCTCTCAAAAAAATCCCGACCCTCTAAATATTCCGGAATACACCCTTATCGGGGGGTGAATCTTGAAAAAAAAACAAAAAAAAATTCTATGTCCTGCGCGTTTGATATAATCGTTTTTTTTATTGGCGTTGCGTGGAAAGTGGCCCAAAAGGCGCCTCTAAAAAAAATACCGACCCTCTAAATGTTCCGGAACACACCCTTATCGGGGGGTGAATCTTGAAAAAAAAAAAAAAATTCTGTGTCCTGCGCGTTTGATATAATCGTTTTTTTTATTGGCGTTGCGTGGAAAGTGGCCCAAAAGGCGCCTCTCAAAAAAATACCGACCCTCTAAATGTTCCGGAACACACCCTTATCGGGGGGTGAATCTTGGAAAAAACAAAAAAAAATTCTATGTCCTGCGCGTTTGATTTAATGGTTTTTTTTATTGGCGCTGCGTGGAAAGTGGCCCAAAAGGCGCCTCTCAAAAAAATACCGACCCTCTAAATGTTCCGGAACACACCCTTATCGGGGGGTGAATCTTGAAAAAAACAGAAAAAAATTCTGTGTCCTGCGCGTTTGATATAATCGTTTTTTTTATTGGCGTTGCGTGGAAAGTGGCCCAAAAGGCGCCTCTCAAAAAAATACCGACCCTCTAAATATTCCGGAATACACCCTTATCGGGGGGTGAATCTTGAAAAAAAACAAAAAAAAATTCTATGTCCTGCGCGTTTGATATAATCGTTTTTTTTATTGGCGTTGCGTGGAAAGTGGCCCAAAAGGCGCCTCTCAAAAAAATACCGACCCTCTAAATGTTCCGGAACACACCCTTATCGGGGGGTGAATCTTGAAAAAAATAAAAAAAAAATTCTATGTCCTGCGCGTTTGATATAATCGTTTTTTTTATTGGCGCTGCGTGGAAAGTGGCCCAAAAGGCGCCTCTCAAAAAAATACCGACCCGCTAATTGTTCCGGAACACACCCTTATCGGGGGGTGAATCTTGAAAAAAATAAAAAAAAATTCTGTGTCCTGCGCGTTTGATATAATCGTTTTTTTTATTGGCGTTGCGTGGAAAGTGACCCAAAAGGCGACTCTCAAAAAAATACCGACCCTCTAAATGTTCCGGAACACACCCTTATCGGAGGGTGAATCTTGAAAAAAATGAAAAAAAATTCTATGTCCTGCGCGTTTGATATAATCGTTTTTTTTTATTGGCGTTGCGTGGAAAGTGGCCCAAAAGGCGCCTCTCAAAAAAATACCGACCCTCTAAATGTTCCGGAACACACCCTTATCGGGGGGTGAATCTTGAAAAAAACAGAAAAAAATTCTGTGTCCTGCGCGTTTGATATAATCGTTTTTTTTATTGGCGTTGCGTGGAAAGTGGCCCAAAAGGCGCCTCTCAAAAAAATACCGACCCTCTAAATATTCCGGAATACACCCTTATCGGGGGGTGAATCTTGAAAAAAAACAAAAAAAAATTCTATGTCCTGCGCGTTTGATATAATCGTTTTTTTATTGGCGTTGCGTGGAAAGTGGCCCAAAAGGCGCCTCTAAAAAAAATACCGACCCTCTAAATGTTCCGGAACACACCCTTATCGGGGGGTGAATCTTGAAAAAAACAAAAAAAAATTCTGTGACCTGCGCGTTTGATATAATCGTTTTTTTTATTGGCGTTGCGAGGAAAGTGGCCCAAAAGGCGCCTCTCAAAAAAATACCGACCCGCTAAATGTTCCGGAACACACCCTTATCGGGGGGTGAATCTTGAAAAAAATAAAAAAAAATTCTGTGTCCTGCGCGTTTGATATAATCGTTTTTTTTATTGGCGTTGCGTGGAAAGTGACCCAAAAGGCGCCTCTCAAAAAAATACCGACCCTCTAAATGTTCCGGAACACACCCTTATCGGAGGGTGAATCTTGAAAAAAATTAAAAAAAATTCTATGTCCTGCGCGTTTGATATAATCGTTTTTTTTATTGGCGTTGCGTGGAAAGTGGCCCAAAAGGCGCCTCTCAAAAAAATACCGACCCTCTAAATGTTCCGGAACACACCCTTATCGGGGGGTGAATCTTGAAAAAAACAGAAAAAAATGCTGTGTCCTGCGCGTTTGATATAATCGTTTTTTTTTATTGGCGTTGCGTGGAAAGTGGCCCAAAAGGCGCCTCTCAAAAAAATACCGACCCTCTAAATATTCCGGAATACACCCTTATCGGGGGGTGAATCTTGAAAAAAAACAAAAAAAAATTCTATGTCCTGCGCGTTTGATATAATCGTTTTTTTTTTATTGGCGTCGCGTGGAAAGTGGCCCAAAAGGCGCCTCTAAAAAAAATACCGACCCTCTAAATGTTCCGGAACACACCCTTATCGGGGGGTGAATCTTGAAAAAAACAAAAAAAAATTCTGTGACCTGCGCGTTTGATATAATCGTTTTTTTTATTGGCGTTGCGAGGAAAGTGGCCCAAAAGGCGCCTCTCAAAAAAATACCGACCCTCTAAATGTCCCGGAACACACCCTTATCGGGGGGTGAATCTTGAAAAAAACAAAAAAAAATTCTGTGTCCTGCGCGTTTGATATAATCGTTTTTTTTATTGGCGTTGCGTGGAAAGTGGCCCAAAAGGCGCCTCTCAAAAAAATACCGACCCTCTAAATGTTCCGGAACACACCCTTATCGGGGGGTGAATCTTGAAAAAAATAAAAAAAAATTCTATGTCCTGCGCGTTTGATATAATCGTTTTTTTTATTGGCGCTGCGTGGAAAGTGGCCCAAAAGGCGCCTCTCAAAAAAATACCGACCCTCTAAATGTTCCGGAACACACCCTTATCGGGGGGTGAATCTTGAAAAAAACAAAAAAAAATTCTGTGACCTGCGCGTTTGATATAATCGTTTTTTTATTGGCGTTGCGAGGAAAGTGGCCCAAAAGGCGCCTCTCAAAAAAATACCGACCCTCTAAATGTTCCGGAACACACCCTTATCGGGGGGTGAATCTTGGAAAAAACAAAAAAAAATTCTATGTCCTGCGCGTTTGATATAATCGTTTTTTTTATTGGCGTTGCGTGGAAAGTGGCCCAAAAGGCGCCTCTCAAAAAAATACCGACCCTCTAAATGTTCCGGAACACACCCTTATCGGGGGGTGAATCTTGAAAAAAATAAAAAAAAAATTCTATGTCCTGCGCGTTTGATATAATCGTTTTTTTTATTGGCGCTGCGTGGAAAGTGGCCCAAAAGGCGCCTCTCAAAAAAATACCGACCCGCTAAATGTTCCGGAACACACCCTTATCGGGGGGTGAATCTTGAAAAAAATAAAAAAAAATTCTGTGTCCTGCGCGTTTGATATAATCGTTTTTTTTATTGGCGTTGCGTGGAAAGTGACCCAAAAGGCGCCTCTCAAAAAAATACCGACCCTCTAAATGTTCCGGAACACACCCTTATCGGAGGGTGAATCTTGAAAAAAATGAAAAAAAATTCTATGTCCTGCGCGTTTGATATAATCGTTTTTTTTATTGGCGTTGCGTGGAAAGTGGCCCAAAAGGCGCCTCTCAAAAAAATACCGACCCTCTAAATGTTCCGGAACACACCCTTATCGGGGGGTGAATCTTGAAAAAAACAGAAAAAAATTCTGTGTCCTGCGCGTTTGATATAATCGTTTTTTTTATTGGCGTTGCGTGGAAAGTGGCCCAAAAGGCGCCTCTCAAAAAAATACCGACCCTCTAAATATTCCGGAATACACCCTTATCGGGGGGTGAATCTTGAAAAAAAACAAAAAAAAATTCTATGTCCTGCGCGTTTGATATAATCGTTTTTTTTATTGGCGTTGCGTGGAAAGTGGCCCAAAAGGCGCCTCTAAAAAAAATACCGACCCTCTAAATGTTCCGGAACACACCCTTATCGGGGGGTGAATCTTGAAAAAAACAAAAAAAAATTCTGTGACCTGCGCGTTTGATATAATCGTTTTTTTTATTGGCGTTGCGAGGAAAGTGGCCCAAAAGGCGCCTCTCAAAAAAATACCGACCCTCTAAATGTTCCGGAACACACCCTTATCGGAGGGTGAATCTTGAAAAAAACAACAAAAAATTCTGTGTCCTGCGCGTTTGATATAATCGTTTTTTTTATTGGCGTTGCGTGGAAAGTGGCCCAAAAGGCGCCTCTCAAAAAAATACCGACCCTCTAAATGTTCCGGAACACACCCTTATCGGGGGGTGAATCTTGGAAAAAACAAAAAAAAATTCTATGTCCTGCGCGTTTGATATAATCGTTTTTTTTATTGGCGTTGCGTGGAAAGTGGCCCAAAAGGCGCCTCTCAAAAAAATACCGACCCTCTAAATGTTCCGGAACACACCCTTATCGGGGGGTGAATCTTGGAAAAAACAAAAAAAAATTCTATGTCCTGCGCGTTTGATATAATCGTTTTTTTTATTGGCGTTGCGTGGAAAGTGGCCCAAAAGGCGCCTCTCAAAAAAATACCGACCCTCTAAATGTTCCGGAACACACCCTTATCGGGGGGTGAATCTTGAAAAAAATTAAAAAAAAATTCTATGTCCTGCGCGTTTGATATAATCGTTTTTTTTATTGGCGTTGCGTGGAAAGTGGCCCAAAAGGCGCCTCTCAAAAAAATACCGACCCGCTAAATGTTCCGGAACACACCCTTATCGGGGGGTGAATCTTGAAAAAAATAAAAAAAAATTCTGTGTCCTGCGCGTTTGATATAATCGTTTTTTTTATTGGCGTTGCGTGGAAAGTGACCCAAAAGGCGCCTCTCAAAAAAATACCGACCCTCTAAATGTTCCGGAACACACCCTTATCGGAGGGTGAATCTTGAAAAAAATTAAAAAAAATTCTATGTCCTGCGCGTTTGATATAATCGTTTTTTTTATTGGCGTTGCGTGGAAAGTGGCCCAAAAGGCGCCTCTCAAAAAAATACCGACCCTCTAAATGTTCCGGAACACACCCTTATCGGGGGGTGAATCTTGAAAAAAACAGAAAAAAATTCTGTGTCCTGCGCGTTTGATATAATCGTTTTTTTTATTGGCGTTGCGTGGAAAGTGGCCCAAAAGGCGCCTCTCAAAAAAATACCGACCCTCTAAATATTCCGGAATACACCCTTATCGGGGGGTGAATCTTGAAAAAAAACAAAAAAAAATTCTATGTCCTGCGCGTTTGATATAATCGTTTTTTTTATTGGCGTTGCGTGGAAAGTGGCCCAAAAGGCGCCTCTAAAAAAAATACCGACCCTCTAAATGTTCCGGAACACACCCTTATCGGGGGGTGAATCTTGAAAAAAACAAAAAAAAATTCTGTGACCTGCGCGTTTGATATAATCGTTTTTTTTATTGGCGTTGCGAGGAAAGTGGCCCAAAAGGCGCCTCTCAAAAAAATACCGACCCTCTAAATGTTCCGGAACACACCCTTATCGGAGGGTGAATCTTGAAAAAAACAACAAAAAAAATTCTGTGCCCTGTGCGTTTGACATAAACGTTTTTTTTATTGGCGTTGCGTGGAAAGTGGCCCAAAAGGCGCCTCTCAAAAAAATACCGACCCTCTAAATGTTCCGGAACACACCCTTATCGGGGGGTGAATCTTGGAAAAAACAAAAAAAAATTCTATGTCCTGCGCGTTTGATATAATCGTTTTTTTTATTGGCGTTGCGTGGAAAGTGGCCCAAAAGGCGCCTCTCAAAAAAATACCGACCCTCTAAATGTTCCGGAACACACCCTTATCGGGGGGTGAATCTTGGAAAAAACAAAAAAAAATTCTATGTCCTGCGCGTTTGATATAATCGTTTTTTTTATTGGCGTTGCGTGGAAAGTGGCCCAAAAGGCGCCTCTCAAAAAAATACCGACCCTCTAAATGTTCCGGAACACACCCTTATCGGGGGGTGAATCTTGAAAAAAATTAAAAAAAAATTCTATGTCCTGCGCGTTTGATATAATCGTTTTTTTTATTGGCGCTGCGTGGAAAGTGGCCCAAAAGGCGCCTCTCAAAAAAATACCGACCCGCTAAATGTTCCGGAACACACCCTTATCGGGGGGTGAATCTTGAAAAAAATAAAAAAAAATTCTGTGTCCTGCGCGTTTGATATAATCGTTTTTTTTATTGGCGTTGCGTGGAAAGTGACCCAAAAGGCGACTCTCAAAAAAATACCGACCCTCTAAATGTTCCGGAACACACCCTTATCGGAGGGTGAATCTTGAAAAAAATGAAAAAAAATTCTATGTCCTGCGCGTTTGATATAATCGTTTTTTTTATTGGCGTTGCGTGGAAAGTGGCCCAAAAGGCGCCTCTCAAAAAAATACCGACCCTCTAAATGTTCCGGAACACACCCTTATCGGGGGGTGAATCTTGAAAAAAACAGAAAAAAATTCTGTGTCCTGCGCGTTTGATATAATCGTTTTTTTTATTGGCGTTGCGTGGAAAGTGGCCCAAAAGGCGCCTCTCAAAAAAATACCGACCCTCTAAATATTCCGGAATACACCCTTATCGGGGGGTGAATCTTGAAAAAAAACAAAAAAAAATTCTATGTCCTGCGCGTTTGATATAATCGTTTTTTTTATTGGCGTTGCGTGGAAAGTGGCCCAAAAGGCGCCTCTAAAAAAAATACCGACCCTCTAAATGTTCCGGAACACACCCTTATCGGGGGGTGAATCTTGAAAAAAAAAAAAAAAAATTCTGTGACCTGCGCGTTTGATATAATCGTTTTTTTTATTGGCGTTGCGAGGAAAGTGGACCAAAAGGCGCCTCTCAAAAAAATACCGACCCTCTAAATGTTCCGGAACACACCCTTATCGGAGGGTGAATCTTGAAAAAAACAACAAAAAATTCTGTGCCCTGCGCGTTTGACATAAACGTTTTTTTTATTGGCGGTGCGTGGAAAGTGGCCCAAAAGGCGCCTCTCAAAAAAATACCGACCCTCTAAATGTTCCGGAACACACCCTTATCGGGGGGTGAATCTTGGAAAAAACAAAAAAAAATTCTATGTCCTGCGCGTTTGATATAATCGTTTTTTTTATTGGCGTTGCGTGGAAAGTGGCCCAAAAGGCGCCTCTCAAAAAAATACCGACCCTCTAAATGTTCCGGAACACACCCTTATCGGGGGGTGAATCTTGGAAAAAACAAAAAAAAATTCTATGTCCTGCGCGTTTGATATAATCGTTTTTTTTATTGGCGTTGCGTGGAAAGTGGCCCAAAAGGCGCCTCTCAAAAAAATACCGACCCTCTAAATGTTCCGGAACACACCCTTATCGGGGGGTGAATCTTGAAAAAAATATAAAAAAAATTCTATGTCCTGCGCGTTTGATATAATCGTTTTTTTTATTGGCGCTGCGTGGAAAGTGGCCCAAAAGGCGCCTCTCAAAAAAATACCGACCCGCTAAATGTTCCGGAACACACCCTTATCGGGGGGTGAATCTTGAAAAAAATAAAAAAAAATTCTGTGTCCTGCGCGTTTGATATAATCGTTTTTTTTATTGGCGTTGCGTGGAAAGTGACCCAAAAGGCGACTCTCAAAAAAATACCGACCCTCTAAATGTTCCGGAACACACCCTTATCGGAGGGTGAATCTTGAAAAAAATGAAAAAAAATTCTATGTCCTGCGCGTTTGATATAATCGTTTTTTTTATTGGCGTTGCGTGGAAAGTGGCCCAAAAGGCGCCTCTCAAAAAAATACCGACCCTCTAAATGTTCCGGAACACACCCTTATCGGGGGGTGAATCTTGAAAAAAACAGAAAAAAATTCTGTGTCCTGCGCGTTTGATATAATCGTTTTTTTTATTGGCGTTGCGTGGAAAGTGGCCCAAAAGGCGCCTCTCAAAAAAATACCGACCCTCTAAATATTCCGGAATACACCCTTATCGGGGGGTGAATCTTGAAAAAAAACAAAAAAAAATTCTATGTCCTGCGCGTTTGATATAATCTTTTTTTTTATTGGCGTTGCGTGGAAAGTGGCCCAAAAGGCGCCTCTAAAAAAAATACCGACCCTCTAAATGTTCCGGAACACACCCTTATCGGGGGGTGAATCTTGAAAAAAACAAAAAAAAATTCTGTGACCTGTGCGTTTGATATAATCGTTTTTTTTATTGGCGTTGCGAGGAAAGTGGCCCAAAAGGCGCCTCTCAAAAAAATACCGACCCTCTAAATGTTCCGGAACACACCCTTATCGGAGGGTGAATCTTGAAAAAAACAACAAAAAATTCTGTGTCCTGCGCGTTTGATATAATCGTTTTTTTTATTGGCGTTGCGTGGAAAGTGGCCCAAAAGGCGCCTCTCAAAAAAATACCGACCCTCTAAATGTTCCGGAACACACCCTTATCGGGGGGTGAATCTTGAAAAAAACAAAAAAAAATTCTATGTCCTGCGCGTTTGATATAATCGTTTTTTTTATTGGCGTTGCGTGGAAAGTGGCCCAAAAGGCGCCTCTCAAAAAAATACCGACCCTCTAAATGTTCCGGAACACACCCTTATCGGGGGGTGAATCTTGGAAAAAACAAAAAAAAATTCTATGTCCTGCGCGTTTGATATAATCGTTTTTTTTATTGGCGTTGCGTGGAAAGTGGCCCAAAAGGCGCCTCTCAAAAAAATACCGACCCTCTAAATGTTCCGGAACACACCCTTATCGGGGGGTGAATCTTGAAAAAAATAAAAAAAAATTCTATGTCCTGCGCGTTTGATATAATCGTTTTTTTTATTGGCGCTGCGTGGAAAGTGGCCCAAAAGGCGCCTCTCAAAAAAATACCGACCCTCTAAATGTTCCGGAACACACCCTTATCGGGGGGTGAATCTTGAAAAAAACAAAAAAAAATTCTGTGTCCTGCGCGATTGATATAATCGTTTTTTTTATTGGCATTGCGTGGAAAGTGGCCCAAAAGGCGCCTCTCAAAAAAATACCGACCCTCTAAATATTCCGGAATACACCCTTATCGGAAGGTGAATCTTGAAAAAAAACAAAAAAAAATTCTATGTCCTGCGCGTTTGATATAATCGTTTTTTTTATTGGCGTTGCGTGGAAAGTGGCCCAAAAGGCGCCTCTCAAAAAAATACCGACCCTCTAAATGTTCCGGAACACACCTTTATCGGGGGGTGAATCTTGAAAAAAATAAAAAAAAAATTCTATGTCCTGCGCGTTTGATATAATCGTTTTTTTTATTGGCGCTGCGTGGAAAGTGGCCCAAAAGGCGCCTCTCAAAAAAATACCGACCCGCTAAATGTTCCGGAACACACCCTTATCGGGGGGTGAATCTTGAAAAAAATAAAAAAAAATTCTGTGTCCTGCGCGTTTGATATAATCGTTTTTTTTATTGGCGTTGCGTGGAAAGTGACCCAAAAGGCGCCTCTCAAAAAAATACCGACCCTCTAAATGTTCCGGAACACACCCTTATCGGAGGGTGAATCTTGAAAAAAATGAAAAAAAATTCTATGTCCTGCGCGTTTGATATAATCGTTTTTTTTATTGGCGTTGCGTGGAAAGTGGCCCAAAAGGCGCCTCTCAAAAAAATACCGACCCTCTAAATGTTCCGGAACACACCCTTATCGGGGGGTGAATCTTGAAAAAAACAGAAAAAAATTCTGTGTCCTGCGCGTTTGATATAATCGTTTTTTTTATTGGCGTTGCGTGGAAAGTGGCCCAAAAGGCGCCTCTCAAAAAAATACCGACCCTCTAAATATTCCGGAATACACCCTTATCGGGGGGTGAATCTTGAAAAAAAACAAAAAAAAATTCTATGTCCTGCGCGTTTGATATAATCGTTTTTTTTATTGGCGTTGCGTGGAAAGTGGCCCAAAAGGCGCCTCTAAAAAAAATACCGACCCTCTAAATGTTCCGGAACACACCCTTATCGGGGGGTGAATCTTGAAAAAAACAAAAAAAAATTATATGACCTGCGCGTTTGATATAATCGTTTTTTTTATTGGCGTTACGAGGAAAGTGGCCCAAAAGGCGCCTCTCAAAAAAATCCCGACCCTCTAAATATTCCGGAATACACCCTTATCGGGGGGTGAATCTTGAAAAAAAAGAAACAAAAATTCTATGTCCTGCGCGTTTGATATAATCGTTTTTTTTATTGGCGCTGCGTGGAAAGTGGCCCAAAAGGCGCCTCTCAAAAAAATACCGACCCTCTAAATGTTCCGGAACACACCCTTATCGGGGGGTGAATCTTGAAAAAAACAAAAAAAAATTCTATGTCCTGCGCGTTTGATATAATCGTTTTTTTTATTGGCGTTGCGTGGAAAGTGGCCCAAAAGGCGCCTCTCAAAAAAATACCGACCCTCTAAATGTTCCGGAACACACCCTTATCGGGGGGTGAATCTTGAAAAAAACAAAAAAAAATTCTGTGTCCTGCGCGATTGATATAATCGTTTTTTTTATTGGCGTTGCGTGGAAAGTGGCCCAAAAGGCGCCTCTCAAAAAAATACCGACCCTCTAAATATTCCGGAATACACCCTTATCGGAAGGTGAATCTTGAAAAAAAACAAAAAAAAATTCTATGTCCTGCGCGTTTGATATAATTGTTTTTTTTATTGGCGTTGCGTGGAAAGTGGCCCAAAAGGCGCCTCTAAAAAAAATACCGACCCTCTAAATGTTCCGGAACACACCCTTATCGGGGGGTGAATCTTGAAAAAAACAAAAAAAAATTCTGTGACCTGCGCGTTTGATATAATCGTTTTTTTTATTGGCGTTGCGAGGAAAGTGGCCCAAAAGGCGCCTCTCAAAAAAATCCCGACCCTCTAAATATTCCGGAATACACCCTTATCGGAAGGTGAATCTTGAAAAAAAACAAAAAAAAATTCTATGTCCTGCGCGTTTGATATAATCGTTTTTTTTATTGGCGTTGCGTGGAAAGTGGCCCAAAAGGCGCCTCTCAAAAAAATACCGACCCTCTAAATGTTCCGGAACACACCCTTATCGGGGGGTGAATCTTGAAAAAAATAAAAAAAAAATTCTATGTTCTGCGCGTTTGATATAATCGTTTTTTTTATTGGCGCTGCGTGGAAAGTGGCCCAAAAGGCGCCTCTCAAAAAAATACCGACCCGCTAAATGTTCCGGAACACACCCTTATCGGGGGGTGAATCTTGAAAAAAATAAAAAAAAATTCTGTGTCCTGCGCGTTTGATATAATCGTTTTTTTTATTGGCGTTGCGTGGAAAGTGGCCCAAAAGGCGCCTCTCAAAAAAATACCGACCCTCTAAATGTTCCGGAACACACCCTTATCGGAGGGTGAATCTTGAAAAAAATGAAAAAAAATTCTATGTCCTGCGCGTTTGATATAATCGTTTTTTTTATTGGCGTTGCGTGGAAAGTGGCCCAAAAGGCGCCTCTCAAAAAAATACCGACCCTCTAAATGTTCCGGAACACACCCTTATCGGGGGGTGAATCTTGAAAAAAACAGAAAAAAATTCTGTGTCCTGCGCGTTTGATATAATCGTTTTTTTTATTGGCGTTGCGTGGAAAGTGGCCCAAAAGGCGCCTCTCAAAAAAATACCGACCCTCTAAATATTCCGGAATACACCCTTATCGGGGGGTGAATCTTGAAAAAAAACAAAAAAAAATTCTATGTCCTGCGCGTTTGATATAATCGTTTTTTTTATTGGCGTTGCGTGGAAAGTGGCCCAAAAGGCGCCTCTAAAAAAAATACCGACCCTCTAAATGTTCCGGAACACACCCTTATCGGGGGGTGAATCTTGAAAAAACCAAAAAAAAATTCTGTGACCTGCGCGTTTGATATAATCGTTTTTTTTATTGGCGTTGCGAGGAAAGTGGCCCAAAAGGCGCCTCTCAAAAAAATCCCGACCCTCTAAATATTCCGGAATACACCCTTATCGGGGGGTGAATCTTGAAAAAAAAGAAACAAAAATTCTATGTCCTGCGCGTTTGATATAATCGTTTTTTTTATTGGCGTTGCGTGGAAAGTGGCCCAAAAGGCGCCTCTCAAAAAAATACCGACCCTCTAAATGTTCCGGAACACACCCTTATCGGGGGGTGAATCTTGAAAAAAACAAAAAAAAATTCTATGTCCTGCGCGTTTGATATAATCATTTTTTTTATTGGCGTTGCGTGGAAAGTGGCCCAACAGGCGCCTCTCAAAAAAATACCGACCCTCTAAATGTTCCGGAACACACCCTTATCGGGGGGTGAATCTTGAAAAAAACAAAAAAAAATTCTGTGTCCTGCGCGATTGATATAATCGTTTTTTTTATTGGCGTTGCGTGGAAAGTGGCCCAAAAGGCGCCTCTCAAAAAAATACCGACCCTCTAAATATTCCGGAATACACCCTTATCGGAAGGTGAATCTTGAAAAAAAACAAAAAAAAATTCTATGTCCTGCGCGTTTGATATAATCGTTTTTTTTATTGGCGTTGCGTGGAAAGTGGCCCAAAAGGCGCCTCTAAAAAAAATACCGACCCTCTAAATGTTCCGGAACACACCCTTATCGGGGGGTGAATCTTGAAAAAAACAAAAAAAAATTCTGTGACCTGCGCGTTTGATATAATCGTTTTTTTTATTGGCGTTGCGAGGAAAGTGGCCCAAAAGGCGCCTCTCAAAAAAATCCCGACCCTCTAAATATTCCGGAATACACCCTTATCGGGGGGTGAATCTTGAAAAAAAAGAAACAAAAATTCTATGTCCTGCGCGTTTGATATAATCGTTTTTTTTTATTGGCGCTGCGTGGAAAGTGGCCCAAAAGGCGCCTCTCAAAAAAATACCGACCCTCTAAATGTTCCGGAACACACCCTTATCGGGGGGTGAATCTTGAAAAAAACAAAAAAAAATTCTGTGTCCTGCGCGATTGATATAATCGTTTTTTTTATTGGCATTGCGTGGAAAGTGGCCCAAAAGGCGCCTCTCAAAAAAATACCGACCCTCTAAATGTTCCGGAACACACCCTTATCGGGGGGTGAATCTTGGAAAAAACAAAAAAAAATTCTATGTCCTGCGCGTTTGATATAATCGTTTTTTTTATTGGCGTTGCGTGGAAAGTGGCCCAAAAGGCGCCTCTCAAAAAAATACCGACCCTCTAAATGTTCCGGAACACACCCTTATCGGGGGGTGAATCTTGAAAAAAATAAAAAAAAATTCTATGTCCTGCGCGTTTGATATAATCGTTTTTTTTATTGGCGCTGCGTGGAAAGTGGCCCAAAAGGCGCCTCTCAAAAAAATACCGACCCGCTAAATGTTCCGGAACACACCCTTATCGGGGGGTGAATCTTGAAAAAAATTTAAAAAAATTCTGTGTCCTGCGCGTTTGATATAATCGTTTTTTTTATTGGCGTTGCGTGGAAAGTGACCCAAAAGGCGCCTCTCAAAAAAATACCGACCCTCTAAATGTTCCGGAACACACCCTTATCGGAGGGTGAATCTTGAAAAAAATGAAAAAAAATTCTATGTCCTGCGCGTTTGATATAATCGTTTTTTTTATTGGCGTTGCGTGGAAAGTGGCCCAAAAGGCGCCTCTCAAAAAAATACCGACCCTCTAAATGTTCCGGAACACACCCTTATCGGGGGGTGAATCTTGAAAAAAACAGAAAAAAATTCTGTGTCCTGCCCGTTTGATATAATCGTTTTTTTTATTGGCGTTGCGTGGAAAGTGGCCCAAAAGGCGCCTCTCAAAAAATACCGACCCTCTAAATATTCCGGAATACACCCTTATCGGGGGGTGAATCTTGAAAAAAAACAAAAAAAAATTCTATGTCCTGCGCGTTTGATATAATCGTTTTTTTTATTGGCGTTGCGTGGAAAGTGGCCCAAAAGGCGCCTCTAAAAAAAATACCGACCCTCTAAATGTTCCGGAACACACCCTTATCGGGGGGTGAATCTTGAAAAAAACAAAAAAAAATTCTGTGACCTGCGCGTTTGATATAATCGTTTTTTTATTGGCGTTGCGAGGAAAGTGGCCCAAAAGACGCCTCTCAAAAAAATACCGACCCTCTAAATGTTCCGGAACACACCCTTATCGGGGGGTGAATCTTGAAAAAAATAAAAAAAAATTCTATGTCCTGCGCGTTTGATATAATCGTTTTTTTTATTGGCGTTGCGTGGAAAGTGGCCCAAAAGGCGCCTCTCAAAAAAATACCGACCCTCTAAATGTTCCGGAACACACCCTTATCGGGGGGTGAATCTTGAAAAAAAACAAAAAAAAATTCTGTGTCCTGCGCGTTTGATATAATCGTTTTTTTTTATTGGCGTTGCGTGGAAAGTGGCCCAAAAGGCGCCTCTCAAAAAAATACCGACCCTCTAAATATTCCGGAATACACCCTTATCGGGGGGTGAATCTTGAAAAAAAACAAAAAAAAATTCTATGTCCTGCGCGTTTGATATAATCGTTTTTTTTATTGGCGTTGCGTGGAAAGTGGCCCAAAAGGCGCCTCTAAAAAAAATACCGACCCTCTAAATGTTCCGGAACACACCCTTATCGGGGGGTGAATCTTGAAAAAAACAAAAAAAAATGCTGTGACCTGCGCGTTTGATATAATCGTTTTTTTTATTGGCGTTGCGAGGAAAGTGGCCCAAAAGGCGCCTCTCAAAAAAATACCGACCCTCTAAATGTTCCGGAACACACCCTTATCGGGGGGTGAATCTTGAAAAAAACAACAAAAAATTCTGTGTCCTGCGCGTTTGATATAATCGTTTTTTTTATTGGCGCTGCGTGGAAAGTGGCCCAAAAGGCGCCTCTCAAAAAAATACGGACCCTCTAAATGTTCCGGAACACACCCTTATCGGGGGGTGAATCTTGAAAAAAATAAAAAAAAATTCTGTGTCCTGCGCATTTGATATAATCGTTTTTTTTATTGGCGTTGCGTGGAAAGTGGCCCAAAAGGCGCCTCTCAAAAAAATACCGACCCTCTAAATGTTCCGGAACACACCCTTATCGGGGGGTGAATCTTGAAAAAAACAGAAAAAAATTCTATGTCCTGCGCGTTTGATATAATCGTTTTTTTTATTGGCGTTGCGTGGAAAGTGTCCCAAAAGGCGCCTCTCAAAAAAATACCGACCCTCTAAATGTTCCGGAACACACCCTTATCGGGGGGTGAATCTTGGAAAAAACAAAAAAAAATTCTATGTCCTGCGCGTTTGATATAATCATTTTTTTTATTGGCGTTGCGTGGAAAGTGGCCCAAAAGGCGCCTCTCAAAAAAATACCGACCCTCTAAATGTTCCGGAACACACCCTTATCGGGGGGTGAATCTTGAAAAAAATTAAAAAAATTCTATGTCCTGCGCGTTTGATATAATCGTTTTTTTATTGGCGTTACGTGGGAAGTGGCTCAAAAGGCGCCTCTAAAAAAAATACCGAACCTCTAAATGTTCCGGAACACACCCTTATCGGGGGGTGAATCTTGGAAAAAACAAAAAAAAAATTCTATGTCCTGCGCGTTTGATATAATCGTTTTTTTTATTGGCATTGTACGCAAGGTGGCCAGGAAGGCGCTTCTGAACGAAAGTTCCGTAGCCTAATTTTTTTGACCGAATTAGGCCTCCAAAATTGCTTGAACCTTTCTCAGGATCGTTGTTAGATATTTTCACCCTGAATAAAATTGAAGTGTCTAATTTCTAATAAGACTAAGTAGAAACGTTGACGTGGTTTTTACAGCCTAAGTCAACGATTATTATCCGAAGATGACGGTATGTTGAATGTGGCGCATTATGGTTTCTTTCTTAATTTTTCGTGTTTCCGTTTTTTTGCCCTGCCAATATTTTATGAAATAATTCTCTAGCTAAATATTTCAAACGAGGATGTTTAGGGCTCGCCGCGCGACCTGGGCCGCTGGAGCACGATTCGCGTTACAGACAAACATGCCGACATAGTCTGGGCTACGCGTACACGCTCACTATTACGTTTAGCGACGTACTGTGCAGTGATCGGACCGAGTTTGACGCCCATCACCTCCAAAATCTTCAAAACCGATCTTCATAAAAAAATTGTATGATACTTTTGGATATGTATACTTTCGAAAGGTATAATTTGAAAAAACAAAAAAAAGGTTTTTTTCAAATTGTAAAGTGAGAAGATGCCTTAATGGTAAAGAACGAAATAGGAACCAAAATCGAAGGCGGTCAAAATAAAAAGGGAGCGCTGGGTCGAGCAGCGAACCTCCTAGCAAGTCTCCGACCGGCAAGGGGGAGAGCATCCGCGTACGCTAGGCGAAGATCCGGACAAAGCGGAGAGCGCGATAACATGT
This sequence comes from Ophion slaviceki, assembly GCA_944452715.1. NCBI lineage: Eukaryota > Metazoa > Arthropoda > Insecta > Hymenoptera > Ichneumonidae > Ophion > Ophion slaviceki. The sequence continues at coordinate 22,726,376 of OX101792.1, forward strand.
ACGTATAGCCAGAACTGAGACGTAGCAGATATGGATATAGTCCGCGCGCGGTAAAATAATTAACTTTCATATTCCATATCTCGAAAACTATTGCGCGGCGCGAAAAATCCCTTCAGGGGTTGTTTTAAGGTATTAAAAGGGAGTCGTTTCTAATTAGTACGAGTATTGTGCGGCCGTGTTGATAATACAAGATGTTGAGGAATCGGCTTCGATTCGGCCAGTGAGATTTCCAAGTTCGTGGTGGAAAGAAAAAAGGGGAGTTTTTTTCCCGTTTACGTTTCGATCCTTGGTTCGGATCCTCTTCACAAACCTTTATTTGTTCTACAAATTTCGTGATACAAATGATATTAATAGAGTTTACAGATGTTGTATAATTGTACTTTGTGTTATGAATAAGTTTTAAATGTGTTATAATGATTTGTGTAAATTTTGTGTTAGTTTTTTCTCTCATAATTTTTCAATCATGGTGATATTGTATGAGTGATTATTTGTAAAAAGTTAATTTATTCTATTTCTTTTGAGTAACAAGGGTGGTGTGTGTGAGTGTGATGTTGTAAGAAAGATGAGAATTATGTTAGATGACGAACCTGAATATTGTCAATATTTCTAGTTTTCTTTGGTTTGTGCTTGGAGGATGGTTGGTGTAGACAGTATTTGTGATGATGACATACTGTCTTGTGAGGTTGAATCGGAGGATTGATTCGGAACCGTTCTTTTATTTGATTTACAGGTTTAATCTTTTTTTGGCGATTGTAATGTCTGTGAAAAATTGGTATAGTGAGAGAAACTTTAGTTCGATCTATTGTCTTGATTAATGAGATTAATGAGATGTTGTGTGGAAGTGGTAATTACCTATTGAATAAAATAAATATATCCCCGCAAGCACAAAGAAGAAAATTAGAAAAATATTTCTCTGCTCTACATGTCGAGTAGTGACGTCCCAGAGAGTTCGAGAAAGACTAAGTGGCGAATTTAATGTTTCTGGAGAGAGGGAGAATGATCCTTTGTCAGTGCCGTGTCAAGAGTTATTATTATTATTATATATATATATATATATATATATATATATATATATATATATATATATAAATGTATAAATGTATAAATGTATCGTGTCAGAGATTTTGAGGTTGATGTGTTATGTCAAGAGTTTTAAAATTGAGTCACGAGTTTAAAAATTGAAGCCGATTCCTCAACATCTTGTATTAAAAGGGAGGTCTGTGCAAAATTTCAGCTCGATCGGTGGTTCGGAACGTTACCCCATTTGTGATTTTCACAGCAAAAAAATCGAACGATTGAAATGAATTAATTTTTGTTGCGTTCCAACGTGCGAATTTCGACATCGTGTATAGTTGACATTCGATACAAATTAGCTTTTTCTGATTACCTAATTTGTTTCAGGATCAGGGCTGCCGAAACTTTTTAAATTGTGGCGTGTGACGTATAATATATATATATATATATATATATATATATATATATATACACATACATACACACACACACACACACACACACACACACACACACACACACACACACACACACACACACACACACACACACACACACACACACACACACACACACACACACACACACACACACACATATATATATATATATCGCAGAATGATGATATCGTCGCGTCGGTTGTGGCGAGCGATATAGTTATACTCAGGCGGGCAAACTCCGCACGGCGGCAAGCAGTGAAGTCAGAGGAGCGGGTATATCGATCGGACGTTGCGAGCGACATAGACATAGGCTTACAGGCTTAAAAAATCATCTTTAAAATTCGATTTCTCGCAAATGATGCGGATGCGCTAAAAGAACTTTCTGGGGGTGTCTTTATGTACTAAATAGAACATCTGTGCGAAATTGTAGCTAAATCGTACGTAACACCTTTTCGAAAGTTGCCCCAATGTATGTATATATATATATATATATTTTTACGTTTTTGCTTTGAGCTTTAAAATTTTTTGTGCGCGGTCGTGTTTAAAAGAGCGAGAGAGAGAGAGGAAGATCCAAATATATAAGGGTGACACAAATTTTAGCTCAATTTTTGGTTCTTTTTCTCACCATCCATCTATCTTCTTTAAAGAACAAAACATTGCGGCGAAAGCTGCGAGCGGTCAAAAAATAATTAGAAGTCGCTCAAGCCTGACAAAAATTCAAATTTTCATTAAAAGTTCTATTTTTTTATGTACCTTTCACCTATGAATTTTACGCTTTATAATTTCAAAATTAACCTTGCGAAAGCTTTAGCCGGCCAATGAATATTTATTGGTCGCTCGAGAGCTTCGAAATTTCCCATTGTCGCCAATTTTTTAAACTCTTATCACGCATAAATTTGACGCCTTGTAAAATGTTCAACACAATTTATCCTTTTTCCTTTAGAAACATTTTCCCGCGCATCGTAATGCGTCCCACAGTTGGTCTCGTTAGTCAAACTGCAGACCAATCGCAGCTGTATTCTGTGACGAGCGACGCCATAATACATAATAAAACACATCGTCTAATTGGTGTTTGTTACAAATTAGCATAATAATCTATTCAGAAAATGTAACGATTCACTGGCTATTTTCTTTTTATGCAACAAGGAACTATAGTGCATGCGAGATTTATTTTTTGGCGTAAACCTTGCCTTTCGAAAACCTTGAGTGGCCACTAAATATTCTTTGGACGGCTAGAGCTTTCGCGAGGTTAATTTAAAAATTATATAGCGTAAAATTCATGGGTGAGAAGTGAACAAAAAAAATTGATTTTTTAATGAAGATTTGAGTTTTTGGGAAATTTGAGCGACCTCTAATTATTTGTTGACCGCTCGTAGCTACCGTGACAATTTTCTTTTCCTTTAAAGAAGTTAATTGGATGGTGAGAAAAAGGGAAAAAATAGAGCTCAAATTTGTGCCACCCTAATATATATAATATCTTCCTCTCACACGCTCTGTTACACACGATCGCACACAAAAAAAATGATGAAGCTCAAGGCAAAAACAAAAAAGATACTCTTTATGACCAAAAGGAATATAAAATAAAGTACGTAAATTCGAAGCCAAACGCAGATTGAATACGCGTATAAAAATAAAATCGCAATAGAAAAGATGCGAAAAATAAAAAAGCAACAAGTGACTAAAACGCTACACAAACGAAAATAAGAAAACAAAGACAAAGTGCATCTGTATTACATATATACAAACGAAAATATCGCGAAGTAAAAATAAGAATACAAAATAAGAGAGAGATGCTCAGCAGTCGTAGATTCCCGACGAAGATAGTAGTGGACGGCGCTCGTGCAAGAACCATCCGAAACGAAAATTCTGCAAGTGTGAAAGAGAAAGAGAGAGACAGGTAGAGAAACACACGAAAGCAGTCGTAGATAGCCGAAGGAAGCGTATGGCGCGGCGCTCGCGCGAGAACGAAGGAAGTGGCAATGCGGCGGCGTGTGTGAAAAAGAGCGGAAGATATATATGTACACACATCTCTCTCTCTCTCACTCTCTCTCTCCCTCTCTTCCTCTGAATCGTGCTCTAAGGATAATCCTGTGCCAGAGAACGAAATAAACGAACTCTTTCTCCTCTATCACACACTTTGGCTATTCAAGCAGCTTTCGCGTGTTTTTGTCTCTCTCTCTCTTGCTACAAGCAGACGCACGCGCGCGCGCGCGTGCGCCTGCAGGATTTTTGTCTCCGATGGTCTCGCACGAGCGCCGTCCACTACCTTCGGGTATCTACGACTACTTCAGCGTCTTTCTCTCTTCCTCCCCCGTCTCTCTCTCTCGCTCTTATGATTTGCGCTGTTCACTTTTACTCTTATTTGGATTTTTACTTTGATACGCGTTATTTTTGTTTGGGTTTACGTATTATAGATGCATTTATCTTTTTTGTACAATTTTTTTTTCTCTTCAATTGCGGTTTTATTTTTATTTGCGTATGCGATGTGCGGTTTTCTTCGAATTTCCGTATTTCATTTCCTATTTCTTTTGTTGGTATAGACTAACTTTCTATGTTTTTGCATTGATTTTTGTTTGAATTTCTTTGTGTGCGGGCGTGGGTAAGAGAGTGAGTGATATATATATATATTTCCTTTGAAACACGCATAAATATTTCGCCTTCTACTATTTTCTTTTCTAAAGATTTCAACTGAGGGAAACAATTAAGTAGCCCCGACAATTTTTGATGATAATTCAAAATATTTCCCAACTATTATATCCATACATATATTTTAATATGAATTTTTTTAAATATTAATTAAGTAAAACGACATATAATGCATCATACGCACACACACCTATGTATATATGCAAATTTCTTTGTTGCATCTAATAATAATGAACGGGAATAAAAAATTTCCACACTTACGTTTGCAGCCATACAATTTCTTCGGCCCTCCGCTTTTTAAGGAAACCACGGTATTGAAGTTTGCATCGTTGGAAAGCAACGAAAATTCTTTTTTCTTCTTTGATTTTCATCACTATCGACAATATTTTCTTGCCAATTAATGTAATAATCCGTGCTGCGTTCCAACGATGCAACTTTCACTACCATAAGGAATCCCGACTGTTTCCGATAAATATATAATTTACCCGCATGACGTCGAAGTTTGCATCGTCGGAATGCCAGATATTTTTTTTTTTTATTTTTTCATTTTCTGTCATTCTAACGGTGGCATCTTCGCCATCATTTTTTTTTTACTTCATGTGAGTTGGGGATATATAATAAATCGACGAATTCTCTATAATTTTTCAAATTTATTGATCTTATTTATCAATCTTCTTATCTAAATATCTTTTTCGATAAAAATTTTTCTTTTATTAAAATATTTTTGACTGTAGTTGGCGGCATCAATGGCAGCATTTTTTTTGGTTGCAACACGTATTCTGTAACAAAGACAAACAAAAATATAGCAATAAACATAAACAGTAATAAATCTGAATCGCCTTTTTTTTATCAACAGCGTCAAATTTTTACATATAAGAAGTCTCACGTTATTGGAGTGGCCCCACTCATAGCTGGATTTGTACCAGCGCAAATCCGCCTTTAAGCGTTTGATTTCTCTGCGTTCGTGAGAGAGTTTCTAAAACAGCAAGAATAAAAAAGTTGGTGGGATTGATAATAATTCGAAGGTAAATAAAAGAGATGATGGATACTTACTGTATTTAACCGCTGAACCTCCTGCCGGTACCATGCGAGATCGGTCTCGGTATCACGCAGTTGTCTACATGAAATAAAATTTACAAAATACATTATGACGAATCAAAAAAAAAATGTTGTGTCTTTTTTAATTTGCAGAGCGATGACGTTGAAGGTTACATCGTTGGAATGCAACGATTCTTTTTCTTCGATATTTTATTTCTTTATTTTTATCATTTTCCAAAGTCTATTTTTTTGCAAACTGAGATTGTAAGTCTCTTATAAGAATATGCGAAAGGATTATGTTTATTTTCACAGCCCAAATCAGTAAAAAAAATTGAGCAGTAAAAAAGGATTAGTTTTCGTTGCATTCCAACGATGCAAACTTCAACGTCATTGCAGAGCGTTAGTTTGAACCGAAATTCAACATTAAATCGGAATATAGCGATGCATTTCCACGGTTTCTAGAAAAAAAAACTTCAAGAATGCACGCCCGATTTTTACGTTGTCCCTGTTTTGTATATAGTTATAAGTATCTTTTTTAGTGAAATTCTTACCCATAAAGCGTTTGGATCTGCGAAGGTGGAATCCAATATCTATAAAAGTAAATGTAAGTGAGGTTTCATAAAGACATGTATTTTTATCATAATATTTATATTAAGGGGTAATACTACTGTAAAATTTTCAAAGAATTGATCTTTTTCAAATTGGCTTAAGAGATGCTTTAAACGGTCTAGAATGAGGATTAAAAAGTACTTGTACAAAATGTCGGGACCTTGTACAGTTAGAATGCGATAAAAAAAATTTTTCACTGATTGCCTCTTTTTGAAAACTTTTGAATTGCGTGCGTCGAATAAAATATGTGCACGCACGCACGCACGGACACACACGCGCGCGCGCGCGCATGCACGCGCACACACACACACACGTATATAATACCAGAAACAATGTAATGAGAGAATAAAAGAGATATGGATGGATGGGTGATGTGTGTGTGTGCGAATTTTATTCCGGAAGAAATGGCGAACATTTTCGAGACTTCTATTTAGCAAATTTTTTTAAGCCATTTTTTTCACCTTCATGCTGTCAGAGTTCTTTACAATAACCGACACGGTTGAAAAGGAAATCATATTTTTGACGGTCCATTCCCCTTCAGCGAACATTCTTTCTCCAACGCTCTCCACAAATATAAAACATAAATGAATAAAGACAAAGGTAAACGTTAAGGGATTACGTGGGTTTCGAAGCAAAAAAAAGCATATTTTCGCTATTTAAAAAAAATATATATGAATTATTTTATTTAAAATGTTGAGCACATAAATGAGCAACATTTCAACAAGATTAAAAAAAAAATCATCCAAATATTTGTGACATTTATCCGGTGGGACCTGATTTTCGAATACCCCTCAAAAAAAGAAGGTTGGACACGGTTTTCCAAAAACTAATGCACCGATCTTATCGAAATTTTGCACACTTCTTCAAAAGAGCATCGACTAGTGACGGAACGAAGGATTTAAAATAAAATTTATATTCGAAGTTTTGGAAGAATATATGCAAAATAGTTCAATTTTTGATACAATTTACGTTACATATAGTCTTGTAAAATGAGTTGTAATCGGAAAAAAGCCTTCGTTCAATCAGTGGTCAATGCTATTTTGAAGAAGTGTGCAAAATTTCAATAAAATCGGTGCTTTACTTTGAGAAATCGTGTCCAGCGTTTTTTCAGGGTCTCCGGAAACCAAGTCCCACCGTCAGAGTTTTCCTATTTTTTGGATGAAATTTTTTAAAAATATTTTTGAAGTGTTGCTCTTTTATGTGCTTAACCTTTTAAATTAAATAATTTATATATTGAACTTTTAAAAAATACAGAAAATATGCTTTTTTCGCTTCGAAACCGACGTAACCCCTTAAACGTTCAAGTACTGCGTATTTATTCCCTTTGTCGTTATTCTTTATTTCTAACATTTATGTCTCATAGAAAGAAAGTTCACTGAAAAATAATCAGCCGTCAATAAATTCACTTTTTTCCTAATCGTGTTAGGTAGTGTCAAGAACGCTCTGATAGCGAAACGAAGAAAAAGCTTGAAATATCGGTGTTCAAAAGAAGTATCAGAAATGTTAGTACATTATTTCGCAATAAAATATATAAACACATGTGATGTAGTGCAAACGGACGCTCGATAATGATCTTGAAGTTTGCATCGTTGGAACGCAACAAAAATTCAATTTTTTTTTCATTGTTACATTTCTTTTTGGCCGATTTAGGCTAGGAAAATCATTCGAACGTTTTTACGTATTTTTATTACAGATTTACGATCTCAAGTTGCAGAAAAACGATGTCGAATATGAAGGAATATGAAGAAATAAACAAGAATCGTTGCATTCCAACAATGCAAACTTCAACGTCATCACTCGATATCATACATAAATTCCCATACATTACATACATACATTACTTCTTTCCTCTCAGTACATTGTTTTCGTCTAAGTTTGTACGTTGGTATATACAGGGTGTATCTTAACTACTAGCTTTCCGTTGGTGAGCATATACGGTGTCTCTTTCCAAGCAAAACGCTTTTTCATTAATGTCGTGCGACAAATATTAACCGATATATTCACGAGTAAAGTTCAACGGTGAGTAAACATTGTCACCATAGTTTCGGCGTCCAAGCGAGAGTGGGCGCGGGTTCGAATCCACGTTCGCGATAGTGGATTCGAATGCATTGATTTTTGGTGAATTGATATTGAAATTGAAATTTGAAACTTTCAATTTCGAATGTATAAATTTGAATTTTCAACCTTATCCGGTCGCTCAAATAAAATATAAAATAATGAATAAAAAATGTTAGGCAGTATTGTCCATTGTTAAACATTTTTTATTTATTATTTAATACTTTATTTGGGCGACCGGATAACGTTCAAAACTCAAAATTGAAAATTGGAAGTTCAAATCCACATGCCCGAATATGGACTCGAACCTGCGCGCGCGCTCGCTTAGACGCCGAAACTACTACGTCATTGTTTACTGACCGTTGGATTTTACTCGTGAATCTATCGGCCAATTTTTGTCGCACATTAAATAAAAAAACAAGTATTGCTTGGGAAGGTGCGTTCTATATTCTCACGAACGGAAAACTAGTAGTGAAGATACACCCGCTATTTATATATATGTATAATTATTATTATTATCGGAAGCATGGCAAAATTCAAAAGTTTTCGTAGCTTTCACTCGCAAAAAATCTAGACAAATGCAATAAATAAATTTTTATCGCATTATAATGATACAAGATTTAACATTTATGCGCAAGTCAAACATACAAAAACGTTTAAGTTGATTGGAATGTAATAAACAATAGTTTCTTCGAATGGTTTAGGATCCTTATCGCAGATCTAAAATCTAAATGTGCAAAAAATAATTACATAATTATACTTTCTGCAAATTTGGATACATGAAAAGTATGTCATAACGACAAGATAATACCTCATCACTTAAATGTCTACATTTAAATATTGTGTATTATTTTCCTCGTTATTATTTATTTATTATCTAAATTTACAGAAACTCTAATCATCTCATTTTTGCACATTCGCTATAAGGGTCCTAACGATGCGAAAAAAACAAATTTTTACTACATTTCACTGAACATGTTTGTATGTTCAGCTTGTAGATAAATGTTGAACTCTGTATACTGTAGATTGGGATCAAAATTAATTTTTTGTGATAAAATAATTTTTCTTGGCAAGCCAGGGCTTTCAACACTTTTCAATTGTCATGTGCGTCGTCGAATAAGAAATATATATGTGTGTGTGTGTGTCAGCATACAAACGTTAAGCTAGAAACAATGTAATGGGCGCGCAATGTAATGAGAGAACATAGGTATCCACTGTGAGCGCGTGCGCGTGCGCGTACGTATATGTGCAGGAGCAGCGACCAAACCACATACATACATACACACACGCATACATACGTTTGTTTCGAAAGAATCGAAAAAATCTTCAAGGTTTCTTTTTAACACAAATTTTGTTAAAACAGCGTTTTTTAACACAAGCGTTGTTTACACTATTCGACACTGTTCAAAAAACGAAATAACATTTTTGACTATTCATTCTCTCCCAGCCGACGTTTGTTCTATAGCTCCCTTTATAAATGTAAGAGATAAATAATAACGACAAAAGTAAAAGATGAACAATACTTGAATGTTAGACTTCTACCGTTGTCGTTATTAATTTTTTCCTTACCTTTATAGAGAGAGTTAGAAAAATAATGGTCGCTGAAAGAGAATGTCTGTCAAAAAATAACATTTTTCTTCAAGTCGCCTCTAAACTCGCGCCGCGAAAGCCCGCAAAGGCCGAGAAACGCGAGTGTAGATCGTTTCACTGCGTTCCCCGATCATTGTCGGTATTTTGTCCCGCGACAAAGGGGTTTGCGCTTGGTTCGCGGTGCGCGAACGCGAACGTTTCCATACTCGTAATGTTGCGCAGCGCAGAGCGTTACAGCAACAGCTACATCAGCGTCCTTTTTCGCTGAATGCGTGAACGAAACTTCATGTAGCTGCCCCTGTAACGGTCGGCGCTGATAGCGTTATGGAGAAAAAAATTGAAAAATCTTAGATTCGAAAATTCTCGAAATCGAATCTTAGTCTCGAAAATTTTCTCGGTTCTTCTGAAATCAAATGTGTGTACGAGCGTGTGTATATATGTGTGTGTGTGTCGGTCGTCTGCTCTTACATGTTTCTGTGTGTGTGTCTATATTCACGCATCTCTTTCCTTCTCAGTTATGTTTGTGCGTAATCACGTACATACACAATTCCATCTAATAATAGTTAATAATTCGACGTTATGCATTTTATTCCACGTTGTGTGTGTGTGTGTGTGTGTGTGTGTGTGTGTGTGTGTACACATATACACAAACACACGCGCGCGCGCGCGCGTATTTGACATTGAATGCCCTGTGTGTGTGTGTGTGTGTGTGTGTGTGTGTGTGTGTGTGTGTGTATGTGTGTATGGGGCATTCAATGCCAAATCAACCACTTTCAGTCCCTACCCTTTTGATTTGGCTGAAATTCAAAGGCCACATGTATGTACACATCACATATATATACGTTTTGTACTTACGCGACGTATGGGTTATGTTGTTGCAATTGCTGCGGTTGTTGGACTTGTTCGTAATCATATTGCTGATAGTACTGTTGTTGCTGTGCTTGTTGCTGTCGCTGTTGTTGATGATGTTCTTGTTGTCGCGGTCGTTGCTGATTTTCTGGTTCTCGCTGCTGCTGCGGCCGGTCCGCGTCGGCCTCAACAATATCACGCGGATGGGCATTCATCTTCTATTTGGAATATTAATTAAAAATTATGCCACACAATATTCGTAAAGAAAGAATCTAAAAGGCAAAAATCGTCGATAATCTATATAACGAGCAACATTATACCTACCGTCTTCTTCGAGTGGCACTTGTTGACTACCGCGTGCGTTCGACGGAAAGCGCGGCAAGACAAAGGAGGGACAAAGGAGAAGAAGGACTTCTAGCATTCGCCACACCACGCAGAGTGGCGAATGCTAGAAGCCGCGAAAACCCCAAAGCTAGCGAGAGTTCGTCCTCGTTCTTTCATTGGTCGTGGCACACTCTTGTCCACCGCCAGAGAATTGCCACCAATCAGATTAGCTCTCCTTATAAGGCGAAGTAAAATCGACGGATCCAAGAGACGAAAGATGTCTCTATATTTTTTCGGTTGGCATCTCGTATATATTCCCCCGTTTCACGAGATTTGCGAGTTTCCGGCTTGCCGCAGTCAACCGTTTCTTCTTTAGCTTTCGCCAAATCGCGCACAGTGCAAAACACGTGGAATAAGAAAATTACTTTTCTACATTTTTTGTCCTTTTTTATACACAAATATTTGTTTTCTTCATTTTTCATTGTCGGAATCTTCAAAAAGGATAGTGTCGAATTTGAAAAAAAAACCTTAAAGAAATAACAATTAAATTTGAAAATAAGAATACTTCGCGTAACGTACGAAGCTACAAATAGCTAAGCGTTCGCCGTAGCAGATACAATAGAAAAAAAAGAATACCTCGCGTAACGTAAATAAAAAGTGACAATGGTGAAAAAAACGACGGTTTTTCCGGACGCCAGATTGGCTGCTTTAATTGTGAAGTTTATCAACAATGTGCAGGAGGTTAATTTTTCCGTAGAAGGAAAAGGAACGCTCGTCCATAAGGTATGTTTGCTCCCTCATATTTATTTAATCGAAGTTTATATCGATAGAGTACGCCGGATTAAACTTTTTTTTCTTCATATTATCGTCGTAAATTTCTATTACGTATACGTAAAATCGTTTGAGTTATATCCATAGTCTAGAGGCAAAAAACGTGGGCAATGAAATTGCAACGTTGCAAAAGAATTAACATTCATGGAAAATAACGTTTTTTCTTCTTTTTTTCATGTCTCTATTTAAAAAAAAATAAAACAAATTTTTTTTGTATTCAAATTTCTTTTGAAGAAATGTTGCGAGTCATGACGACACAAGCAAAAACACACATGCACAAGTATAGATGACGTAGAAGTTTGCATCGTTGGATGCAACGATTTTTTTTCTTCATTCTGTCATTTCTTTATTTTGATCATTATCGAGTCTTTTTCTTGCAAACCGAGGTGGTAAGTCTAATAAGAATATATGAAAACATTTGATTAATTTTCACAACAACCCAAAATCAGCCAAAAAATATTGAGCAGTAAAAAAGAATTAGTTTTCGTTGCGTTCCAACTATGCAAACTTCATGCTGCTGAAGTTTGCATCGTTGGAACGCAACAAATGTTTTTTTTATATTTCATTTTTCGTGTATTTATTATTATTGAACAAATTTTCATATATATTTACATTGTAGATCGGCGAATGAATAGCTTAAAAAATGCTTGAAGGTTTTTTGAAGGCATAATGTGCCAAAAGAAATGAAAGGAATTCAGGAATATTAATTTTCCGTTGCATGCCAACGATGCAAACTTCAACCTCATGCAAACTTCATCTTCATCAAGTTTGGTCAACTGACTCCTTCGCAAATGATATTGAAGTTTGCACCTTTGGAATGCAACAAAAATAGTTTTTTTTTTTACTATAGCCAACCTTTCATGGCTACGACAAACGGTTTTTAAGCTACGACAAACGTTTTTTAAGAGACCTACAACCTAAATTTATCAAGATTGATTTCGGACAACAATATGAATTGATTGAATAAGGAAATGAAAAAGAATTTTCGTTGCATTCCAAAGATGCAAACTTCAACAACATCCTTGGCAATGACAGTCATGTCCTATGGCGCTGAAGTTTGCATCGTTGGAATGCAAAGAAAATAATTTTTTTTCGCTTTCATAATTTTTTCTTTGGCAGAGTTGAACTACTGAAATGACGCAAACATTTTTTAGGATCTTTATTTAGCGATCTGGAACAAATTTGCGTAATTTGATTTTGGATAATAATAAAAGTGAACGATGTTGAAGTTTGCATCGTTCGGTTTCAACGAAAGTTTGTTTTTATTTTTTTTAATGCCTCATTTTAATTATCATCCAAAAAAATTCATTACAGATTTGGGCTGAAGATCTCTAAAAAGGATCCTTAAAAAAGTGCAAGCGATCTCAAAGGCCTGAATGTGTAAAAAAAAAATTGGATACGGAACTTTCGTTGCGTTCCAACGATGCAAACTTCAGTATCATAAAAGTGAGCCATTGGAACGATACTGAAGTTTGCATCGTTGGACTGCAACGAGTTTGATTTCTTTTGGAAGATTTTGCCTACAAAAGTGCTCTAACTATTTTTTAAGATATTTATTTAGCGATCTACATGATAAATATATAAAAAGAGATAGCCTATAATAATAAAAATATTGAAAATAAAATGTAAAACAGAATTTTCGTTGCGTTCCAACGATGCAAACTTCAACACCATCAAGTTATGAGGTTGACGTTTGCATCGTTGGCATGCAACGAAAATCAATATTACTGAATTCCTTTAATTTATTTTGGCAGATTATGCCTTCAAAAAACCTTCAACCATTTTTTAAGCTACTTATTTACCGATCTAAAATGTAAATGTATAAGAAAATTTTTTCAATAATAATATACATGAAAAAAAATATAAAAAAACATTCGTTGCGTTCCAACGATGTAAACTTGAGCAGCATAGTTTAGTCCACAGACTCCTTCGCAAATGATATTGAAGTTTGCACCATTGGAACGCAACAAAAATAGTTTTTTTATTCTAGCCAACCTTTTTTGGCTAATCAAAGCTACGACAAACGTTTTTTAAGATCCTCATGAGAGACCTACCACCTAAATTTATCAAAATTGATTTTGGATAACAATATGAATTGATTGAATAAGGAAAGAAAAAAGAATTTTCGCTGCATTCCAAAGATGCAAAATTCAACAACATCCTTCGCAATGACTGGTGTTTCAGTTTGCATTGCTGGAACGCAACAAAGGTTTCGTTTTACATTTTATTTTCCATATTTTTTTTGTTACAGGCGATATTTTTATATAGATTCATAATATAGTTCGCTAAATAAATATCTTAAAAAAGAATTGAAGAACTTTTGTCAGTGAAATGTGCCAAATGAAATTACATTCGTTGCAGTCCAACAATGCAAACTTCAGCATCGTCGCAATGACAGTCACGTCCTTAGCTACGAGCTTCAAGTTTGCATTGTTGGAACGCATAGAAAGTTCCGTAGCCCAATTTTTTTTTTTGGCTAATTCACGCCTCCAGAATCACTCACAAAGAGACTGCACGATGATAATGAAGTTTGCATACTTGGAATGCAACGTGCTTAAAGTAGTAGGACGCACTACTGGGAAAATTCCGAGGAAAATCGATTGAAAGTTTCTTAGGCGCCTTATGAGTTTAAAATGTCAGGCACTTGTCGAGCCGCCGTCTAATCTAGACGGTTAGGGCTCGGTCTTTTGCGCCGGAGGTCTCGAGTTCGATACCTTCTTCGGATCTTATTCTTTTTTTCTCTTTTTTTCAAGTTATCTCAACAATTATTCAAAACGTTTCTCATCCCTACATTATTTTTTTTAAACTTATTTCCATCATTTTTTAAAAATTATTTTCTTTTTTTTGCAATAAAACAATTCGTAACGGTGGGTTTTTTATTTTTCATTGTTAAGTATATGAGGAGGAACATTGGGTTTTTAATGAGAATAGCAAAGTCGATTAGGAAAAGTTCAATTTTTATTCATATAACAATTATATACAAAAACCGCAGTGGTAATTATCGTACAAACAAAGCAATAATTTTTGCGACATCTTGCGCCACATATGTCTGTAAAAGTAAACGTCATATGTTGCGCAAGATGTCGCAAAAATTATTGCTTTCTTTGTTTCTACGATAATTACCACTGCGGTTTTTGTATATAATGTATAAATCCATGAATAAAAATTGAATTTTTCCAATCGACCTTGTTATTCTTATTAAAAACCCAATGTTCCTCCTCATATAGTTTACAATGAAAAATAAAAAACCCACCGTTATGAATTGTTTTATTGGAAAAAAAATAATAATTTAAAAAAATTATGTAAATAAATTTTGAAAAAGAATGTAGGCATAAGAAACCTTTCGAATAATTGTTGGGATAACAAAAAAAAGATAAAAAAAAAGATCCGAAGGAGGAATCGAATTCGCGACCTCCGGCTCAAAAGATGGTGTTGAAGTTTGCATCGTTGGCACGCAACGAAAGTTGTTTTTTACATTTATTTTCCTCATTTTCATCGTTATCACACTTTTATTTAATACATTTTTATTGTAGGTCCCTAAATAAGTATCTTTAAAAATAGTTGACGGACTTTTGTAGGCAAAGTCTGGTCAAAAAGTGGAAGAAATTCAGAAATATTCGTTGCCATTGCATTCCAACGATGCAAACTCCATCCTCGTCGACAAGTGTCTGACATTTTAAACGCATAAGGCGCCTGAGAAACTTTGAATACATTTTTCTCGGAATCTTCTGAGTAGTGCGTCCTACTCCTTTAACCACGTAAGGTGCTAAGGGTCCTCTTTCACCACAAAAAAATTCGACCAAATCCCCGACCCCACGATCGTGCCGTCTCCTTGTCAAACTATTTCAGAATCATTATTAATTATCTTCAGCCCAATTACGTAAGGAAAATTTTAATAATCGTCGATCAAAGTAAAAAAGTCCATTTTAAGTTTGTCAATCAATTACTCGGGAATTAATGATCGTACAGAAAATAAAAGTAGGGTTTTGGAAACTGCAAAACATTCTCTATGATACACAATTACTGGCTGTTGATACTTTCTTTTTTCGAAGTGATGGTGTTGATTAAAAAAAGTTGAAAATTTGCGAATTTAAGGATATTTGGAAAAGTTGGTATAAGTTTGGATATAATGCATGAACAAAGGATATCGTCGTAATTTTTTAGCCTCGAAGTGTTCCCAAAAAACCCTCAAAGTTGCCAAAGGGCTGCGATTTTTTTCTTAGTGCCCTGAAGGTTTAAATTCATCGTTTCTGTCAAAAATCACCGTAACAAGCAATTTTTCGATTTTGATGCATTTATTCAACTTCAAAATGGTTTTTTTAGTAATAATGCGTAGTTTTTCTATTCGAAGACATCAATTACCAAGACAAAATTATAAAAAAAAATTCGAATGAAATATTTTTTTCGAAAAAAAAATTTTTATTCAATTTTTTTTCAGCATGTTCACAATGCTTGATCACCTTGATTTTTTTTACCGTAACAAGTTCCACGTGGTACGCTTTGGGTAACGCTAATGCCGGCGGTAAGTGAAAACGGTAAAAAAATCAAGGTAATCAAGCATTGTGGACAGGCTAAAAGAATCGAACAAAAAAATTTTTGAACAAAAAATTTTATTCGAAAAAATATTTTTTTTTCTTGGTAATTGATGTTTTTGAATAGAAAAATTACGTATTGGTGCCAGTGCAGCCAGATCGCGCGTAAAAGTTACCCCCTCTCTAGTCTCTTACGCGCCCATCACACAATCATACTAGCGCGTGTCCGTGAGCGAGCGACGCTCGGACATCTTCGGCAAGAGCCGAGCGGGCTCGAAGTTTCCCGACCGCGCCTTCGGCAGCTACACCAACACATGGACGCTGAGCACGTTCATGTGCAGCCAAGCCGAAACGAAGCCTTCGAGGGAAAAAGCAATCTGAGCACGACACGCGCGAGGCTTTTAGATGATTTCAATGCTTATTTAGCTCTTGATCCTCTGCGTTATTAATGTATACAAAAAAATGTATCGCGCACTCTGATCGCTTATTTTTTAGTTTATACGTTAATTTAAATATAAAAATAAATCTAAATTACAACTTATTTATCTTCTAAAAAATTGTTTACGCTTTACTCACACCCGTCCTTATGCCAAATAAATTATAATTCATAAAAGTAAGCAAAAATATATTCATATTCGTATTATTATATTAATTCTCATACTTTCATCAAGCGATAAAGCATTATCCACAAAAACAAGCCAATCATCCATCCGGCCACGAATCGTAAGTACCAGAAAGTGCACAAATTCTACAAGCGATGAGATGGTCCCGTTGGTAGCGTTCCTGGCTTCGGTCCGCAGGGGCCCCTAGGGCAAATTTTTCTCCAAATTTTTCATAATTTCTCATATTTTAGTCATATTTGAGATTTTCGGAGAAAAAATGATTTAAAACACATTCAAGTACTGGTCTATTTCCCAAAAACATTTTTTGTTTACTGAAAATTCATGATTTCTTATTTATTTCTCCGGAAATTTCTCTTTTTCCTATGACCTGAGACTGCGGAGATATTCGGAGAAAAGTTACAG
This sequence comes from Ophion slaviceki, assembly GCA_944452715.1. NCBI lineage: Eukaryota > Metazoa > Arthropoda > Insecta > Hymenoptera > Ichneumonidae > Ophion > Ophion slaviceki. Next base: position 22,743,329 of record OX101792.1, read on the forward strand.
ATGAAAAGAAATGAGATTTTCGTTAAAAAACGTATTATTATTATTTTTTTTCGGAAATTTTCCTTTTCCCTATTACCTGAGTGAACGGCTGCGGAGATATTCGGAGAAAAGTTATAGATGAAAAAAATGAGATATTCGTAAAAAAAATTTATTACATTTTTTGATCCCTCATAATTCTGAGAAATAATGAATTTCCGAAACTTTTGCAAAAATTATTTTCCTTAAGGGGTAACACCACTGTAACGGCCTGCCACGAAGCGTTTTAGACAAATAATACTTGGAGTAATTATTAAGCATATATTGAAGAATATTGCAAAAAATGTTATGGGAAAATATTACAAAATGACGACACTGCAGCAAATTCTTCCGAGGCATGTTGAACTTAAGGTGCTCTTCGGCACGCAGTATAACTTGTGCCAATTTTAATCTGGACGAAATAATTTTTTTTAATTAAATCTAGATGAGTGTAGCTACTGAACCACGTAGGCGATTTTAGAAATATTGATTTTTGAATAATTGCTGAGTATGTGACTGAAAATGTTCAATTTTTTTTAAAGACAGTTATTTGTTAATAAATATTGTTTAAATTAACTTATCGAAAATTCCCTACGTGGTTCAGTAGCTACACTCATGTAGACTTAATAAAACGAAATTGTTTTTTTTTTTATTAAAATTGGCACAGTTCTGCGTGCCGCAGAGGTTCGACATGCTTCGGAAGAATTGCTGCAGTGTCGCCATTTTGTAATATTTTCGGATAAAAATTTATAGCAATATACTTAAATATATGCTCAATATAATACCGTAAGTATTATTTGTTTATCACATTTTCTACCGCTAAAAAAAAATATAAAAAAATACGCTTCCTGTAAGGCCGTTACAGTAGTGTTACCCCTTAAAGTCTTCATTTAATTTCCGAGATTTTCCCGTGAACATAATTAAAATGATGGAATATTCGGAAAAAATCGAAAAAATTCGGAGAAATTCGGAGAAACTTGGATGTTTGCGTAAAAATAATTGTCCGCAAAACTCCGAATCCTTCATATTTGTTCCAATTCATAGAAAAATTCGGAAAAAATTTCCGGAAAAAATCGGAGTTTTTCAGAAAAAAAATTGCACTAGGGCGCGGGATCGTTCCCCGCGCTCAGTGCTTTTTTTAAAATCATTATAACTATTAATGCTTCTTTGATTAGTTATTTTTATTAGTTATCACTATTATTTTAATTAGTTATCTTTTAGTGACCGCTTATTTTATTAGTCTGTACGTTAATTTCAATATAATAATAAATCTAAATTACAACTTATTTATCTTCTAAAAAATTGTTTGCGCTTTACTCACACCCGTCTTTATGCCAAATAAATTGTAATTCATAAAAGTAAGCGGAAATATATTTATATTCGTATTATTATGTTCATTCTCATATACTTTCCTCAAGCGATAAAGCATTATGATAATGCTTTATCGCTTGATGCATATCAGAATGAATATAATAATACGAATATAAATATATTTCCTCTTTGTTTTATGAATTACAATTTATTTGGCATAGGGACGGGTGTGAGTAAAGCGCAAACAATTTTTTAAAAGATAAATAAGTTGTAATTTAGATTTATTATTATATTTAATTAAACGTACAAACTAATAAAATAAGCGGTCAGAGTGCGCGATAAATTTTTCGACACTAAAAGATAACTAATTAAAATAATAATAATAACTAATAAAAATAACTAATCAAATAAGAATTAATGGTAATAGTAATTAAAAAAAAAACGCTGAGCGCAGGGAACGATCCCGCGCCCCTAGTGCAATTTTTTTTCTGAAAAACTCCGATTTTTCCCGAAAAATTTTCCGAATTTTTCTATGAATTGGAACAAATATGAAGGATTCGGAATTTTGCGGACAATTATTTTTACGCAAGCATCCGAGTTTCTCCGAATTTTTTCGAATTTTTCCGAATATTTCATCATTTTAATTATGATCACGGGAAAATCTCGGAAATTAAATGAAGACTTTAAGGGGTAACACCACTGTAACGGCCTTACATGAAGCGTATTTTTTGATATTTTTTTTGGCGGAAGAAAATTTCATAACCAAATAATACTTGCGGTATTTATTGAGCATATATTTAAGCATATTGCTATAAATTTTTATCTGAAAATATTACAAAATGGCGACACTGCAGCAATTCTTCCGAAGCATGTCGAACCTCTGCGGCACGCCGTATAACTGTGCCAATTTTAATCTAAAAAAAAGAATTTCGTTTTATTAAGTCTACATGAGTGTAGCTACTGAACCACGTAGGGGATTTTCGATAAGTTAATTTAAACAATATTTATTAACAAATAACTGTCTTTAAAAAAATTGAACATTTTTAGTCACATACTCGGCAATTACTCAAAAATCAATATTTCTAAAATCCCCATGTACATGAAGTTTGCATCGTTGCTATCCAACGGTTTCATTTTTTTATTTCGATTTTGTAATTTCCTATTTTTTTCTTGGTCAGTTCGGCTCTAGTTGCTAAAAAAATATGGTAAAATGAATAAAAAATATTTACGGCCACCGGGACCAACCAAACAAAATAAAAAAATAAAAAATGAAACCGTTGGATAGCAACGATGCAAACTTCATGTACATTCTTAAAGGCATGGGAATGCCAAGATGCCATAGGCATCTAAAAGTTGTTCAAAAGACATCCAAAAGTTGTCGAAAAGGCATCCATAAAGCTGACAAAACGATATCCAAACGGTATCAAAAAGTCCTATCGAATGGATATCTATTCATTGGCTGTACATACAGGGTGAGGCACATAAAGTGGTACAGAGCAATAGCACTCAAACTATTGATCATATCCAAAAATGTTTCAGACAAAAGTTTCACTGTACAAGAAGGCCGTCATACTGGACCACCCTATTTTTTTATCGGTGGAGGCGCTGAAGCTACGTCAAGGTCAACTCCACTTTTTTAAATGGAAAAGTACATTTTTTTTCAACCATCATTTGAAGCACCTCAAGCCGCATAAAAATATTAGGCGGTCAAAGTCGTTCCAGGTCATTCAAGGTCACCTGTTAAAATGAAATACAAATCTAAATATCTCGGATCACTACCAAATATTTGGTAGTCCGAGATATTTAGATTTGTATAATCGATACTGCTTGGCTCATTTCCGCCTTCATTTATTTCCCCCATTTGCTTTCATCACCATTCATCAGCCCCCTCGCCTCCTCCAACACCAAAAAGGTAATATTGGGCTACATTAAATATTCTAGAGTATTAATAAGTCGATTTTGATAAAGAGATAGATAAGATAGTGTTATGGCGGGTTTAAGGAGGGTCGGGAATTAAATGTTCGCTGGCTAATGAAAAATGAAATGCAATTTAATATGACTAAACAATACATTAATTGTGTGTAAGAGGAAAAGATGAAAGCAACGGTAAGATATGTGGAACAAATGTATTCTGTTCTATATTCATTGTTTTTTATAGTCGTTGGGGGGGTAGCTTTTGTCGGCCGCCAGTTGCCTAGTGTTCAACCGGTCGCCCCCACGACGAAGCCAGTCCGTGATGCGATTTTCGAGTTCCTTTATTTTGGCGTCGCGGAATGTACTTCGTACGACTTCTAAAAAAGGAAATAAACAATTATTATTAATAGAATTTTATTGAACGTGTGATGACGTCTTTAAAGCGAATTTGAGGGAACTCGAACTTGGACATTTTCGGTTTATCATCCGCCCCAAGAATCTAAACAACTTATTGGGCTGATTCGTTAGTGATGGTTGACTTCAATCAATATTTAATCGTTTTCTGAACATTTTTGCCGCTAATTTGTTGGACTTTTTGTCGCTGGAACATACAATTTCATAATTACATTGGTAAACAGTCGCTATATCGGCGTAGCTTCTGAATATTTGTATACATACAAATTGTTTGCGCATCTCCTCATCCTCTTTGAGATCACTGTCAAACTTTTGTAAGGCCGCAGTGTCTCGAATGGCATGGGTGGTAGAAGGGAGAATCCATCATTGATTTGTCCAGCACAATTTCCTTGGCCCATTTCGAGAATTTGATTGATTTTTCTCATCATTAAAATCTCGAAACGTTGCCTCTCTTCTCGGCATTGGGCTGAAAGATGAAAGAGCAATTTCCTGAGTATGTAAATAGCAAAAAAACACAACAGTAGTATGTCAAATCCCCACTTTGTGATCCAGATACTTCCACCAGAAAAAGTACTGAAAATTGACCCGCTTCTTTTCACGTCCAAAGTTTATACAAAGCCGCAATGATAGCTTAATAAGCAATACAGAATCTGTATTACGTATCTACTATTGTATCTAGATAATAGGTTAATATAGAGACAAACAGAAAAAGCGTCATTTGGGCATCGAGTTATGAAAAAATAAGATTCTGAAAAAACAGTGCCATTGGAGTCCATAAATAAATCCTGACTGCAGGGCCTAGATAAAAAGGAACAGTCGAAATTCGGTCACTTTCCAACAAGCCACGTCTTCCAAAGAACGTGAGTATCGTGAAAATTCGATCGGAATAGATGCAGCTAAACTTTTATAATAATTATTTACTGCAGGAAATTCGGCCGATGCACTCTGAGACTTTCCCATAGACCTGATCCAGAGTAAAATCAGTTTTTTTTGTGGTACTTAAACACAAGTGCATATAATCAAGAGGGAATTGCTTTATCATATCAAAATCTAGAACTTCAAACAGAGATGCAATATTTTGATATGTCATAGGCAATCCTCTGAAAGTTAAATTACTACTTAAAATCACATTCAAATTTTGAAATATTCTTCGACCGTTTACTATTTTACCTGTTTGAGTACATTTGCCACAGCGGTTTTTATGAGCCGGAAAAGCACGAACAAACTTTCTCGCAGGGGTATCGGCAATGACTGCATTCAGTTTAACGAAATAACGTCGATGATTATAAATGAATCCTTCTCTATTTAAGGGGTAAGGCCACTGTAAATTTTGCCAGACGAAAATTTGGCCATCGAAGGACAAATGTATGGTGCTGGGATTGCAGACTAACGGTAAATTTTTTTTTTACCTTCTTTTTTTTATTTTTTCCAATAAAAAACTATTCGCAAAACTTTAAACGCGTTTTTCTCGAAATACGGTTTTTCAAAATGGCACGCAGCATCACTCGAACAATTTTCATTTTTTTTACTTGAAATTTTGACCAGATGTGAACATTAACATTATCTTGAGAATGTCGATCGGGATTTTCAATAACTTTATTTATTGATTTTTTATTAACAAAAAACTAGCCGTTTTTTTCGTCAAAAATCAATTTTTTTTTCAAACGCACGCCAAATCCACAAAAATTGATACTTTTTAAAATCCGATCGACATTCTCTAGCTATAACCCTCTAGATTGATGGTTTTTTTTTTGTTCTAGATTCAAAAGTGCACCAGTGGTGCTGCGTGCCGCGGAGCCCTGCAAGCAAAACATGCCCCGGGAAGATAGCTGTGGAACCGCCATTTTGTTTTTTTTTGCTGTAAAAAAATTTGATAATAAAGTTTAATGTATGCCCGATAACACCCTTAAAAGTTTTTTTTCAATTACCTTCAATTTTAGAAGCAAAAAATTCGTGAAAAAAAAACCTTTTTTTTTGGACCGTTACAGTGGCCTTAGGCCTTAAGTGCACATATTGTTTGATGAATGTTTGGAGATATTGAGCAACGGAGTACGGCTTTTGACTTCCATGAAATAATCCAATGACAAAGAGTTCCGTGAATTTATGCCCGACAATTTTACTTACTATGGGCCACAACTGACTCTTCGAACTTTTTGACAGTAATCCATCAACATTAATATCAATTTCGATAATGGCAGGAATTTGTTGGTCAGCCGTACTCTGCCAAAATGCATTATGATCGTATCGCAGTTTTTCTTTCAATGCCCTCTCTAATCCGTAACGAACCTCCAGCGAGAAGGTGCTGCTCAATTTTCGTTGCGGAATTGCATAAAGTTCTAGCATCGGAAGGTAGGTCCCGGTGACAGAATTTCTGCAATCCTATCAAAAGCTTATTCACAGCGTATTGAGGTATTTTATACTGAAGCGTCTACTGAGCAAGAAAAGTTCGAAGATCAGGTGTGGGATCAATCAGTTCGGTCTGAATTTTTATGCTATTGTCAATGTTTGTATCGATAGGGGTTGTCGGCTGATCCCTTTGCTCGGCCGATTCACTGACATTCTCGACATCACCGAAGCACTCTAGGTTATCGAAGAAATGATCGGTCTCATGGGGAACGCCAATAGGAGGCAATCTCTCAATGATGATCGGAAAGGTTCCGTAGGATTAGGTATAGCAGTATTGGGATTTCCATTTACGCGATACACTGAATTAATGTCAGCATTTAATGCAGCGGTTATTCGCCGCCTTTGCTGCCTTTCTGCCAGTGTAAACAAAGTTTTCGACCGGCGACCCATAATGTTTAGTTATATCAATTACGTTTCGACCTTTTTGGATCTATTGAAATGCATTGAAGTAGAAAACAAAAAAGAAAGTGTACTTACTTAAACTTTTAAGTCCGCTGCAGGAAAAAAAACCGACGTCTCCGAACGACCCCTTGAATTATATACAAAGTAAACGTATGCTTTTAGAATATAAAGAAGGTAAATTAAGTATACACCGGGAATTTCGCGCCAAATCGACCACTCTCACATTCCACCCCTTTCTATATTGTTGAAATGTCAATATGTTTGTTTCAATCTAAAGACGCTTGTGTGATTTTTTCAATGTTTTTACGTAATTGGAAATATTTAGTGAATTTTTGATAAAATCTTAATACGATGGATCTTTCGACAAAAGACGCTAAATTTATCATATTTTATTTGAGAAGAAAATCAACTGTGCCTGAGCTGTAAATAATGATCTGTACGTATATAACCTAAAAAGCAACCGTACCCTTTCAGAATACAAGAAAGGTACATTAAATATACCTATATCTACTCATCGAGGCAATTATGAAAGTATATTCGAGGCATTTATACTCACGTGTATTTGTTTAACGACTTTCTCGTTTTTATATTGATTATTTTGTACACTTTGCACTTACATAGTACGCGAGCCGGTGAGAATATAAGTCATCTGTTAAGTGTCATCCTTCGGACAACATTTGGATGCCTTTTCGCTAACTCCCGCCAATTTCAAATACGTCAAAAAGACAACATATTACCGATGTCCGAAAGATATCATGAAAAAGACATCTTATGTGATTATTCTTTAGGATATCCTTCGGACCACGTTTAATAAGATACAATAGATAACAGCAGACAGATAACTTTTTGATTCTTGAAAATAGTCATCAATTGGATAACAGCTTGTCATACCTTTAAGACATCCGTTTTCACCGCCAAAAGATATCATAAAAAAGATAACTTCACGACAACATTAACCGGGATGTCGTTTGAAAGATGTCAAATAGTTATCTTACGGTAAAGTCTTAAAGATAACCTGAAAATGGTAACTTATCGGCGTTAATTGGACATCTATGCTACCTGGGCACGTATAAGACGCCGGTCAACCGTTACGACGCAGGTCGCGTGATCGCTATCTTAGAAGCACGCAATCTTCGCCGGCCATCCAGCAAGAGGCCATTTTCATTTCATCATCAAGTCAACACATCAGCATCGAAAGACATGGGCATTTTCCAACCGATTGCCGATTCGCCATGGACTTAAGAAAATCCCGCCTAATCGATCGATCTACACATTTTGACAAAGCGGCTGAGTATCGTGAAAGGACGGTAAAGTCATACGATAGCGTGAGTACCGTAACTTTTTCTCTCGGTGAATTCTCGTGCTCCGAAAAGTGTTGGACAACAAAAGACATTAAAATACTCATAAAAAGAAAAGGAAGGAGAGCGCGTAACGGCTACCGGCTCGAGTTCATTCGCGCGGCCATCTTGACCACTTTCTCCGGTAATCGAACAAGAGCTTTCCCGTCGATGCGATGTTATTCGAAAATAATAAATTACTACGAACAGTTAACCGGACAGAAGGATAAATCAAGATCGTAAATTTAGAGTCGATATTTTAACGTCAGTTTCGAGCATGTCATTTTATGTATCATTTATTTGAGAAGCCGAATCCCCGAGCGTCTTCAATGTTAATTTATAAGCGAGTTAAAATGAGTGATTATAAAAATAAAAAGTGAACGAAGGGCTGAAGAGCGTCTTCAATGTTAATTTATAAGCGAGTTGAAATGAGCGATTATAAAAATAGTAAGTGAACGAAGGGCTGAAGTTTAGAATGTGATATGGCGACATTCAATAAGATGCGAGACGTAAAATTTGTATTGTGATGCGATGTTAAAAGTTTAAAGGAGATTTTCAAATCCAATCGATAAAATGACATGAGGTAAAATTTAAATTTGAACGAAGAGAAGGGAGACGATTGAAGTGCTTGAATTATGATGATGAGATAGGAAATCTATGAAACGAAATTTAAATTAAAAAAGATAAAAACATAAAGATTAAAAAGGTTGAAGAGATGGGATATATGGGAATTTATCGAAGATGTATGAAGAGATGAGAAATATGTGAATTCGTCGAAGTTGTATGAAGAGATGTGAGAAATATGAATTTGTTGATTTGATGAAATTTATGTGAAATCGTAATACGTGTGTGGGGGGTACAGTCAATTATAATAAGTATTCAGAATATATGCCTATTCCTCCAGTGGACGGAGGTCGACGTTGAGAATTTAATGTTACTTTTAAATAAAGTAGTGGAGCAACGAATAGCGTTCATTACATACGTCGTGAGCCAACGGAAAGAGTTAATGACAACGATTTTTTTTAATCTGCGGAAAACCGGTAGTAAGGGGGGAAACCACCCCTCAAAGGGGTATGGTATGATGCTTTTTGCTTGCGATTGTGAGCTTACAAGCCCAAGAGTCGCAATCACGTCCTCGTTTGTCACCACTGCGACTGGATGTACTGTTGTCGCCGCCTTCTCGTTGCCGTTGTCGCTTTTCTCGGAAGTTTTTCCGTGTCCCTGGACGATCAAATTGTTCAATGTAGCCAGTTTTTGGACGTCACACCTATTCGTTATGGTTATTACCGGGGTTCCAGTCATATTCGGTCTTTTTGTATTCCTATTAACTTTTTCCGGACTATTTTCTGAGACAGTACTGTCGATCCACTTAATCGTCTTTTTCCCGGCCGAGCTATTGAGGAAATATTCTCTTGTCATCTTATACAGTTCCTGCTGCCCTTCACCGTCGACGGGTATTGACTCTAATATAACAGGCGAGTTGAGTTTTTTAAAAAACTTAGCGTATGTTCTTACATCTGATACAAAATCAAAGTTGGCTGCGCGGTGCCCTCTTTATTGATAGGCACTTGAAATGGGACCATTTCGAACAGCTGTCGCATAAAACACTGTCCATGTCAGCGATTTGCCCACAAGTGTCATACGTGAAACGCTGGCACTTCGGTCTGGTAATAATATTTTCGTTTAATTCGGTAAACGCTGCCACCTCGAAATACGGCCCGACAGTTTTTAAACCCACCGCCTCTTCTACGATCGCGTCGGAAATGATTTCGGACTCCAGTTTTCTTATATCTTTCGAGGTAATTTTATACTTGTTGCTTAAAACGTTTGGTATATGGTCTCGGCCGCAATCACCCAACTGAGGATGTGCTTTATTTTACCCGGTAACGGCTTTGCAGCAATGCTTTTGGATTTTCTGTTCATATCGAGCCCGATTGCAGACAGAACCAAACCTCTAGGACGACCCCTCGATCGCGTGCATGGCATCATACGCCCAGATTGTATCGTCGTATCATCGTTTAATTGAATCTCAATTTATTTAAATTAGCTGTTTGAAGCTTTTCCAGAAAATAGCTCAATTGTCCCCGGTGGCAAATGTTTCCTCGTATTCTTATTCGATTCGTCGTTCTCAATGACACTTTTCACTTGCGATTGTGAGCTTACAGGCCCGAGAGTCGCAATCATATGCTCGTTTGGCACAGCTACAACTGGATCTACTGTTGCCGCTGCCTTCTCGTTCTCATTGTCGCTGTCGATTTTCTCGGAACTTTTCCCGTGTTCCTGGACGCTCACAATTGTGTGATGTATCCAATTTGTGGATGTCATTTCAATTCGTTATGATTATTGCCGGGGTGTCAGTCATATTCAGCTTTTCTGTATTCCTTTTAACTTCATTTGGACTATTTTCTGGGACAGTACTGTCAATCCATTCAATAGCCTTTCTTCCGACCGAGGTATTGACGAAATCGTCACCTGTGATGTTACAGAGTTCCTGTTTCTCTTCGTCATCGGCGGGTGTTGACTCCAATATAACAGGCGAATTGAGTTTTTGAAAAAACTTAGCGTATGGTCTTACATCTGATACAAAATGAAAGTTGGCTGCGCGGTGCCCTCTTCATTGATTTGACTTGAAATGGGACCATTTTAAACAGCTGTCGCAGAAAACACAGACCTCGTCAGTGATTTGCCCACAAGTGTCACACCTGAAGCGGCCCGCGCTTCGTTTGGTATTAATCCTTTCGTTTGATTCGGCAAACGCTGCCACCTCGAAATACGGCTTGGCAATTTTCAAATTCACCGCAGTATCCACGATCGTGTCGGAAATGGTTTCGGACTTCAGTTTTCTTATACCTTGGAAAAAGTGACCGAGGTCACTTTTTACTCCTTGCTCAAAACGTTCGGTATGATCTCGGCAGCGATCAGCCAGCCCAACATTTCATTAAGTCGCGATATTTTTTCTCTGAATGGAAGGAGCTTCCATTTTCTTTTTGGAATACCTAAAGTCGTCGAAATAGCTCCTTTTGGTCGACCGACTGATTTTATTGCCGGAGGTAGTTTGAAACTATCAAGAAGGACACTGCCGCCCATTTCAGATTCCGAGACCGGTGTACTTTGAAAACTTTGAAAACGTAAAAAAAAAGAACGCCGCGTAATAAAAAATTCCCCCGAAAATGTTATCGCCGATTTTACCATATTATAAATTCTAAGTTATTTTAGAATATTTTTTATTTTAATTTAAACAATGGTTTATTATAGTTTTCAATTCAAATGTACAAAAAAGTGACAACTTTTTATAAAATAGTCAAGCAAGTTCACTGACCATTTTGTAAATAAAACTATTAAACCTTCTGAGTAATATTTTTCTAAATATGTTATTTTTATTTAAAAAAATCATCTTACTGTTGTAACATAAAAATGGTATCACCATTATATGAAAGTATAATGTATGTGTTCGGGGTAACCGACGCGGAAGCTCACGATAATTTTGCGAGGCGCTTGCTGGGGTTGTCAGTCCCAGTTATACTTGTCTGTACGTCGATATCATCTCCTGAAACTGTTCCTGACGATGAAGTTGACCCGAGAGGAAAGATGGGGAGAAAACAAATTAAGATTGGGATTTACACTTTCTTTCTAATTCACTATATACTTTAATAACAAGAAGAAAACAAAAACTATAGCTGATGACAAACGGTTGTACAAAATAAGTAATAATTTGGATCGTGTGATGTGTTCGTTTGAGTCAGGGATCAAGATGAGTTCTTGTCCGTGTCGAAGTTAAAAGGTTTTGTAGGCGAGCAGCTAGTTATGTCTGTCGCGCTTGTTGAGTTAAGACTGATTTGAAAAATGTAGAAAATGCAAACTCTCGAACTTTTAGCTCTCTCGTTTGGAGGGAGGTAAATATGGCTTCGAGAGTTTGTATCACACATTCCTCATTGGTTGACCCTTACATTGAGAGATTTTGCAAATATTCATTGGCTGAAAGGGGAGGCGTCCCCCGCAGGTAAGCACGAAGCGGTGGGACGCAGTGCTCATGCGGAGGTTCGCGCAAAAAACCGTGACGGTCAATCCGTCATAAAACATTTGGTCGCCAGACGCCGTACCTCGGATTTTTCGACAATAAAGCGATCTAGCAAAACTTGATCGCCAGACGCCATACCGCGGATTTTCCAATAGTAAAAGTATTTAGTAATAAAACATCTGGTCGCCAAGGGTTACTTCGCGGATTTTCCCATTGAAGCCGCGAAGGGTAAGAATGTAAAGGAAAAGGGTTCCTCTGAGGCTATGCGATGGTCGGTATACGATATTTCTAGAACATGAATATTGTCTGTAGGTATAGCGCGTGTGGAGTTGTCTGATATATATATATAATTCGCTGCATTCCGTGATGCTGAGGACTGAACAGTATGTGCCACAAAAGTACAATGAAAATGCTGTGCAGCGTCTTGGCGTGAATGGTTAAGGCGTTACCCCCACTTATAGCGCAAAAAAGGCCTTTTTCATGAATTTTTTTAAAGAAAACTACATAACTTTTTTAATTGATCAATGTACCATCTTAAAGAACACATCTTGAAGAACTTTCAGTAATTTTTTTACTGAAAAATATTACATTGTTTAGTGGCAAATGGCCGTCAATGAAATAATGTTTTTATATACACGGTTTGCGGTGACCAACATTGCGGCGAAATGGATCATCTGAAAAAAAAAAATTCATATGTATATGCGGCTATATTGCATTGAGCATTAATATTTGTTGTGTTAAGCCTTCGGTAGATACTTTGAGCGTGGTCGCATTTTGATAGTCGAGTACGTGCGTATATATTGTATTTTGCGCAAATCTGTATGTCGCGACGACGATACACGGGAGCGATAAAAAAAACGTATTTTTTTGTCGCGACGACGATACACGGGAGCGATAAAAAAAACGTATTTTTTTAACACAACCGTGCAGGAACGCCCGGCAATGATGGCGCCGTTACTGTGCCTAATATATTGAGATAAGAGGAACCCCGTTGCATCCTGCACAAAAGGTGTGTTACTTGCCGTGAGCACGCGAGACAATTGTCGCGTCAAAGAAAACGGCAAAAATAAATGCAAATACATCTTTCCAATGAGTATATGAACGTGTACTTGAGACAGAGAGTTAAAGATGTGAGGATGCGCGCCAAATCAGTCGGTACTTCGAGTCGGCGTTAGTCGGCAACTATAATACGTATACAACTATAATAGTGCTGCGTCTCGAGACGAGAATTCTTCAAGATGTCGTCTTCTCGGGCCAGACGTTGGACTCGATCCAGTCGATGTAGGAGTGCACGGATGTGTAAACACTCGGTATGATGGAGCCGCAGGCTTGTCCAAACGCCGTAACCGCCAACAACGTGTGAGCGGTCTCGGTTATCATGATAAGAGGACCACCGCTGTCACCCTGACAGGCGTCCGAGGGCTTCGACGAATTCGCGTCCACCGCGCATATCAGTGTGCTGTCGATGCCCAACGGTAGTCTCCTGTTATGAAAGGATTCGTAATGCTCGTTGCACACGGTTGCCGGCACCAAACTATGTAAGGAACAAAAGTACTATTTTCTTATCGTCAATCGAACCACGAAATTACACTGAGGGGCGCTCTCGTTCGAAGATGCGGGTACGACAGTAGTCGAAAATTTGATCGGGCTTCAGAGCTTCGCGATACGATAAAAATCGGGGGGAAATGATGTGAAGGAGGAAAAAAATTGTACACTCTTGAAAGCAAGATTCCCTTTACGGATAGACAATTAGAACAGAAAAAAAAACATTTTTCTGCACTGGAAAAATGCATTCTGGATTAATAAAGTCAAGTTTTGAAAATATTTAGTAAGCTACTTTAGCGTCAACAATCTGTTGGTAACTTTTCCAAATTATTATTATGAAAAAATCCCAATAACTCAACTTTTGTTAGTATTATTGAAACTAGTTTTAACAGATTCTTGGTATCTTTTTGATGTTATTATTGTTATTATTACTATTATTACCAAATTCAAACAAACTTAAGACATTCCTTTCGCGGAGGACCGTACTTTGTGGGGAATAAGCAGGGCCTTTCTGAATCATTGGTAAATTACTGTGGCGCTTACTAAAAGTAAGTCACAGTCAATTATTATACACAACGGTAAACTTAATTTGCGTAGATTAACACATTTTCTCTGAAAAGTCGCGACATAAAAATTCTTCTGCTGGTCAAATTTGTTTGTTTTACCATTAATATTTTTTTTAAACATTCGGTAACCCCACTGTTTTTATTGTCGTTGTGAAATCTTTAGATTTTTTTACGTCAGGCATCTAGAGTTATATAGTGAATAAATTATTAGATAAAAATGTGGCCAGCGTGTTATCTCCATAAAGTGCCGCATAAATGAGACGATTTTTAAAGTTGTCATTTTCGTTAAAAGTTTGGTAACTTGGCTTGAAATTTTACCAGTATATTGGGATGTATTTTTACTTGATTATAGACGAAAATCAGTTAATTGTTAAATATTTCGGTTCGTGAAAGGAACACCTTAAGTGTTCTAGATATGCGTCAAACTATTTTTTAACAATGGATGAGCGTTTGGTATGATGAATATTGGAAATTAATGTTCTCAGTCTAATCTTCCGTGTGATGATTCAAAGATTTTCATCGTATTGCTTTTAGCTGCGATTTGCATAGGAATCCCTCGTTTTAGAAAAGTATACGCCTCAATTCGCTTTCTTGTCCAGTACGTACCTGAGCTTCGCCGACTTTTTTAGCCGATCGGATCTGGGCTCATAGTCGCTCGGAGCACCGAAGCCAATCGTGACAAAGGAAGTCTTCGAGTTTACATCGGAATTCTGCAGAGCCTCCGTTTGCAGGCAAATTGGCTTGACCGTCGTTGAAAATGTGACCTGTTCTTGGAGCTCCACGAGGCCTATGTCGCGGTAATTTTGACTTCGCTTGTATCGCGGATACGGTATCGTTTCTTTGACAGGAATCTCTTGGGCGTCCGTCGATCGGATACTCTCGGATCCCAATCTCACCTGTCGCAAAAACGATTCCCAATAATGGATATAAACCCTTCTGGAAGTTTTCCTTTTATTCCAAACTGGCAGAGTCTCCAATGCGACCAACGTACTAACCAATGTGGGGACGAGGTTGTTGATGTTACTGAGGCAATGAGCAGCCGTGAGAACGTACTTGGGTGAGATCAACGAACCGCCACAATCGTAGATTATGGAATCGGATGCTTTGCGGTCCGGGTTAGGGTAGCCCAGAACAGCCATGTAAGGAAATTCACCCGCATCAGCTGTGTCACCATTCAAAATGTAGGAAACTACGTTTACAGCATGATCCGGGAGGCTTGTAGTTGAAGATCCGACGCAAGGGCCGATATCAACGATGTCGGACGTAATCTCGGTCGCGAATTCCTGGCAAGCTGCGAATTATTAATATCACTCACCTTACAATGGGCACTTTAAGGCAGCATTCTACTTTGAAACTTTGAAATTTTTTTTTTTTTTTTACATTTTTCGAAAGTAAATATGTTCAAGAATGTTCGGTCAAAATTTTATAAAGTTCCAAGCAGTCTAACTATCCTTTTTCGCCTTTCGAACGCACCTACCTGAGCACCTACCTATCACTCACCAAAACTTTAAACGCGTTTTTCTCGAAACGACATTTTCGAGTACCGTGGTCGTGATAACTCAAAAAGTACTGAACCGATCCTTATGAAATTTGGAACACATATTCTATATGTGTGTACCAACCGACCTAACTACAATCAACTTAAATTTTTGATTAGAACTTTTTTTTATTGCAAAAACAGACCCACAAAAAACGCATTGTTTTTCGTATTTTAGCCGCCATTTTGTTAATTTTGCACGTATATAAAATATTCTAGTTAGGTCGGTTCCTGAAGACATACTGAACATGAAACTATTTGATTTTTTTGTTTCAGACCATCCGTCGGGAAGATTTCACGACCACGGCAACGGTATTTGCTTTTCGAGGCGTTGGCTTTAAACATATTTTACGTGTACAAAAAATGAATAAAATACATTTAAATTTTTTTTATGTACTTAAAGAGTGTATTTATTGAACGGTTTAAACCCCATATCGATATCTTTAATAGTATTCTCAGAAAAAATTCACGAAAATAGCGTTTTTTTCATGGTTTCAAAGTAGAATCCTGCCTTAATGACCGAATACGGCAGTGTTTAAATTCTATCGTGCCAATGAATTTCACTTTACGTACGATGAATGAAAAACCTTTCAGATGACGCCGATCTTGATAAGGGATGGGTTTGTTTGGGTCTATCGAGAAAGCACTTTTGGGAAAAAGTTGGGATTTGTTTGTTCTTATTGATGACAATCAATGACAAGTGTCGATGTACCGCGTTACATCAATTTTCTATTAGCAACATAATATAGAATATACATAACATGGAAACGACTCATAATACTGCCTTAAATCCACATCATTCACATATTTATTATTTTGCAGTGAAAATAATAATCCATGCAAGTCCATTTCACTTCCATGCAAGTGAAAAATTATCACTTGCACGGAAGACTTCATCAGTTCAATATTCAAGACAGTTTGCGATGGCAATATTTGAATAATGCAACTCATTCGTCTATGAGGCAGCACTAGAACTATGCCAAAAGCATCTAGTATAATTGTTAACGGTAATTCGCGTCTTAAATAATATACACATTTATAAATAATAGTCGCTGATTTTTTTTACCATGTACCGTTCTACATGCATATCTATACTTGGGCATAGAAAATTTGGAACTGCGTGCCTTGCTATTTCTTATACTTGTGTTCGAACATTAAAAACATGCATCAAGAGGTGCGGCAAAATTCCGACCCCATGCTATTCGTGTATTGTATGTACGTGTGTATGTGTGTTCGTATGTGCGTAATGTATGACAGGTGATCTAAAGCAAAAAAATCAAACGTATTTTCACTTTGTAAAATATTGTGTATAAGTTGACCTAGAATCAAGAAGAAAAATTGAAAAATTAAAGAAAAGTGAGCGATCGGAAGGAAGTTTGCTTTTTTTTTCCCAAAAATTTTCGCAGTGTTTTGCTCATTATTTTTTTATTTTTCAATTTTTCTTCTTGATTCTAGGTCAACTTATACACAATATTGTATAAAGTAAAAATATATTTGATTTTTTTGCTTTAGATCACCTGTCCGGGACTTAGGACTTCCGCTAGCGAAGAATGTCATCCCCCGCGCACCGACACACGTGGCTCCCCCCACTCCCACCGCCATGTTTTGTCAAACTTTAAAAAATATGTTGATGTTCAATAAAGACCGCTTAGTCAACACACTAAATATCAACATCCTGTATTTAATACTTTTCGTATAAAAAATTGGTGAAAAATCGAACTTTTTTTGGCCCAACAAGGCAGAACCTTTCCTTAATATATTAATATTTGGAGGTTCCCCACCGCGATTTTTTATTTCTCATGCTAATAACGAAAAGAACATTTTGCTTGCTACTTATTTTGAATTTAATAGCTTGCCAACGAGTAAAACGTACAACGATGCCCAAGACATATTTTTGTTGGGAATTAAACGCTCTGTAAACAAGTCTTTTGTCGTTTTATGATGAATCTAGTATTTCAAAAGTTATTCAAGGTCATAGGAGAATCTATAATAAATTTCAATATTTTCTCACTTTTCCGGTGAAACTATTAGACGTATCATAAAATATTATAGGACCTTTTTGTAGCTTATTTAATTTTCTATAAAATCACGTAATTAAATAAATTAAAAATGTAACAGTTCAACGATTAACGGCTGTACAAACTCATTTTTTTTAGAAAAGTTGCTATTTTCGTGACATCAATTCCTATATTAACCAAAAATATATATAAAAAAGCGCCAACTTTTATCAAGTTACTTTTTAATGTTTACTATTAATGAAAATTGTAAACTACATGAGTTTTTTTTCGTTTTGTTCATAATTTTTTCTAAAACAATAAATATTTTAATTTTAAATATAAGAGTTATAAAAAAATGTCTTAGTAACTTTTCCGTACTGTAAATGAACAAAAGAATAAATAAACTCCTAAATCGGGGAGTTTAAACAAAAATTGTCGATTTTTTAAATCACCCTCGTGTGCTACACAAAACAAAAATCACGATATGCTGAGACAAATAAGGTGCAGCCTTTCGCATCCCATCTCGATTGTTATTCCGGATATGGAAAATAATACAATAATTGATAATGATGATCAATGAGTAAATACTTTAACTCAATTTGTTGTATGCTTGATTTTGATTGTTTCTTATTTTTAATAGTAATAATATGATAATTAATTAATAATAATAATTGTTATATTCGGTATGAATACTTCCCATAATATCTATCGATAATATGAAGAGTTGAAAGAATATTGTAAACAATGAATAATAATAACGAATATGATAATATTAACTATGTTCATTATCAACAATTACTTTAACCTTTCTTGACAACACAAATAATGAAGATCGATAATTTCTAATTGATTAGACTACTAATCAGTTTCTGCGTTTCGTCATATATGCTATCGATGAGATAATGTTTGATTGTTTTGGTTGCAGCTTTCGCGCTTACCTTTCTCCGAAGGTCGAACGTCCATTTTTGCCTCGAGCTTCAACGGACAGCAGACAATCTCGATGAAACCGTCGAAGCCGCATCGTCGAGGGTCTCCCTCTCTGCGCCCGGCCAGAGTATCGTCCAGCATCAGCGGACATTCCGGCAACTTTTTGCAAATCCCCGCCTCACCGTGCTCCGTTGTGCATTGATAGCCCTCTGAAAAAGTGAAATAGGACTGAAATGCGATCGCTGCTATGGCTGTTTGAAGTTTCGAGACTGGCGATTTTAAAATAGTGGCAGAAAAAGTCGAAAATGGTTTTTTCGCGTTTTACACCATTTCAACCATTTCAAGGTCTTATCCGATGGAAAATTGTCCGCCGATTACGAATATCGCAGAGTTTTTGTCGAAAGCGCGAAATTGAGCAGATAAATGCGAATAACCCGATCTCCATAAACATTCGACGATTTTTAATGAATTTTGAAAGTTTGGGGAGAAGTGAATGGTGAATTCGTATTCAGAGCCTAAAAATACATCGTTAGGGACTTAAAAAAACAATTAATAAACCAATGTTTTTCGCCCGACGGCTAAAAAAAGGTATCTTCACTGGACCGTTGATCATCTTTTTCCTGTTTCGATTTGGAACTTCGCTCTGCGCTCACTCTCTTTGTCATCGGATGCTCTATTAAATGCCATTTGATTTATTGTGCTGCGATTCCGCAGCCAAGGGATAAGACTAGGAATGGACCAGTCGCGATCACGATCCTAAACACTTTGCTATATTTGTTAAATCGATCAATTGGCTAATGTATAATAGAATTCTGACCATTCGCGAGGATTTCATTAATCAAAATTGTCATTATACTAGGTGCGCAACTAAGTTCCCGGGTTTCACACATGGATGGCGCTAGCGACACATGTAGTCGGCATACAGGTCTGAAATTGGGTGTCTTTATAGCTTGGACACCTGTTAAGAATACCCAGTCGTATTATAAACAAATATCGCAACACAACGACCTTTTTCCTAACCTCGAAAATGTCAAAGTTTGTGCCAAATAAACAGCATTTGCGGGAAGCATTGCTTTTGTGCTTCAACCTAAAAAGAACAGCAGCTGAAGCACGTCGGTTACTTGAGGAGGCCTACGGCGAACATACGAGGGTTGGGTGAAAAGTTTCCGGCCTGACCAAGAAAAACGATATTTAAAAAATTTTTTTTGCTTTATTTTCCAACATAATCTCTATCAACACTGATACATTTCTCATAACTCTCGCATCCCAAAAAACAGTAGCCATAACCTTGTTTGCCGATAAAATTGTTTTTGCCTTCTTTGGGGTTGGTTCCCCTTTTCCAACCCACTGTTTTGACTGTTCTTTACTTTCAGGAGTGTAGTGGTGGACTCATGTCTCATCAACAGTTATGAATCGACGCAAAAATTCGTTTGGATTACGTCTATACAGCGCCAAATTGTCGGTAGCGTCGAGCGTTTGCAAACGCTCGATTGGTCGAGCGTTAGGAAACGCGGCACCCACCTTGCACACAGCTTTTCCATGTTCAAATGGTTGTGCAAAATATTTCGCACACGTTCAGCTGACATCCTACAGGTCTCAGCTATCTCATGCACTTTCAACCTGCGGTCTTCCAACACTATTTTATGAATTTTTGCAATCATCTCTGAAGTTGTGACTTCAACGGGCCGTCCTGAGCGAAGCTCGTCAGAGGTGCTCACACGACCAATTTTAAATTCAGAAACCCACTGATTAATAGTTGAATATGATGGGGAGGAGTCTCCTAGTGCTGAATCCATCTCTTCTTTTATTTGTTTTGGTGTAAAACCTTTCAAATGGAAGTATTTGATGACAGCACGTTTTTCCAATTTTTCCATTTTTACGAAAACAACGGAAGCGTCTCGCGCAATGTGCTCTCAAACGCAAACTAACGTAGCGATTGGGCTGAAACTGTACATACAAGCTCGGTAGGAATGGTACTGTAGGACGCCGCTCCAAAACTAGACCTAGTGGCACCATCTCTTGGTCAGGCCGGAAACTTTTCACCCCACCCTCGTATACCATCAAAAATAACGTGCGAAGATTGGTTCAAGTGGTTCAGAAGTGGGGATTTTGAGACTGGGGACAAGGAGCGCTCGTGAAGACCACCAACATTTGCGGACGCCGACCTGCAAGCGTTATTGGATGAAGATGACACTCAAACAGAAGATCAACTTGCCGAGGCATCAAATGTGACTGGGCAATGTATTTCGAAACGTTTGCACGCCATGGGAAAAATTCATAAGGAAGGAAAGTGGGTGCCGCATGAGTTGACTGAGAGACAAATGGAAAATCGAAGAGCCACTTCCGAAATGTTGCTTTTGCGGCAGAACAGAAAGAGTTTCCTGCATCGAATTGTTACTGGCGATGAAAAATGGATATATTTCGAGAATCCCAAACGCAGAAAGTCGTCGCTTTCACTTGGCGAAGCGTCAACATCGACGGCATGGCCAAATCGCTTCGGAAAAAAGACAATGCTCTGCGTTTGGTGGGACCAGAAAGGAATCGTGTACTATGAGCTGCTGAAACCGGGCGAAACTGTCAACGGGCATCGCTACCGACAACAACTAATCAATTTGAACCAGGCATTGCTCGAAAAACGGCCGGAATGGGACATGAGACACGAACGTGTGATATTGCAGCACAACAACGCTCCGTGCCATCGCAGTTCCATCGTCCAGGACACCATAAAAACACTGAAATGCGATCTGCTACCGCACCCGCCGTATTTGCCAGACCTGGCCCTTTCAGACTATCACTTGTTCCGGTCGATGACGCATGGCTTGGGTGGGGTACACTTGGCCCATTACGATGCAGTACAAAATTCGTTCTACGAATGGTTTCAGTCCAAAGACGCGTCTTTTTATCCCCGCGGTATTTATGTATTGCCAGAGAGATGCCAAAAATGTGTAAATAGCGCGGGACAATACTTCGAATGAACCATTTTTTGTATTTGTCTTGAAATTTTCGATTTTTGATTGGTAAAAAAAAACCCGGAAACTTAGTTGCGCATCTAGTGGGATCCTAAGATTCGATCTCCAAATATTCTTCCCACATGATTGCCGACTCACGAGGCGGCGATGGAAAAAACAGAAAAAGGAAGATGTAGATAGCGAAGATTGAAAAAATCATTAGAACTTACCGTACAGTGCATCTCCGGGAGAGTAGCCGGATGTATCGCGTCCTAGTAGGATTATTATTATTGCGCAACAGTAACCAAATATGCAGCCAGTCATAGTTTGATTGTTGTTTGGCACAGAAACTTCCGTATATCTTCTACTTGATGTTTTCTACTTTCGTGAATCAATGATGCTTCACAGATTGAACTACACAGAAAGCTTGGGCAAAACTGCTAAGTTGATAACTGACTGGTTCCATAGGTGGAAATGAAAAATACCCCTCAGTTGCACAGGTTTTTATTGGAGGCGAGAGTCCCGAGCTGTGGTCATGCAAAAAATCGAAACTCGCACGCGCGGGCGCGTCTGTGGGCGCGTGTGTGTGTAAGCACACTCCAGGTTATAATACTAATTCATATAACGTGGTGGCGTATACACTTGCCACTATATTTTGATAAATCGCATTCGATGTATTGAAGAAAAATCCCCGGCGAGTTCTCCAAGCTCTCCCGCTCGCGGACCTGCAACCTGCATCCTGAGAAAGTCCAGTATCTTGTCATATTTTTGGATGACGAATTTGGAGATATTGAAAAAATATCAAAATTTATTTACACAATTATAAATTATCAATTAATATAATTGTTAGAACTGATTAATTAAGGGGTGCAGCTACTACAATGACCCGAACATCGGGGTTATTGAAAAAAAATAATCATAAACGGATAAAACGATTGAAAAATCGTTTGGATTTGTATGTACATTAACGGAGACTTTGTCCTTGGAGTGCCATATTTCAGGTGTTTACATTTTATTTTTTTTAAAGGAAACGAGTAAAGCTTTTTGAGTGCGGTTTTTTCTTGCTTTTATTCATGATATACAGAACGTTAAAAATTAAAAAAAAAAAAAACCAAAACGGCGGCCGTTGCAGCTCCGCGAAAACAGGTCCTCAAATCGCGGGAGGTAAACGGCTGACATCACTGCCCCCTCTTTGTTGATCTGAAACTCAAATTCAAAGCATATTATCAATCTGTGACCCTTTGGTCATGGAATGACGGATGGGTTTTTCGTTTAGTACAAATTTCGGAAAATGGCGGCAATTTAAAAAAAATCGAATTTTCGCGTTTTTTTCGCATAAAAAGATAAATAATAAATGCAAAAATGTATCTATCGAAAAAACGATCCGTCATTCCGTGTAGACATATTTTCTGAGTATGCTCTCCAAATTTCAGGTCGATATGTTAATTACAGCGGTCAGGAGAATGTCAGCCATTTTTAAAAACGTGTTTTCGAGAAAAACGCGTTTAAAGTTTTGTAATGTGTTTACACAAATGTGTTTATAATTACCGCTAATCGGCAATGCCTGGTCCATAGAGGCATCCCTCCTCTTTTTCTAGCTGCTCATGTTGAGCTCAAATTGATTTTTTGAAAATTTCAAGGACACAGTCTCCCTTAACAAAGTTGCGGAAGATGATTTTATAAAAGAAAATGAATAGGTCGAGAAGTTGTAGAAGTCGTAGAAGAATACCAAATGACTCATTTTTGGCGTCGGTACCAGCCACTTGCCCATATTGTCACATTTTTCGCAGAATAAGCGAAGGCGAAGAAAAACAAATGAAATATACGACCTACAGGCTTTTTTAAATTTGCAATCTCGTTTCTTCCGTGACGTCAATATCTCGTTCTTGGCTTGCACCGACTCCAAAAACAAGTCAGTTGGTATTGTACATATTTAAATAACAATAATTTTATATCTTTTTCATTGTAAATTGATTGTATTATATATAAAATAAATTATTAAGAGACGCGGTTGCGTCTCGACGTCAAGTAGCAAAAAATACAACTCGAAACATCTCGATGTTCCTGACGAACCCGCCGCGTACTCTTTATACACTAGCAAAGTAAGTTGACGTTCTATCTATGATTTTTGAATTCTAAATCGACGCCACGCAAAAACACGTCGACGAATAAAAAATCTGATGACATTTGAGAAGAGTAATGTGATTTGTTCCTATCGTTTGGTTGCTTCCGGATCCGTCCACTCAATACCCAGATCTCGTAACTAACGGTCGAACTTCCGAGCGATTTGGACACCGAGAAAATTATTCCACACTACGTATCTTATTGTGAGAAATGTGCATATCGCCTTTATACAGCGCTCATCGAATGTATCATTGAGAATATGTCATTGAATGTACCGCCGACGAGAAACATGCATATTGCTGTCATATTGCGTTCGTGGGATGTACTTATCACTGAGATATAGGCATATCGCTTTCATATTGCGCCCATCGAATTTATCACTGAGAAACATGCATCTCGCCATCATATTGCTCGCATGGCATGTCTACCACCGGTGCTAACCCAGTGAATACACCAACAAAAATCATCGGATGACTTCCATATGACGTAAATCTGTAAATATTCATTGGAGAATTCAAATTTGCCGTCTTATGAGTTCATCTTGTAGTCAACGGATGATGCATTTCGAAACGACAAATTTAAGAAACGATGTATCTCAAATTCATGATACTGAATGGGCTCATGACATATCATCATCATGAAAGGCTCATGAAGGCTCATGAAATATCAGCGTGAACGAAATTGCGTTCATATTAATTACAATTCATGAGAATAGTGAATACACGCCAAAATAGTCTACACACGATTTCAATATGACGTAAAATTTGCGTATATTAATTGCGGGCACTTGAGCACAGCGATACAAGTTTGACGTGCTCTGACCAAACGTTATATTGAAATCAATTTTAAAAAATGTATGCTGAATGAGTTCATGGCTTTGCATCACGATATGTAGTCAACAAGATGTAAAATTTGCTGCATCAATTGTATGCACGGCGTGATAATCATGACTGCTTATCTGGCATGACTATTGAACACTCGCCCTTCGTCTAATTAAAAAACCATTTTTTTTCTCATTTATTTTCGTGGTAACGATACCGGCGAGTCCGGCACGTCTCGGCGATGGGCTTGACGTGATCAACGCAAAAGACACAACGGCGAATAAACTCGTCCTCGAGACACCGATTTACCGCCTCTTTCTTTCTGTTTTCACGTATGAAATGATTCTTGACCAATTTACGCGTGATTGTGGTTTCCTTTGATGATATTTATTTCGTAAGTGTATAGTTTGTAGGACAGTTTTCGGATACAAAGTTCCGCGTACCTTCGGTTTATCTTAGGCATGACAGATAAGGGGAAAGTTACTCTTCACCGGGAGTACGTAGGAAATTTGGCGCTTTTCATTTGGTCCGGCATAGCCGCACATATGTATATAATATTGGATAAAGTGTACCTATAATAGCATTGAGCATTCATTTTTGTTGTGTCAAGCCTTTTCTAGATACGTGAGCGTATTTTGATAGTCGAATACATGCATATCCCTGCGTGTGTACACTGGGTCTTTGAAGGAACAGTAGAAATTCGGCTATCCCCCCCTCATAAAAAATCTCGGTAGCAGTGGGGACTAAAGGCTCAAGGGAGGCCCGGGTCTGGCAGTTTGCAAACGCCAACCAGTGCAAGTCATGTCCGTTCCCTAAAAGAGACAGTGTACACACGCGTCAGCATCTTCGAAGGTAAGTGCAGTTTTTTGCTTTTCTCGTAGTTTTTCAGTTTTTTCATGGCTAAAATAAATGTTTTATGTTATTTGATGGTGTTTCGGCTATTGTTTGCGGACTTTTATCTCAAAAAACAAAATGTTTTAAAAATGTTCTGCTTACAAGTCCGTTATTTATCCGTATTTTTATAGAAAACAAAGTTTCGCTATGTTATTTCTTCCTTTTTCGGTTTTTTTATTAGTCCATGCTTTTTACTGAAATAAGTTTTGTTCTTCTAACAGTTTTTGAAGATGGGCGAAATAACTGCATTTCAGGTTATGTACAATTTACGCGACCGTCGCCCTGACGTGTTTTACGATGAAGAAAGTTCAAATGAAGCCAATGAAGAAAAAGTTCACGAAGAAAACAAAAAAACAATGTATTCTTGTGCATCGCGCAAAACGCCGGTTTGCGATGATTATCGAACGCACTTTTGTCTCAATTGCGCACTGTAAATTCCCTTATTGTCACTAATTATTATTAATATTTCATAATTTATGAAATAAATTATGAAATATCATGCAATGCTGCGCCTTGAGACGAGATTGCCTCATGATGTCGTCTTCTCGGGCCAGACGATGGACTCGATCCAGCCGATGTAGGAGTGGACGGATGTGTAAACACTCGGTGTGGCAAAGCCGCAGGCTTGCCCAAACGACGTAACCCCCAACAGCGTGTGAGCAGTCTCGGTTATCATGAGGAGAGGACCACCGCTGTCACCCTGACAGGCGTCCGACCGATTCGACGAATTCGGGTCCAGCGCGCATATCAGTGTGCTGTCGATGCCCGACGGAAGCCTCCCGTTACGAAAGGATTGGTAATGCTCGTCGCATTCGGTTGCCGGCACCAAACTATGTAAGGAACGAAAGTACTCTTTTCTTATAGTCAATTCAGCTACGAAATTACACAGAGGTGCGCTCCCCCCATGGAAATTTATATACCCAAAAATATACTGCAAATTTATTTTTTATCTTTTGATATTATGAATATTGGAAATTAATGTTGTCAGTATAATCTTTCGTGTGATCGATGATTCACAGATTTTCATTATATTGCTCTTGGCTACGATTGACGTAGGAAACACCTGTTTAACAAAGTACATGTCTCAATTTGCTTTTTTTTCCAGCACGTACTTGAGGTTCGCTGACTTCTTCAGCTGATCGGATCTGAGCTCATTGACGCTCGGAGCACCGAAGCCAATCGTGACGAAGGAAGTCTTGGAGTTAACATCGGAATCCTGTAGCGCCTTTGATTGAAGGCATATTGGCTGAACCCTCGTTGAAAATCTGACCTGTACTTGGAGCTCCACGAGGCCTATGTCGCGGTAATTTTTACTTCGTTTATATTGCGGATGTGGTATCGTTCTTTTGACAGGAATCATCTGGGCGTCCGTCGATCGGGTACTCTCGGATCCCAATCTCACCTGTCGCAAAAACGATTCCCAATAATGAATTATTGAGAATTCATCATTGGGAATACTCTTGTGAAAGTTTTCCTTTTCTTCCAAACTGGCAGAGTTCCCAATGCGAGCAATGCGAGCAGCGTACTAACCCATGTGGGGACAAAATTGTTGATGTTACTGAGGCAATGTGCAGCCGTGAGAATGTACTTGGATGAGATCAACGAACCGCCGCAATCGTAGATTAAGGGATCGGATGCTTCGCGGTCCGGGTTAGGGTAGCCCAGAACAGCCATGTAAGGAAATTCACCCGCGTCAGCTGTGTCACCATTCAAAATGTAGGAGACCACCTCTACAGCGTGACCCGGGAGGCTTGTGGTTGGAGAGCCGTTGAGACGGTTATCATTGATGTTATTTGCGAATTCCTGGCAAGCTGCGAATTATTAATGTCCTTCACGTTACAATGGGCGCTTTGATGACAGAATACGACAGTGTTTACATTCTATCGTGCCAATCAATTTCACTCTACGTACAATAAATCACCAACCCAATCCCCGGTTTTCGGGGATTCGCCAAACCCGGTTTCCCTTTTCAGATGACGCCCATCTCTATAGGGGCTGGATTTGTTTGAGTCGGGAAAGTCCTCTCGGAAGAAAGGTAGGATTTGTTCGTTCCTATCGATGAAAATCAATGACAAGTGTCGATGTACCGCATTACATCAATTTTTTTTTTTAAACATACTCGTTCCTTGCAGTTCACGATCGAGCCCACAAATCCGAAACGACTAATAATGCTACCTCAATTCCCTAGAACCATTATTTTCCAGTTAAGGGAGACTTTGTCCTTGAAATTTTCAAAAAATCAATTTGAGCTCAACATGAGCAGCTAGAAGAGGAGGAGGGATGCCTCTATGGACCAGGCATTGCCGATTAGCGGTAATTATAAACACATTTGTGTAAACACATTACAAAACTTTAAACGCGTTTTTCTCGAAAACACGTTTTTAAAAATGGCTGACATTCTCCTGACCGCTGTAATTAACATATCGACCTGAAATTTCGAGAGCATACTCAGAAAATATGTCTTCACGGAATGACGGATCGTTTTTTCGATAGATACATTTTTGCATTTATTATTTATCTTTTTATGCGAAAAAAAACGCGAAAATTCGATTTTTTTTAAATTGCCGCCATTTTCCGAAATTTGTACTAAACGAAAAACCCATCCGTCATTCCATGACCAAAGGGTCACAGATTGATAATATGCTTTGAATTTGTGTTTCAGATCAACAAAGAGGGGGCAGTGATGTCAGCCGTTTACCTCCCGCGATTTGAGGACCTGTTTTCGCGGAACTGCAACGGCCGCCATTTTGGTTTAAAAAAAAAATTTTAACGTTCTGTATATCATGAATAAAAGCAAGAAAAAACCGCACTCAAAAAGATTTACTCGTTTCCTTAAAAAAAAATAAAATGTAAACACCTGAAACATGGCACTCCAAGGACAAAGTCTCCGTTAAGGGGCTAGTGTGACACTTTCAAAAAATCGATTTTTTTGTTGCACTTTACGACAATTTATACTCTTAAAAATATCCTGTAAAAATGTCAAGGCCGTATCTCCAATACTCCCCGAATGGCAGCCTTCTAAAGAGCAACCGCTCGTAGGTATAAAATTGATAGTTAAATCTTTAAGGGGGGATTGTCTTTTTTTTCGCAAAATTCACCGTTTTTTGGGAATTTTTTTGTGAAGAAAGTATACAACGGAAAACTTGTGAAACTTGGCATATAGTTTTATTGATCTGTTTACTACATACAAAAAAATTTTTAAACAATTTCATCAAAAAATCCGCCTCCCACCCCCCTCGACGCGCGATGGTCCTTTTTTGATGGTGTGCACGATTTCTCAAAAACTATTCAACCGATTGCCTTCAAATTTGGACCGAATGCTCAGCTGACATCCTTTTATCGTTTGATGAAGCAAAAAAGCAATACGTTTAATAGTTTTTTATTTATAACAAAAAATCGATCAATTTTTTTCGAAAAATCGATACTTCAAGTTCAAAACGTCACCAAATCGTCATTTTTTTTTCTCTTCATCGAACGATAGCTATATGTGTCTAAAGTAAAATGCTTTTTGGGTTTTTTTTGCAGGATGAACGTGAAGGCTGTAATCGTGCACACCATCAAAAAAGGACCATCGCGCGTCGAGGGGGGTGGGAGGCGGATTTTTTGATGAAATTGTTTAAAATTTTTTTTGTATGTAGTAAACAGATCAATAAAACTATACGCCAAGTTTCACAAGTTTTCCGTTGTATACTTTCTTCACAAAAAAATTCCCAAAAAGCGGTAAATTTTGCGAAAAAAAAGACAATCCCCCCTTAAACGCGTTTTTCTCGAGATGAGATTTTTCAAATTTGCTGACATTGTAACTCAAAGAGCACTTATCCGATTGACTTGAAATTTGAACTGAGTACTCTTGAATATATTTACTCTACAATGCCGTAGGATATTTTTGATTGGATGAAAATTGACGATTTGGCATTGAAAAAAACGACCATTTTATAGGCAAGAAAACAGACGATTTTTTTCATAACTACGCCATTTTGTTAGATTTTGATATTTTTCGAAAATCCTACGTCATTGTACAGGAAATACTTTCCAGTTTAATGACATTTTTTCCTTTTTCGGTTTCAGCTACTCTATCAGCCGGAATCATGTCAGCAGTGGAGGAACTTTTTTTTTGGCGCCTCCAAAGGCAGCGCATAAGTCGCTTGGATCTCAACATTTTTCTATGAAAAAATTATGTAATATACGTCAAAAATAGCCAAAATTTTTCTTCATTTTCCGAAACATTTAATTGCGTACTTTTCTTCCTAAAAATTCCCGAAAATCACCCAAATTTTCAGCGTCCAAACTGGTATGGCCCCTTAACATAATAATCCGTTGCTCAGGCGTTCATGTTTTCAACAATTTTCCAATTATCACTTGCATGGAAGACTCCATCAGTTCAGGTCTCAGAATAGTTTTCGATGGCAATATTCGAATAATGCAACACTCTAGTATAATTTGTTATCTAGTATAATTTATTATGGTAATTCTTGTCTTGAATAATATACAAATTTATAAATAATAGCCGCTGATTTGCATAATGTGTGAAATTTACAAATCAGAGTGCACAAGTGTTATGTAAAAATAATATATGCATTTATTCTAGTCTCCTCTAAATCTGAAATGGGTCTGTTTCTCCGAAAAATGTCTGTGATCGCCGACGAGCCGATTCATTGGGTTTGTCCAAGAGCCTTGGCGATCATGGTTAACATTTTTATGTCTTTTTCAATCACATATATGTTATTGACCTGGTGTTATATATATCTGTATAACGCAACTATAATGTTTTGGGTGCGTGTGCCTTAGGGTTTGTAAAAAAATCGACTGTTTTTCTCTTTAAGTTCTCCTATTCAGTCGTTGCAGTAAGGATGAAAACGCCTGTTGAATTATGCGCCCTTAATATTAATATTCAGAGGCTCCCCGTCGCAATTTTCTATTTCCCATGGTAATAACATGGAGAAAACGTTGCATGCTACTTTTGAATTGTATAACTCGTCAACGAGTAAACGAGTTGAAATTATAGTAATTTCAACATTTTCTCGCTTTTCCGGCGCAAATATCAGCCTCATCACAAAATGTTATAGGGCCTTTTTTGTAGATGATTACATCTTCTGAAAAATCATGTTATTAGATCATTTGAAAATTTAATAGTTTCATAGTTAACGGCTTTACAATATCTATTTTTTTTAAAGAAATGTTGCTGTTTTCGTGAAATTAATTGTTACATAAACCAAAAATGTAAATAAAAAGGCGCCAATATTTATAAAGTTACTTTTTAATGTTCACTGTTATTGAAGACTTCAAAACACATGAGTATTTTTTCCTTTGATTCCTAATTTTTTCTAAAACACTATATATAAGAATGGAGACTCATGTCGGACGTTAGCTGAACCTGCAGAATCATCAAAGCTGATCACACCACAACTTCGAAACGCTTGAAAATATTAGGGAAGATTTTTTCAAATAAAACATTAATTTTCACATAAAGATCAATGAGTGAGCCCTTAACTCAATTTTCTAGTTATTGATCATTATTGTATTCTTGATTTTTAATGGTAATAACATGATACTGAATGAATAATAATAATTATTATATTCGGTATGAATACTTCCCATAATATCTATCGATAATATGTACAGTTGTAATAATATTATAAACAATTAATGATAATAATGAATATGACAATATTAACCCTTCGAGGTCACACCCACGGCCTATGACTTAGCTGGTCACATAGGGCCCTCGTGACCCCTGCCATGTTTAAACAATTGCCACGTTGATTCTATCGTTCCGAATGGCTGATAAAAATTCAGGGTGTTAGTTTGAACCTTCTAGAATGTGGAATTCTTAGTATAATATTGTAATCAACATTTAAAACTGCAGGAAACAATCAGTAAGGGGTGAATGCGTGAAAAAAATCATTATTCGCTTTAAAAATCATAACTCTTGCAATTTTCAATTTAAAAAAATAA
The DNA here is from genome assembly GCA_944452715.1 of Ophion slaviceki. Classification (NCBI taxonomy): domain Eukaryota; kingdom Metazoa; phylum Arthropoda; class Insecta; order Hymenoptera; family Ichneumonidae; genus Ophion; species Ophion slaviceki. The sequence continues at coordinate 22,774,460 of OX101792.1, forward strand.
AATTTTAGGGTAATACTCTTGAGGTATAATAGTTTAAGGGAAAAATATCTTACTTAGTGGGCGTTTAAAAAAAACTATTTTTTCGGACATTTGAAGAGGGCCCATTTCGCAGTAAAAAAGAACGATAATCGTGAAAAATGAGCAATTTATTCGCAACAGCGACTGGAAAAATTATGAGATTATAGTGTAAACACAATATATATGAAAGATATTATAAAAATACATTGGAAAACACAAAATATTAAAAAATCGGAAATCAATCAAGTTTATCCCCCACAGCTGACACATAACTCACATAAACGAATGTTTTTCACCGCTCTTATATTTATACTTACATTATGAAGAGTGATCCCACAAAAAAAATACCACCGTTTTACGAAAAAATATACGTACACGTCACATGGGGGTCAAAATGACCCCAGCGTCCGCCCGATTTTTTTGTATCGACTACCACAATGAAACTGCTCTCGCGAATCTTCCGGCTTTAATCGGTACTTACAAAGGACACTCCAAAGCACCCTTATAAGTCGGGTCCGCCCCCTTGGTCGTCTAGAATTTGTAGTAATTTTCAAAGGCTCAAAGTCGCGCGTGGGGTCCCCTGAACTCCATGTGACCGCGAAGGGATATTTAGTATTGCGTTGATATTATTGATATTTATTAGGAACAATTATTTTCACCTGTCGTAACAACACGTATATCTAACATCGATAATTTCGAATTGATTCGACAACTAATCAGTTTTCCATTCGGTCAGATGTTATTGATGCGATAATGTTTGATTGATTTCGTTGCAGCTCTCGAGTTTACCTTTCTCCGAAGGTCGACCCTCAATTTTTGCCTCAAGCGTCGGACAGCAGATAATCTCAATGAAACCGTCGAAGCCGCATCGTCCAGAGATGTCTCCCTTTTTGCGCTTGGCCAAAGTATCAGCTACTATCGACAGACATTCCGGAAGTTTTTTGCAAACCCCCGACTCACCATGCTCCATTGTGCATTGAGATCCCTCTGAAAGGGTGAAATAGGATTGAAATCCGATCTCCCCAATCACTTCTCGATAAACACTTTTTTAAAAATAATTCGTCGATTCATTGAAAATTTTGACACTTTTAAAACTTCCATAGCCGAATTATTTTGACGGTGTTCGGATTTTCGGAGTTTTGGTCTTTCGTGAAAAATTCTTTCGGTGTTTTGATCTTTCGGAGTTTTGGTCTTTCGGGTACATTGCTTTTTGAGTTTTGAGCGTTCAGATCATTCAAAGTTTGGAATTTCAACCCGGCCCCGAAGGCTCAAGGGTCGTAGGCGTGGCGCCTAGGAATGGACCAGCCGCGATCACTGCCCTAAACACTTTGCTATATTTGCAAAACTATCAATTTACTAATGTATAGTAGAATTCTGATCATCCGTGGGGATTGTATTAATTAAGGGGTAACCCCCACTTGCGATTTTGAAAAAATCGATTTTTTTATTGCATTTTTTTGAAGTATAAGTATTGAAGTAGAAGTATAAGAATAGATGACTCTATATAAGTTTATACAAAAAATATTTTCTTCGTGTAAACTGAAATTGAAACTTTAAACGCGTTTTTCTCAAAATGGCATTTCTGTAGTCGGTGACCAAGATTACTCGAACACTAATGAACCGATCTTCTTGAAATTTTGCAGGCTTATTTAATACATAAAAATGTAGTCTTTAATCGTTCGATTTTTTTTTCGAAAAAAATGGTCGTTTTATAGTCAAAAAACGGCCGTTTTTTTCGTTAAAATCGAACCATTAACTTTGACTGTCCGCCATTTTGTGAAAAATGAATATTTTTTAAAATCCTTCGATTAAAGACTAGTTTATACTTATATTTGACTAAATCCATCCGCATTTTTTTGTTCAGATGATCCACTTCGCCGCAATGTTGGTCACCGCAAACCGTGTATATAAAAACATTATTTCATTGACGGCCATTTGCCACTAAACAATGTAATATTTTTCAATAAAAAAATTACTGAAAGTTCTTCAAGATGTGTTCTTTAAGATGGTATATTGATCGATTAAAAAAGTTTTGTAGTTTTCTTTTAAAAATTCATGAAAAAGGCCTTTTTTGCGCTACAAGTGGGGGTACGCCTTAAAACTGCCATTGTACAATTCTCAGTTTCGATCCCCAAATATTCTTCCTACACGATTGCCGATTTACGACGCGGTGACGAGAAAAAACATACGGAGGAAGATGTAGATAGCGACGATTGAAAAAAATCATTACAACTTACCGTATAGTCCATGTCCGACAGAGTTGCCGGATGTATCACGTCCCAATAAAAGTATTATTATTGTACAACAGTAACTGAACATGTACCCAGTCATCGTTTGATTGCTATTTGACACAAAAACTTCCGTATATCTTCTACTTGATTTTTTCTACTTTTGTGAATCAATGATACTTCTGGTTATAACTCGTGCGTTATACCATAAAACTCAATCTACACAGAAAACTTGTGCAAAACTGCTATGTTTATCACCGACTGGTTCTACAGGCAGAAAAAAAGATATCCCGCAGTTGCACGGGTTTTTATTGGACGCGAGAGTCCCGAGCTGTTATCACGCAAACATTGGATGACAAACATTCGTCCGTCGCTCAGCCGTATGGAGTTCTATACGCCTACATACACGTAGGCACACACACACACACACACACACACACACACACACACACACACACACACACACACACACACGCACGCACGCACGCACGCACGCACGCACGCACGCACGCACGCACGCACGCACGCACGCACGCACGCACGCACGCACGCACGCACGCACGCACGCACGCACGCACGCACGCACGCACGCACGCACGCACGCACGCACGCACGCACGCACGCACGCACGCACGCACGCACGCACGCACGCACGCACGCACGCACGCACGCACGCACGCACGCACGCACGCACGCACGCACGCACGCACGCACGCACGCACGCACGCACGCACGCACGCACGCACGCACGCACGCACGCACGCACGCACGCACGCACGCACGCACGCACGCACGCACGCACGCACGCACGCACGCACGCACGCACACACACACACACACACACACACACACACACACACTTCATGTTATGCTACTAATTCATATAACGCGTTAGCATATAAACTTGCCACTATATTTTGATAAATCGCAATCGATGTATTTAGAGAATATCCCCGGCGTGTTCTCTAGGCTCTCCTGCCCGCGGACCCATCATCCTGAGAAAGACCTGTATATTATCTATTTTCAGATGTTTAGAATTACTAAAAAATTATTTTAATTTATTTATACAATTACAAATTAGAATTAGTTTATTATTCTAATATAATAATATAGAAGTCTAATTATTAGTTATAATGCATTAATTAATTAAGGGGTTAAGCTACCGGCATGGCCCGAAAATCAGGGTTATTAAAAAAAATATAATCTTAAGGTAGTATGTGCACGAAAGTCGTCATTAGAAAAACAATTGATTTTTTTGTATGTTCTAATATAGACATACAGAATGACGTTCCCGAAAACTCCGCATGCCTTACCAGCTAAATACAATAGTAATTCATATATAGGTATATAGGTATATTTTTCTATAACCTTAAGCACGTCGAGTTTCGTGCCTACGAACTACGATTTGCGGACAGCATTGGTTTTCTGTTATCATTTGAAGAAAACTGCTGCAGAATCGCATCGAATGTTTGTCGAAGCTTACGGTGAACATGCTCTTGGTAAAACACAGTGTTTCGAGTGATTCAAAAAATTCAAAAGTAGTGATTTTGACGTAAGAAACGAAGAGCGTGGGAAACCACCGAAAAAGTTCGCAGACAACGAATTAATCTATTATGAGCTGCTAAAACCAGGTGAAACCTTTAACAGTGATAGCTACGAACAGCAAATGATCGATTTAAATCGAGCATGGCGTGAAAAACAACTGGAATATGGAAAAAGGCAACACAAAGTCATTTTGCTCCGTGATAATGCTCCATCAGACACAGCAAAACGGGTCAGGGAAACGATCGAGGTGTTCAGTTGGGAAATACCAGCGCATGCGGCTCACTCTCCAGACTTGGCTCCGTTCGATTATCATCTATTCGCATCAATGGGACACGCTCTCGCTAAACAACGCTTCAATTCGTATGAAAATGTACGAAAATGGCTCGACAACTGCACGGAGAAAAAGAAATAGTACAAAATACAGGGGGTACACAGTTCGCATTGGACTCGAGCGATTGCACAGCGATATTTACTGAAACACAGTGCTCAAAATACCGAGTGCTCAAAGTAAATTATTACAGTTCCTATACTGTCCTCTTCGGACTCGAACCGCTCTCCTGTATCTTTTGCTGGAACACACAGTCCAAAATACAGTGTAGTCAAAAGTAAATTTTGACAGTTCAACACTGTAATATAAATTTAACAAAACTTGTAATTTGACAGTTGGTTAATCTGTATTATATACAATGAATGCGCCAGCTATATCGACAGAGTTTATGTAGGTGTTTTAACAGTGAAGTCCTCTCTTTTTTATAATTTCTTGAATTATGTCGCACAAATTTCAACGTTCGCATTCTATCGACCACGCACTAACTGGCAATCCTTTGTGTCCTGGCCACGTGGCTCACCCCACGCGCGAGACAAGTGATAATTAGAAAAGAACGTACCTTTTTTTTAATCTCTCTTTCTTTATAATTTCTTGAATTCTGTCGCACAAATTTCGATGTCCGCGTCCCATCAACCACGCACTACTAACTGGCAAACCTTTGTGTTCAGGCCTCGTGCCTCACCACGTGCCTCATTTGCGTACAGTATAAAAATCAGTGATCGCATTTAAATTTTACAGTTGAATATTTTTACTGAAATCACTGATGTATTCACAATATCAAACTGCAAATAAACCAGTGTAACTGTAAAAATCTCAGAGTGCACAGATAACGTCACGAACTGTCGAAAGAAGAGTAAAACTACCGTGCCACACTGTGAAATTTAATGAATCACTCTGTACTCAATACGGTGTACAATAACCCTTGCAGTTTGCGTACAGTATAAAAATCAGTGATCTCATGTAAATTTTACAGTTGAATATTTTTACTGAAAACACTTATGTATTCACAATACCGAACTGTAAATAAGCCAGCGTAACTGTAAAAATCTCAGAGTGTACAGGAAAATTCGTCATTTTTGTAGGACAGGATTTACATTACTCTGTTTTACTGTAAAATGAAATATGGCACCCTGTTTTTTATGCGGTTTATACTGTGATTTTCGCTGTTTCTTTTTTTCCGTGTGCAGCAACGCCGGGCGACGATGGCGCCGAAACCAATGGTGGGTCTTGAGACGAGATTTCCTCACGATGTCATCTTCTCGGGCCAGACCTCGGACTCGATCCAGTCTATGTAGGAGGGCACGGATGTGTAAATCCCCGGCACGGGGGTGCCGCAAGCTTTTCCAAACGCCGTAACCCCCAACAACGTGTGAGCGTTCGCAGTTATCATGAGGAGAGGACCACCGCTGTCACCTTGACAGGCGTCCGAGCGGTTTGCCCAATTTATGTCCACCCCACATAGCAGTGTGCTGTCGATACCCATCGGTAGTCTCCTGCCATAGGATTTGTAACGCTCGTTGCACACGGCCGCCGGCATGAAACTAGGTAAGGAATGAAAGTACTATTTTCTTATCGTCAATCGACCTACGAAGTCACACGGAGAGGCGCGTTTTTGTTCGAAAATGCGGGTACAACAGTAGCCAAAAGCTTGATCGAGCTTCAGAGCTTCGCGATACGATAAAATCAGGGGAAAATTATGCGAAGGACGAAACAAAATGGTGCACGATAGAAAGCAAGATCTGCTTTCAAGTAGACCATTAGAAGAGAAGAAACTATTAAGGGGTAAAGCCACAGTAGAATTTTCAAAAAATCGATTTTTTTTCTCGCTAAAACGGTGCTTTATCATCATAAGAATAAGTTACTATTCGATTTATAGCAAGAACATTTTTTTTCACCGACTTTGAGCGCATAACCTAAGCCCACCTCTGGCACGGCCATAGAGTACCGAAAACTTTAAGAGGTTACCCCCACTTGCGATTTTGAAAAAATCGATTTTTTTTTATTGCATTTTTTTGAAGTATAAGTATCCGGGCCCATACTTCTGTATGGGCCCGGAATAGATGACTCTATGTAATTTTACAAAAAAAAATATTTTCTTCGTGTAAACTGAAATTGAAACTTTAAACGCGTTTTTCTCAAAATGGCATTTTTGAAGTCGGTGACCAAGATTACTCGAACACTAATGAACCGATCTTCTTGAAATTTTGCAGGCTTATTTAATACATAAAAATGTAGTCTTTAATCGTTCGATTTTTTTTCGAAAAAATGGCCGTTTTATAGCCAAAAAACGGCCGTTTTTTTTTCGTTAAAATCGAACCATTAACTTTGACTGTCCGCCATCTTGTGAAAAATGAATATTTTTTAAAATCCTTCGATTAAAGACTAGTTTATACTTATATTTGACTAAATCCATCCGCATTTTTTTTCAGATGATCCACTTCGCCGCAATGTTGGTCACCGCAAATCGTGTATATAAAAACATTATTTCATTGACGGCCATTTGCCACTAAACAATGTAATATTTTTCAACAGAAAAATTACTGAAAGTTCTTCAAGATGTGTTCTTTAAGATGGTATATTGATCGATTAAAAAAGTTTTGTAGTTTTCTTTAAAAAAATTCATGAAAAAGACCTTTTTTTGCGCTACAAATGGGGGTAACGCCTTAAACGCGTTTTTCTCGAAACAGCTTTTTTCCATCTGGCGTGACAAATAACTTCAACAATTTTCACTCGATTTACTTCAAATTTAAAAGTCATGTTTCTAATTGCATTTCGCAGAGAAGTACGCACGGAATTTCTGATTAATCGAAAACTTTTCATCTTATGAGCAGTTTTATGCAAAAATTTTCACTGACAATTCATTCGAATACCTACAACTCAATTCAAATACCTACAACTTTTGAACAAAACAATATTTTTTAAATTCCGTACGTACTTCTCTAGGTATTCTAATGTAGATTGACGAGAATTTTCGTTTTTTGTTCTAGGTAAAAAATTGTAGATGCTAAATGTCACGCCGCGGAGCGACTAAAAAAAGATAACAAAAGAAAATATTAGTAGTCGGCCATTTTGTACATCGAAAAAATATATATATATATATTTTCTAACAGCTTGATATTCATACTAAATAGATGTGTAATTAATTTTGCGAGTGAATCACTTTTTCATACGAAAAAAAATTGTTAAATTCGCACGTGATTTTATACCCATTACTGTGGCCTAACCCCTTAATCTGTACTGGAAAAATTCGGGATGAAAAAAGCTCAAATTTTGAAAATGTTTAGTAAGTTACTTTAGTTTTAACAATCTGTTGGTATCTTTTCCAGATTTTTATTACGAACAAATCCCAACAACTCAAGGTTTATAAGTATTCTTAAAACTATAAAAAGTTCAATAACTTGGCTTGAATTTGACCAGTATAATGGGATGTATTTTTACTTGATTATAGACGAAAATCAGTTAATTATTAAATATTCGGGTACGTTAAAGGAATATTTAAACTTTTGTAGATATTCATCAAACTATTTTTTAACGATTGATGACCTTTTGGTATTATCAATATTGGAAATTAATGTTCTCAGTATAATCTTCCGTGCGATTCATGATCCGAAGATTTTCATCGTATTGCTCTTGGCTACGATTGACGTAGGAAACACCCGTTGTAGCAAAATATTCGCCTCAATTTGCTTTCTTTCCCCGTACGTACTCGAGCATCGCCGTCCTCATCAGCTGATCGGATAAGGCCCCATCGACTTTCGTCACACCGAAGCCAATCGTGATGTAGAAAGTATTCGAGATTGCATTGTAATTGTGCAGGGCCTTCGTTTGCAGGCAAATTGGCTTGACCCTTGTTGAAAATGTGGCCTGTACTTGGAGCTCCACGAGGCCTATGTCGTGGTGATTTTGACTCCGCTGGTATTCCGGATGTGGTATCGTTCGTTTGACAGGAATCATCTGGGCGTCCTCCGATCGGGTACTCACGGATCCCAATCTCACCTGTCGCAAAAAAGATTCCCAATAATGAATATATACTCTTTTGAAAGATTTCCCTTTTATTAGAAATCGGCAGAGTTTGCAATGCGAGCAAGGTACTAACCCATTCGGGGACAATATTGTCTATGTTTCTGAGGCAATGAGCAGCCGTTAGAATGTACTTGGATGAGATCAACGAACCGCCGCAATTGTAGATTATGGGATCGGATGCTTGGCGGTTTGTGTTGGGGTAGCCCAGAAGAGCCATGTAAGGAAATTCGCCCTCGGCAGCCAAGTCACCGTTCAAAATGGAGGAAAGTATACTTCCATCGTGACTTGAGAGGCTTGTGGTTGAATAGCCGTAGATACCGTCGACAGCTTCGATGTCGAATCTGATCTTGTTTCTGAATTCCTGGCAAGCTGCGAATTATTAATAATATTCACGTTACAATGAGCACATTGATGACAGAATAAGGCAGTGTTCACGTTCGATCGTGCCAATGAATTTCACTCTACGTGCAATAAATGACAAACCCAAACCCCCGGTTTTCGGGGATTTGCCAAACTCGGTTTGCCTTTTCAGATGACGCCATCTCGATAAGGGCTGAGTTCGTTTGAGTCGGGAAAGCGCTCTTGGACAAAGGTTTGGATTTATTTGTTCTTGTTGATGACAATACTAGTTCTTTGCAGTACACGATTGAGCCCACAACACTGAAACGACTAATAATTCTACCGCAATTCCCCATCATTCACATATCCATTATTTATCAATTAAAATAATAATCCGATGCTCAGACGCTTATGTTTTCGGCAATTTTCCAATTATCATTTGCATGGAAGATTCCATCAGTTCAGTGGTCAAGATAGTTTGCGATGGCAATATTTGAATAACGCAACACTCGTCTATGACGCAGCAACTATGCTAATTGGATCTGATATAATTTATTACGGTGGTTCTTGTCTTGAATAAGATAAAAATTTATTGATAATGGCCGCTGATTTTTTTTTACCATATACCGTTTCACGTGCATATCTATACTTGGGCATATGAAATTTGCAGCTGTGTGCCTTGCTTTTTCCTATACTTGGATCCAATCACCAAAAATGTGTATCGAGAGATGCGGCAAAATTCCGACCCCATGCTGTTCGTGTATTATATGTACGTGTGTATGTGTGTTCGTATGTGCATACATGTGCAATTTAGAAATCAGAATGCACAGGTGTTATGTAAGAATAATATATGCATTTATTCGAGTGTCCTCCTATTCGGAAATGGGTTTGTTTCTTCGAAAACCGTCTGTGATCGCCGACGAGCCGATCCATCGAGTTTATCCAAGAACTTTGGCGATTGTGGTTAACATGTTGATGTTTTTTTCATTCCCATATATTTTATTGACCTGTTGTTATATATATCTTTACAACGGAACTATAATGTTATGCGTGCGTGTGCGTGGGTGTTTAAAAGTATCAACTATTTTTTCTCTTTAAATCCCCCCATTCAGTGGTTGCAGTAAGGATGAAATAAGACCTCTGTTAACGTATGAGCCCCTAATATTAATATTTAGTTTCCCCGTCGCGATTTTTTAGCTCCCATGCCAATAACATGGAGAAAACTTTGCATGCTACTTTTGAATCGTATAACTTGTCAACGAGTAAACGTATGACAATGCCCAATACATATTTTTGCAGGGAATTAAACGCTCTGTAGAAAGGTTTCTTATCGTTTTATGATAACTCTATTCTTCCAAAAGTTATTCAAGGTCAAAATGGAATTTATAGTAATTCTAATATTTTCTCACTTTTTCGGCCCATATATCAGACTTATCACAACATGTTATAGGGCCTTTTTTTGTAGATGATTACATTAAAACTTTATACTTTCATCGTTAACGGCTTTACAATGCATTTTTTTTTAGAATAGTTGCTGTTTTTGTAATATTAGTTGTTGCATTAACCAAAAATGTAAATAAAAAGGCGCCAATTGTTATAAAGTTACTTTTTAATGTTCAGTGTTAATGAAAATTGTAAAGTCGATGAGTATTTTTTCGTTTCATTCATAATTTCTTCTTAAACAATAGATATTATTATTTTAAATATAAGAATCATGAAAAAAATCTCAGTAACTTTTTCATATTGTTAATAAACGACAAAATAAATAAACTACTGAATCGGGAAGTTTGAAAAAATAGTCCATTTTTTCAATCACGCTAGTGCGCTCCACAAAACAAAAAACGCGCTGATCGAGACCAATAAGGGGCAGCGTTTTGCCCACCTCGTATGTTATTCCGAATTCGGGAAATAATATTCGGACGTTGAATAAGTTCTCGGTGTTTTCCAACAGATGGCGTTACCAGACCTGCATGCGTGTAGTTGAAGATGGCAACGCATCTATAAAGAAGTACCACAAGCAAGTTTGAAATTTAGTGCATGTCATTTTGCTGCAGTGTAAACCGATTGTTTTTTCATCGTGTTAAACATGTAAAATTTCATGTCAAAAAAGAGTATTTGCAGGAAATTTTGCTGCACTACTTTATTTTAACAAATCTATAGCCGAAGCACGAAGAATTCTTGTTGAGACACACGGCGACCATGCTCTGTCGAGGACAACATGCAGAGATTGGTTTAGACTGTGGGCGGCCAACCTTTCCAGCACGCGGGCACAATCTTTGATTATTTGTCTTGTCTATAATTAATCTAATAATATTTCCCACACTCTCATAGCAATGTTCTATGACCGCCTTATGATACAGACGTTAGGTGAACTTGCAGAATCATTAGGAGATGATCATACAACAGTTTCGAAATGTTTGGAAGCATTGGGAAAGATTTTTTCAAATAAAACATTAATTTTCACAAAAAAAACAGCGAGAACTTATTCGACATCCCGATAAATGATGATGCAGATCAATGAGTGAACTATCTAACTCAATTTCCTAGTTATTGATCATGCTGTATTCTCGATTTTCATTGTGTTCTTTATTCGTCATAGTAATAATATGATATCTAATGAACGATAATAATTATTATATTCGGTATGAATACGTCCCATAATATATATCGATAATATGAACAGTTGTAATAATATTATTAACAATTAATGATACGAACGAATGTGATAATGTTAATTATATTTATTATCAAAAATTATTTTAACCTTTTGTGACAACACGAATAATTAAGAGCGACAATTTCTAATTGATTCGACTACTAATCAGTTTTTCGGTTTGGTTATATGTTATTTATTTGGCTGCAGCTCTCGCACTTACCTATCTCCGAAGGTCGACCGTCAATTTTTTCCTCACGCTGCGGACAGCAGATAATCTCAATGAAACCGTCGAAGCCGCATCGTCCAGAGGTGACCAGAGCATCAGCCAGCATCGGCAGACAATCTGGCAGTTTTTTGCAAATCCCCGACTCACCGCACTCCGTTGTGCATGGAGATCCCTCTGACAGAGTGAAATAGCATTAGAATAGAATCGCCGCTACTGCTGTTTGAAATTGCACGACTTTGGGCGATTTCAAAATAGTAGCCAAAAAAGTCGAAAATGGTTTTTTGATGGTTTTACACCATTTTAAGGTTCTATCCGATGGGAAATTGTCCGCCGATTACGAATATCGCGGAGTTTTTGTCGAAAGCACGGAATTAAGCCGGCAAATGCAAATAACTCGATATGTATAAACATTCGACGATTTCTAATGAAAATTGAGAGTTAGGGGAGAAATGGATGGTGAATTCATATTCAGGGGGTAAAAATACATCGTAAGGGACTTAAAAAATAATTTAAACACCAATTTTTTTCGCACCTCGGCCAAAAGAGGGTTGTTCACTGAATTGTTGATATTACTATCCCTGTTTTGATTTGTAACTTCGCTCTGCGTTCTTCGAGAGAATGCTCTTCATTTTCGTGTGCTCTTTGAAATGCCAATTGATTTCTTGAGCTGCGAGTATTTTCCGATTTTTCGCAGACTTTCAAAGTCGGACCATCGACTTATGCGAATTTTTTCATACATACCCCTTGCCTCTTTTTCGGCCATTTTTCAAGTGCACTGTCTGGCAAAACTAATGGGGTTCCGGGGCTGAATTCAGCGGTGACCACTAATAAGCCTCAATAAATCTCCGTCACTCGAATAGCATCGCCGCTGCAGCTTCTTGAAATATCGTGTTTTTCGCGATTTTTGAAAAGTTGTCAAAGAGGTCGAACTTTTTTTCGACGTTTACAGCGTTTTAAGGTCATATCTAATGGAAAAATTCCCATCGATTACTAATATCGCGAGGTTTTTGTCTAAAACTCAAAATTACGCCGACTGAACGGGAAAAACCTGACGCTATACACATTCAGGTGTATACGAACAGTATACACCTGAATATACGAAACTGCAAATACGTATCAATAGTTTTTAATGCTCTCCCATATACATGAGTTTCAACAAAACAAAAGGCGGACACTAAAGTGATGTTCCTTATCAGAGACTACTTGGGATCTGCGCATTGGTGGGATAAACAGTTACAAAAGCCTTTTCTTTGCCTTTTTCGTCAGTTTATACTTTATACTTTACGTTTATACTTAGCAGTTTTTATGGTAAATATCATTTTATCTTGCAAAAATCGATAGTTAAATCTTTAAATGCGTTTTTCTCGAAAAGAGATTTTTCAAATTTGCTGACATTGTAACTCAAAGAGCAATTATCCGATTGACTTGAAATTTGAACTGAGTACTCTTGAATATGTTTACTCTACAATGACGTAGGATATTTTTGATTGGATGAAAATGGACGATTTAGCATTGAAAAAAACGACCATTTTATAGGCAAGAAAACAGACTTTTTTCATGACTACGCCATTTTGTTAGATTTTGATATTTTTCGAAAATCCTACGCCATTGTACAGGAAATACCTTCCAGTTTGACGACATCTTTTCCTTTTTCGGGTTTAGCTACTCAATCGGACGGAATCATGTCAGCAGTGGAGGAACTTTTTTTTTGCGTCTCCGAAGGCAGCGCATAAGTCGATTGGATCTCAATATTTTTCTATGAAAAAAATATGTATTAGGTGCGCAACGAAGTTCTCGCTGTTTTTTTGATGAAAATGCCACTTTATTGTGAAAAAATGGTTACAAATGAATCATTCAAAATATTGCCCATCGCTAGCGACAACTTTTTCCCATCTTTCTGGCAGAGCTCGAATACCGTCATGGTAGAAGTGTTTGTCTTTTGAGGCTATCGAATCAAGCCATTTTGAGATGTCTTCATATGAGCGGAACTGCTGATTAGCCAGACCATGTGCCATCGAACGGAACAAGTAATAATCGGACGGCGCAATATCTGGGGAATATAGCGGGTGGGGTAGGACTTCCCATTTGAGCGTTTCTAAGTAGGTTTTAACGGGTTTGGCCACGTGAGGCCGAGCATTGTCATGCCGTAAAATCACGTTTTCGTGCCTCTGCTCGTAATGTGGCCGCTTTTCGCGCAGTGCTCGGCGCAATCGCAGCAATTGAGTTCGATACCGTTCCCCAGTGATGGTTTCGTTCGGTTTCAACAGCTCATAATAAATAACACCGCCCTGGTCCCACCAAATACACAGGATAACCTTCGCAGGGTGAATATTCGGCCGAGCCGACGACGTAGAAGCATGACCGGGCAGTCCCCATGATTTTGTTCTCTTTGGGTTGCTGAATCCATTTTTCAGCTTTCAAAATGAATCCATTTTTCATCACCCGTAACGATGCGATGAAGAAAACCCTTCTTTTTTTGCCGCTGCAACAGTTGTTCACAGGCGAAAAAACGACGCTCAAGGGCTCTCGGCTTCAAATCATAAGGAACCCAAGTTCCTTGTTTTTGAATCATTTCCAACGCATGCAATCGCTTGGAAATGGCTTGGCGGGTAACTCCTAATGCTGAATCAAGCTCTTTTTGCGTTTGGCACGGATCCTCATCGAGCAATGCCTCCAACTCAGCGTCTTCGAAAGTTTTTGGCCTTCCTTCACGTGAACGGTCGTCAACATCGAAATCACCGTCTTTGAAGCGACGGAACCAATCACGGCACGTTGTTTCACTTAAAGCAGCATCTCCGTAAACTTTTTGGAGTTCACGGTGCGCTTCAGCCGCCGTTTTCTTCGAATGAAAGAAGAAAAGCAATACCCGAGTAGAAATTGTTCTAGCCTGTCTGAGTCACGACCTAGTAACTGGCTCGCCCAATTGAGCTCACACGAACTGACCAATGGTTGGCTCGCTATGAGCTAGTAATATTGTGAATGTTTTGTTATCCAGCCTTTGTCTACTCACTGCCCAGCTGATCTTGGTCACAAATGACAAAGTGAGGTTATGTGACTACGTATAGTTCCATCGAGCGAATGGCTGATGGCTGACTAGCTAACTTGAGTTTCAGATGGCTTTGCAAAAGAAAAAAATTCTCAAGTGGACATGACGCCATGACCTAGCCAATACTAGCTAACTGTGGCTATGCGCCCCTTGGCTAGTCACTGCCCAGCCGAGCTTGGTCACGAATGATAAAGTGTGGTTATGTGACTACGTGTAGTTCTATCGAGCGATTGGCTCATGGCTGGCTGAGCAACTTGAGTTACAGATGGCGTTGCGAATGCAAGCATTCTCATGGCGAGATACCTACTTGCAAGTAGGTATCCCGCCATGACCTAGCCAGCTATGCGGCTGTGCACCCCTTGGCTAGTCACTGCCCAGCCGAGCTAGTAAGTAAGACCTATCCAAAGGGGTAATAGTCGTGGAGTGGTTAGCTCTTTCGAGCGGAACTGATCACAGCGCTTGACAGGCGTTGCGATTGCATCTCGTGGAAGACCAGTCCGAAAAAAGCTGGATACGAAATCTTTCTAATTTGGGGTACATGTGGTCGTGGCTACCTTATCCTTTTGTTTTGTACAGAAACGTGCCGATGTTTGAATGTGGCTACGACGGTGCGCCGAGGATGACTCAATTGCAGGACGGCCGAAAGTGGGAAAAGTGTTTCATTGCTTTTCTTCAACCGTTGACGAGAGTCAGTCGGAAATCGGGTTACAATACTCTTGACCGGGTCATGAATATGCCAGGGCTGTTTATTCCGGAGCCAAGGACTAAGACAAGGGATGAAGGCACAAGGGTCCTAGGCGTGGCGCCTAGGAATGAACCAGCTGCGATCACTATCCTAAACGCTTTGCTATATTTGTTAAATCAAACATTTCTAGTGTATAGCAGAATTCTGACCTTCCGTGGGGATTGTATTAATTAAAACTGTCATTGTACAATCCTAAGATTCGGTCACCGAATATTCTTCCTACACGATTGCCGATTCACGAGGCGGCGATGGGAAAAACATAAAGAGGACGATGAAGATAGCGAACATTGAAAAAAATCATTAGAACTCACCGTATAGTCCATATTCGAGAGAGCTGCCGGATGTATCGCGTCCCAATAGAAGTATCATTATTGCACAACAGTGACTAAATATGTAGCCAGTCATGGTTTGATTGTTATTTGACACAGAAAGCTCCGTCAATCTTCTACTCGATTTTTCTACTTTTGTGAATCAATGATTCTGCTGGTTATAACTCGGGCGTCATACCATGAAACCGAATGAAAGATTCCTCCCAGTTGCACGGGTTTTTATTGGACGCAAGAGTCCCGAGCAGTTATCATGCAAACACTGGATGAGCATTCTTCCGCCGCTGTAAATAGCAAGGGCGTCGCCAAGGGGGCACAGGAGATCAGCCCCCCCCCCCGCTCCCAAGAGATTCGAAAAATGTAGATTTAGGTTTAAAATGTGTAAAATTCACATTTCCTCCTACCCTCGAGCCCCATCTTGCCCCCCCCCCCTCCCCGCCGGCGGCACATTAGCTGGCGACGCTGTTGGCGCCGTATGGAGGCCTATACGCTTACATACACGCACACACACTCCAGGTTATGCTACTAATTCATGTAACGCGGTAGCGTATAAACTTGCCGCTGTATTTTGATAAATCGCAATCGATGTATTGAGAGAAAATGCCCGGCGTGTTTTCTAAGCTCTCCTGCTGGCGGGCTCTTTACCCTGAGAAAGACGTGTATATTATCTATGTCTAGATGATGAGAATTATTGAAAAATTATGCATCGCGTCCCAATAGAAGTATTAATATTGCACAACAGTAACTAAATATGTACCCAGTCATCGTTTGATTGCTATTCGACACAAAAACTTCCGTATATCTCCTACTTGATTTTTTTCTAATTTTGTGAATCAATGATACTTCTGGTTATAACTCGTGCGTCATACCATTAAACTCAATCTACACAAAAAATTCGTGCAAAACTGCTAAGCCTATGACTGAATGGTTCCACATGCAGAAAAAAACGATACCCCCAGTTGCATGGAATTTTTTTGAAACCGGGTGTCCCGAGCTGTTATCATGCAAACACTGGATGAGTGTTTGCAAGTGTTTGCATGAGTGTCTGGATGAGCAAACAATCTCCCGTTGCTGCGCCGAATGGAGTTCTATACGCTTACATAAGTGCATACACACACAGACTCGAGGTTATACTACTAATTCATATAGTAAATTTTCATATTATTGAAAAATTGTAAAAATTTCATTACACAATTATTAATGATTAATTCATGAAATTGTTAGAATTCATTAATTAAAAGGTTGAGCTACCGCAATGACCCGAAAATTGGGGTTATTGAATAAAAATGATTTTCAACGAATATAATGATTGAAAAATCGTTTAGACATTAATTTGTGTGTACACTAACGAAGCTGTGGAAGAAAATGTTCTAAAATAATATGAATAATTAAAGAAGTTACAAGCAATCACGTGAAGGACCTTTAAATATGAGGGGTTCAACGGTGTAGTGGATTTTGGCCACCAGGTTGATTTGACACAAAAAAAATAGTTTTTTCTTAAAATAGATCATGTTGGTTAAAACTTGACCGGGTTTTTTTCTTGGCGAGTTTCAATTATAAAAATAAAAATGTTGAATTTATTTTTCGATCTCCCATGGAAAAAATAATATCATTATTGTTGATGACTAATAAAAAAAATGTTGAGAAGAAAAACGTCGGTCAGCACTAAACTACTGTTATACTGAATGACTGTGCCAAATTTTAAGTCAATCCGTTCATGGGATGTCGAGAAATCGTGTACACCGTTCTGAAATACATCTTGTCGAGAAAAACGCGTTAAAAGTTTTACTAGAAGTTCTATCGTTGTAATCATAAGTTTACATTCAATCTGCAATTCCGACACCATATGTTTGACCTTCCTCTTTATTTTCAGTTGCCTCAAGAAACTATCGATTCTTTTAATGTTTCACCGTAGCCTAACCCTTTGAGGTATTCTTTTTACGAACCCGAATATTGAACAATTACCTGATTCTCGTCTATAATGAAGTAATAATACATCCGAGTATTCTGGTACAATTTCCAGCCAAGTTATCGAACTTTCAACGAAAAATTACGATTCATTGATCGTCTAATTGATACAGCACTTTATGGACATGGCACGCTGGCCACAGCGTGTCATTAATCCGTCATTCTTAATACATTGAAGTTTTATGTCTTATCACACAACGCTTTGCGCTTTTCATAGCCCGCTCACATGTGTACACAGATGGTTTTATATACTAGTCCTCATCCGAGTCAAAATTTTCCACTCGCGTTCAACCCGAAAAATGAATGCTTCCTTTCCCGAGCAGAAATCGGCGAAGCGGATTATCGGGTATGTAAAGGAGGGTACAGTGTTTGGAAATACCATGCGTTGGGGCTTCCAATGAACCTCCGGAATGGTAGAAA
This sequence comes from Ophion slaviceki, assembly GCA_944452715.1. Classification (NCBI taxonomy): domain Eukaryota; kingdom Metazoa; phylum Arthropoda; class Insecta; order Hymenoptera; family Ichneumonidae; genus Ophion; species Ophion slaviceki. The sequence goes on from OX101792.1 coordinate 22,792,328, forward strand.
CTGGACATTTTCACTGAAAGGAGGCCAATAAGGACCACAACTGAACCTACGGAACCCCAGGTGGGCCTACTTCGAGCGCTCCCGCAGAATCTACTGCCTACTACTGAAAAAAAATTAATTTAAATAGGATCTATTTAAATGAAATAGGTTGTTTCCTTGTCTCACAGCCTACTACGATAATATTTGTTTAAAACATATTTATATATATTAATAAAGATTCGATTCAAATAAATCTTTATTTGCTTACAATGTACACTGTAAATATTGCATAAATCCAAAATAAAATGAATCACTTAATTGAGAGTTTCACCACATCGATTTTTTATCGTAATTTGTCATTCCCTGGCCTTGTGAAATGATTTTTTTTCTGAGAAAATATTTGACCTACATGCGAATCGAACCTAGAACTTACCTACTCATACCCGAGTCAAAATTTCTAGCCTCCTCTGAACACTCGCAGGACCCATTTCCTTTGTAATGCACGAGCCGCCAGCCTCCATTGAACCTACGAGACCCTATTTGTCGAGTTCACTGCCATGGAGAGACCTCCATTTGATCCAGTGTAGCCTCTGTTAGCCCTTCCAAACCTTCTTTCGACCCCCAGTACCAATGGAACGTTCAGAACACTTTCAGTACTTTCGATCTCAAGTCTGTTGCTTCGACCCCACCTAACCTGCGTTGAGCCCAAATTCGTTATCTCCTCCATCAACAATTCATTCTGGCCTGATCGGTAACCCGTTCGATGCCGAAATAAATACGTTTTTGCTGATTATTGTTGAATAATGGTATAAATAAATATGCATTGTCAGTTGTTTCGCCACGTGACAAATGAATAAATACCATACGACAAGTGAAAATATATCATCACTTCATTAAATTGTCAGTGCAACATTAAAATGCGCAAGCAATCAATGTTTCTCAATATTGGTTTATGATCATTTTATAGGTGATTCGAGAAAAAAGGCGTGGAAAATTGGTATACAACTAATTTAATGTATACTAAATAAAATAACCATAAAGCCGATCCTTCCGTAATTGGTTATGTCTGTCTAAAAAATTCACAATCATTAACGATTTTTCTACCTGTCACTGCCTTAAAAACTACACAAATTCGGACAAGGAGTGAATGTAAACACTCACCGTTCAAATACCTCAATATTAATGACAAGCTTTTTTACAGTTTTTCTGCGTTTTTCGAAAAATTCTCATATTTGTGTACCATTTACTGAAAATAGCTTTACTACTTTTTCAATGGGCATTGAATCACATTCGAATTAGTCGCGTAAAAAAAATTCAAAATTGGTATTAAAATGAGAATTTAATTTTTCAATATTTTTTGTCATATCCATCAAGTAAAAGTTAATTTTATAGAAAATTGATAGTCAAGAATATTAAAATTAAAAAATATTTCTTAAACATATTTCATATGCTATAAGAGATCATGGTTATACATTTTATTATGGTTTTAAATTACATTCTTAGTACTCAAGTTCAGATCGAATCGAAATTTCGAATGAATTGTTTATCTAAAAAATTATACAATTTCATTCGATTAAAGTTCTATAATGCACTGTTGCAAAAAGTTATTTATTTGTATTTGCCAAATAAAATTGAAAAAACCTTTGGTTTATGGAAATAAATATTCCCAAAAATGAGAAAAATAAATCGGATCCTTGATCCGTCATCCAAGGCGTTTTCGCCGGCGGTAATAGAGACCGTCCAACCGCCAAAACTTCGTTAGTGATCCTCTTTCGACGAAGTTTATTTAAATATTCTTATTTGTCTGCCCCCGACAAATCGCCGTAGGATTGTCTATCCATGTCAGATATATGTGTAAAAAAACCCGATGCTAAGTTTTATTCTGATTCATATAATGTTACGTCGAAATCCGTTAAAACGTTTCCACTTTGTCTTTTCTGTCAGTTCTGTGTGTCCCGAACCTGTATGTGGGTGTGTACGTGCGTGTGCCGTCGCGAAAGCATCGGGGGCGCCAAAACGTGGCAAAATAGCGCACTACGTAAGGTGTAACTACGTATGTATCTCCTGTGTGTGTGTGTGTGTGTGTGTCTGTGTGTGTGTGTGCTGGCCGTAAAGTAGTGCGCGCTCTATCGGGCTAGCGACACTCGCGCGAGCCCCGTGCGCGTAGCGCATAACGTCGACCAATCGTATTGTCCGATTATGTATTGTGTTACATCTATATATATACAGCCACTGCGCGCGTGTCAAGTTTGCGCGGGTCAACCACGCTGCTCTATCCGGTCGAGCGCGTTCCGCCTTTCGGCAGTCAGCACGTGTTTGTTGCGAAATAAGTTCGATATATTAAGCGTCCTTTTTTACCGTTGCTGTTTTACGCTAATTCTTTCACGAGGGCAGAAGAAAAAAAAGTGTGATTCGGCGAAAATGCCAAAAGTGAAAGGATTTTATGCCCTCGTGGTTTATTCGAATCCACGAAAAAGTGCGGCGGAAAAAAAAGGTGCTCGAGCCGCGGAAGTGCCGGAAACGTTTTTCGACGTGCTCGAACTAGCGTAGGGCCCGAAAAACCACCGGGTGGTCGGTGGTAGAATCAGGGTAACGTGGTTAAGTTGCATTCGAAATGCCGGTAGCAAACATAACCTACCTGGCAAACACGTGGTGATTTTTTCCCCTGATAATCGCGATGAGCTTCTCGAACTGAGCCCCATCGATGCGTCCACCAAGGAAATTGTTAGTCCGGGGACGAAAATTTTCGCCGCTGATGCCATTGGCGAAACGAGGGAGAAAAAGTTTTAAAAAAAGCTGAAAAGATCGCTTGCCTTGCTGCGCGAAAAAGGATCGCGGACGATATTTCGAAAGATCTCGGGATATGGGAAGATAAAACAGTCTCTGACTGTGCACTTGCAACTGCCGAGGAATCTGGCGAAAAAGAACAGAACGAAATGAGTCCTTCCACGTCCATGGAGAATGCGGTTCGCAATGATGCTGCCAACGAAGAACAAGAGGAGTCGACGCGTGATACACTTCCACACGAGAAGCCGGAAGGCGAATCTCAAGATGAAAGATTTTGGGCAACGATGAGAGACCTCGCCGCAGTTGGTAAGTTCTCAGACCTTCCGTTTTTTTTAATATTCAAATTGACGTTCAAACATAGTTTGCACTTTCTAAACTAAATTTAAAAACTGGCCTTCACATTTTGCATCAAACAAATCCAGGAATATTTTGCGTCAAATTAATGCAATACTATCCTGCTACTACAAAATTGTTTTTATCTTTCAGCTACACCACAGAATATTAAATTCTTCGAAGCGGTGGTGACATCGCTGAAAGCCTTGTCAATTGCCCCTCCGCAAGACACTCCAAGCTTCGGAGAAAAAAAACTGTACGAGGTAAAAATATTTAAAAAATATCTAAAGGAATATAATTAAAGAAAAAATTGCATCGAGATATTAAAATGCGCAATATGATCGTCTTTCAGATTCTAGAGAGGTATAAAACTGCCGACAAGGACAAGGTAACTTGTATGTTACGATACGAAGACCATTAAAATATAAAGAAATTTTTGTTAATGAAAATTTGTTTACTCAATACATCATTATTATCATCAATTGCTTACTAATTAATTGAAATTATTATTGAATGCTTAAATTGAAATTTAACTGGTAAACTGAAGAATTCTTTAAAATTTAATTAAAATGGATTGAAAATAACTATAAATCGCTTATCAATGAATTAGAATTATTCTTGAATTATTGAATTAAAATTTAACTCTCGAATTAAAGAAATCTTTAAAATAGTCAATCATAATTTTTTTATTAAATGAATGAAAATTCATTAAAAGTATGCGAAACTTATTAATTCACCTATTCATTAATTTTCATTAACTCATTCCATTAAATTTTGACTAGCGAAAGATATTGTTAATGACAATTTTTCTAACGACATTAAATAAAGTATTAACTTTGGGTATTTTTAATTAATTATAATTTGTGGTCTTTTTTCATTCATTTAATTTTCATTCAGTTTACAGAATTTTAATGCATTACATTTCAATTTTTAATTTTCATTAAATAATATTTAAATAAATAATTATCATACGTTTATTATAAATCATGAAATAAAATGAATAAAATTAAGAATTTTAATCAAATATTTTTATTTTTAGTTCATTTAATTTAAATGGATTTTAATTCATGATCTTTATGATTTTTATTGAAAATTTGCCTACTGACAATAAATAAAGTGCTACCTTTGCATATTTTAAACCTATTTCATAGGTTTTTCGACAGCCTTATATTAAGTATGAAAAATTGATTGACATTTTATGTCACGGTTTTTAATATTGTTACAATGGAATTTTTTTAAAAGTATTTATAGACCAACGAATTTCTGAAACAACAGGTCTTTTTTTATTGATTCGGTATTTGTCTTTTTTCATTGTTGAGAAATCGTTGCTCTCGTATGTTTCTTGAGAAAAAATGTGTCAGTACAAAAATTTTCATTAACCCAAATTATGAACACCATCAAATTTTTTTAATTGAAATTTTCTCTACTGCCATACATTATTCGTTCTCTCATGTACTTGTTCATTAAATGTTCATAATTTTTGTTATTGAAAACTTTTCTACTGGCATACATTTTTCTAAAAAAGTGTATGAGAGCAACGATTTCTTAACAATGAAAAAGCACAAAAACTGAAACAATGAAGAAATAATAACTCGTTAAGCCAGGAATTTGTCGGTCTATAAATTCCTTTCAATAAGTTCAATTGAGTAGCAGAAAAAAATCCATTGTAACTAGATTTAAAAACGTTAAATAAAATGTTCATCAATTTTTTATACTAAAAGTAAGGTTGTCAAAACACCTGTAAAATAGGTTAAAAATATGCAAAATTAGTACTTAATTTTATCACTGATAGGGTGGCAATATTTTCGTCTTCCCTTTTATAATTTCAAATTTCTCCCTCAAAATATTTGTTTTTCAATGAGACGAATTTCTTGCAAATAATTTAACTAGAACTACGATAGCATAAAGAATGACAGAATTTTTTTTAAATTTCCATTTATATAAAAAAACTAATCTTGAAAACCTTGATACGATATTTAATATTTTAGGTTTGACTATCTTTTGCGACGTTTTTCATCTCGTAACAAAGTTATATTTAAAGCATGTTTTGCCTATGTCGTTGCCTATGTCGTTACGATATGTAATGTATGGGATTGGACCCAATTCTATTTTTTTAAATTAATATTTTGTTTATTTTTCTTTGTTTTTTTTATTGATAAGATCACGGGTCTCCTTGATGGTTGATCACGGTGGATGGCAAAGAAAAAAAATATGTCTAGTTTTATTTACGCTATGATAGTACGTCCATGTACGGCAAAAATAAACGTATAGAAATTTGAAAAATATTTCTACCTGTATATTTGAAGCAAATTTTTATTTATCCCTGCGACATGTATCATTAATAGGCTAAATGTATAGTCTACGATACTCTCAAGGTATGGAGGTTCCGGAGGGTCTACGGTACGCCTGCAGTAGGCCAAATAGAGGGTCCGGAGGGTATTCGGAGCGCCTACTGTAGGCTCAAAGGAGGGTCCGGAGGGTATACGACACGGATACAGTAGGTTGAATGGAGAGTCTGGAGGGTATTCCGAGCACCTACAGCAGGCTGAATGGAGGGTCCAGAGGGTATACGGCGGATCTACAGTAGGCTGAAAGGCGGGCCAGTAGGTTCGGCGAGAGCGCTCGATCAGGCCGACCCGAGGTTTCGTAGGTTCAGTTTTGGTGCTCACTGATCTCCTTTGAGTAAAAAAGTCTGCTTTCTGCCATGCCGGAGGTTCATCGGAGGCCCTACCGCATGGTATTTTCAAACATTGGACCCTCCTTCAGATACCCAATAATCCGCTCTCGCCGATTTCTGCTCGGGGGCGGAAGCCTTCATTTTGTGGGTTGAACGCGGCTCGAAAATTTCGACTCGGGAATACAGATTAACCACCTGTCAAATTACAAGTTTTGTTAAATTTATATTACACTGTTGAACTGTCAAAATTTACTTTTGACTACACTGTATTTTGGACTGTGTGTTCCAGTAAAGATACAGGAGAGCGGTTCGAGTCCGAAGAGAACAGTGAAGGAACTGTAATAATTTACTTTGAGCACTGTGTTTCAGTAAATATCGCTGTGCAATCGCTCGAGTCCAATACGAACTGTGTAGCCCCTGTATTTTATACTATTTCTTTTTTTCCGTCTAGGATGGACAAGTCAGGTTTTGTTCGGCAGCTCCTCATATAGCAGTTATAAACAAAATGTCAATAACTTTTTCGTACTGTAAATAAACATCGATTTTTTTAATCACCATAATGTGCTACACAAAACAAAAAACACGAAATGCTGAGATAAATACGGTGCAGCCTTCTGCAGCCCATCTCGATTGTTATTCCGGATATGGAAAATAATACAATAATTAATGAATGATAATAACGAAGATAGTTGGGTAGTGAGAAAACGGAAAAAAATTGAGCTCAAATTTCGGCCACCCTAATGTATAGTAGAATTCTGAACATCTGCGAGGATCGCATTAATAAAAACTGTCATTGTAAAATCCTAAGATTCGATCTCCAAATATTCTTCCTACATGATTGCCGATTGACGAGGCGGCGATGGGCAAAACAGACAGAGGCACATGTAGATAGAGAATATTGAAAAAATCATTAGAACTTACCGTATAGTCCAGCTCCGAGAGAGTTGCCGGATGTATCGCGTCCCAATAGAAGTATTATTAGTGCACAACAGTGACTGAATATGTAGCCAGTCATAGTTGGATTGTTATTTGGCACAGAACATTCCGTATATCTTATACTTGATTTTTTCTACTTTTGTGAAACAATGATAATTCTGGTTATGACTTGTGCGTCATACCATAAAACTCAAACTATCCAGAAAATTTGTGCAACACCGCTAAGTTTATCACCGACTAGTTCCAAAGATAGAAAAGAAAAATACCCCCAGTTGCACAGGTTTTTATTGGACGCGAGAGTCCTGAACTATTATCATGCAAACACTGGATGAGCAAACATTCTCCCGCTGCTATACGCTTACATTCACGCTCGCGCGCACATACACGCACTCCAGGTTATGCTTCTTATTCATATAACGCAGTAGCATATAAATTTGCCACTATGTGGAGGAGGCACATAAAGTTTTACAGAGCAATAGCACTCAAACTATTGATCATATCCAAAAATGTTTCAGACAAAAGTTTCAGTGTTCGACAAGGCCGTTATACTGGACCACCCTATTCTTTTTATCGGTGGAGGCGCCGAAACTACGTCAAGGTCAACTCCACTTTTTTTAATGGAACCATGTATTTTTTTTCGATGACATTATTACCGATTTTAAGACGAATTCAGCGACCTACAACACAAGGTCATTCTAGTCATGCAAAGTATGAAAATAGTCGAAAAAACGAAAAATATCGCAAAAATCACTTTCAAAGGATCCACTAACCTTGGTTTGGGTCTACCTACATAAGATGTTCGAAGTAATGGTCGAAAAATCGTTAGGATATTTATTTGTATGCACGTTAACAAAGTTGTGGGATAAAATTTCATAAAAGAATATTAATAATCATAGAAGTTATAAACAATCTCGAGCAGGACTTTGAATGTGAGGGGCTGAATGGTGTAGTTGATTTTGGTCACCCGGTTGATCTGAAACAAAAAAAAAACGACCTTTTTTCTTGAAATAGATATCATAGGCTGAGACTTGAACGAGCTTTTTTGTTGTCGAGTTTCTATCATTAAAATAAAAACGTTTAATTTTTTGTCGTTTTTTCAAGGAATAATATTATTGTTGATAAGTAATGAAAAACTTTTTTAGAAAAGACACAAGCGTCAAGACTAAAATACTAATATACTCAATAAGTGTACCAAATTTCAAGTCGATCCGTAAGTGAAATGCCGAGAAATCGTGTACAACGTTTAAAAAAACCTAGTTTCAAGAAAGTGCACCACCCACACTTTTTTCCTTATCTTATCTCCCCCTTCACTCCTCGGCACTCTAATCATTCTTATTGCCTTCCACCACTCTGCCATCTTTTCGCTCTGCTTCATTTCCCTCCATCGCCCTTCCATCCACTCGTTTATTTCCCGATGTCTTAGTTCTAACCACTTTTTCCTTTCCTCCCTCAGTTTTTTCTTAGTTTCTTTTTCCCTTTTTTCGCAAATTTCTTTAATGCTCTCCACATATGTTTCTTTTATCGCCTTTCCTCTCTGTTCAGCCAATTGAAAGTCTTTAAATTTGGTTTTGCTTTTTTTACCATTCCTATCACCCCTTCATCCTCCCGCGCTTTCTCCGGTTCGTCCTCGTATATTTTGTTCTCTTCCTCCTTCCATCGAAGTCTTACCTCGCTCCTTTTTACCACTCGGCTTTGCCACCCTTCCTGCTTCTTTCGGATAAAGTTCCGAAAAGGTTTTTCCTCCGATCGGGCTGAAACTATGCACAGACCTTCCTTTTAATAGGTCTTGTAATGCCGATTTACCGCTTCTTTCTTTCTGTTTTCATGTATCGAATGAGTCTTGGTCAATTTACGCGTGATTGTGGTTTTCTTTGATGAGATTTATTTCGTAAGTGTACAGTTTGTAGGACATTTTCCAGATACACATTTCCGCGTACCAGCTCTTGGCTCATCTTGGTCAAGGAAGACCAGAGAAAAGTTACTCTCCACCGAGAGTACGTAGGAAATTTGCCGCTTTTTTAATTTGTTCCGCCATAGCCGCTCATATGTATATAATATTGCATAAACTGTACTTATACTAGCATTGAGCATTAATGTTTGGTGTGTCAAGCCTCCGCTAAATACTCCAAGCGTAGGATAATTTTCATACTCGAATACGCGCACATATATGTTCTTTTGCGTGAACCTGTGTGTCGCGATAACGACCCACGGAAGCGATTTTCAAAGAACCGTATTTTTTTAAGCGGTTATACCAGTGTGACACTTTCAAAAAATCGATTTTTTGTTGCCTTTTTCCACAGGGTCCATTGTATGGGCCAGGTATAGCCGATTAGCAGTTTTCATTGTAAATATCATTTTATCTTGCAAAAATCGATAGTTATATGTTTAAACGCGTTTTATGAGATTATATGTTATGTTTATGAGTTATATGTTTAAACGCGTTTAAATGAGATTTTTCAAATTTGCTGACAAGAGCAATTATCTGATTGACTTGAAAATTGAACTGAGTACTCTTGAATATATTTACTCTACAATGACGTAGGATATTTGTGATCGGATAAAAATTGACGATTTGGCATTGAAAAAAACGACCATTCTATAGGCAAGAAAACAGGCTTTTTTTCATAACTACGGCATTTTGTTAGATTTTGATATTTTTCGAAAATCCTACGTCATTGTACAGGAAATACCTTTCAGTTTAACGAATGTTTTTTCCTTTTTCATGTCAGCCGTGGAGGAACTTTTTTTTTGGCGCCTCCGAAGGCAGCGCATAAGTCGGTTGGATCTCTATATTTTTCTATGAAAAAATTATGTAGTATAGGTCAAATATACCCAAATATATTCTTAATTTTCCGAAACATTTAATTGAGTACTTTTCTTCCAAAAATTCCCGAAAATTACCCAAATTTTCAGCGTTCACACTGGTATAGACCGTCAAACATAAGCATTGTAGGAACGCCCAGCAATGATGGCGCCGTCACTGGCCATGAAGTAATGAGATGAGAGCAACCACGTTGCATCCTGTACAAAAAATGTGTTACTTGCCGTGTGCACGCGAGACAAGCGTCGCGTCAAAGAAAGCAGCAAGAAGAAATGCAAATACATATTTCCAATGAGTATATCAACGTGTACTTGAGACGGAGAGCTATTGATGTGAGGACATGCAGCAAGGCAGTCGGTAGTTCGAGTTGACGGGGGGAAGTCAGTGCTGCATCTCAAGACAATATTTCCTCAAGATGTCGTCTTCTCGGGCCAGACGATGGCCTCGATCCAGTCGATGTAGGAGTAAACGGATGTGTAAACACTCGGTTTGCTGGTGCCGCACTTGTATCCAAAATCCGTAATCGCCAACAGCGTGTGAGCGGTCTCGGTTATCATGATGAAAGGACCACCGCTGTCGGACTGACAGGCGTCCGAACGCTTCGATGAATTCGCGTCCAGCGCGCATATCATTGCGCTATCGAGGCCCCACCGAAGTTGGGTATCGATATGGGATGTGTACGACTCGTTGCACACGGTTGTCGGCACCAAACTACGCAAGGAACGAAAGTACTATTGAGTGTCCAACTTAATTCGGTCGGTTTTTTCGCTTAAAATACGCACTTATTTGAATGATACAATTAATTAATACATTAATCAAAATATTGTCCATCGCTAGCCACTACTTTTTCCCATCTTTCTGGTAATTTATGAATTCTGTCGCGGAAGAAGCGTTCATCTTTTGAAGCCAAGAATGAATCGAGCCAATTTTTGTATACCCTGTTGTGACGTGAAGCGTATTCCAGTCAAAGCTTTCTGAATCGATCGAAACAAATGGTGGTCGGAATGGGCAAGGTCTGGGCTATAAGGCGGGTGAGCCAGAATTTCCCACCCGCTATTTTCCAAATAGTTTTTAACCACAATAGCAACGTGAGGCCGAGCGTTGTCATGTTGAAAGATTATGGACTCGTGTCTGGTCGCATATTCTGGACGTTTTTCGGCTATAGATCGCTTTAAACGGATCAATTGTTGCCTGTAGCTGTACACCATAAACTTCCACAAGCATTCGGTGGGCTTCAGCTGCACTTTTCTTCCAATTGAAACAGAAAATCAACACTTCCCGCAAATGGTGCTTATTTGGGACGAAACTCGACATTTTCACCGCAGTAAAAATTAGACTTCATGCACAAAACTGAAAAATCTGTAAACGATATTTGGTTAAGAGATGTTGATACTTCACGATACAGCAAATATCAGCTGTTGCCGTCAACCATTTATAGCACCTAGAGCCAACTTTTGAAAACGGACCGAACTAAGTTGTAGACCTAATATTTTCTCATCGTCAATCGAATTACGAAATTACACTGAGGCGCGCCGCAGATGCGGGTACGACAGTAGCCGAAAGTGTGATCGGGCTTCAATCGAACTTCGCGATACGATGAAAATCAGGGAAAACTTATTCGGAGGAGAAAAAAAATTGTACACTCTTGAAAGTAAGATCAGGTTAACGAACAGACAATTAGAAGAGAAAAAACGATTTATCTGTACTGGAGGAATACACTTCGGATGGAAAAGGTCAAGTTTTGAAAATATTAAGTAAGCTACTTTAGTTTTAACAATCTGTTGGTAACTCTTCCACATTTTTATCATGAAAAAATCTCAACAACTCAAGTTTTGTAAGTATTCTTCAAACTATTTTTTAATAAGTTCCTGGTAACTTTTCGACATTACTATTATTACCTAATTCAAACCAACTTTAGGTATTCCTTCCGTGGAGGATCTTATTTTGTGGGAGGATAAGCAGGGCCCTTCTGAGTCGTTGGTTAATTACAGTGGCGCTGGATAAAAATGTGTCACAATCAATTATTATACCCAAGGATAAACTGGAACGAAAAAATTCGCGAAAATTTAGTAGATTTAGACATTTTTACATTTTCTCCGAAAAGTGGCGGCTACAAAAATTCTTCTGCTCACCGCTTTTTTCTGCGTTTTATCATTATCATTTTCTTTAAAGATTGGATGACGTACTGTTTGTACTATCGTTACGGAAACTTGAGAATTGTTTTCACGCGTTGTGCAGTTTATGTTAAACATCTAGGGATATTTAGTGTATAAGCTATTGGATAGAAATGAGGCCAGCGTGTTGTCTCCATAAAGTGCCGCATAAATGGAACGATTTTTAGAGTTGTAATTTTTGTTTAAAAGTTCGGTAACGTGGCTTGAAGTTTTACCAGTATATCGGGATGTATTTTCACTTGATTGTAGACGAAAATCAGTTAATTGTTAAATACTTGGATCCGTGAAAGGAATACCTTAAGTTTTCTAGATATCCGTCAAACTATTGTTGAACAATTGATGACCTTTTGGTACAATGAATGGTGGAAATTAATGTTCTCACTGAGAACATCACTTTGGTGTCGTCCTTCGATTTTGTTGAAACTTTTTTATGTTGAAGAGTATCAAAAACCAAGAGACACGTATTTTTTTGTCGGCGACAAAACGGTTTTAAGGGGTGAAACGCACCTTCAAAAGTGGGGATGTTTTTCGTTTTTCGTCAATAACGTTTTAGCGGTACGAGATATAAAAAAATTCAGATTGCAACAATGTTGATTTTTTTGTGTACTATACCTACATTATAGATGAGAACGATAACGTTATCGACGAAAAACGAGAGACACCCCTATTTTCGAGGGTGCGTTTCACCCCTTAAAACTGTTTTCCGCCGATAAAAAAAAATACGTTTCTCTTAGGTTTTGATACTCTTCCACATAAAAAAGTATCAACAAAATCGGAGGAGGACACCAAAGTGATGTTCTTGTCAGTATGATCTTCCGTATGTTTGATGATTCTAAGATTTTTATCGTATTGCGCAGTACTCGGAGTCTCATCATCTCTCGCTCTTCAATTCGCCTCAATTCGCTTTCATTTTCAGTACGTACGTGAGGTTCGCCGTCTTCATCAGATGATCGGATACCTCTTCATCGACGTGCGTCACACCGTAGCCAATCGTGATGAAGGAAGTCGTCGAGTTTACAATGTAATTCTCCGGGGCCATCGTTGGCAGGCAAATTGGCTTGATCCTCGTTGAAAATCTGACCTGTTCTTGGAGCTCCACGAGGGCTACGTCGTAGTGCAATTGCGATATGTGGTGTTGTGGATGTCGTATCATTCGTTTGATAGGAATCATCTGGGCGTCCGTTGATCGGGTATTCTCGGATCCCAATCTCACCTGTCGAAAAAACGGTTCTCAATGATCAATATATACTCGTGTGAAAGTTTTTCGTTTTCTTCCAAACTGCACTGAGAAAAAAAAACCAATTGAATCAAAAAAATCTATTGGTTGATCCAAACAAATGTGCTGCTCTGGAGTGCCACCGATATATGAGATTGTTACAATACTAAAAAAAATTGGAAAATGTGATTGATTTAAATATCATAATATTTGATTTGAAAAAGCTCTTCTGTTCTCCGAATATCTACATTATCCTTCAAATAAAATTATATTCTGTTGAAATAATTCTATATACAATCCGTAGATGTATGGATGAAATAATTAAGCGGTTGTTACAACATTTTTTATTTCGTAGAAAAATATAATCAATAGAATTAATTATTTCTTTACTGCATCGAAACGAATATGCCATGGGGCGTAAGTTTTTCAATTTGTTTTAAATCTTAAATAAAAAGTGAGCATTCGAATGATCATCCACGATATGGGGGAGAGAATATCAGATATCCAATGGAATATCCATGGAGAGAATATCAGATATTCAACTGATAAGAACAGATACTACATTTTGATCTTAGCCACAGGCCAAGAAGTGATATTCTTTAGAGTTTCTCCGACGTTTAAGTAGATTTTCCCACCGTATAATTACGGTGGCGCTCGGCCATGATTTGGTTGAATTTTTTCAACCAAATGCACAAGGAACAAACTTTGTTTTCGCATGATTTTTTAACCAATTCAGACATTTGCTTAATATTTTTAAATCAAAATAAAATATTAATATTTTAACGAATAATGTACTTGGAAATCAATATCGGATATGGTGAAAAAAATAAAATAACATATTTACTCAATAGAAATTTTATCTGAATCAAATGAGCGAAATTCAGGTTTTCTTGTATACTCGAATCAACAGTATTCATGTTATGAATTGAAACGCTTTTTTTATTCGTTGCAGAAAATGCATTCAAAACTATATAATTTCTTCGCGATAATTGTTTAGATAGTTTCAATAATATATTGTTCTCGGCTAACAATATATCTTTTGAATGAAAAATTTTGTTTAAATTTTATCGTGTTATTAGAGTCAATAGCGTTTTGTTTGGACTCATAAATCCGATTATTTACAACAACAATTTTACAATTGAATCAATGAAATTTCATTAAAAAACACCAATGATACTGGATCAATGATTTTTTTTCTCAGTGTGGCAGAGTTTTCAATGCGAGCAAGGTACTAACCCATTCGGGGACCAAATTTCTGACGTTTTTGAGACAATGAGCGGCCGTGAGAACGTACTTAGATGAGATCAACGAACCGCCGCACCTGTAGATAATGGGATCGGTTGCATTTACGTCCCGGTTAGGGTAGCCCAGAGCAGCCATGTACGGAAATTCACCCGCAGCAGCTCTGTCACCATTGTAAATGAAGAAATTTATATCTGCATCGTCACCCGGGAGGCTTGCGGTTGGAGGGTCGCCGTGACGGTTGGCATAATTGATGTCGGACGCGATCTCGTTTGCGAATGCCTGGCAAGCTGGGAATCATTAATATCGTTCATGTCACAATGGACACTTCGATGATAGAATTAAGCAGTGTCGATATCAATTTTGCAATCATCCCAGTGTGCTGCAAAGACAAAATAATACGATATGCTGAGACAAACAAGATGTATCCTTTTGCAACCCATTCCGATTGTTATTCCGAATTTGTAAAATAATAATGCATTATGAAAATCATTGGGTAAATTCTTTAACTCAATTTGCTAGTTATTGATCATTGTTGTATTCTTAATTTTCATTATGTTCTTTTTTTCGAATAGTAATAATATGATAATCAATGAATAATAATAATTCTTTTATTCAGTATGAATACTTCCCATAAAATCTGTCGATAAGATGAACAGTTGAAATAATATTAAAAACAATGAATGATAATAACGAATATGACAATATTAATTATATTCATTATTAACAATTATTTTATTTTTTCTTGACAACATGAATAATTAAGATCCATAATTTCTAATTGATTTGACTACTCAGTTTTTCCGCTTCGTCATATGCTGTTGATGAAATAATGTTTGATTGATTTGGTTGCAGCCCTCGCGCTTACCTTTCACCGAAGGTCGAACGTAAATCGTCGGACAACAGACAATGTTTATGAAACCATCGAAGCCGCATTGTCCAGCGGCTTCCCCCGCTCTGCGCCCGGCCAGATTATCGGCCGGCATCAACGGACATTCCGGCAATTTTTTGCACAGCCCCGGCCCACCTTGCCTCGTTTTGCATTGAGATCCCTCTGAAAAAGTGAAATCGGACTGAAATGCGATGGCCGCTACGACTGTTTGAAATTTCAGGACTTTGGCGATTTTAAAGCAGTGTCTAAAAAATCGAAGATGGTTTCTTTTCGAAATTTACACCGTTTCAAGTTCTTATCCGATGGGAAATTATCCACCGATTAAGAATATCACGGGTAATTGTCAGAAGCGCGAAATCAAGCCGGTAAATGCGAATAACGCGATTTCCATAAACATCCAACAATTTCAAATGAAAAATGAAAGTTTGGGGAGAAGTGAATGGTGAATTCGTATTCAGGGCGTAAAAGTACATCGTTAGGGATTTACAAAAGTAATTAAGAAACCAAATTTTTTCTCGCACCTCGGACAAAAAGAGTTCTTCGCTGCCCGCGTAGAAATTTCGATGGGGCCCAGATCAGGGCCCGATCAGGGTGCCTGATTGCCCTGGTAGGGCACTAATAAGGCAGCCTGAAAGGGCCCTACTAGGAAATGTAACGTTGTGTCATATGGGCCTGATCTGGTTGCCTGATCAGGCCCCTATCAGGTTGCCTGATCAGAAAGAAAAGCATATAATATTTCAAAAAACCAAAATGAAATGAACCACTTTATTTCGAGTTCCACTACAATGATTTTGTATCATAATTCGTCATTCCTTGGCCTGCTGAAACGTTTTTGTTCGAAGAAAATATTTCGCCTATATGGGAATCGAACCTCGTACCTTCCTACCCAAAGCTAGGCACGCTGCCCCTATGCTACTGAGTGCTTGTAACATCTTGGTCCCAGATATGGCATAACAGACCAAATGAATTCCTATAATTATTTGTTGTATCACATAAAGTATATCAATTAGTTAATATCATTGTGACAATTAAAGAGGTTTATCGAATAACATGCTATAGATTTTTGAAACAACCTTATATATATATTTTATATATATAATAAAAATATATATATAACCTCTCTCTCTCTCTTCGCCTCACAAAGCTGCCGAAATCTTCTAACACGCATCCGAGTTGCATAACGTTTTTTGTCGTGACAGTCTATAGCACCTTTTTTAAAATAGAATTCGGGAATGCATCGAAACTCCGAAGCTACGATGCTGTAAAATCGAAGTTTCCATGTAAAAAATGAGAGGTTGTGTGCATCTAGCGACTGCTGAGGGCAAGCCTTGTTAGGGCCTTATCGGGGAAAGCCACATTAGGGACAGCCTTAGTAAGGCCCTATCGTGGAAAATCTTAGTAGGGCCTATCAGGGCTAGCCTTGGTAGGGTCCTATCGGGGAAAGCCTTAGTAGGATCTTATCAGGGACGGCCTTAGTAGGGCCATTTTAGTATAGCCTGATGTAGGGCCCAAATACTTCCGGCCCGATCGGGGCCGGATCAGGATGTCCGTAATAGGTGTTACCCCTATCACACCCCGATCGGGGCCTGATCCTGGTCAGGCTAACCCTAAGAAATTTCTACTCGGGTGGTATCGTTGATGTTTTTTTCCTGTTTAAATTTGGCACTTCGCTGTGCGCTTATTCCCTTCAATATCGTATGCTCTTTGAAATGTCATTCGATTTATTAAGCTGAGATTGTTTTCCGATTTTTGGCACAATTTCAAAGTTGGACTATCGATTTTAGCGATTTTTTTTTCATACACACCTCTAGCCTCTTTTCCGGCATACTTTCAAGTGCACTTTCCAGGAAAACTCATTGAGATATGGAGATGAATCCAGCGGCATTTACTAGGACTCCAAAAAATCTCCGTCCCTAGGATTGCACCGACGCTACAGCTGTTTGAAATTTCGTGTATTTCGCCATGTTGAAAAAGCACCCAAAAAGGGCGAATTTTTGTTCCACTTTTAAACCGTTTTAAAAGGTCCTATCTAATGGGAAATTTCTCATCGATTACCCACAACGCGGAGTTATCGTCCAAAGCTCAAAATTATACAGACTAAACGAGGAAAACGTGATTCCATACACATTCGGATGTATGCTTGCGGTCAAAACTGCAAAATCTAGGGCGTGCTTTCACCCCTGAAAACCTTCCTTCCCCCGATACACAGAAAAACGGATCTAATAGTTTTTTGTGCTGTCCCATAAACATGAGTTTCAACAAAATAGAAGGCGAAGACTAAAGTGATGTTGTTTGTCAGAGACTACTTGGGATTTGTACATTGGTGGGATATATGTAATAAGGGTCATCGTAAATATCTACAATGAAGATAATAGGTAAATAGGATTGTGCACTATGATAGAACTGCCCAGATAGACCGATGGAGCCCCAGATAGAAGGATGTACCTAATATTGGCATCACGTGTACATCATCACTGCGGCATATAAAGTCTCACAGCTGTGTATCCCTTATGAGAGCTCCCGTTGAAGTCATATTTGCATCACATGATGATTCACAATAATACATCCAAATGAAGCAAAGTTGTTCTCACGCGGATATGCATGCAGTGAATTCATCAGACTAGCAAAATCGGCACACGAATACCTAACAATAAGTGAGTGCATATAGGGCTCATATGGGTGTGACGGCGTGAAGAAATTGTAGTGCTCATGCGGAGCTCATATTAGCGGGATGGCGTGACGTAACTATACTGTGCTCATATGGAGCTCACATGAGTGTCACAGCGTGAAAAATAAAAAAATCCAACAATGCTGATTAGACAAATCTAGTAGGATTTTTATTTCCGTATGCTTTATTTATGTTCCTGCATATATGATAAATGGATTAAAACGTATCCTGCCTAGTTAAAGTTTTTACCTACCTGCGGTTTGAACTTACATCTTCTAATTCGAGAGCTGAGCGCCCTACCTAGCCATTCTAACACTTGTGCAAACATTCTTTGTTTCCTTGCCTATTTTTAACATTCGGCATTTTTAACAATTTGCATATCGCCGTCATATTGCGTTCATCGAACGTATTACTGGGACACATGTATATTGCTGTAATAGGATATATTACAAAAGAACATGCATATCGCCGTCATATTGCGCTCATGAGATGTATCACTGAGAAATATGCGTGTCGTCGTCATAGGATGTATTACTGAGAAACACGCATATCGCCGCCATATTGCGCCCAACATATGTGTCACTGAAAAACATGCATATCGCCATCCTATTGCTTGCAGGGCATGACTACTGCCAGTGCCAACCCAACGAATACACCAACAAAAATCATTTGATGACTTCCATATGACGCCAATCTGCAAATATTCATTGTAGAACTCAAATTCGCCGTCTTATGAGTTCATTTTGTAGTCAACGGATGATGCGTTTGGAAACGACAAATTTAAGTCGCAATGTATCATAAATTCATTACACTGAATGAGCTCATGAAATGTCTTCATCAACGTAAACGAAATTGCCTTCATATTAAACACAATTAATGAGAACAATCGATGCTATCATAGTGACCACACGCCACAAAATATCTACATATGATTTCAATATGACGTAAAATTTGCGGATTTCAATTGCGGACACTTGAACACAGCGATATGCGTTCGCCGTGTTCTAAACGTACGATGGATTTGTAAACGACATATTGAGATGAACATTTTTAGAACATTCATGATACTAAATGAGTTCACGGCTTTCCATCAGGACATGTAGTCGATATGCTGTAAAATTTGCTTCACCAGTTGTATTCACGGCGTGATCCTCATGACTGTCTATCTGGGTCTCGACCGGGTCATAAACGCTCGGACTGATTATTCCGGAGGCAAGGGATATATCAAGCGACGAAGGCCTAAGGATCGTAGGCGAGATGCCTATAAATTGACAACGAAGCGACATTCTGGCTCCAGACCTCGAAGTGATAAGTCGCGATCACCATCCTAAACTTTCCTATTTTTGATAAATCGATCAATTGACTAATGTATAGTAGAAGTTTATCTATCTATCTTGTAGTCAACGGATGATGCATTTAGAATTGATACATTTAAGTCACAATGTACAAAATTCATTATACAGAATGAGCTCATGAAATTTCATCATCAACGTAAACGAAGTTGCCTTCATATTCAGCACAATTCATGAGAACAATCGATGCTATCATCGTAAGTGACAAGTCGCGAACACCATTTTAAACTTCCCTGTATTTGATAAATCGATCAATTGACTTATGTATAGTAGAGGTTTATCTATCTGGGAGAATTGCATCAATTAAAACTGTCATTGTAAAATCGCAAGATACGATCTTCATAGATTCTTTTTACACGATTGCCGATGCATGAGGCCGTGATGAGAAAGACAGAAAGAGGAAGATCGCGAAGATTGAATAACATCATTAGAACTTACCGTATAGTCCATCTCTGGAAGAGTAGCCGTATGTATCGCGTCCCAATAGAAGTATTATTATTGCACAACAGTAACTGAATATGTAGCCAGTCATAGTTGGATTGTTATTTGGCACAGAAACTTGCGGGTGTTTTCTACTTAATTCTTTCTACTTTCGTAAATTAATGATGCTCCTGGTCATAATTTGTGCGTCATACCATAAAACTCAAACTACACAAAAATATTGTGCAAAACCGCTAAGTTCATCACTGACTGGTTCCATAGGCAGAAAAGAAAGATACTCCCCCAGTTGCACGGGCTTTTATTGGACGCGAGAGTCCCAGGTTTTGATCATGCAAACACTGGGTAAGCAAATATTCTGTCCTATACGCTTATCTACGCGCGACACAGACGCATACACACACACACACACACAGGTGCGCGTGCCAGGTTATGCTGCTAATTCATATAACACGATAGGATATAGACGTGCCACTATATTTTGATAAATCGCACTCGATGTATTGAAAGAAAATGCCCGGCGATATCTCCAGGCCCTCCTGCTCGCGGAACCTGCATCCTGAAGACGTCCTGTATCTTGTATACTTTTAGATGTTTAAAATTGTTGAAACATTAGTCAAATTAATTTACACATTTATAAATAATTAATTAACGAAATTGTTAGAATTGATTTATTAATTAAAATGTTAAGCTTCTGAAATTACCCGAAAATCACGGTTATTGACAGAAATTAATCTTGAACAGATAAGTAAGATGATTGTGACATGTTGTGACATTTATTTGTATGTAGACTAACAAAGTTGTAGAAGAAAATTTCATGAAAGAATATTAACAATTAAAGAAGTTATAAACAATCTCGTGAAGAACCTTTAAATGTGAGGAACTCAACGGTGTAGCTGATTTTGGCCATCCGGTTGATTTGAAACAAACAAAAAACGATTTTTTTCTTAAAATAGATAACATTGGCTAAGACTTGACAAGCTTTTCTGATGGCGGGTTTCAACCATAACAGTAAAAATATTGATTTTTTTCTCTATTTTTCATGGAAAAAATATCATTGTTGTTGATAACTAATGGGAAAAAAATGTGAAGAAGAAACACAGCAGTCACGAGTAAACCACTATTATACTGAAGAAGTGAATAAGTACGAAATTTCAAGGCAATCTTTTCATGAGATGTCCAGAAATCGTTTACAGCATTTTGATATACATATTTTCGAGAAAAGTGGGTTTAACGTTTTACTAGCAGTTCTGTCGTTTCTATCATAAGTTCACCCTCAATCTGCAATTCTTACACTATATGTTGGACACTTCCCTTTTATTAGAAGTTTCCTCAAGCGACTGTCGATTGTTTGAATTTTTCACCGTACCCTAAACCTTTAAGGTATTCCTCCACGAACCCGAATATTTAACAATTGCCTGATTTTCGTCCATAATAAAGTAAAAATGCATCCTCGTATACTGGTAAAATTTCAAGCCAAGATACAGAACTTTTAACAAATAATTACGACTCTAAAAATCGCCTAATTTATACGGCACTTTATGGAGAAGACACGCTTTCCACGTGTCCATTAAATAGATTCGATTCTTTATTCCTCATCACACATCGCTTTGCGTTTTTCATAGCCTGCTTTCATGCGTACACAGATGGTCTTATATACTAGTCCTTATGTCTAATGCCTAATGCCACAAAAAAAACTTTCAGATCTTCGTTCTTACAAAAAACTTTATTCTTACACAACCTGCTTACACCGATGCTAATTTAGCGTCTAGAACTTCTTCCCGCAGTCTATTCTTCTGCTCTTACTAGCCTACCGAATGCCCTTGCGTGGTAACGTTTTTCCTACATTATTCCCGCTTTTAGAATTTCGATCCACCAGTTTCTCACACTTTCTCCCCCTTTTTCCACTCTCCACTTGTCCTCTCGTTTCACCCAGCTCCTGTTAATTTTCTCCCTTGCTTTCTCGCATCTCCCATTGTGATTCAGTATTCCTTTTTCTTTTCGACACATCCAGATCCCACCACACACCACCCACCCTGGTCTATATGTCTGTGTGTGTGTGCATCCTAAGAAAGAACAGTATCACGTCTATTTTAAAATGTTTAGAAATATTGACAAAAAAATTAAATTCATTTACGCATTTGTGAATGATTTATTATTGAAATTATTCAATTGATGAATTAATTAAGGGGTTGAGTTACTGTGATAACAGGTAAATAAGGGGTATTGAAAAAAATGAATCTCGCACGAACAAGATGATTGAAAAATCATTCGGTTATTCATTTGTATGTACATTAACAAAGTTGTGTAACCAATTCAATAAAAGAATTGTAGATTCTATCAGGAAAAATAACATCGATATTGTTAATAATTAATTTTTAAAAAAATGTCAAAAAGAAACACGTACGTCAAGACTAAACTACTTTTATACTGAATAAGTGTATCAAATTTCAAGTCACTCAGTTCATGAGATGTCGAGAAATCACGTACACCGTTTTGGAAAACGTAGTTTCGAGAAAAACGCATCCAATGTTTAAGTAGCAGATCCATCGGAGTAATCGTGAGTTAACCTTCAATCTGCAATTCCGACGTCATATGTTGGCACCATCCTCTTTATTTTGAGTTGCCTCAAGCGACTATAGATTTTTTGAAATTTTCAGCGTAGCTGAACCTCCTAAGGAATTTCTTTCACGAAGCCGAATATTTAACAATTATCTGATTTTCGTCTATACCAAAATAAAAATACTTCCCAATAAACTGGTAAAATTTCAAGCCCATTTACCGAACTCTCAACGAAAAATAACGACTCTAATGATCTTCTAATTTATACGGCACTTTATAGAGATGACACGCAGGCCACATTTCTATTTAATAAATTCGATTCTATATTCCTAATCACACAACGCTTTGCGCTTTTCAGAGCCCGTTCACACGTGTACACAGATGGTCTTATGTACTAGTCCGTATGTCTAATGCCTACCCGAGTGGAAAGCGTAACTCATCACCGCCTAGCCACAAGCTAGTAAAGTGATGTTTCGAATCGCCATTAGCTAGCCGTCTTAGCGATTGACTACCCAGCCTTGTAACGCTTTGGTCCTCTAGTAACTGAATACAAAAAATTAGATGGTGACTAGATAGAAAGAAATATCCCAGGGCTCTATTATATTTCTGACCTAGCCATGACATAATTTTTTCAGCTAACTACTGGGAACAAAAAATTAGGTGGCGAGTAGATAAAAAAAAAATTTGCAGCTATATATTTATCTTTTCGTGATTTTTTTTCACATTATTTACCTCATTGGACCCTTTTACGATATTCTTCGTCGTTCATTAATTAGGGTTATGATATTTGCGCTGTAAATATATTAATGGTTGAATTTTTAATTATCTCAGACCTACGCTCACGCCGTAACGTGGTTTCGATCCCGGGACCTCTGGGTGATGAGTTGTGACGTTGTCCACTGACCCAATTCTACTTGTTTAATTTCTGAATTTTCTAATCATCTACATATGTTACACTACACAATGTCAGATTATTGAAAAATGGGTGGATTAACAAATGTAAATAACATTATCGAATCAATGACGCAATTGTGTTCGCATTGAGAGCGATAATCGCATAGAATTACATAACCTTAAATTGTATTTGTCCGATCATTTATTCCGGCCAGTGCGGCCACAATTGGAAAGTGTTGGCTAGGTCATCGCGAGATACAGACTTGAGGATTTTATTCATTCGCAACGTCATCTGTAACTCAAGTTGCTTAACCAACCACGAGCCAATCGCTAGATGGAACTACACGTATTCACATAACCACACTTTGTCATTTGTGACCAAGATCGGCTGGGCAGTGACTAGCCAAAGGGTGCACAGCCGTATAGCTGGCTAGGTCATGGCGAGATACCTACTTGCAAGTAGGTATCTCGCCATGAGAATGCTTGCATTCGCAACGCCATCTATAACTCAAGTTGCTTAGCCAGCCATGGGCCCAGGGAGGCTAGAGTGGGAGGAGTCCGATCTCTTATGGAGAGACTTGAAAAAAGTGGCTACAAAAATATGGTCCTACCGGGATGGCGCCACTATCTCTACAATCTCGAGACACGAGCTGGGTGTGACAGAGACGGAACAAGTAAATAATGAGAAGTGAGCTGCAGTGCTGCCAGATCGCGCGCAAAAGTTACCCCCTCTGTAGTCTCTTGCGCGCCCATCACACAATCGTAGTAACGCGTGTCCGTGAGCGAGCGACGCTCGGACGTCTTCGGAAAGAGCCGAGCGCCATCGAAGTTTCCCGACCGCGCCTTCGGCAGCTACACCAATACATGGACACTGAGCACCTTCATGTGCGGCCAAGCCGAAACGAAGGCTTCGAGGGAAAAAGCAATCTGAGCACGACTCGCGCGTGACGTCACCCGACGGCACGAGCGAGGCTTTTAGATGATTTCAATGCTATTTAGCTCTTGATTCTCTGCGTTATTAATGTATACAAAAAAATGTATCGCACACTCTGATCGCTTATTTTTTTAGTTTATACGTTAATTTAAATATAATAATAAATCTAAATTACAACTTATCTATCTTCTAAAATATTGTTTACGCTTTACTCACACCCGTCCTTACGCCAAATAAATTATAATTCATAAAATTAAGCGGAAATATATTTATATTCGTATTATTATATTAATTCTCATAGCTCTCATATCAAAACTCTCATATGAAAAACACAAAAAAAACTTCAAAACCTTAGATTTCAACGAACCTTCACATTTTCAATCATGACGAATTTTTAAGAACAATATCATCACAAACACATCTGAACCAAAACAATATACATTACCTAAATTATCAAAACATAAATCAAACAACACAAAATCACAACATCTTATACTCAACGCTTACTAATAGACAACACGACACAAATAATAATCTTTCCACTGATCCTCTGAATAATATAAATTCGACAATCACATTAAATAAAACGAAAGAATGGCTTATAAATCTCTCCAACATTGATATTCCGCTACACATTTCCACATTGTTGTCTCTAGGTGAAAAGTTTTGTTTTCCTTACCTCAAACTCTCAAACATAAAAACTCATATCCACAAATCGATCTCCGAACTTGAGTTCAAATTAGATTCTTTACTCGACAAACCTAGACAAATCGAAATTAGAACCAGATTCACTAAAATCTTAAACAAAATAAATATTCCAACATCATTTTCCAACACTAATCAAATTATCAAACACACGTCCTCATTCTTAAAAAACAACCCTCAACTTTTAGTTACACGAGCTGACAAAGGAAATTCAACAGTCATTCTTAACAAATCAGATTATATTACAAAAACTCATAATTTACTCGCAGATTCCTCAACTTACAAATTAACAAATAGAAATCCCATCAACACTCTACAAAAAGGCATTAACAATATTCTCTCCAGATGGAAAACCCTAAAATTCATTGATGAAACAAAATACAAATACTCAAAAGCTAAAAATTGCAACCTATCTCGTCTTTATTGTCTGCCAAAAATTCATAAAAATAATTATCCACTTTGTCCAATAGTATCATCAATAAATAGTCCAACACATAAACCAGCTCAATTTATACAATCTAAACTTTTTAAATTAATCAATACGACTAATTCACACGTCAAAGATAGTTTGGACCTAAAACATTCACATAATAACATCTCAATTCCACTCAACTACAAATTGGTCTCGTTTGATGTTGTTTCTCTCTATACCAACATCCCATTACAACTTGTTATTCAAAGCCTTCAAAGAAGATCAAATCTATTTTCAAAAACATCTCCTTTAAACGAAATAATTAAAGCCATAGAATACATCATGTTCTCAACTTTCTTTATATTTCAAAATAAAATTTACCAACAAATCTCAGGATTACCAATGGGCTCACCTCTGGCTCCAATACTATCTAACATCGTTATGATTGATCTTCAAACAAATTGTCTGGAAAATCGCTTGTAGAATATGTGCACTTTCTGGTACTGACGATTCGCGGCCGGATGGATGATTGGTTCTTTTTGGGGATAATGCTTTATCGCTTGATGAAAGTATGAGAATTAATGAGTCAAAGATGTGTGCAGCCGTGTTGATGACAAGTTGCTAGTTGAAGATTCGGCTTCAGTCCGGCCAATAGAGGTTTTCCAAGGTCAGCGATGGAAATAAATGATGCTTATATAAAATTGTTTACGCTTTACTCATACCCGTCCTTATGCCAAATAAATTATAATTCAAAAAAGTAAGCGGAAATATATTTATATTCGTATTATTATATTAATTCTCATACTTTCATCAAGCGATAAATCATTATCCCCAAAAAGAAGCCAATCATCCATCCAGCCGCGAATCGTAAGTACCAGAAAGTGCACATATTCTACAAGCGATGAGATGGTCCGTTGGTAGCGTTCCTGGCTTCGGTCCGCAGGGACCCCTAGTGCAAATTTTTCTCCAAATTTTTCATAATTTCTCATATTTTAGTCGTATTTGAGATTTTCGGAGAAAAAATGATTTAAAACAGATTCAAGTTCTGGTCTATTTCCCAAAAACACATTTTTTTTACTGAAAATTCATGATTCCTCATTTTTTCCCGGAAATTTCTCTTTTTCCTATTACCTGAGTGAATGGCTGCGAAAATATTCGGAGAAAATTTACAGATGAAAAAAATTAGATTTTCGTAAAAAAAACTTATCATTTTTTTTCGGAACTTTTTCTTTTTCGTATTGAGTGAACGGCTGCGGAGATATTCAGAGAAAAGTTATAGATGAAAAAAATGAAATTTTCGCAAAAAAAACTTACATTTTTTTATCCCTCATAATTCTGAGAAATAATGAATTTCCGAAATGTTTGCAAACATTATTTTCCTTAAGGCGTAACACCACTGTAACGGCCTGCCACGAAGTGTTTTAGACAAATAATACTTGGGGTAATTATTAAGCATATATGAAGTATATTGCAAAAAAAATTTATGGGAAAATATTACAAAATGACGACACTGCAGCAAATTTTTCCGAGGCATGTTGAACTTGTATAACCCGTGCCAATTTTAGTATGGACAAAATATATTTTTTTTAAATCTAGATGAGTGTAGCTAGTGAACCACGTAGGGGATTTTAGAAATATTGATTTTTGAGTAATTGCCGAGTATTTGACTAAAAATGTTCATCTAGACCTAATAAAACAAAATTCTTTTTTTATATTAAAATTGGCACAGTTATACTGCGTGCCGCAGAGTTTCGACATGCTTCGGAAGAATTGCTGCAGTGTCGCCATTTTGTAATATTTTCAGATAAAAATTTCTAGCAATATACTTAAATATATGCTCAATAAATACCGCAAGTATTATTTGTTTATCACATTTTCTTCCGCCAAAAAAAATATCAAAAAATACGCTTCCTGTAAGGCCGTTACAGTGGTGTTACCCCATAAAGTCTCGATATAATTTCCAAGATTTTCCCGTGATCGTAATTAAAATGATGAAATATTCCGAAAAATTCGGCAAAATTTTAAAAAATTCGGAGAAATTCGGCGAAACTCGGATGTTTGCGTAAAAATCCGCAAAACTCAGAATTCTTCATATTTGTTCCAATTCATAGAAAAATTCGGAAAATTTTTCCGAAAAAACGATCACGGGAAAATCTTGGAAATTATATCGAGACTTTATGGGGTAACACCACTGTAACGGCCTTACAGGAAGCGTATTTTTTGATATTTTTTTTGGCGGACGAAAATGTGATAAACAAATAATACTTGCGGTATTTATTGAGCATATATTTAAGTATATTGCTAGAAATTTTTATCCGAAAATATTACAAACTGACGACACTGCAGCAATTCTTCCGAAGCATGACGAACCTCTGCGGCACGCAGATAACTGCCATTTTTAATTTAAAAAAACAGAATTTTGTTTCATTAAGTCTACATGAGTGTAGCTACTGAACCACGTAGGGGATTTTCGATAAGTTAGTTTAAACAATATTTATTAACAAATAAATGTCTTAAAAAACAAATTGAACATATTTAGTCAAATACCCGGCAATTACTCAAAAATCAATATTTCTAAAATTCCCTACGTGGTTCACTAGCTACACTCATCTAGATTTAATTAAAAAAAATATTTTGTCCAGATTAAAATTGGCACAAGTAATATTGCGCGACGCAGAGCACCTTAAGTTCAATATGTCTCGGAAGAATTTGCTGCAGTGTCGCAATTTTGTAATATTTTCCCATAACATTTTTTTGCAATATACTTCAATATATGCTTAATAATTACCCCAAGTATTATTTGTCTAAAACGCTTCGTGGCAGGCCGTTATAGTGGTGTTACCCCTTAAGGAAAATAATGTTTGCTAACATTTCGGAAATTCATTATTTCTCAGAATTATGAGGGATAAAAAATGTAATAAGTTTTTTTACGAAAATCTCTTTTTTTTTTGTTATTGGTTTTTTCCTTACGTACACGCTTTTCGCGTTTGTTACCTATTCTTTCCCCTCATTGTGCCCGTTTCTTTCCTCTACTGTTTTGTACTCCTTTTTTCTCCATCTTTCTCCCTGTTCCCCCCTCTTGCGGCCGCAGCCGACGTCCCCCTCTGTATTATATTCATCATGAAATTTCTGTCATGGGTATAGGGAAACTGCGGAAAACGTACACCAATACAGCCGGTCATTGAGTTCGCCCCCCAGTCGTGGAACTAGTCTTATTTCGCCGCGAAATGGCGAAGATAAACATTTCACAACGAAATGTACGCGACTGGGATTCGAACGCTAACCACTAGACCATCGCACCGGTTAATAGGAAAAAGAAAAAGTTCCGGAAAAAAAATAATAACAATTTTTTACGAAAATCTCATTTTTTTCATCTTTAAATTTTCTCCGAATATCTTCGCAGGCGTTCACTCAGGTAATAGGAAAAAGGGAAATTTCCGGAAATAAATAACAATAAAAAGTTTTTTTTTACGAAAATCTCATTTTTTCTCATCGTTAACTTTTCTCCGAATATGTCCACAGCCGTTCACTCAGGGCATATGAAAAAGAGAAATTTCCGGGAAAAAAATGAGAAATCATGAATTTTCATTAAAAAAAAATGTGTTTTTGGGAAATGGACCAGAACTTGAATATGTTTTAAATAATTTTTTCTCCGAAAATCTCAAATACGACTAAAATATGAGAAATTGTGAAAAATTTGGAGAAAAATTTGCACTAGGGACCCCTGCGGACCGAAGTCAGGAACGCTACCAACGGGACCATCTCATCGCTTGTAGAATATGTACACTTTCTGGTACTTAGGATTCGCGGCCGCATGGATGATTAGCTTTTTTGGGGGATAATGCTTTATCGCTTGATGAAAGTATGAGAATTAATATAAATACGAATATAAATATATTTCCTCTTACTTTTATGAATTATAATTTATTTGACATAAGGACGGGTGTGAGTAAAGCGTAAACAATTTTATATAAGATAAATAAGTTGTAATTTAGATTTATTATTATATTTAAATTAACGTTTAAACTAAAAAAATAAGCGATCAGAGTGCGCGATACATTCTTTTATACGTTAATACCGCAGGGAATCAAGAGCTAAATAAGCATTGAAATCATCTAAAAGCCTCCCGCGTGCCGTCGGGTGAAGTCACGCGCGAGTCGTGCTCAGATTGCTTTTTCCCTCGAAGCCTTCGTTTCGGCTTGGCCGCACATGAACGTGCTCAGCGTCCATGTGTGGTGTAGCTGCCGAAGGCGCAGTCGGAAAACTTCGACCGTGCTCGACTCTTTCCGAAGACGTCCGAGCGTCGCTCGCTCACGGACACGCGCTACTATGATTGTGTGATGGGCGCGTAAGAGACTAGAGAAGGGGTAACTTTTACGCGCGATCTGGCTGCACTGTCTGGCTGCACTGTTTCCTGCTCGAGATTTTAGAGATAGTGGCGCCATCCCGGTCGGACCACATTTTTGTAGCCACTTTGAAATACACAGATCGGCCTCCTCCCACTCTAGCCTCCATGCATGGGCCAATCGCTCGATGGAACTACATGTAGTCACATAACCACACTTTGTAATTTGTGACCAAGATCGGCTGAGCAGTGACTAGCCAAGGGGCGCATAGCCGCAGTTAGCTAGTGTTGGTTAGGTCATGGCGTCATGCCCACTTGAGAATTTTTTTCTTTTGCAAAGCCATCTCAAACTCAAGTCAGCTAGCCAGCCATGAGTCATTCGCTCGATGGAACTACACGTAGTCACATAACCTTACTTTGTCATTTGTGACCAACATCAGCTGGGCAGTGACTAGACAAGGGCTGGGTCATGGAGCCTAGATACCAGGAGGTTCAGCGGCAATGCAAAGGCGCTGAAAAAAGCGTCCCCGAAAATGTCCCGAAGTGATGGCGCTGGGGTGCAGCGGCACCTACATATATAGTAATATATTGGTCAACGAGGTGAAAGTGATCGGATGAGTTTCTAACCTCACGACAGACCGATCATGACATCAAACGTCGAAATATTCACCGATTCATAATTTCCTCATGACGGTTCGGGAAAAATACGCAAAAGCGAGAAAAGATCTCAAACTCAAACTCAAAATGGCGGCGATACAGCCCATCTAGAAAAACGTGTTTTTTTACATATAGCTTCACGGGAGAACGGTTTTCTCGTAAAATATAAGACCTGAAACAAAAACCAAAAAAATGATAATTTATATATCATTAGCTATGAGACTACTAAGAAATTTGCTTTCAAATTTTGCAAAAATAGCGCACTTTGAAGGAAATAAATCGATTTTTTGCCAAAAAAGCAGTAAATTGTTTATAAAAAGAAGTTTACATTTAATCAAAAAACGGCTACGTACTCCCATAAAGAATATGATTGTGAAGCTGCTATCAAAATTTGAAATCGATGCATGCAAAGGTGGTCGAGTAATCCGTCTTCCGAGATCGAAAAAAGTGGTTTCGAGAAAAACGCGTTTAAAGTTGTACGAGAAATTCAGCGCGCGCTCCGAGGCACTGCGGCCAAATCGATAATTGAACCTTTAAATTAAAAAAATCGTTACAGGACCAATTGCATATTGTGTTTATGACACCAAAGTATATTTAGGCAAGATAATGTCTTCAAAATCCTAGAGTGGTGTTATCCCTTAACACTAATGAGGGTTAGGTACATCATCTGTGATCTGTCTTAGATCGCACCCATGTTTAGCGTATATCTATATACATATAGGTGCCGGAGCACCCCAGCGCCATCATTTCTTGTTCTCGTTTTGGGGACGAGTTGAAAGGCCTCGCTGAACCTCCTGGTATCTAGGCTCCATGGGCTGGGTAACAAAACATTCGCAATATTACTAGCTCATAGCGAGCCAACCATTGGTCAGTTCGTATGAGCTCAACTGGGCGAGCCAGTTACTAGGTCGTAACTCAGACAGGCTAGAACAATTTCTACTCGGGTACTTTGTCATTTGTGACCAACATCAGCTGGGCTGTGACTGGACAAGGGCTGGGTAACAAAACATTCGCAATATTACTAGCTCATAGCGAGCCAACCATTGGTCAGTTCGTATGAGCTCAATTGGGCGAGCCAGTTACTAGGTCGTAACTCAGACAGGCTAGAACAATTTCTACTCGGGTAGTTATGTAAATACATGTACTTCCATCGAGCGACTGACTCATGGTTGGTTCAGCAACTTGAGTTACAGATGACGTTGCGAATGAATAAAATCCTCAAGCCGGTATCTCGCGTTAACCTAGCCAACACTTCCCAACTGCAGCCGCACTAGCCGGAATAAATGATCGGACAAATACAATTTAAGATTATGTAATTATATGCGATTATCGCTCTCAATGCAAACGCAATCGAGTCATTGATTCGATAATGTTATTTACATTTGTTAATCCACCCATTTTTCAATCATCTGACATTGTGTAGTGTAACATATGTAGACGATAAGAAAATTCAGAAATTAAACAAGTAGAACTGGCTCAGTGGACAACGTCACAACTCATCACCCAGAGGTCCCGGGATCAAAACCACATTACGACGAAAGCGTTTGTCTGAGATAATTAAAAATTGAACCATTAATATATTTACAACACAAATATCATAACCCTAATTAATGAACAACGAAGAATACCGTAAATGGGTCCAATGATGTAAATAATGTGCAAGAAAAATCACGAAAATATAAATATATAGCCGCAAATTTTTTTAAATCTAATCGCCACCTAATTTTTTGTCCCCAGTCGCTAGCTGAAAAAACTAGGTCATGGCTAGGTCAGACATATATTACAGCCGTGGGATATTTCTTTCTATCTAGTCAGCATCTAATTTTTTGTATTCAGTCACTAGAGGACCAAAGCGTTACAAGGCTGGGTAGTCAATCGCTAAGACGGCTAGCTAATGGCGATTCGAAATATCACTTTACTAGCTTGTGGCTAGGCGGTGATGACTTACGTTTTCGACCCGGGTGCAGTTGCTCTTCCTCCTCTGCCACCAAAGCTATGTCGGCAGCTTACTTTAAGGGGCAAGTCCACTTTGGAGCCACGAAAAAGGCTATTTTCGCGATTTTTTGAGGATTTTATAAAAGATATGAATATAAAAGTTGTTGGGCTTGATAAATAAAGTCGTAAAATACATTTTAAAAAAATTTAATTCATTTTTATTCACTTTTAAGTACAAAAACTATAGTTTAACGTAACGCCTCAAAAATAGGTGGGCTAGGTAAATCCATCACAACTCGACAACGGCTTGTCTGAAACAAAAAAATCTAATTTCATTAGATTCAGTATAACACCAGCTACAAAATGATCCTCGGATATAAAGTTTTATCAAAAAATAAAAAAATGGCGGATGAAAAACGAAAAAAGTTTTTAAAAACGCGTTTTTTGTATTTTTTTCCAAAAAAAGAGTAAAAATCAATTTTTTTAAACCATCGACGGTCATCTTGTTGCGAATAATGTTTACAATATGTGGTTCAAATTTCAAGAGAATCGATTCATTAGTTTTAGAGATACGTTGGAGCTAGATTTTGAAAACGTTTCGAGAAAAACGCGTTTGAAGTTTGTACCATGAAAAACTCTTACGTAAACTCAATCGGCTATTCCTGCACCGTACAAAATCCCTTCTGATTGCTCATCATCGTCGATTTCTTCAAGTCTTGCTTGCTTTCGATTTTTTGAAATTTTCAAAGTGGACTGGCCCCTTAAGGGATCATCACAGTGTAACGAGCCGATTAAAAACTGATTTTGGCGTTTTTTTCCATGGTTAAATCACGTCAATCAGTCTGATTTTTTATGTCAAATCAAAGCACTCATAAAAAACTGAAAATAAACTTTTAAAGTCTATCGTTATTTTTTTAACATTTTTTAGCGGTTCAAGATGTCTTCGCAAAAAGTATACCTCATGGTGTACACGCTTATATTATTTGTAAATGTAGGCCGTAAATAATATCTGAAACAAATTTTTTAAACAGGTTATCAATCAGTATGACAGCCGCTATTTGGCCTCGGAGGTTTTTTTAAAATCAAAATTGAAAAATGGGGTCAGTATGAAAAAAAAAGTATCGAATTTTGCCCATCTGTTCGACAGTTTTTCGTTAAAAAAATGAAGATTAGAAAAAAGCCTCCATAGGAAGAAAAAGAATGGTGTGAAGAGTGTAGTGTCAAAATTTAAGACGGATAGCTTGAAAACTCTTCCTTAGAGAGTGTACACGGTTTTGAAAACCGACATTTCGAGAAAAACGCGTTTAAAGTTGCGAGTGCGCAATTTTCATATAAATTGTCTACTTACGATCAATCGGCGATGTCAGGTCCATGTTTATAACCGTTTATACTATCGGATAATGCAAAAATATCGATTTTTGAAAATTTTGCACCGTGATGATCCCTTAATGGATAAAACTTTTTTCCTCCCATTCTTTGTCGATATCATCCCAATGCCAAGCCAAACAATGTCGCGCTTAGCGAGCATCCCTGCCTGACCCCGTTCCCCGTTACGAATTTTTCCGATATTCTCTCTTTCGTGATTACCTCATTCGTCGTCGCTTCGTATATCCCCTTTATCAATTTGTGTATTTTCCCTTTCACCCCCTTCACCCAGTTTCCTAAGCATTATATTTCTGTCGATTTTGTCGAACGCCGCCTTAAAGTCGACCAAAGCAACAAACAGCTTCCGAAAGCTTGAATTTGACTATTGAACACTCGCCCTTCGTCCAATTACAAAAAAAAACCATTTCGTTCTCTTATTTATTTCCGCGACAACGATACCGGCCAGTCCGGTACGTCTGGACGTTGCGCTTGAAGTGATAGATCAACGCAAAAAATACAACACCCGTGCAGAAATGTGACCGGGCATTCCCTACTTTGTGTCCGGCCCTAAGCGGACTTGCCTTGTCTGATTTACCTGACAGGCCTCCTTTGAAATGAACTGGGAAGGTCGCCAAATCTTTTTTTACGGCTTACCTTTTATGTTTGGAAATTACAATCTTCTGGCCGAGATACATTGCGAGCAAGTACATCTTCACGTAATGTCTCCCCGGCCTGAACATTGACATGTTCTGAAAAGTAGACCCTGTGTCTAAGAACCAAAGAAAAGCTACTTTGCTTTTCACCTCATCAGAGATATATATTTATAATTGATTAGAATGAAACTAATCATCATTAAAAGCATTCATTTCATCAATGATAATCGACAAGGATAACAATGCTTATCACAAATACCAGGATTACAATAACTAATTATTTGAGCATAAAGAATAGCCAAATTATTTTATGAGGCAATAAAGTAAAGCGGTCATTCGTGGTTTTTGAACGCCTTGTCGCCATGTTGGGAAATATCAATGTTCTGGCCGGGAAGACATTACCTGAATGTATTTCACCAACATTCCGTCAGGTGGCTATAAGCGAAGCGCTTCGCGTAAGCAAAGTACCATCGTACGAGGATAAGAGCTCGTCCTCTGAGTTGTGCCACGTACAGAAGTGCTATGCTTACAATGTGCACTTACGCTTGTGATTTTGCGATACTTGCGAAATAACCATTTGCACTCTAGGCCTTTTCGCTCGGATTATGATCTGTGTACGTTTTTCTGTCTTTTTGCCTATCGGGAAATGCGAGCAAGCGTATGCATACACTCACATACTACCCTAGCAAGTAGATAACCAATAAACAATATGTTGTCGAAATAGTAAATTGAATACACTCCCGATTTTACCTCCTCAAGGATTCCAAAAACGCTAAAACGTCATTTTTAATTTCCTCGTCTGTTCCTGGTTATTTCCAGATCTATACCCTACAACTTTCCTGCACTGCAAAAACAAGGCGTGTTTGATGTGTGTTCAAGGTGTTTAGAAATAACACAACATAAAGTCTAAACACGCGTTGCCATGTTGATTCTACACACTTCTGCATTCGGTATCACGTAATGCGTTATAATTACACACGTAATGCGTTAAAATTACACACGTGAGTGTGTAATTTTTACGCATTAAATGATTACACACCTTCGTACCGTCCCCATCAATAACACGCTTATGCGATCACACATAAAGCGTGTAGAAACAACATACAAGACGCATATTTACATACATTGGACTAAACAACACGCGTTGATAGCAACACACGAGCAAAAATAACACGGGAAAAAGCAATACAGCTTACGTGTGTTAATTCCGAGTTATGGATCCTATTGTAAAAATCACCATGGTTACAGCATCACGTCAAACTCATTAGTTGGTTTGACGTTCATTGATTGACAGGTTAACAAAACTACATTTGGTCTTCAATTAACCGATTAACCCGTTCAATAAACCCGATCAGGTTATCGCTTTTTTCGGCCCCTTGTCAGGTTATCGTGGGTCACTGAAGGACCGAGACATGTTAGAACACGTAATTTGCAATGAAAAATTCTGATAAAATTCCTGAACATTCTTGAATACTTCTACTTTAAGAGTACACCATGAATATTGCAAAACAATTTAAACAAATATTTTATTTTTCGTCATAAACACACCCACCTCCCAAAAATGCAGACATTAACTAAAAATGGCTCGGGTCTCCAGCGACTCACGATAACCGAATCGGGTTAAGATCTTAGTATACACACACACCCTCTAAAATAAATATACTCAATATATATTTCTGACTGTTGATTATGAATTTATTTACTTACTTATATGGAGGATATACATTTTATTTACATGGAGGATACATATATGTAAATAGTATTGTAAAAATGCGATTGACAACTTTTATTTTATCCGGAAAATTCATCTCGTCCGTGGTTAACTAAACTCACGTACGTTGCGTCTTTCAGCTTGAAACAAAAAACAGGGTGAGGAAAAATTAAATAGCTGTAGACCCTTTTTACACGTTTTAACGTGTGTAAGAAAATAACACAAGTCAATGTGTTGTTTGAACACATCTATCCGTGTTATTCTAACACGGTTATTTTTCACACACGTTAAAACGTGTAAAAAATGTCTAGAGCCATTACACACCTAAAATGTGTAAAAACAACACACTTGTTTTTGCAGTGTGGTCATTTACCGCTTGTTGTCCGGCCCGTTCATGATCAGTTCCCCAGAAAGGGAACGGCGGATCGGGACCTAGCTTTAGACCCGTTACATTGCGAACCCATTCCGGGGTGGAAGGCCCGACCAGAGCCTGATATTATCTAGGGAAGGCAGATCAGGGGCAGTACTTTTTCCCGACTCACATTTCTACACGAGCAGCGGATAAACTCGGTCTCCAAACACCGATTTACCGCCTCTTTCTTCCTGTTTTCATGCATCGAATGAGGGTTGACTAATTAACGCGTGATTGTGGTTTTCTTTGACGAGATTTATTTCGTAAGTGTACAGTTTGTAGGACATTTTCCGGATACAAATTTCCGCGTATCAGCTCTTGGCTCATCTTGGTCAAGAAAGACCAAAGACGCGCGTCAGGTCGGTCGGTAGTTCGAGTCGGCGTTAGTCGGCAACGATAATATGCAATCAGGGGGAAACCAGTGCTGTGTCTCGAGACGAGATTTCTTCACGATGTCGTCTGCTCGGGCCAGACGATGGACTCGATCCAGTCGATGTGGGAATGCACGGATGTGTAGACACTCGGTTTGGGGCCACTGCAGTCTTCTCCAAACGACGTAACCCCCAACAGCGTGTGAGCAACCTCGGTCATCATGAGGAGTGGACCACCCCCGTCGCCGTGACAGGCGTCCGAGCGCTTCGACGAATTCGGGTCCAGCGCGCATATCAGTGTGCTGTCGATGCCCGACGGAATGCTCTCGGTAGAAACGGATTGGTACTGCTCGTCGCACACGGGTGTCGGCACCAAACTATGCAAGGAACGAGTACAATTTTCTTATAGTCAATTTAACTAACAAGGAACATCCCTCAGGTGACACCCTTCGATTTTGTTGAAATTTGTATATGTTATAAAGCACCGAAAAGGAAGCGATACGTATTTTTTTTTATCGGCGGAAAAACGGTTTTAAAGGGTGAAACCACCCCTCGAAAAAGCAAACATAGGGGTGGTTCAACCCTTAATTTTTTAATCCCCTTAATAACATTCAACCCTTAATAAATATTTAACCCTTAATAAAAATCAGGGGAAAGTTATGTGAAGGAGGACAAAAAATTGTACATCCATGTAAGCAAGATCCGCCTAACGAATGGACGGATCGTTAGGATTATAAGAGAAACAAAAAAGTATCGGTACTGGAAAAATTCATTTCCGATTAAGTAAGTTGAAGTTTTGGTAACATTTATCAAGCTACTTTAGCTTTTAAGGTAGTTCCTCTGCGAAAATCTCAACCAAAAGTTTACATACCATGTTCGTGTTTAAAAGATTGATAATTGGTTTAATTAGTAATAAATAAAATTAAAAACTACGCAATATTGACTCGGTACTAGTAGATAATACGATTGATATCATTTATTGCCGTAAAATATATTTTATGTTGTGTTTTTGATCTACCATTGCCAGTAAACTTTTTGCCGGGACTGTCGAGGCTTTGCCCCAATTGTTTTTGTTCCAGGCTTTGCCAGGCTTTGCACCAAAATTGTGAGGGCTTTTCATGGTTATATCTTGGAAACTAGATGGTGAATCATTCTTATTTTTTTTCACATTATTCGTGATATCTTACTCTAGCTTATCCTCGTTTTTTATCAATTTCTTAATTTTAGTTTTGACGGTAAAATTAATGATGCTCTGTTTGCCCATCATAACGCATTTGTTACGTGTAAACCAAGCCAACTTTAAGTGTAAATATCTCAGGTTTGGGGTGGTCAAACTTATTCAAATTGCACAGATGTTTGGATAATGTATTAAATAACCTATATGTCAAATTTCAACCATTTCTTAATTCAACTCTTCTGTGGAGGTACTACCTTAAGGAGCTATACCAGTGTGACACAAACAAAGAGAAACAAAAAAGTATCGGTACTGGAAAAATTCATTTCCGATGAAGTAAGTTCAAGTTTTGGTAACATTTATCAAGCTACTTTAGCTATTAAGGAGCTATACCAGTGTGACACTTTCAAAAAATCGATTTTTTTTGCCTTTTTCGACAGTTTATACTTTCAAGAATATCCTGTAAACATTTCAAGGCCGTATCTCTAATCATTTTATCTTGCAAAAATCGATAGTTAAATTTTTAAACGCGTTTTTCTCGAAATGAAATTTTTCAAATTTGCTGACATTGTAACTCAATGAGCAATTATCCGATTGACTTGGAATTTCAACTGAGTACTCTTGAATATATTAACTCTACAATGACGTAGGATATTTTCGATTGGATGAAAAT
This sequence comes from Ophion slaviceki, assembly GCA_944452715.1. NCBI lineage: Eukaryota > Metazoa > Arthropoda > Insecta > Hymenoptera > Ichneumonidae > Ophion > Ophion slaviceki. The sequence continues at coordinate 22,830,646 of OX101792.1, forward strand.
TGACGATTTGGCGTTGAAAAAACAATCATTTTATAGACAAGAAAACAGACTTTTTTTATGACTACGCCATTTTGTTAGATTTTGATACTTTTCGAAAATCCTACGTCATTGTACACGAAATACCTTCCAGTTTAACCACATTTTTTCCTTTTTCGGTTTCAGCTACTCGATCGGCCGGAATCATGTCAGCAGTGGAGGAACTTTTTTTTTTAGTGCCTTCGAAGGCAGCGTATGGATCTCAATATTTTTCTATGAAAAAATGATGTAATATAGGCCAAATATAGCCGAATATGTTCTTAATTTTCGGAAAAATTTAACTGAGCACTTTTCTTCCAAAAAATTCCCGAAAATCACCCAACTTTTTAGCGTTCACACTGGTATAGCCCCTTAAGTTTTCTAGATATTCGTCAAACTATTTTTCAACAATTAATGACCTTTTGGCATCATAAATATTGGAGATTCTTGGACGTTCTCGGTATAATCTTCGGTGTTATTGAGGCTTCAAAAATTTTCATCGTATTGCTTTTGGCTACGATTGACTTAGGGATCACTTGTTTTGACAAAGTATATGCCTCAATTCGCATTTTTTCGAGTACGTACTTGAGCTTCGCCGACTTCCTCAGCTGATCAGATCTCAGCTCATTGGAGTTCGGACTACCAAAGCCGATCGTGACGAAGGAAGTCGTCGAGTTGACATCAGAAATTGGCAGGACCTTCGTTTGCAAGCAAATTGGATGGATCCTCGTTGAAACACTGACGCCTACTTGGAGCTCCACGAGACCTATGTCGTGGTAATGTTGACGTCGCTTGTATTGCGGATGTGGTATCGTTCGTTTGACACGAATCATTTGGGCGTCCGTCGATCGGATATCCTCGGATCCCAATCTCACCTGTCGCAAAAACGAATCCGAAAATGAAGATACTCTTCTGAAAGTTGTCCTCTTCGCCCAAACTGGCAGAGTTTTCAATGCGAGCAACGTACTAACCCATGTGGGGACATATTCGTCGATGTTACTGAGGCAATGAGCGGCCGTGAGAACGTACTTGGATGAGATCAACGAACCACCGCATCTGTAGACTAGGGGATCGGATGCTTTGCTGTGCGGATTAGGGTAGCCCAGAAGAGCCATGTAAGGAAATTCACCCTCAGCAGCTGTGTCACCATTCCAAACGAAGAAATTTATACTTCCATCGTCACCCCCGAGGCTTGTGGTTGGTAATCCAACGCGAACGTCGATTTCAGGCAAGTCGGACGCGATCTCGATCGCGAATTCCTCGCAAGCTGCGAATAATTAATATCCTTCACGTCAGAATGGGCACTTTGATGACAGAATAAGGCAGTGTTTGCGTTCTATCGTGCTAATCAATTTCACTCTCCGCACAATGAATGACGAACCCAAACTCCGGTTTTTGGGGATTCGCCAATTGCCTTTTCAGATGGAGCGATCTCGATAAGGGCTGGGTTTGTTTGGGTTTATCGGGAAAGTACTCTTGGAAAAAAGTTCGCATTTGTTCGTTCTCATTGATGACATGTTACATCAATTTTTTTTATCAGGGAGTGAGGTGCAGTAAGAATCATCAAAAAATCGATTTTTTTACATTTTCTTAAGGTATAATGTTTCGAAAATATTCCCTGAAATTTTCAAGCCAATCCGATGAATAGTTTCCGGTATAGCCCAATATTAGTGAAGGCAGAATGCTTCGAAGACAACAACAAATTGATATTTTGGAAGCTTCCACATCGGCAGAAGCCCTATTGTATTGGCCAGGAATTGATGATTCGATGTAAGTAATTTTTTCATTAGTATTTCCATACACAAATCAAGTGTAAAATTGGAACCCTCTTTCAGAAATTTTCAAATATTGATTACTTAAAAACTATGAACTTTAGCAAAATTTTATAAAGCATACTTTCGTTTTTCAATTGCCCAAAATGTTTAGAAAAATAATTCATCCCGAAAAACTTTAATTTTTTGAAAAATTGTTTTATCAATTGGCTATAAACAATTGAATGCTCGACTTTTCGGCAAAAATTGTGATATTCGGATTCAGCGGACCAAAATACATAAAAGAGTTGCTTCATCCATTCATCCATTGCAAAATACATAAAAAAGCTTCATCCATCGAGCTCAAAATTTTACGAACATATAATACCGTATCCACATCGTAAAACTTTTAACGGGTTTTTCTCGAAATTGTGTTTTTCAAGTCGGTGGCCACTATAATTCGAAAACCATGATGGATGTTTATGAAATTTGGTGTGCTTATTGATAGCATTAAAAACTAATCCTTAATCGAAGGATTTTCATTAATTGTTGAAAATTTATATTTTTTCTTAACAATAAACGAGCGATTTTTTGGTCGAAAATCGAAAGTTCTATGTCGGAAGCCGCCATTTTGTTAATTTTTGAGAAAAAAAGCTTCGATTAAGGACTAGATTTACTGTTAAACTAATTATTTTCTTTTGTTTTTTAATTTCAGATGATCCAGTAAAATTTTATGGTGGTCACCGCAAAGCACTACATGCCGAAGGGGGTCCGACAAAGATGGCGATATTTTGATAAATAATCAATATTTTTCTTTGAAAATTTGCACAAGTCAAGTTGAAATATAACATAAAAAGTATGTTGGTATCGCTTGTGGCCTGTGGCTAAGATCAAAGTGTAGTATCTGTTCTTATTAGTTGAATATCTGATATTCTCTCCACTATTGTCGTGGATCATCATTCTATTGCTTACTTTTTATTTAAGATTTAAAACAAATTTAAAAACTCACGTTCCATGGCATATTCGTTTCGATGCAGTAAAGAAATAATTAATTCTATTGATTATATTTTTGTACGTAATAAAAAATGTTGTAGCAACCGCTTAATTATTTCATCCATACATCTACGGATTGTATATAGAATGATTTCAATAGAATATAATTTTATTTGAAGGATAATGTAAACATTCAGAGAACAGACGAGCTTTTTCAAATAAAATAATATGTTTTTTAAATCAATCACATTTACCAATATTTTATAGTATTGAAACCATCTCATATATCGGTGGCACTCCGCAGCAGCAAATTTATGTGGATCAACCAATATATTTTTTCGATCCAATTGGTTTTTTTTTCTCAGTGTATTGATGCGATAATGTTTGATTGATTTGGTTGCAGCCCTCGCGCTTACCTTTCTCCGAAGGTCGAACGTGAGTTGTTGCATCGAGCGTTAACGGGCAGCAGACAATCTCGATGAAACCATCGAAGCCGCATTGTCCAGCGGCTTCCCCCGCTCTGCGCCCGGCCAGAGTATCGGCCAGAATCAACGGACATTTCGGCAATCTTTGGCACACCCCCGCTCCACCTTGCTTCGTTATGCATTGAGATCCCTCTGAAAAAGAGAAATAGGATGGAAATGCGATCGCCGCTACGACTGTTGGACATTTCAGGACTTTGACGATTTTAAAACAGTGGCCGAAAAGTCGCAAATGGTTTTTTCGAAATTTAGACTATTTCAAGGTCTTATCCGATGGGCAGTTGTGCGCCGATTACGAATATAATGGAGTTTTTGTTGAAAGCGCGAAATTAAGCCGGTAAATGCGAATAAACCGATTCCCATGAACATTCAACGATTTCAAGTAAAAATTGAGAGTTTCGGGATAAGTGACTGGTGAATTCGTATTCAGGGGGTAAAAATGCATCGTTAGGGACTTAAAAAAAAATTAATAATCCAAATTTTTATCGCCCGTCTGCCAGAAAAGTTTCTTCACTTGAGGTTGTTATGGAGTTAAGTCAACATGTTACCACCGAGCTGAAATTTTTTCTGGACTTTTATATCCTCTTTGCCGATCATCCTGTGCAGTTTGAATACGATCCACACACTGAGAAAAGAAAGTCGTTGAATGTGCAAAATGCATTTTGTTGTCTCGAAATTTTGTTGTTTTAACAGTTGCTCAGACATGCTAAATAAGCTACAGTTCATACCACTAAAACTATCAGTTAGATTAACAAAACGTGTTTTATGGCAACCAAAAATCAAGTTGAACGTATTTAAAGATACATTTTGTTGAACCAACTAAATTTTGGATGGATGAACGAATTTTTTTTTCAGTGGAGTACCGTTGATTAGAAAAAAATCGGCGACTCGGCGTAATTCGTGGGCTAATTACATTACGCTTATGGAGTAATGTAATTACGCAAAATTACGCAGACTAAACTGAAAAAACGTGTTCCCATACGCATTCGAGTGTATGCTTGCGGTGGAAACTGCAAAATCTAAGCGTTGGTTTCACCCCTTAAAACCGTTCATCCACCGATAAACAAAAATACGTATCTACTAAGCTTATAATGTTCGCCCATATACAGGAGTTCTAACAAAACAGAAGGCGGATACTGAAGTGATGTTTCTTGTCAGAGACTACTTGAAATCTGTACATTAGTATGATTTATGTGAGAAGGGCCATCGTAAATATCTACAACAAAGATAAGAAGTAATTTGATTCGGTCCATCGGGAGACGCAGCTGCATCTTGAGATGGCGAGTACCAACAATTTTGGGAACAACGAAAAAATGGTGCTGCATACTTTTTTTCTTTCATTCACAGCAAATTGAGCCTCTAACTTGTCAGTTAAGGATGTATGGCAACTAAGTCATTTACTACTGTTCGAATTGAAACTCACTGATATTGTAAAGGAAAATATCGAGAACTTTTTGAGATTAAAAAAACAAAATTTGCCCACGTGAATGCTGAGATAAACGAATTCAAAGTTGGGTCATTTAACACGGGGAACATAGGACTGTACGTCCAAAATTCCCTTTACATTGGCAAAAAAGGTATTTCCGGAGTACTCTTTTGTAAAAAAAACTTTTGTGCGGTATCGCTGTAATATGCATGATACGGTAAAAATAAAAAATCGACATGTGCCCATATATTTTGCGAGATATTGCGAGTTAAATGGGACCGTTTTCGTATTTCTTTAGCTCGTATGTCGTAACCACGACAACGTCAGGGAAAACATACATCAAATCAACAACTAAATTTGCAGTTAAAAATTGAAAATTCTTCTTTCTGTACCGCATGTTTTACTTTGAGCTGTGGTAAATCTCCTTTTTAGCTTTAATGAATATTACAATTATTTTATTTAGTCTTTAAATGCGATTTTTGCAAATTGCATAATCAGTTCTGTAACGACTCTGCAGTAGCTGCCATACATCCTTAAGGCCTTAGGCCACAGTAACGGATATAAAATTATGTGCGAATTTAACAATTTTTTTCGTATGAAAAAGTGATTCACTCATAAAATTAATAACAATATATTGTTCTCGGCTAACAATATATCTTTTGAATGAAAAAAAAACTTTAAATTTTATCGTGTCATTGAAGTCAATAGCGTTTTGTTTGGGCTAATAAATCCGATTATTTGCACCAACAATTTTACAATTGAATCAACGAAATTTCATTCAATAACACCAATGATATTGGATCAATGATTTTTTTTCTCAGTGCACGCGCGCTGCATCCTGAGGACGTCCTGTATCTTGTCTATGTTTAGGTGTTTAAAATTGTTGCAAAATTAGTCAAATTTATTTACACAATTATAAATAATTAATGTAATTGTTACAATTGATTAATGAATCAAAAGGTTAAGTTTCTGTAATCCCGAAAATCACGGTTATTGAAAAAAATTAATCTTGAACGAATAAGTAGCATGATTGAAAAATCGTCCAGTCATTCATTTGTATGTACATTAACAAAGTTGTGTAACAAATTTAATGAAAGAATATTAATAATTAAAGAAGTTACAAACAATATCGTGTAGGATCTTTGAATGTGCGGGCCTCACCGGTGTAGTTCATTATTGCCACGCGGTTGATTGGAAACAAAAAAAAACGACTTTTCTTCTTGAAATAGATAATACTGGCTAAGATTTGACCAACCTTTTTTTGATGGCGGGTTTCAATCAGAAAAGTAAAAATGTTGATTTTTTCGTTTTTTCATGGAAAAAATGATATCATTGTTGTTGATAACCAATGAAAAACAATGTTAAGGAGAAACACGGGGGGCAGGACTTATCTACCATTGTACTGAATAAGTGTACCATATTATAAGGTAATCCGTTTATGAGATGTCTAGAAATCGTGTACACCATTTTGAAATACATATTTTCGAGAAAAAACGGTTTTCACGTTTTACTAGCAGTTCTATCATCGTGATCATAAGTTTACCTTCAATCTGCAGTTCCTACACCATACGTTGGACCTTTCCCTTCATGAGAAGTTGCCTCAAGTGACTCTCAATTTTTTAATTTTTCACCGCACCCATTCAGGTAGTCCTTTCACGAACCCGAATATTTAAGGGGTTACCCCCACTTGCGATTTTGAAAAAATCGATTTTTTTTATTGCATTTTTTTGAAGTATAAGTATCCGGGCCCATACTTCTGTATGGGCCCGGAATAGATGACTCTATGTAAGTTTACAAAAAAAAAATATTTTCTTCGTGTAAACTGAAATTGAAACTTTAAACGCGTTTTTCTCAAAATGGCATTTCTGAAGTCGGTGACCAAGATTACTCGAACACTAATGAACCGATCTTCTTGAAATTTTGGAGGCTTATTTAACACATAAAAATGTAGTCTTTAATCGTTCGATTTTTTTTTTCGAAAATAAATGGCCGTTTTATAGCCAAAAAACGGCCATTTTTTTTCGTTAAAATCGAACCATTAACTTTGACTGTCCGCCATTTTGTGAAAAATGAATATTTTTTAAAATCCTTCGATTAAAGACTAGTTTATACTTATATTTGACTAAATTCATCCGCATTTTTTTTCTTAAGATGATCCACTTCGCCGCAATGTTGGTCACCGCAAACCGTGTATATAAAAATATTATTTCATTGACGGCCATTTGCCACTAAACAATGTAATATTTTTCAATAAAAAAATTACTGAAAGTTCTTCAAGATGTGTTCTTTAAGATGGTATATTGATCGATTGAAAAACTTTTGTAGATTTCTTTAAAAAAAATCATGAAAAAGGCCTTTTTTGCGCTACAACCCATGTACGTATTGCAAACTGGCTTGGTATTGGCACTGTACTGGTGCCAGAACTGCCAATACTGGCAGGCACCAAGGGCCAAGCCTTGCCCATGTCCGAATCAGTATTGAGACAACGTTGATTTGTAACACCGGTCCGAGTTATGGCGGCGTGAATCGGCCCGACACTGTTTACGGGTATTGGCTCAGAATAAGTGCCCAGTTTTGGGCCAGATATCATTGCCAGCCTTGGGACAAACCCTAAATCAGTACTGTGCCGGTACATACCCGTGTATAGACGAGGGACTTGGCTTAGTCTTGGCACTGTACTGGTGCCAGAGCTGCCAATACTGGCAGGCACCAAGGGCCAAGCCTTGCCCAAGTCCGAATCAGTATTGAGACAACGTTGATTTGTAACACCGGTCCGAGTTATGGCGGCGTGAATCGGCCCGATACTGTTTACGGGTATTGGCTCAGAATAAGTGCCCAGTTTTGGGCCAGATATCATTGCCAGTCTTGGGACAAACCCTAAATCAGTACTGTGCCGGTACATGCCCGTGTATAGACGAGGGACTTGGCTTAGTCTTGGCACTGTACTGGTGCCAGAGCTGCCAATACTGGCAGGCACCAAGGGCCAAGCCTTGCCCAAGTCCGAATCAGTATTGAGACAACGTTGATTTGTAACACCGGTCCGAGTTATGGCGGCGTGAATCGGCCCGATACTGTTTACGGGTATTGGCTCAGAATAAGTGCCCAGTTTTGGGCCAGATATCATTGCCAGTCTTGGGACAAACCCTAAATCAGTACTGTGCCGGTACATGCCCGTGTATAGACTAGGGACTTGGCTTAGTCTTGGCACTGTACTGGTGCCAGAGCTGCCAATACTGGCAGGCACCAAGGGCCAAGCCTTGCCCAAGTCGGAATCAGTATTGAGACAATGTTGGTTTGTTAACACCGGTCCGAGTTATGGCGGCGTGAATCGGCCCGACACTGTTTACGGGTATTGGCTCAGAATAAGTGCCCAGTTTTGGGCCAGATATCATTGCCAACCTTGGGACAAACCCTAAATCAGTACTGTGCCGGTACATACCCGTGTATAGACTAGGGACTTGGCTTAGTCTTGGCACTGTACTGGTGCCAGAGCTGCCAATACTGGCAGGCACCAAGGGCCAAGCCTTGCCCAAGTCGGAATCAGTATTGAGACAACGTTGGTTTGTTAACACATGTCCAAGATATGGCGGCGTGAATCGGCCCAACACTGTTTACGGGTATTGGCTCAGAACAAGCGCCCAGTTTTGGGCCAGATACTGCCAGTCTTGAGACAAACCCTAAAGCAGTACTGTGCCGGTACATGCCCGTGTATAGACTAAGGACTTGGCTTAGTCTTGGCTCAGTACCGACGCCAGAGCTGCTAATACTGGCAGGTTACCAAGGGCCAAGCCTTGCCCAAGTCGGAATCAGTATTGAGACAACTTTGGCTTGTTAACACCTGTCCAACTTATGGTGCCGTGAATCGGCTCGACACTGTTTACCAGTCTTCGCTCGGTATAAGTGCCCAGTTTTGGGCCAGATATTATTGTCAGTCTTGAGACATACCCTAAATCAGTACTTTGCCAGTATTCAGGTTCATGCTAAATCGCTATTTTGGTTGCATAACTGGGTATAAGGAGAGGCTTGAAAGAAGGCTCAACATTCTTAAAGTATTTATTGAACTATATTTTTGAAGATATCACCAAAGTAGAAAGAAAATAAATCACTAAAAATATTTCCGTGCGTGCCAGTTTAGGTCACTTCTTGGTATTTCTTTCCGCTTTTCCGCCTTCACGGTCACCTGCTCCAGACAAATATCGGCTTGTAGCCGTGAGAATGTGTCCCTCCTCTATCTCGATTTTTTCTCGAATGACATCTGAAAAAAACAGTAAACATAGCATTTCAAGTACGATCCTTTATTTATAATTTAGAGCATTAAGGAATCGCCAGTGTAAAATTTTCAAAAAATCTACTTTTTTGCATTAACCGGAAGTATAAACAGTTATAAACATGGACCTGGCATCGCCGATTGATCGTAAGTAGACAAATGATATGAAAATTCCGCACTCGAAACATTCAACACGTTGTTCTCGAAATATCGTTTTTCCCACCGCTGTACACACTCAAAGGAAGAGTTTTCAAGCTAACCGTATCGAATTTTGACATATCATTCTTCATGACATTCTTTATCTTGCTATAGAAGCTTTTTTATCTTCATATTTCTTTCCACGAGAAACTGTCGACAAATATGCTAAATTCGATACGTTTTTTTTTCAAACCACCGCCATTTTGTCCCTTTTGATTTTTAAAAAAACCTCCATAGCAAGATAGCGGCTTTCATACTGATTGATCATTTTTTTACAAATTTTGTTTCAGATATTTACGGCCACAACCGTGTGCACCGTGAGAACTCCTTATTTCGAAGACATTTTCGACCGTTAAAAAAATATTTAAAAAGTAAACGTGAAAATCAGCTATTTTTCGACCCGTTACACTGTGATGATTCCTTAAGGTAATTCTATCGCTTTACACTAGTGATACCGCTGATCATACTTGAGACTTGTACCATTTAAATGTTTACATATGCAAAAAAAATTGTAATAACTACAATTTTCCATGTGTAAACTGTTTATTGAATGTGCACATATAATTGGAAAAATGAAAAAGAGCTATTCCAACGATTCGCGCAGTATTTCTAGGTTTAGTATTTGGCAACATTGGAGTTTAACTTCCATGCTTTTCAACGTCGATCTGCCAAAACAATGTCAGGTGCGGGAAATGTAAAGCATTGTATTCGGACCACGCCTGGTAAAAAGCGTGGAAAATTTGTGTCGGCGAAATATGTCGGTTAAAAATGAAATATGTGTGGAAATTCGAATGAGTGAGATGAGGTTAGGACTACAGTCGGCTGTTGCCTTGCTGTCACCTCTATCGTAGAGAGTGGTAATAAATCCAATACCTGAATTCAAATTAAACTTGATATTACATGGAAATTAGGTCAATAAACATCATTTTTTTCTGAGACCATTGGACTACTACAAGTATTAAGTATGAAAACCTGATTATTTTTAAGCATCTGACGAATTCTCACTATTATATATACTTTTGTGGCGACCGGAAATTGGGTTTTTGTATGTCGTCTCGGAATACCTTCACAGAAACATGCAATTTTAATTTTTTTTTCTCGATAATTAGGTCGATAACCGACCCTGAAATTTTACGGAGACGATCATTAAGATGTTTAATGAAGCAAAAAAAATTATGATGATCCTATGGATTGAAGCCTGGCGATAGGATTACCTTAAGTATACCCCCTCACCATTTTTCTGGAATAATTATCGTTGAAATGATAATAAAAATGTATTTATTGCAATTTAAAAAATATGAACTCCCTTGCACAAATGTTGCAAATCATATTATAAAATGAGTATTATTATTTTATAATATGATTTGCAACATTTGTATGAATAAGAATACTCATGGCAACACTGCAGAACAGTCTTGTTCAATATTTCAGGAAAATAATAATTATCGTGTTCCTAAAGTAAAAAATTTTGTCATATAAAAATATTTGCATTATAAATATTAATATTTTATATTGTTTATGTTATCTTCATTAACGAATACAAGTGTTGGTTCATTCATAACTAATTAAAATCTTTGTTCGATTGAAAATTACTTCCAAATAAAAATTTGTGTTGCAGTATTATTTTAAATATGCCGCGCAAACTCACGACATTGGATACGTGGAACGATGCGGTGTTGTCATATGTCTTCTTATTATAGGGGACAAATATTTTTAACGGAAAATTATTCTTTCTAAATTTTAATGCAGACCCTGCCGTGTTAAAAGTTACAATTTTAAAACCCATTATCTCCCAATCTAAATAGCCTACTGTTCTGAAATTTCACTCAGACATGCATAATGATATGAACAATGTCTGGTTGAAATTTGAACAAAATCTATAGAAATTAAGGTTACGCGCTCGTACTACCTTTGAGTTTCCGTAATTACAGTAGGTATCGTTGCACGTAGATGTTTTATTTTATTTTAGTATTTTTTAAGCCCCCGAATATAAGTAAAATTGTTGCCAAAATTACACTTTTTTACAATACCTGCCATTTTGTAAATTTTTTTTCTCGAAAAGCGGCTACGTTCAGAACGTCCGATTTTTAATTTAAAAAACCACAATTTCCGTAATAGTACAGTCGTGCTGTATATTGGAATCGAAAAAAATTAGAAGAAGGTTAGTTTTTTGACAGGTGATTTTGTAGGTGTCACTGGTGCTAAAACCAAGTTTGCCTAAAAATCGGGGGGTAGGGTTTTTTTAGGGGAGGGGGTAGATTAATACCAAACTACAACCCACACGGGGTCGGCGCCGGGAGACAAAATGTGCAGAAAAATCCGGGTTTTACTTTTGTCCGTAGCGCCGAAGTCGTGGAAGTTCATTTTGGGGGTGAAAAAGCGGGGTGAAATTTTGAAAAATCAGTTTTCATTCGATAACTCTTTAGGACAAATTCATACAATTTTTGTTCAAATAGAAACGTCGTAGCCCTTGAAAAGACGCGTCGATCGAGTATTCGATCAACCCTCTCCAATAATATCTTCACCCCCAAAAGAATTGTTGAAGAATTAACCAAAAAATTATTTATTGAATAACTCAAAAACAACCGGCTTTTCGGGGATGGTTTAAATGTACGAAATATAGAGAATAATTTTCTTTATATTTTCGTTCCTATGGACAACCCTTGAATTTTGCTTTTTCGAACCCCTCTCAGGGGTTGAAAATTCAAAATGAAATTCTGGGAAAACTATTGACCGAAACTAAAGAGATACGAGTTTGGCGCTGTGGACAAAAATGTAGCTGAGGGTTCAAGCTACAAATTCTTCCACGGCGGCGAATTCGTGCGGTCAATAGTTTTCCCACAATTTCATTTTGAATGTTCAACCCCCGAGACGGGTTGGAAAATCAAAATTCAAGGGTGGTCCATAGCAACGAAAATATGGAGAAAATTATTCTCTACATTTCGTATATTTGAACCATACCCGAAAAACCGATTGTTTTTTAGTTATTCGATAAACTATTTTTTTTGTTGGTTTTTCAACCATTTTTTGGGGGTGAAGATATTATCGGAGAGTGATGATCGAATACTCGATCGACGCGTCTTTTTAAGGGTTACAACGTTCCCATTTGAACAAAAAGTGTACGATTTTTTGCTAAAGAGTTATTGAATTAAGACTGATTTTTCAAAATTTCACCCCACTTTTTCACCCCCAAAATGAACTTCCACGGCTTCGGCGCTATGGACAAAACTAAAGCCCGGATTTTTCTGAACATTTTGTCTCACGGCGCCGACCTCGTGGGGGTTGTAGTTTGGCATTAACCCACCCCCATCTCCTTTCATCCCCTGAAAAAGAACCCTACACCCCGATTTTTAGGCCCGTCACGGTGGTGTCCTTCCTTAAGGGGCTATACCAGTGTGACTCTTTGAAAAAATCGATTTTTTTTTTGACAGTTTATACTTTCAAGAATGTCATTATCATTTATATCATTTATATCAATATCATTTTATCTTGCAATCGATAGTTAAATCTTTAAACGCGTTTTTCTCGAAATGACGTTTGTCAAATTTGCTGACATTTAAATCGAAGAGCAATGATCCGACTGACTTGAAATTTGAACTGAGTACTCTTGAATACATTTACTCTATAATGACGTAGGATATTTTTGATTGGATGAAAATTGACGATTTGGAATTGAAAAAAACGACCACTTTATGGGCAAGAAAACAGACTGTTTTTCATAGCTACGCCATTTTGTTGGATTTTGATATTTTTCGAAAATCCTTCGTTATTGTAGAGGCCATACCTTCCAGTTTAACGACATTTTTTCCATTTTCGGTTTCAGCTACTCAATCGACCGGAACCATGTCAGCAGTGGAGGAACTTTTTTTACGCCTCTGTAGGCAGCGCATAAGTCGCTTGGATCTCAATATTTTTCTATGAAAAAATTATGTAAAATAGGTCAAATATAGCCAAATATATTCTTAATTTTCTTAATTGTTCTTAATTTCGGAAACATTTAATTGAGTACTTTTCTTCCAAAAAATTCTCGAAAATCACCCAAATTTTCAGCGTTCACACTGGTATAGCCCCTAAATAAAGGTAAGTTAAGTATGTAAACCTGATTATTTTTAAGCATCTGACGAATTCTCACTATTATATATACTTTTGTGGCGAACGGAAATTGGGTTTTTGTAGGTCGTCTCGAAATACCTTCACAAAACATGCAATTTTTATTTTTTTTCTCGGTAATTAGGTCGACAACCGACCCTGAAATTTCACGGAGACGATCATTAATATATTTAGTGAAGCTAAAAAAAAATTACGATGATCCTATGCATTGAAGCCTGGCGATAGGATTACCTTAAGTATACCCCTCACCATTTTTCTGGAATAATTATCATTGAAATGATAATAAAAATGTATTTATTGCAATTTAAAAAATATGAACTCCCTGCACAAATGTTGCAAATCATATTATAAAATAAGTATTTTTATTTTTAAAAATTGTGACTCAATATTTATTTGAAAATATAATGGGTGATTCAAAAAATGGATTGTTGCGGAAATTAAGAAAGAAAATTGTCGCCAATTACGACTAATTCATTTATTAGCTGTTTTAGCCTACGCGATTATTGAGTACCGATTACAAAAATGTATAGCAATAAACCAAAAGGGAGATTTACCTTTCATACATGCGTATACATGTGTCCCGCTGAATTTTTTTTTTGTGACCCCATTTGGACCTTTTCGGCCAGTGCCCGAGTATAATTCTTGAACGGCCTTTAGTGTCAGGCGTCCAAGAATTTTGCGCACGGCTTCCTTCACTCCAGTGGACGTTCCCATCATACTCGCCATTATCTCCTTCTACAATCGGTATACGGGTTATCAAAACATCAAATAAATGAGCAACCGGATTTATTTTATGATGGGAATATAATATTTTAACTTACCAAAGCAGTTTCCTTATCCTCATTTTCTTTAACAATTGCGTCTAACTCGACGAAAGAATCGTATTGATCGATAGGAAGCTTTATTCCTAATGTCTCTTTGTGTTTCTTGAGGGTATTGCCTGGGCCCAGTCCTCTGTTCAGAGCAACTGTATTTATCACAGCATCTATGTTCTTCTTTAAGTCGTAGAGAATACTTTGCTTCGCTCCTTTGATTTGTTTTGAGAGGCGCCTGTATGCACATTCTCTTTTTTCGTCAGACTCATCGATACGCTTCATGAGTTGGCGGAATGAGACGATTTCTGAAAATGGAAATTGAAGTCTATTATTATATACGCAGTACCTATGATTGTATTGTATTAATCAGGAAAAAAAATTACCTGAACTATTGTTGACCCTTCCCATATCGGGTTCAGCGCTTCTCTTCCGCTTTGCCCCTCTCTTCCCGGTTCCGAATCCGGCAGTCTGAAGGATCACAGTCGCACTAGTATCGGAATCTATATAAATTATGATCATAAAACTTTTAAAAAAATTATCAAGTGCATTGAGTATGTATGGCACGTACATTCTCAACCAAAAGTTTGGTTTGGTTAGAATGTCAGTTTCGCGCGGTATAATAAAAATCTGAAAGAATCAACACTATTAAAGATATCAAGAACATTGATTTTGCATATTAATAATGCCAAAACGTTATTAACAAGTTAGTCAAAAATAATAATTGTGCTATAAATAATCGGCCAAACTATCGTTTTTGGGTTTTAAATTAATTTATGGATTTTTCATCATCCATAATAATTATTTAACATTTCCTATGTTTTTGATATATTGAAGAATGAACGAAACATTATGAATTTTGGGTATGTTTTTGTAACAAAATCCCACATTATATTAGAAATTTATCACGGTGATTTCATTGATGATAGTTGCAGGTTACAGGCTTAAATATGTTGTGAAAACCGAATTTTTTAAAAATGTAAGAAATTTCTGAAATATTGTACCCGTTCAGAAAGCGACAACGTAATTATTTCATACGAAAAATGAAAATTTTAATTTCAATTTATTGTACAATTCTTTATCTACCAATTTGTTAATAATACATTTGAATTATTATTATGCAAAATTAATGTTTATAACGTACACAATTAGGTGGATTTTTTTTTTCATTTCATCGTAAAGTAGTTAAAATGTTCACTGAAATTTACTTTTGGCTGGGAATGTATGTAAATAATCTTTGGGGACTAAAAAATTATTTAAATAAAAAAAATTTAACCACGTTTTTTAAATGAACTAAAAAGTATAAAATAATTTCTCCTAGCCCATGCAGGATTATAACCCAATACAAATTCCTAACCGCATACAGATTGTCCTGAAAATTTGTGATGGTGAATTTTCAATAGCTATACAAATGCTTGTAACATTGACAACGATAAACGTGGGGCTAACTAAAAATAGATAAGTGATCCATGAATAGTTCACCTAAGTCACTAACAATTTTATTATACAGCAAATGATATGAACTGTTGTGTGAGTTATCTCAACGACAGCTACCTCTACACTCCTTACTATTATCTATGCATGCGCCCCACGTTTTTCGATTCAAATCTTACAAGTTTTTTTCATAGCCATTAAAAATTCACAATCACAACTTTTCAGAACAATCTGTATGCGATTAGGAATCTATATTGGGTTATAAATCTGTATGGGGCTAGGAGAAATTATTTTATACTTTCTAGTCCGTTTTAAAAACGGCGTTTACATTTTTTTGTTGAAATAATTTTATTTTCTGCTTTTTAGTCTTGTATGTGTGAAATTTTTCTTCTCCTTCTCTAGGCGTCGCTTGCCTTGCGGGGTTGTCTCATTGACCATCGTCGAAATCGGCACTAATGCACTATTCGCTATTAATATTAGTATTATTATTTTTATTGTTTCTGTTTCACTAAACTATATTTTTTTTATCAATTTTTTTACAATTTTTTTCTCTTTTTCTCTCTCTGTGATATACTTGCTTGTCCGTCTGTTACCCAGAAGTGAGCTATGTTCAAAGTTTCAAGTATCTAGCTCATCCGGAAATTAGTTTAAAATCGATTGCAAAATTTGTACCGAACAGACAAACAGATAACAAGCAAAGCGAGTTAATAAAAACGTAGTCAAAAAATGAAAAACTGACCACAGGAAATTGGAGGTCCATCGGCGGTATCAGTTTTCCCTTCACTATTTTTTAACTTTTTGGACCTTCGAGGTGAAAAGGTGCTGCTGCTGACGTCATCTGGAAAATATGATAAGCGAATATTATACGGCTATCGTTATGTGTCTATCGTTATACGTCTATCGTTATGTGTCTATCGTTATGTGTCTATCGTTATACGTCTATCCGTTACACTGTCAAAAAAATATTTAATTTAAATAGGATCTATTTTAATGAAATAGGTTTTTTTTCCTTGTCTCACGGCCTACTACGATCACATTTCTTTCAAAGATATTTTTTATTTGTTTCAGATCATCTTTTTAAATATTAAATAGATTCAAATTCAATAAAGATTCGATTCGAATTAATCTTTATTTGCTTACAACGTACACTGTAAATCTAAGTGTATTATATGCATAAAATTTTTCATAAATCCGAATTAAAACGAATCACTTAATTGAGAGTTTTACCACAACAATTTTTTATCGTAATTCATCATTCTCTGGATTTTTTAAATTAATTTTTCGAAGAAAATATTTCAATGAGAATCGAACCTAGAACCTACCTACTCATAGCTACGCACGCTGCCCCTATGCTACCGAGTGCGTATAAAATTTTAGTCGCAGATATAACATAAGAGACAAAATGAATACATATAATTATTTGTTGTATCACATAAACTTTATCAATTAGTTAATATCATTGTGATAATAAGAGAGTTTTAACAAATAACATGCTATAGATTTTTCAAACATAACCTATATATATATATATATATATATATAATTCCTCTCTCTTCACCCTCTCTACCCCCGCGCCCCTTTGATGAGTGTTGCAATAAATACAGACCATTAGTTCAATCTAATAGAAAAATGGTTGACTTACGAAAATTCTATTTAATGTAAATTAAAAAAAAATAACTAGATCCATTTCGTGAATTCAACTAAATTGTTTTTTGAACATATGAAACCGAATCACAGATTTATTAGGATCAAATAAAATATTTAGTTATTGGACGATATTTAATATATTTTAGTTTGAATAAATGAATATATATTTGAAATACATAATTCTAATGATGAAATGCAATAGGAAAATTTTGGTTCTACGAAAAATCTAGTTAATTCAAATAAAAAAGTATCAAATAGACGCGGTTAATTAATATTGATAGAATTTTTCTGTCAGTGTAGACTTGGGGTTTTTATTTCATTAAAAAAAGTACATTCAGTTGGAATGTAAATTTAATATATGAAAATTGCACTGACAGAAAAATTCTATTGATATTAACTAACCGCGTCTATTTGATTCTTTTTCATTTGAATTAACTAGATTTTTTGTAGAACCAACATTTTCCTAATGCACTTCATTACTAAAATAATTTATTTCAAATATATTTTTTATTCAAATCAAAATCTATTTAATATCGTCCAATAACTAAATATTTTATTTGATCCTAATCATTCTGTGATTCGGTTTCATATGTTCAAAAAACAATTTAGTTGAATTCACTAAATGGGTCTATTTGATTTTTAAAAATTTACATTAAATAAAATTTTCGTAGAGTCAACTATTTTTCTATTAGCTTGAACTTATGGTCTGTCTTTATTGCAACACTCATCAAAAGGACGTAGGGGTAGAGAGGGTGAAAAGAGAAAGAGGAATTATATATATATATATATATATTAGGGTGGCCCTTGATATGGGTAAAAAAAAAATTGATCGCGCCGTCCTCCAAGACAGTTCCAAATAATAAAAAAAATTTACGCGAAGCCCCAGCTATGTCCGTTAAGAGGAAGGCGTGCCTGTAAGCATGAACTTAAATTTAAATATCCTTTTGTCTTCATGATTGGAGAAATTTTGATTTTTTAAATCTAGTTTATTTGTCAATTTTTTTTTCTACTTTCCGTAGCTATTTTGAATTGGTATTCAATAAACAGATCAAACAATAAGGTCCTCCATACTAGATTTGATGAGCGTTCAGTTTTGCCATCCTATTATTTTGGAACAATAGTTCGATTTAGCTGCTGTCGAAGGCTTTTAATCACATCAAAATCAAACTTTATATTTGCATCTTGTCCGAAAAATCTATTAAGTACAAAGGATATAAATTCACGATAAACCATTCACATCGAACTTCCGGATTAGCCAGAATTGTTTTTTTTTTTTTTTAATTTTGTTAGACATATTCCTTGTGTGCTGAGATACAAACATATTAATATTTCACTGAGATCAGACTTCGAGTGGTGTGGATGAAAAATGTATTTGAAAATTACTTTCGCAAAAATCCATAGGGACATTTTTAACTTGGTAGGATTTTAAACTTGGCGAGCTTGTTCGTTTTATTGAAAACAAAGAAATTATTTATTCGCACAAGTCATCCAATTGGTCGGAAAAAACATAATATTTAAAAAAGGTACACATAAGATATCGATACTAGTTCGTTCGGTACGAATGTATTTATTTAAACCACAGAAATATCGTGTTGAAAAATTGACAAATAAACTAGATTTTAAAAATCGAAATTTCCCCAATCATGAAGAAAAATTGATATTTAAATTTAAGTTCATGCTTACAGGCACGCCTTCCTCTTAACGGACATAGCTGGGGCTTCGCGTAGATTTTTTTTTATTATTTGGAACCGTTTTGGAGGGCGGCGCGATCAATTTTTTTTTACCCATATCAAGGGCCACCCTTATATATATATATATAAAATTCTATAAAATAAATATAGAAAAAAATACTACTTTGCATTTTCACCCCATGTGTGTAAGACCATGCGGATTATTTTCAAGTCGTGTAATTTTGAATACAAAAAAATGTCGACAATCTCAAAATTTCTGGAAGGTATCGCAGGTCGAACAACGGCTGGGGTTGATTCAACCCCCGATGACTGTTAAGTGTTAAATATTAAATACATTGAAATTAAACAAATAAAGATTCGATTCAAATAAATCTTTATTTGCTTACAATATACACTGTAAATCAAAGTGTATTGTATGCATAAAATATTTCATAAAACCAAAATAAAATTAATCACTTAATTGAGAGTTTTACGACAACGATTTTTATCGTAATCCGTCATTTCCTGGCCTTTTGAAAGATTTTTTTTCGAATAAAATATTTGAATGAGAATTGAACCTAAAACCTACGTACGCATAGAGCTACGCACGCCACCCCTATGCTACCGAGTGCTAATAACATTTTAGTCGCAGATATGGCATAAGAGACCAAATGAATAACTGTAATTATTTGTTGTATCACAAATTATATCAATTAGTAAATATCATTGTGATAATTAAAGTTTTATCGAATAACATGTTATATATTTTTCTAACATTATATGTGTATGTGTGTGTGTGTGTGTGTGTGTGTGTGTGTGTGCGCGTGTGCGCGTGTGCGCGTGTGCGCGTGTGCGTGTGCGTGTGCGTGCGCGTGCGCGTGCGCGTGTGCGTGTGCGTGCGCGTGCGCGTGCGCGCGCGCGTGCGTGTGCGTGTGTGTGTGTGTGTGTGTTTACATATGAATATATGTGTATATATATATACATATGTATATATGTATATATGTACACACACACACACACACACACACACACACACACACACACACACACACACACACACACACACACACACACACACACACACACACACACACACGCACGCACGCACGCACGCACGCACACGCACACGCACACGCACACGCACACACACACACACACACACACACACACACACACACACACACATACAGGTTATGTTAGAAAAATATATAACATGTTATTCGATAAAACTTTAATTATCACAATGATATTTACTAATTGATATAATTTTTGATACAATAAATAATTAGTTATTCATTTGGTCTCTCATGCCATATCTGCGACTAAAATGTTATTAGTATTCAGTAGCATAGGGGCAGCGTGCGTAGCTCTATGCGTACGTAGGTTTTAGGTTCAATTCTCATTCAAATATTTCATTCGAAAAAAAATATTTCAAAAGGCCAGGAAATGACGGATTACGATAAAAATCGTTGTGGTGAAACTCTCAATTAAGTGATTAATTTTATTTTGGTTTTATGAAATATTTTATGCATACAATACACTTAGATTTACAGTGTATATTGTAAGCAAATAAAGATTTATTTGAATCGAATCTTTATTTGTTTAATTTGAATATATTTAATACTTAACACTTAACAGTCATCGGGAGTTGAATCAACCCCAGCCGTTGTTCGACCTGCGATACCTTCCAGAAATTTTGAGATTTTCGACTTTTTTGTATTAAAAATTACACGACTTGAAAATAATCCGCATGGTCTTACACACAAGGGGTGAAAATGCATTGTAGTATTTTTTTCTTCAATTTTTCAATTATTTATCACTCTCCAAAGTGAGTGGCGTTGATTACATCCCCAATGACTCTTACGTCACAATCTGGAGATGTGACTGACAAGAGTTAAAAAGAATAACTGAAGCAACAAAAATATCTTTGAAACAAGTATGATCGTAGTAGGCTGTGAGACAAGGAAAAAACCTATTTAATTTAAATAGATTCTATTTAAATTATTTTTTTTTTTGCAGTGCGTAACATTCCAATTTAATGTTTGATGAATATTTCAAGTTAACACTAATCAATTATTTATCGACTGATAATACTGTACCTGATGACAAGTCTTCAGCGCCCTTAAGTTGTTGGTCCTCTGTGTGAGAGTCGACTTCTGTGCTTACGATGTCCGCTTCTTTATACGCACGTTCCAACCTTCGCATCCCCTGGTCGAAAGAATCTTGAAAATCGATGCAAAGTCTATTAATTAAGTTTTGAGTTCTCCATACAGGAAGTTTAAATTATAGTTATAATGAAAAATATACCTGCACTTTTTATGCATTTGACAGGAAATAATTTCCACTCTGAAGCCGGTGGCTGCCCTTTTTCAATAAGCGCGGTGGCGTCTGCCTGTTTCGGTAGGAAGGAGCAAAGCCACTCGCCACCTTTCTCTTGCATGAGCCATGAATTTGGTACGAGTTCGATGAGAATTTTGCCCCTTCTTTTTTCTTTTAAAAAGGAGACAATGGTGAACCCCTTCTTGTCTGTTACCTATATTTAGGGAAAATTATATTATTTATGAAACAAACGCAATCACGTGGAAACAGAACATTGATTTTGCAGAACAATATGGCTAAACAATTTATAATTAGGGAAAAAATTGTCCCATATGTAGACGAAATATTAATTTTTCGCGATAAGTGAATTCATTAATATTTGTAAATATATTTTAACTTTTCAGAATATTCTTACATTTTTTGAAAGACCGTTTTCCCAAAAAGTTCAATGCAACTATTAATTTAATTACCCGGAATATTCTCAAGTGTCTTTGTTATAATCTTTTGTTACAAAATCATGACCAAAAATTGTCACATTTCGTTCGTTTTTCAGAATGAAATTTTTTTTCAAGACCGTAGTTTTTTTCAAATTCGTCCGAATTTCGAAAAGTCTACGAACTGGTTAGAAACGAAAAAAAGAATGGGGAACCTATTTTTTTGTTGGACAATTGTTTTTTTCACTAATTCTTATTTCACTAATTCTCAATCTAGTTATTATGCAAACAAAAGTTCTTTACATTATTATTGGTTGATTTTTCAACACCAAAAATTGTATCGGGAGATTACGCTATGGAAAAAAAAATTAAAAAAAAAAACAAATCAGCATCTTAAAATTTGAAAAAATTATAGCAATTCGATTATTCTTTTGAAATGTTCGAGATAAATCTAAATGTTGCTATGGGCAAACCGTTTGACTGGGTTTCTGAAATTTTTATACCACGATACAAAGACGAGCATCACTTGGCGCTTACACTACTACATCTTTCTTTATAAATTTAGAATATTTAATGATTATTGTTCTTACCTTTTCACTCTCGTCACCCGACGAATCCATCTTTGCGAAAATAATTAGTTTTTACCACCCGAAAATTTCACAGTTCACCGTTGACCGTTTTTTTGCACTGTTCCAATCGAGGCACAAGACGGGCCTCGCGGGCCTGCTGTCGAACGTTCGAATGTTTTTGCGTCTTTGTATTCGTCAACCGCCGCGTGCTCGTTCGGCGCGGATGACTAAGGGCACTGTCACACTGGCGATTTGGAAGCGTTTTTCCAGCAAGGCGATTCGTAACAAGAGTAAGGGCCTGCGCACACGGCGTGTTTTCTACACGGAGACGACGCTATACACACGCAATGGGCGATACACAATCTAATTTCTGGACTGAAAAACGCGCGGCAAACGCGCGGTAAACGCGCGTTCGTGAAACGCGCGGTGTCGCGGTCCAAAAAGCGGACTGTAAACGTGCAGTTACAAGTTGCGCACGAGCGGCGAGCTCGCTGCGCACGCGCGGTGAGTGCGTGACCGATATCCTTGCTAGAAACACGCTCGCAAATCGCCAGTGTGATAACACCCTAATACACCAATACAATAACACACTTGGGTGCTCAGTTTGAGGATCTTTGAGTATGAAAATATTTTCTATTTAAATTAAAGATCGACCATCTGTTAGAATAGTTTTGATTCTAGGTAATTTTAATACGTCTATTGTCTAGACTATAGCGTACGATGGATATTGGCAAAAATCTATTGTTAAAAACATATAAAAGATACAAAAGGCGACCGAATAAGGTTGGTCCGTAGCGTACATGTGGAAAAATTCGAACGCCTCACCAATCGCAGGCCGAGATCGTCACACAAGCCTAGCCTTTGTCCTCCCTTATAGCTGAGCACAAAGAAAATCTGCTACGCGGTTGACTATATCGGCGTAGCGTCGGATGACAAATTCTCGACTCGGCCGTCACGTGGTGTCTTGTAGTGGTTGAGAAAAGTCCTCGAAGGAAAAGAAAATATTTTCGTCGCATGATAATTCGATCGATCTATGTGTCCGAGTTTCGCTTTTTTTTTCTTCAAATAATATACCCCGTAATAATACACAACTTTAGGCGACGTGAAACACTCGCTATTGAACAACAATGGCATACAGAACGCAAAAGTACCGAGCACTGAAACTCGAAGAGAAGGCTAATAATAGTGAGACCGACAATTCTAGTTATGAAAGATTAAATTCCAGTGCATCGACGATGAATATTTCATCAAATATAAGCTCCATGGGTGATGTTTCTACCAGCCGACATGATTCAGACATTGCAGAATTTAACGACCACCTGGGAAACAGGTAAGCGCATATTACATTGTATGAATCGATGATTTATACAATGCAGTCAGAGGCGTGAAAAAACGAGCATTTTAAATATCTTTATAGTAATTAAGTTTATTTTACAAAAGTGGTTACACAGACTTTTTACGTTATATTTCAAGTTGACTTGTACAAATTTTCAAAGCAAAATCTTGATTATTTATAAAAATATCGCCATCTTTGTCGGACCCCCTTCGGCATGTAGTGCTTTACGGTGACCATCATAAAATTTTACTGGATCATCCGAAATAAAAAAACCAAAAAAAAAATCATTAGTTTAATAGTAAATCTAGTCTTTAATCGAAGCTTTTTTTTTAATTTACGAAGTGGCGGCTTCCGATAGATAACTTTCGCTTTTCGAGCAAAAAATTCGCTCGTTTATTGTTTTAAAAAAATATAAATTTTCAACAAAAATGAAAAAATTTTGATTAAGAACTAGTTTTTAATGCTATCAATAAGCACACCAAATTTCATCAAAATCCATCGAGTGGTTTTTTAATTATAGTCGTCACCGACTTGAAAAACGCGTTTAAATTTTTTCAATGTGGATACGGTATTATATCTTCGTAAAATTTTGAGCTCGATGGATGAAGCTAAACTTTTTTTAATGTATTTTGATCCGCGTGGTTTAACATTTTTTTTTATTTACATAATTTTACCGTCATTGTTATTATTGGAAATGAATATTATTATCATCTTTGAAATGGTTGTTGTTTTTTCAATTTCTTGCCTTAACACGAAGTACTTGAAATTCTCACCAAAACTCTTTTTGGTTGGGATTGTATGGGAGATACATACCTAAATATTTTCTCGTTCAATACATTTTACTGCCTGGTATTCGTAAATTTAACAATGCGTTTTGGCAGATTGTCTTCGACAATAAACCATTAAACATTTTCCTTTTTTTAATATGTAGTAATATAGAAATCCGGTTTTAGAACAAATTGCGTTTTACAACAAAACTGCGTAACTGCCAATGCTGGGAAAAGCCCGAGCTCATAAGGGGACAGTACGGCAGTCGGATTTTTGTAATTTTTCGTACTCATGGTACGTGAAGTTCAGAGCTCGAATATTAATATCCCAAAGCAGTTCGACGCCATATTCAGAAATTTTCGAGAAAATTGACTTTGAAGTTTTCGAGCGCACTCTTATCCCACACAGATGCAACGATATTCGACCCGGGCTCGTGGCGTACCCGGTAGCGCTCGAGTCTAGTAATCGCGGGGTCGCTGGTTCGAGTCTCACTTCGAAATTTTTTTTTTTTTTTTTTTCATTTTTTTTTAATTCGCATACCTCCGTCATTTAAATATCCCGATAAATTTTTGTTGTATATAATCACATATTATTATATATAATTAATATAATATATCTATATATGTTTATATATGGACAAAATCCATATATAGTTATTTATGTACAAAATTCATTATAGTTATACATAATTATATATTTTCTCATATATGATCATATATTATTTATATATAACAATAGGTGGTTATTTATAAATAAATAAATAAATAATCCCGGGATAAAAATCATAAAATCTATGCTAATTCACATATATGTAATTATAATTGTCAATGATAAATGCAAGTCTTATTTTTGATTATCTCTTGCTTGAAATTGCGAATAGGCGACGTAAAAATATCCAGTAATAATATTTACATAAACTCCCTTGTAGATTAATAGGAATATAAATAGAAGAATAAATGTTGAAATTGCCAAAGCAAGCGTTATATTCACATATTTCAACATTTATTCTTCTATTTATATTCCTATTAATATACAAGGGAGTTTATGTAAATATTATTACTGGATATTTTTACGTCGCCTATTCGCAATTTCAAGCAAGAGATAATCAAAAATAAAACTTGCATTTATCATTGACAATTATAATTACATATATGTGAATTAGCATAGATTTTATGATTTTTATCCCGGGATTATTTATTTATTTTTTTATAAATAATCACCTATTGTTATATATAAATAATATATGAGAAAATATATAATTATGTATAACTATAATGAATTTTGTACATAAATAACTATATATGGATTTTGTCCATATATAAACATATATAGATATATTATATTAATTATATATAATAATGTGATTATATACAACAAAAATTTATCGGGATATTTAAATGACAGAGGTATGCGAATTAAAAAAAAATGAAAAGAAAAAAAAATTCGAAGTGAGACTCGAACCAGCGACCCCGCGATTACTAGACTCGAGCGCTACCGGGTACGCCACGAGCCCGGGTCGAATATCGTTGCATATTTGTGGGATAAGAGTGCGCTCGAAAACTTCAAAGTCAATTTTCTCGAAAATTTCTGAATATGGCGTCGAACTGCTTTGGGATATTAATATTCGAGCTCTGAACTTCACGTACCATGAGTACGAAAAATTACAAAAATCCGACTGCCGTACTGTCCCCTTGTCAGTATGACCGCGAAGTATTTAGCGTTTTTGGTTTTAAAGCTACCTTAACACTCTTACTTTAACGTATTATACTTAAGATTTATATATTACGACAATATGTAGCATTGTTAATAAGGCACCATTTTGATTTATGCATAGCTCTAACAACGCTGGTGCGGACGGTCAACCATTAAACCGAGGAGATTCAGCGATCACAATTCCGCCCAACACCAGTACGGACGGTTTGATTGCACAAGGATCCGCACAACACAATAATTTTGGAGAATTTAACGAAACAAGTAATGCGTAAGTAGTAAAAACGTTATATTATGCACTAGAAATTCCACAGTTCAAGCAATTCACTTGGTTGTTACCTAGACAATTCAACTAAACTTCACGATATGATGCAGATATGTTTACTTGTTAGATATTGTATATGAGCCGTTCCATGTCGACTCAAGCGATGTCTGACGCTGACCCTTCCGGATTTGGTTAGACATTTTTTTATATTTCATTTTTCATGTTTTAATAGGATCTGCCTTTTATGTAGGATAATGGTAAATCATTTACAAAATGATAATAATAAGTCGACATTTGAAATTATGAAAAAATTCCGTGGCACATATATTTCTTTTTTAACTGTCGTTCAGAGTTGCTTTTTGTACGAAGATTATACCAAAAATATATTGAAAAGTATAGTTTTTCAGACTTGGGACAGTAATAGAGATCTTTATTCGTTTAATTATCAAAAGTCAGGGGTAGAGGTCGGTAGAGCTATCTCATTTGCCTGAGATATTAGGATGAATTCTGTCTGTAATTGTCTTCATTCAATCGCTAAACGCGCAATTGAATCATCCTCAATCAGAAACATTAAAGAGATCCTATCTTTTATTATTTTTTAAACTGGGTGATTAAATGAGAACCCGTCCGATCTGTTCAGTGCGATAGCAGCAGCGTATTTTATGAAAATGAACCATTAAAACATACACCTGCATTATTTTAATGTGTTCATCCTTTTTCCTGTTTTAGATCATTTATCGACGTGCATTTATCAGAGACATCATACGAATCAGAATCCTTTTGCAATGACGAGTCGCAAGAATCTAGTTGGCTCTCTGATGCGACTGAACTCGTGGAAGCATCCAACTCATTCGAAGATAAAAGAACGCTAGGAGACAAACTTCGAGATTGTGCAATAAAGCACGTGAATCATGTCACGCACAGTTTATTGAACGATCTTTTGACTATTTTGAGGTCTGAAGGTCATACCGATCTTCCGAAGACTGCGGAAACACTTTTGCATACACAAAGAACCGAAGATCGAATTAGGCCTATGCTTACGAAGAAAGGTACTTATGGTTCCTACATGTACCTTGGCATCGAAGCTCAACTCCGAAAGCAATTAGCCACATCCGGATATAATAATAAGGAATTGCGAGTTTTAGTGAACGTTGATGGTTTACCCATATACGCCCGTTCTAAACAACAGATGTGGCCAATATTACTGAAAATTTTACACAAAGACTACTACTGCAAACCTTTGGTAGTGGCATTGTACTGCGGTGATTCAAAGCCTCATGATGCTAACAACTATTTCGACGATTTTGTTAATGAAGTTACGGGACTGATCGCGCGAGGACTTGACATTGAGAATACTTCGTTTTCGTTCCGAATTGCGGCATTTGTTTGTGATACTCCGGCTCGGGCTTTCATTAAATGTTGCAAAGGACACACCGGATTTTATGGTTGTGAACGATGCAACGTCCACGGAAAGACTGTCAACAGAAGAAGAGTTTACCCGAAAATGAATTGTAGATTACGTACCGCCAATTCATTCATAGAAAAGCGCTATCCTGAACATCACTTGCCAAATATTATTTCGCCATTGGTCCGTATTCCGGGATTCGATCCCGTCACAGGAGTTGTCCTAGATTATATGCACTTGTTGTGCTGTGGGGTTATGAAACAACTCTTCGAAAAATGGCTTTCGGTCAAAAAACAAAAGGGCAGCATTGGAAGACGAGAGCGATATCACCTTACAGAACTTCTACTGTCATTGTCATCACAAATAACGACGGAATTCCAAAGAAAAATACTCGACGTGACAGACATAGCTAATTGGAAAGCGACTCAGTATAGATTCGTCTTACTGTATGCCGGAGGGATAGTTTTACGTAAAGTATTGTCACTAGAGGGTTACCGTCATTTCTTACATCTCTTTGTAGCATGTCGCATATTGTGTAGCCCTGCCTGGGCATTAATATACACAAACGAAGCTGAATCATTCCTTCGAATTTTTTTTAAAGATATGCCAACTCAGTATGGAAATGATTCGCAAGTTATGAATTTCCACAATCTGATTCATTTGGCGGATGATGTACGACACATGCAAGCTGCGTTAACAGAATATTCATCATTTCCATTTGAAAATTGTTTGGGTTACATAAAACGACTAGTCAGAATGCCGAGAAATCCTATCGCTCAGGTTTTTAGACGTTTATCTGAAAACGACAGAATTTCATCAACCATTCAAAAATATGATGTTGGCTTTAACAACTGTAAACATCGCGTACAACAAACCAAACGAGGAGCGGAAATAATCAATACACTTGAATATACGAAAATAAATATAAAAACTATGACGGTATGCGTAGCGACACCTGATAATATTGTAAAATTAGCGAATGGTGAGATTATTCAAATCTCGCGTATGTTTTCCGACAATTCAAGAAAGCTATTTTTGAAAGGACAAGCTCTCGAAAATAAAGGAGATGCTTTTACAACTCCCATGGCTTCTTCTAGATTAGGCATTTATAAGATAGGACGCCGAATTTCTTCAACGAAAATGTACTCAGTTGCCAATATTGTTGACAAATGTATATTATTATCTGTTGAAGGAAGTAGATATGCTGTAACACTCCTGCATCTCGAATGATTGAGAAATGTAACGAATATATTGTAAATAAATATTTTCACTATATATATGTGAGATTAAATAGTCGGTACGCCAATGATATGAAATATATGTCGGCCCAGCACACAGAGTTTACCAAACTGGGGCAGTACTTAACCTAAGACTCGGAAACTAAGGCTGGCATGGTACTGTTGCCAATGTTGGGGCAGTACTCCGAGCCGAGACGCAATCAACCTTGGTTACCACGATTGGCACTGAACTAATACAATTATTTACCAACACTGGGGCAGTGCTTAACCCAAGACTCGGTAGCCAAGACTGGCATGGTACTGTTGCCAACGCCGGAGCAGCACTTCCAGCCGAGACTGAACCAACCTTGGTTACCAAGACTGGCACTGAACTAATAAAATTGTTTACCAATACTGGGGAAGTACTTAACCCAAGACTCGGTAACCAAGACTGGCATGGTACTGTTGCCAATGCTAGCGCAGTACCTCCAACCGAGACTGAACCAACCTTCGTTACCAAGACTGGCACTGAACTAATAAAATTGTTTACCAATACTGGGGAAGTACTTAACCCAAGACTCGGTAACCAAGACTGGCATGGTACTGTTGGCAATGCTAGCGCAGTACCTCCGGCCGAGACTGAACCAACTTTGATTACCAAGACTGGCACTGAACTAATAAAATTGTTTACCAATACTGGGGAAGTACTTAACCCAAGACTCGGTAACCAAGACTGGCATGGTACTGTTGCCAGTGCTAGCGCAGTACCTCCAGCCGAGACTGAACCAACCTTGGTAACCGAGACTGGCACTGAACTAATAAAATTGTTTACCAATACTGGGGAAGTACTTAACCCAAGACTCGGTAACCAAGACTGGCATGGTACTGTTGCCAATGCTAGCGCAGTACCTCCAACCGAGACTGAACCAACCTTGGTTACCAAGACTGGCACCGAACTAATAAAATTGTTTACCAATACTGGGGCAGTGCTGAACCCAAGACTCGGTAACCAAGACTGGCATGGTACTGTTGCCAATACTAGCGCAGTACCTCCGGCCGAGACTGAACCAACTTTGGTTACCAAGACTGGCACTGAACTAATAAAATTGTTTACCAATACTGGGGAAGTACTTAACCCAAGACTCGGTAACCAAGACTGGCATGGTACTGTTGCCAGTGCTAGCGCAGTACCTCCAGCCGAGACTGAACCAACCTTGGTTACCAAGACTGGCACCGAACTAATAACATTGTTTACCAATACTGGGGCAGTGCTTAACCCAAGACTCGGTAACCAAGACTGGCAAGGTACTGTTGCCAATGTTAGC
The DNA here is from genome assembly GCA_944452715.1 of Ophion slaviceki. Classification (NCBI taxonomy): domain Eukaryota; kingdom Metazoa; phylum Arthropoda; class Insecta; order Hymenoptera; family Ichneumonidae; genus Ophion; species Ophion slaviceki. The sequence goes on from OX101792.1 coordinate 22,860,799, forward strand.
GCAGTACCTCCGGCCGAGAATGAACCAACTTTGGTTACCAAGACTGGCACTGAACTAATAAAATTGTTTACCAATACTGGGAAAGTACTTAACCCAAGACTCGGTAACCAAGACTGGCATGGTACTGTTGCCAATGCTAGCGCAGTACCTCCAGCCGAGACCGAACCACCTTTGGTTACCAAGACTGGCATGGTACTGTTGCCAATGCTAGGGCAGTACCTTCAGCCGAGACTAAACCAACCTTGGTTACCAAGACTGGCACCGAACTAATAAAATTGTTTACCAATACTGGGGCAGTGCTTAACCCAAAACTCGGTAACCAAGACTGGCATGGTACTGTTGCCAATGCTAGCGCAGCACCTCCAGCCGAGACTGAACCAACCTTGGTTACCAAGACTGGCACCGAACTAATAAAATTGTTTACCAATACTGGGACAGTGCTTAACCCAAGACTCGGTAACCAAGCCTGGCATGGTACTGTTGCCAATGCTAGCGCAGTACCTCCAGCCGAGACTGAACCAACCTTGGTTACCAAGACTGGCACTGAACTAATAAAATTGTTTACCAATACTGGGGAAGTACTTAACCCAAGACTCGGTAACCAAGACTGGCATGGTACTGTTGCCAATGCTAGCGCAGTACCTCCAGCCGAGACTGAACCAACCTTGGTTACCAAGACTGGCGCCGCACTGATAAAATTGTTTACCAATACTGGGGCAGTACTTCACCCAAGACTGGGTAGCTAAGACGGGCACGGCACTGATACGTTCAGTTGCCAGTACTGGCGTAGTACCTCCAGCCGAGACTCAACCATACGTGGTAACCAGGACTGGCACCGTACTGATAAAATAGTTTACCATAACTGGGCCAGTACTTCACCCAAGACTCAGTAACCCAGACTGGGACGGTACTGATACGTTCGGTTTCCAATACTGGGGCAGTACCGCCAACTGAGAGTCGGTCGCCAGAACTTGCACAACTCTGGGCCGTATTGGCAACTCTGGCGGAATACCGACATTCGCACATGGGAAGTGGGGGTAACGCCTTAAGAGTGGCCGGGAGAGGCGGAGCAATGGAAATTCAAGGCATACACAGAAGCCGGGGAAAAGATACCGAGGAAAAGGGGACTGCAGGAACAGTGAAGGAAGAAAGGGCAAGACTGAGGTGTGGTAACATAGAAATAGCGGGAAAAAGGGTTATGGGAACTGGATGTGCGGAGTATGTGGAAAAGAAGAAAAAACACTGGAACACATTTGGCAATGCGAGAAAACAAGGGAGAACATTAATGGGCGCTGGATGAAAGTAGTGGATATGTGGAGAGCGGGAAGAGGAGGCGACAGTCTGAGAAACTGGTGGATCGAAACGCTAAAAGAAGGAATAATCAAGGAAATATGTTACTACGCAAGGGAATTCGGTAGGCTAGCAAGGGGAGAACAATAGACGGCGGTAAATAGTTTAGAAGCTAAACTAACAGTCATTCAAGCAATGAAAGAGGCTGTATAAGAAAACATGTTATTGTAAAATGGAAAATCTGGATGTTCCGTATTTTTTGTGGCATTAGGCATTTGATATAAGGACTAGTATATAAGACCATCTGTGTACACATGTGAGCGGGCTATCAAAAGCGCAAAGCGATGTACGATAAGGAATAACGAATCGAATCTATTAAATAGAAATGTGGCCAGTGTGTCATCTACATCAAGTGCCGTATAAATAAGACGAGTTTTAGAATCGTAATTTTTCGTTAAAAGTTCGGTAACTTACCTTACCGGTTAGCTCAGCTTGAAATTTTACATTGCAAAAAGTTTGAATAAAGTTTTTTGTAACAAAGACGATCTGGATTTTCAGCATCTTTAAGGACTCGTCTCCGTCTTCCCGCTCTCCTCTTAACCACTCCTTTCATCGAGCTCCTGTTAATTTTCTTCCTTGTTTTCTCGCATCGGCAAATGTGTTCCAGTGTTTCTTCTTTTCCACACACCACGCACATCCAGTTCCCATAACGCTTTTTTCCGCTTTTTCTATGTTATCACACCTCAGTCTTCCCCATTCTTCTTTGACTGTTCCTGCAGTCCCCTCCTCCTCAGAATTTTTGTCTTCCCGGCTTTCCTTTTATCTTAAGGCGTTACCCCCACTTGTAGCGCAAAAAAGGCCTTTTTCATGAATTTTTTTAAAAGAAAACTACAAAAATTTTTTAATCGATCAATATACCATTATAAAGAACACATCTTGAAGAAATTTCAGTAATTTTTTTATTGAAAAATATTACATTGTTTAGTGGCAAATGGCCGTCAATGAAATAATGTTTTTATATACACGGTTTGCGGTGACCAACATTGCGGCGAAGTGGATCATCTGAAAAAAAATGGGAATGGATTTAGTCAAATATAAGTATAAACTAGTCTTTTATTGAAGGATTTTAAAAAATATTCATTTTTCACAAAATGGCGGACTGTCAAAGTTAATGGTTCGATTTTAACGAAAAAAAACGGCCGGTTTTTGGCTATAAAACGGCCATTTTTTTTTCGAAAAAAAATCGAACGATCAAAGACTACATTTTTATGTATTAAATAAGCCTGCAAAATTTCAAGAAGATCGGTTCATTAGTGTTCGAGTAATCTTGGTCACCGACTTCAGAAATGCCATTTTGAGAAAACCCGTTTAAAGTTTCAATTTCAATTTTAACGAAGAAAATATTTTTTTTGTAAACTTACATAGAGTCATCTATTCCTATACTTATACTTATACTTATACTTATACTTCAAAAAAATGCAATAAAAAAAATCGATTTTTTCAAAATCCCACTTGGGGGTAACCCCTTAATGTGGTCCTTACTGAAAGTGGACCTGTCTAAACTTTCCCAGTATTTTTGAATATCTTGATCTCTTTTCCTTTCTACACTTTCCTTTAAAATTTTGCAAATTTTGCTCATACTTCCTACGTCTCGCGTCAGCTTCAGGAACCTCCATTCCCCAACCTCCCGCATCGCATCCCGCAATTCCCCTCCCCACTTCGGCGCATCCCATTTAATATATTTCTCATTACATCTCTTAGGCAAATCATTGGGCATGTTTCGTGCCCCATGGCCATTTTCCGTAGCATATTGTCGCTAGCTCTTCTCCTTCCCTCTACCTGTATGCTCCCCTTATCTGCCGCCATATTCTATAAATATTTCAGCGAACTTCATGCCACCCCCTCAAAAAAACTACGACTCAAAATCGTCTCAGTTTTACGGCACTTTATGGAAATGACACGCTGGCCACATTTATATTTAATAGATTCGATTCTTTATTCCTCATCATACCGATCTTTGCGCTGTTTTTAGCCGGCTCATTGGTGTACACAGATGGTCTTATATACTAGTCCTTATATCGAATGCCTAATGCCCGAAAAAATACTGAACGTCCAGATCGTCTTTCTTACAAAATACTTTGTTCAAGCTTTTTTCACCTTTTGTCACGGTAAAATTTCAAGCTAAAGCTACCGGTAAGCTAAGTTACCGAACTTTTAACGAAAAGTTACGACTCTGAAACTCGTCTTATTCATATGGCCCTTTATGTAGATAACACGCTGGCTACATTTCTATTTAATAGATTCGATTCTTTATTCCTCATCACACAACGCATTGCGCTTTTTATAGCCCGCTCACAAGTGTACACAGATAGCCTTATATACTAGTCCGACTAGAAAGTAGGTAAATATATTATTACAACGATACAACTGCGAGTAAAACGTTAAACGTGTTTTTCTCGAAACTATGTTTTTCAACATTTTACATCTCATGAAGGGATTTTGGTACACTTATTCAGTACAATAGTGGTTTAGTCTTGACCTACGTGTTTCTTCTTAATATTTTTTCAATAGTTATTAACAATACCGATATCATTTTTCCTTAAAAAAATGAAAATACATCGGGATTTTTAAAAATGATTTAAACTGCGTAAATAAATTTGAATAGTTTTTAAATCATTCTAAACATCTAAAATACACACCGGGGTGGGTGTGTGTGTGGGAACTGGATGTGTGGAGTGTGGAAAAGAAGAAGAAACACTGAAACACATTTGGACGCAAGAAAGCAAGGGAAGAAATTGACAGGAGCTGGGTGAAACGAATGACCAAGTGGCGAATATGAAGACGAGGAGAAAGTGTGAGAAACTAGTGGATCGAAATGCTAAAAGCGAGAATAATCTAGGAAAAAAGTTACTACGCACGGGAATTCGGAAGGCTAGCATGGGCAGAATAATAAACTGCGGAAAGAAGTTCTAGATGCTAAATTCGCAGTCATTGGAGTGATGAAAGCGGTTGTGTAAGAATAAAGTTTTTTGTGAGATCTGGAAGTTCAGTAGTTTTTGTGGTGTCAGGCATTAAGACATCAGGACTAGTATATAAAACTATCTGTGTACACATGTGAGCGGGCTATGAAAAGCGCAAAGCGTTGTATAATGAACAACCGTATAAATAGAATGATGGAGTTATAACACGCTGGTGGCAGCGTGTCATCTCTATAAAGGGCCACATAAATGGGACGATTTTTAGAATCGTACTTTTTCGTTAAAAGTTTGGAAACTTGGCTCGAAATTTTACCAGTATACTAGGATGTATTTTTACTTGATTATAGACGAAAATCAGGTTATCGTTAAATATTCGGGTTTGTCAAAGGAATACCATAAGGGCTTAGGCTACGGTGAACATTCCATAAAATCGTTAGTCGCTTGAGGCAACTCAAACTAAAGAGGAAGCCCAATGTATGGCGTAGGAATTGCAGACTGAAGGTTAACGTATGATTACACTGATAGGACTGCTAGTAAAACTTTGAACGCGTTTTTCTCGAAACTAGGTTTTTTTAAACGGTGTACACGATTTGGCGATATATTACTTACCGATCGACCTGAAATTTGGTACACTTATTCAGTATATTAGTATTTTAGTCTTGACGCGTGTGTTTTTTCTAAACATTTTTTTCATTACTTATCAACAATAATATTATTATTCCTTGAAAACACGACAAAAAATTCAACCTGTTTATTTTGATGATTGAAACTCGACAGCAAAAAAACTCGTTCAAGTCTCAGCCTATAATATCTATTTCTAGAAAATAAAATCGTTTTTTTGTTTCAGGTCAACCGGGTGACCAAAGTAAACTACACCGTTGAGCGCCTTACATTCAACGTCCTGCTCGAGATTGTATATAACTTCTATGATTATTAATATTCTTTTATGAATTTTTCTTCCACAGCTATGTTAAGGGACCAGTCCACTTTGGAGCGACGAAAAAAGGTTATTTTCGCGATTGTTTTTTGAAGAATTTATAAAAGATATGAATATAAAAGTTGTTGGACTTGATAAATAAAGTCTGGAAAAACTTAAAAAAAATTTATTCATTTTTATTCATTTTTAAGTACAAAAATTATAGTTTAACGTAACACCTCAAAAATACGTGGGCTAGGTAGCTCCATCACAACTCAGGAACGGCTTGTCTGAAACAAAAAAATCAAAGTCCGTTACATTCAGTATGACACCAGCTACAAAATGACCCTCGGACCACCACGATAAAAACGGACTAAAAAACGCTGCACCAAACCTGTTGGAATATTATTCACATAGCCCTGCATTACTTCAGGAGAATTAATACTATAGGTGAAATTGTAATTCACCATGTTACTGACAACGTCGCATTTGCGATGCTTAAAGTTGGCACCTGGGGCTCATTGATGTGAAGTGTCAGGTTAGGATGCAGAGCTAGGTTATGCTCGCCAAACACATCAAGTGTAACGCGCGACGTTGCCAAGTCTGTGGGTGCTTCTTCATCATCTTGATCATTTTCAACCGGGAATTGACATCTTTTTATAATGTAGTACTTGAACTACATGGTAAAGTTCGAATTTCTGATTTTTTACACAATCGATTATGTCTAATTTATCAAATTTCGGTTTTTCAATAACCTTAGTTGAATACGTGAGCAGCAAAACCGTGATTGCCGTACTTCCGGTCGACCGTCTTCATAAGACAACGTTACCTCAAAGTGCTCGACATTGCAGTTTTATCACAAACAAATTGAACGGTCAAGATAGCTTAAATTTTTCCAAACAGTGCATAACGTATTCGTCAACATCATAAAAAAATTTAAGTCCCAAAGTTGGATTCTTCGTACAAGGGGAGTCTGTCAATTATCAAATTCAGATTCGATTCATACTGTGTATAGTAAAAGCTCATGGCCAGAGGTGCTGTGTGGCACAACAGTAGGATGCGCTTCTGCGCCGTTGCCACGAAAATCGGCATTGAAACATTCTGTTGCGTTAAAATATTTTCTACGTAAAGAATATTTTAAAGAGCGCGTGGCGCCGTGAGCAAGCTCCCTGCTTCAGAAGCCCGTCGTCCCCGGTTCGAATCTTGCTGCTGTCAACTTTTTTTAAATTCAAGTGCGTATACCGATAATTCCCAGCAATCAGTTTCAACAATTATCTATAAGTTTTTAAATTCCATTTGTTGTCGAAAATCCGACGCTTTCGAACTTCATTATGTTGTTCGTAAACAAAGTAATATTTTATAGTTGTTTCATGCATATAACACTAAAAATAAAACACAATATCACAAATAACATTCAAGTGGATACAATTTATTGAAAAGTTCCATATATACTTGCAGATAATTTACAATTAGTGAGTTGAAATAGCCAGAGTGTCGTACGAACCAGAGTGATAGTTATCATAAAAACATGGAAAGCAAAAAGCAGAACGACATCTAGCACATCTGATAAATGATACGTTTTTACAAGAACAATTGTTTATCAAATTATCTGTTGGGGAACACACCTGATTTACATGCAAAAAAATTGTTCTATCGTCCGTCGGGCGTGATCCAAACCACGCGTATCGCATCATATCGGAAAAAATCGAAGAAGACAACTGGTGGTGGACGATCGATTGGATTTTTATACAATCTCCTCTGAAATTGGTCTCACGCTCTTGCTCGATTAAATAAGCACAACTTTGAAGGCGCTTGATCAGATTTTTTACGTGCCCGTAAAATTACACGTCACACGTTTGGACGAGACGAGTGCACTTTGGAGGAATGACCTTCATAGTGCACGTTGCTAACTTTTTATCGTCCTGAAACATCTCATCGTATAACTCCGGGTTCGTTTGCCCACCCCAAAGGTCGATCAGGAGATATTTTGGGTTTGCACGTATGGTTTCAACGCATCACATATGATGTCCTTGTGTCCTTTGTGAGTTTACCGGATTAGGAGGATGTAATAACAACGTTGGTGTACTTCTTGGCGTACTCGTTGACCGTCTTCTGCACTCTGGGTCCAAACGTACCTGTAGTCTCTTGGAGGCATACGAAAACAAGAGGCAAGACTCGTCCAAACATGGTGAGAGAACATTGTGACGTATACGAATGTGTCACCTTTTTCATGTCATGTCGCTTAACTAGGACGCACTTTGAACCTTTTTCGGTGAGAGTCCTGTTAAACGTGGATTGGTACTCGCACCCTGACAAACAAAATACAAAAATACCGTCACTACTATGGCAGTATTTTCGGAAAGAAATCTGTGTTATCTATCATCTACCATATTATCATATTGTATCATGTCATATGATATTTGTGAACAGCTCTCCACGTACCAGTTCGATCTGTATAAATTATGAAATCTTTGTCGACGTTGGGTATCACCGTTCGCGTCTGGATCCGAAATGTGTTCACTGCGGCCAGAGTTTTGAGAGATGCTTCTTTTTAAATTCGGTGACCCATGGTTTTGAAGCTCTACATTCGAAATCTAGGAACCGACTTGCCGCGCCCAAAGCCCACTTCTGCAAGTGTCTGGTCGTAATTTAATGGACGTTTTGTCGAGCTTCTACGAAGCAATCATGTGTCTCTGAATGAACGGTGCAATATTCATCAAATTTGCTACCGCCACTTTTAATTTGCTCTTCCTACCTGGATAAATAGCGCATATTTTTTAAACGAGAGCACCCTTTTTTTGTTGATTTTGGAGACTTCACCCTGGATGTTCTTTGGCCACAGTGACAGCTCTAATTTTGTAATCGAGAGGAATGTAGTCATACTCTTTTTTTTCTTCTCGTCCGGTTCGTATTCATCTGATGATGCGTTGACGATGAAACTCGTTACAACTTCTTCATAGGCACCACTGTCGTCGATTTCATTAATGTCTATCAGTTCCTCATCAAAAACAAGGGTCTTTTCGGCGAGCATTTTCAACGTATTCTGGAACATTTCTTCCCCTATTGCCATAGGTGTTTTGTCATGGAGTTTTTTGATGAGATCCAAAAACCTAAATATTTCAACTCTTTTACCACCTCGGTTGTCTTTCCTTTGTATTTCCATCCCTCCGATTTCTCCCCCCCCCCGCCCTCTTGGACACAATGTTTTTAGTTTTTTCGAGCTTAACTTACATCGTTGTTTCTTTCTAAAACCTTTCCAAGCCTTTCAGCATCCCCCCAGTTGCTCTTTCTCCTCTGCCACCAAAGCTATGTCGGCAGCTTACATTAAGGGATCATCGAAGTGTAACGGGTCGAAAAATAACTGATTTTGGCGATTTTTTCCATGGTTAAATCACGCCAATCAGGCTGATTTTTTTATGTCAAATCAAAGCACTTATAAAGAACGGAAAATAAACTTTTAAACGTCTATTGTTATTCTTTTTTTACATTTTTTAACGGTTGAAAAAGTCTTCGAAAAACGTACAACTCACGTGTACACGGTTGTGCCCGTAAGTATTATCGGAAACAAAAATTTTAAAAAGATTATTAATCAGTATAAACGCCGCTATCTGGCTATGGACGTTTTTTTTAAATCAAAATTGACAAAATGGCAGTGGTTAAAAAAAGTATCGAATTTAGCCTATTTTTTCGACGGTTTTTCGTTAAAAAAAATATGCAAATTAAAAAAAAGCGTCCATGGCAAGAACTCAACCGAACTCTTCGTTTGAGAGTGTACACCGTTTTGAAAAGCGACTATTAGAGAACAACGCGTTTAAAGTTTCGAGTGCGGAATTTTCATATAAATGTTCTACTTACGATCAATCGGCGAAGCCAGGTCAATGTTTATAACCGTCTATACTATTGGATAATGCAAAAAAAATCAATTTTTGAAAATTTTACACTGTGATGATCCGTTAATGGATAAAACTTTTTTCCTCCCATTCTTTGTCGATATCATCCCAATGTCAAGCGAAAGAATGTTGGGCTTAGCGGGCATCCCTGCCTGAACCCGTTCTTCGTTACGAATTTTTCCGATATTCCCTTTTTCGTGATTACCCCATTCGTCGTCGCTTCGTATGTACCCCTTATCATTTTGTGTATTTTCCCTTTCATCCCCTTCAACCAAAGATTCCTAAGAATTATTTTTCTGTCGATTTTGTCGAACCCCGCCTTAAAGTCGAGCAAAGCAACAAACAGCTTCCGAAAGCTTGAATTTGACTATTGAACACTCGCCCTTCGTCCAATTACAAAAAAAACATTTCGTTTTCTTATTTATTTTCGTGGCAACGATACCGGCCAGTTCGGTACGTCTCGACGTTGCGCTTGACGTGATAGATCAACGCAGAAGATACAACGGCGAATAAACTCCCCAAATACCGATTTGCAGCCTCTTTCTTGCTGTTTTCATGCATCGAATGAGTCTTGACCAATATGCGCGTGATAGTGGTTTTCTTTGACGAGATTTATTGCATTAGTGTACAGTTTGTAGGACATTTTCCGGATACAAATTTCCGCGTACCAGCTCTTGGCTCATCTTGGTCAGGAAAGACCAAAGACGCGCGTCAGGTCGATCGGTAGTTCGAGTCGGCGATAGTCGGCAACGCTAATATGCGACTATAAAATGACATCTTCTCGGGCCAGACGATGGACTTGATCCAGCCGATGTAGGAGTGCACGGATGTGTAGATACTAGGTATCGCCTCGCCGCAGAATTTCCCAGCCGCCGTAACACCCAACAGCGTGTGAGCAGTCTCGGTTATCATAACGAGAGGACCACCGCTGTCACCGTCACAGGCGTCCGAACGTTTCGCCTCATTCGGGTCCAGTGCGCATATCATTGTGCTGTCGTAGGTCTCCGGACTTCCGTAAGATCGGTACATCCTGTTGCATTCGGTTGTCGGCACGAAACTGCGTAAGAAACGACAGTACAATTTTCTTATCGTTGATTTAACTTCAAAATTATACTGAGGCGCGCATTCGTTCGAACATGCGGGTACGACAGTAGCCGAAAGTTTGATCGGGCTTCAGAAATTCGCGACGCGATAAAAATCAGGGAAAAATTATGCGAAGAAGCAAAAAACTGTACACTCTTGATAGCAACATCCACCCAACGAATAGATAATTGTATGGGAAAAAAAAAACATTTATCTGTACTGGAAAAATTCATTCCGGATGAAGGCAGTAGTCTGGTCTAGAAGCTTGACAAAATAGATTTTTTTTTTTCATTTTATTATTCCTTAGACCTTTCTTAATACGCTCATGAAAACCGTTCATTGATATTTCAAAAATTAGCAGAGTACTAGAAATTATAAGCAAGCCACGCGCAATCCTCATCTAACGGTATCAAAACTTTGAACGCGTTTATCTCAGAACTAGGTTTTTCAAATCGGCGCCCACAATATCTCGATAAATTATTGACCGATCGACCTCAAATTTTGCACATACCTTCGGTAGCCTCTTTCTGAGGACTAGTAGCAGAATTGAGTCGAACAATAATTTTGCCCACATTTTATAACTCGTCAAATGCCCGAAAATGTATGAAATATCGTTAATCAAAGTTTAACAGGCCGCCATTTTGTAACACAATTCTTTCAAGTACTAATTCTGCTACCAGTGCTCAAAATACTCATACAGAATGAGAATATATATACATTTTTTTTTTCAGATGCATACAACATCACCCAGAGTGGGCGCCGATCGAGGCGATTTTCGGCGGACCATGTTGTAAAAAAATAAAAGACTACATGAGAACATTTAAAATATTTTTTTTTAAATGTAGATACATTCTCAAAGGAACAATAAATACATATGTAAAATTTCATCAAGACAACTTCAACGGTTTTAAAGTTATTCCAACCCAAAAATAACGCAAAAAATCTCGATCTAGACCAGACTACTGCATGAAGTAAATTCAAGTTTTGGTAACATTTATTAAGCTAGTTTAGTTTTAACATTCTGTTGGTAACTTTTCCAGATTTTTATTATGAACAATTCCCAACAATTCAACTTTTGTAAGTATTCTTCCAACTATTTTCCAACACGTTCTTGGTAACTTTTTGATATTATTATCACCAAATTCGAACAAACTTAAGATATGCCTTTCGCGGAGGGCCGTATTTTGTGGGTTATTCAGTGTTCGAATTATTGTATAAAAATGTGGCCAGCGTGTTATCTCCATAAAGTGTGGTATACATGAGCCGATTTTTAGAGTTGTAATTTTTCGTGAAAGTTCGGTAACTTGGCTCCAAATTTGGCCGGTATTTTGGGATGTATTTTTAATTGATTATAGACGAAAGTCAGTTATGTGTTAAATATTTGAGTTCGTTAAAGCTATGCCCTAAATTTTCAAGATATTCGCCAAACTATTGTTTAACAATTGATGACCTTTTCGTATTATAAATATTGGAAATTTATGTTCTCAGTATAATCTTCCGTGTGATTGATGATTCGAAGATTGTCATTGTATTGCGTTCGGCTACGATTGATTTAGGAAACACTCGTTTTAGCAAAGTATACACCTCAATTCGCTTTATATTCCAGTACGCACTTGAGATTCGCCGTCTTCTTCAGCACATCGGATGTGGGCCCAAGAAAGGCCACTCTACCGAAGCCAAGCGTGAGGATGGAAGTCTTGCAGTCTATATCAGAAAGCTGCAGGGCCGTCGTTCTCAGGGAAATTGTCTTGACCCTCGTTGTAAATGTGGCCTCTACTTGGAGCTCCACCAAGCCTATGTCGTGGTAAATTCGATTTCGCCAGTATTGCGGATGGGGTATCGTTCGTTTGACGGCAATCTCTTGGGCGTCCGTCGATCGTAGACTCTCGGATCCCAATCTCACCTGTCGCAAGAACGATTCCCAATAATGAATGTATACTCTTCCGAAAGTTTTCCTTTTCTTCCAAACTGGCAGAGTTCCCAATGCGAGCAACGTACTCACCCGTGTGGGGACATATTCGTCGAGGTTACTGAGGCAATGAGCGGCCGTGAGAACGTACTTGGATGAGATCAACGAACCACCGCATCTGTAGACTGGGGGGTCGGATGCTTTGCCGTTCGGTTTAGGGTAGCCCAGAACAGCCATGTAAGGAAATTCTTCCGCGGTAGCATTGTCCCCATTCAAAATGAAGAAATTTATGCTTCCATCGTGATCCGGGAGGCTTGCGGTTGGAGATCCGACGTGAGTGTCGACATCAGCGATGTCGGACGTATTCTTGGTCACGAATTCCTGGCCAGCTGCGAATTATTAATACCCTTCACATCACAATGGGCACTTTGATGACAGAATAAGGCAGTGCTTACATTCTATCGTGCCAATCAATTTCACTCTACGTACAATGAACAACACCAAACCCCGGTTTTTGGGAATTCGCCAATCGCTTTTTCAGATGATGCCATCTCGATAAGGGCTGGGTTTGTTTGGGTTTATCGGAAAAGCACTCTTGGAAAAAAGGTTGGAATTGTTTGTTCTTATTGATGACCATCAATAACAGGTCTCGAGGTACCGTGTTACATCAATTTTCTATTAACAACATACTCGTTCGTTGCAGTACACGATCAAGCCCACAAAACCGACACGATTCATAATACTACCTCAAATCCCCATCATTCACATATTCACTATTTTGCAGTCAAAATAATAATCCGTTGCTCAGACGCTTATGTTTTCGACAATTTTCCACTTATCATTTGAATAGAAGACTCCATCAGCTCAATACTCAAGATAATTTACGATGGCAATATTGCATTGAATGTGCATTGAGATCCCGCTGAAAAAGTGAAATAGGACTGAAGTGCGATCACTGCTACGACTGTTTGAAATTTTACAATTTTGGCGATTTTAAAATAGTGGCTAAAAAAAGTCGAAATTGGTTTTCTCGTGTTTTACACCATTTCAAGAGCTTATCCCATCGGCAATTGTCCGTCGATTACGAATATAATGGAGTTTTCGTCGAAAGCGCGAAATTAAGCCGGTAAATGCGAATCACCCCATTACCGTGAACATTCTACGATTTCAAGTAAAAAGTGAGAGTTTGGGGAGAAGTGAATGGTGAATTCATGTTCAGGGGGTAAGAATACATCGTTAGGGACTTAAGAAAATAATTAATAAACCAAATTTTTATCGCTCGTCGGCCAGAAAAGTTTATCTACTTAATGGTTGATAATTTTTTTCCTGATTTGATTTGAAACTTCGCTCTCATTCTATTTATTAACGTATGCTCTTTGAAGTGCCATTTGATTTCTTGAGCTGCGATTATTTTTCCGATTTATGGCAGAATTTCAAAGTCAGACAATCGTTTTCACTAAAACCTTACTAAATCCGCCACTCGAATAGCACCAAATAACTAATTAGTTGGTTGGTTAATGGTCTAATTCGTTAATAACCATTGACGAGGAACAGAAACAATTCTCACTCCAAGTCGTTGAGGATCATCGGCAAAGACTTCCAAACCCGAGTAAAACTATCGTCGTACAACATTTGTCGATGACTTCAAAAAGAAAATAAGATCTATCATACATAATAACACATATCTTCTAATTGATTTTTGGTACAAATGATTATAATAAATTATTCAGAAAATGTAACACTTCGCTGTTTATTTTGTTTTTATGCTACAAGGAATTATAGTGAATGCGAGATATTTTTTTGGCGGAAATTCTGAATTTCGAAAACATTGAGCGACCACTAAATATTCATTGGTCGGCAAAAGCTTTCGCGAGTCTAATTTTAAAATTATCACGCGTAAAATTAATAAGGGAGAAGTGGATGAAAAAAATCGATTTATTAATGAAAATTTGAATTTTTGGGAGGCTTGAGCGACCACCAATTATTTTTTGAACGCTCGCAGCTTCCGCGACGATTTTTTTTCTGAAGAAGATAATTGGATAGCGAGGAAAAATTAAAAAATAGAGCTCAAATTTGGGCCACCCTAATGTATACTTTCTGTTAGAGTTCTGAACATCTGCGAGGACTGTGTCAATAGGGACTGTCATTGTAAAATCCTAAGATTCGATCTCCAAATATTCTTCCTACATGATTGCCGATTCACGAGGCGGCGATGGGAAAAACAGGCAGAGGAAGATGTAACTAGGGAATATTGAAAAATACATTAGCACTTACCGTATAGTCCACCTCCGAAAGAGTTGCCGGATGTATCGCGTCCCAATAGAAGTATTATTAGTGCAAAACAATAACTGAATCTGTAGCCAGTCATAGTTGGATTGTTATTTGGCACAGAAAATTCCGTATATCTTCTACTTGATTTTTTCTACTTTTGTGAATCAATGATACTTCTGGTTATGACTTGTGCGTCATACCATAAAACTCAAACTACACAGAAAATTTATGCAAACCCGCTAAGTTTCTCACCGACTGGTTCCAAAGGTAGAAATGAAAAATACCCCCAGTTTCACAGGTTTTTATAGGACGCGAGAGCCCCGAACTGTTATCATGCAAACACTGGATGAGCAAACATTCTCCCGCTGCTATACGCTTGCATGCGCGTGCGCGCGCACACACACACATAGTCCAGGTTATGCTACTTATCATATAACGCGGTAGCATTTAGACTTCCTACGATATTTTGAAAAATCGCATTCGATGTATTGAGAGGAAAACCCCGGACCCTGCATCCTGAGAAATACCAGTATCTTGCCTACTTTAAGATGTTTAGAGTTATTGAAAATTATTCAAATTTATTTACGCAATAAATGATTAATTAGTGAAATTATTAGAATTGATTCATTAATTGAGTGGTTGAACTACTGTGCTGAGCCGAAAATTAGGGATATTGAAAAAAATTGATTATAAACAAATAAGTAAGATGGTTGAAAAATCGTTTGGATATTTATGTGTATGCACATTAAGGGGCCAGTCCACTTTGAACATTTGAAAAAATCGATGTTTTTACTGTTTTCGAAAGACATACATTCAGAAATATTGTGTCAAAATTTTATGAAAATCCGAGCTCTCCAAGTACTTTTTTTGACCTGAACGTCAGGACCTCATTTCGTCTACCTGAGCGTATAGCGCGCTCGGCCGATCATAGTATACACTTCAAACGCGTTTTTCTCGAAACAACGTTTTCAAAATCTAGCTCCATCGTATCTCTAAAACTAATAAACCGATTCTCCTGAAATTTGAACCACATATTGTAAACATGATTCGCAACAAGATGACCCTCCATGGTTTTGAAATTTTTATTTTTACTCTTTTTCTTCATTTTGGTCATTTTGTAGCGGATGTCATACTGAATGTAACGGACTTTGATTTTTTTGTTTCAGACAAGCCGTTGCTGAGTTATGATGGAGCTACCTAGCCCACCTATTTTTGAGGTGTTACGTTAAACTATAGTTTTTGTACTTAAAAATGAATAAAAATGAATACATTTTTTTTAAGTATTTCCCGACTTTATTTATCAAGCCCAACAACTTTTATATTCATATCTTTTATAAATTCTTCAAAAAACAATCGCGAAAATAACCTTTTTTCGTCGCTCCAAAGTGGACTGGTCCCTTAACATAGCTGTGGAAGAAAAATTCATAAAAGAATATTAACAATCATAGAAGTTATATACAATCTCGAGCAGGACGTTGAATGTGAGGGGCTCAACGGTGTAGTTTACTTTGGTCACCCGGTTGACCTGAAACAAAAAAACGATTTTATTTTCTAGAAATAGATATTATAGGCTGAGACTTGAACGAGTTTTTTTGCTGTCGAGTTTCAATCATCAAAATAAACAGGTTGAATTTTTTGTCGTGTTTTCAAGGAATAATAATATTATTGTTGATAAGTAATGAAAAAAATGTTTAGAAAAAACACACGCGTCAAGACTAAAGTACTAATATACTGAATAAGTGTACCAAATTTCAGGTCGATCGGTAAGTAATATGTCGAGAAATCGTGTACACCGTTTAAAAAACCTAGTTTCGAGAAAAACGCGTTCAAAGTTTTACTAGCAGTCCTATCAGTGTAATCATACGTTAACCTTCAATCTGCAATTCCTACACCATACATTGGGCTTCCTCTTTATTTTGAGTTGCCTCAAGTGACTAACGATTTTATGGAATGTTCACCGTAGCCTAAGCCCTTAAGGTATTCCTTTGAAAAACCCGAATATTTAACGATAACCTGATTTTCGTCTATAATCAAGTAAAAATACATCCTAATATACTGGTAAAATTTCGAGCCAAGTTTCCAAACTTTTAACGAAAAAGTACGACTCTAAAAATCGTCCCATTTATGTGGCCCTTTATAGAGATGACACGCTGCCACCAGCCTGCTATAACTCCATCATTCTATTTATACGGTTGTTCATTATACAACGCTTTGCGCTTTTCATAGCCCGCTCACATGTGTACACAGATGGTTTTATATACTAGTCCTGATGTCTTAATACCTGACACCACAAAAACTACTGAACTTCCAGATCTCACAAAAAACTTTATTCTTACACAACCGCTTTCATCACTCCAATGACTGCGAATTTAGCATCTAGACCTTCTTTCCGCAGTCTATTATTCTGCCCATGCTAGCCTTCCGAATTCCCGTGCGTAGTAACTTTTTTCCTAGATTATTCTCGCTTTTAGCATTTCGATCCACTACTAGTTTCTCACACTTTCTCCTCCTCTTCATATTCGCCACTTCGTCATTCGTTTCACCCAGCTCCTGTCAATTTCTTCCCTTGCTTTCTTGCGTCCAAATGTGTTTCAGTGTTTCTTCTTCTTTTCCACACTCCACACATCCAGTTCCCACACACACACCCACCCCGGTGTGTATTTTAGATGTTTAGAATGATTTAAAAACTATTCAAATTTATTTACGCAGTTTAAATCATTTTTAAAAATCCCGATGTTTTTTCATTTTTTTAAGGAAAAATGATATCGGTATTGTTAATAACTATTGAAAAAAATATGTAGAAGAAACACGTAGGTCAAGACTAAACCACTATTGTACTGAATAAGTGTACCAAAATCCGTTCATGAGATGTAAATTGTTGAAAAACATAGTTTCGAGAAAAACGCGTTTAACGTTTTACTCGCAGTTCTATCGTTGTAATAATATATTTACCTACGTTCTAGTCGGACTAGTATATAAGGCTATCTGTGTACACTTGTGAGCGGGCTATAAAAAGCGCAATGCGTTGTGTGATGAGGAGTAAAGAATCGAATCTATTAAATAGAAATGTAGCCAGCGTGTTATCTACATAAAGGGCCATATAAATAAGACGAGTTTCAGAGTCGTAACTTTTCGTTAAAAGTTCGGTAACTTAGCTTACCGGTAGCTTTAGCTTGAAATTTTACCCTGAGAAAAGGTGAAAAAAGCTTGAACAAAGTATTTTGTAAGAAAGACGATCTGGACGTTCAGTATTTTTTCGGGCATTAGGCATTCGATATAAGGACTAGTATATAAGACCACCTGTGTACACCAATGAGCCGGCTAAAAACAGCGCAAAGATCGGTATGATGAGGAATAAAGAATCGAATCTATCAAATATAAATGTGGCCAGCGTGTCATTTCCATAAAGTGCCGTAAAAATAAGACGATTTTGAGTCGTAGTTTTTTTGAGGGGGTGGCATGAAGCGCGCCGAACTATTTATGGAAGATGGAGGCAGATAAGAGGAGCATACAGGTACACTGCAAAAACAAGGCGTGTTTGATGTGTGTTCAAGGTGTTTGGAAATAACACAACATAAAGTCTAAACACGCGTTGCCATGTTGATTCTACACACTTATGCATTCGGTATCACGTAATGCGTTATAATTACACACGTAATGCGTTAAAATTACACACGTGAGTGTGTAATTTTTACGCATTAAATTATTACACACCTTCGTAGCGTCCCCATCAATAACACGCTTATGCGAACAGACATAAAGCGTGTAGAAACAACATACAAGACGCATATTTACACACATTGGACTAAACAACACGCGTTGATAGCAACACACGAGCAAAAATAACACGGGAAAAAGCAATACAGCTTACGTGTGTTAATTCCGAGTTATGGATCCTATTGTAAAAATCACCATGGTTACAGCATCACGTCAAACTCATTAGTTGGTTTGACGTTCATTGATTGACAGGTTAACAAAACTACATTTGGTCTTCAATTAACCGATTAACCCGTTCAATAAACCCGATCAGGTTATCGCTTTTTTCGGCCCCTTGTCAGGTTATCGTGGGTCACTGAAGGACCGAGACATGTTAGAACACGTAATTTGCAATGAAAAATTCTGATAAAATTCCTGAACATTCTTGAATACTTCTACTTTAAGAGTACACCATGAATATTGCAAAACAATTTAAACAAATATTTTATTTTTCGTCATAAACACGCCCACCTTCCAAAAATGCAGACATTAACTAAAAATGGCTCGGGTCTCCAGCGACTCACGATAACCGAATCGGGTTAAGATCTTAGTATACACACACACCCTCTATAATAAATATACTCAATATATATTTCTGACTGTTGATTATGAATTTATTTACTTACTTATATGGAGGATATACATTTTATTTACATGGAGGATACATATATGTAAATAGTATTGTAAAAATGCGATTGACAACTTTTATTTTATCCGGAAAATTCATCTCATCCGTGGTTAACTAAACTCACGTACGTTGCGTCTTTTAGCTTGAAACAAAAAACAGGGTGAGGAAAAATTAAATAGCTGTAGACCCTTTTTACACGTTTTAACGTGTGTAAGAAAATAACACACGTCAATGTGTTGTTTGAACACATCTATCCGTGTTATTCTAACACGGTTATTTTTTACACACGTTAAAACGTGTAAAAAATGTCTAGAGCCATTACACACCTAAAATGTGTAAAAACAACACACTTGTTTTTGCAGTGTAGAGGCAAGGAAAAGAGCTAGCATGAAGTTCGCTGTGGGAACGGAAAATGGCCATGGGGCACGAAACATGCCCAATGATTTGCCTAAGAGATGTAATAAGAAATATATTAAATGGGATGCGCCGAAGTGGGGAGGGGAATTGCGGGATGTGATGCGGGAGATTGGGGAATGGAGGTTCCTGAAGCTGACGCGAGACGTAGGAAGTATGAGCAAAATTGGCAAAATTTTAAAGGAAAGTGTAGAAAGGAAAAGAGATCAAGATATTCAAAAATACTGGGAAAGTTTAGACAGGTCCACTTTCAGTAAGGACCACATTAAGGGGTTACCCCCAATTGCGATTTTGAACAAATCGATTTTTTTTATTGCATTTTTTTGAAGTATCAGTATCCGGGCCCATACTTCTGTATGAGCTCGGAATAGATGACTCTATGTAAGTTTAGAAAAAAAAATATTTTCTTCGTGTAAACTGAAATTGAAACTTTAAACGCGTTTTTCTCAAAATGGCATTTCTGAAGTCGGTGACCAAGATTACTCGAACACTAATGAACCGACCTTCTTGAAATTTTGCAGGCTTATTTAATACATAAAAATGTAGTCTTTAATCGTTCGATTTTTTTTTCGAAAAAAAATGGCCGTTTGATAGCCAAAAAACGGCCGTTTTTTTTTCGTTAAAATCGAACCATTAACTTTGACTGTCCGCCATTTTGTGAAAAATGAATATTTTTTAAAATCCTTCGATTAAAGACTAGTTTATACTTATATTTGACTAAATTCATCCGCATTTTTTTTCTTAAGATGATCCACTTCGCCGCAATGTTGGTCACCGCAAACCGTGTATATAAAAATATTATTTCATTGACGGCCATTTGCCACTAAACAATGTAATATTTTTCAATAAAAAAATTACTGAAAGTTCTTCAAGATGTGTTCTTTAAGATGGTATATTGATCGATTGAAAAACTTTTGTAGATTTCTTTTAAAAAAATCATGAAAAAGGCCTTTTTTGCGCTACAAGTGGGGGTAACGCCTTAAGAGTGGCCGGGAGAGGCGGAGCAATGGAAATTCAAGGCATACACAGAAGCCGGGGAAAAGATACCGTGGAAAAGGGGACTGCAGGAACAGTCAAAGAAGAATGGGGAAGACTGAGGTGTGGTAACATAGAAAAAGCGGAAAAAAGCGTTATGGGAACTGGATGTCCAAATAGGGTTTTACAATCGGCACAGTAATGGCCCACGACTGGTTGCCAGAGAACAAACGATGGCGCGGTAATGGCTATATAAACGGCCCAGATCCGCACCATGCATGGTTGGTAATGGTAAACCATGAATGGCTGCTAAGACTGGGCCAACTATCATACGCCCATATTGGCCCAGCAACGGCTGCCGGATCTTCTGCCGGAAATGAAAAACAAAAAATTGACAAATATGAATATAAAAATTCTAGTAGTATCTTTTTGTTTTCTTCTGCTTTACTTATGTCCATGTACATAGAATAATTGCATTAAAAACGCTTTCTGCATTGTTCAAGTTTTTACCTTTCATCGGGATCGAACCTACGCCTTTCGTTCTAGTGTCGAGCGCTCTACCCACGTAGCCATTCTAACACTTACAGAATCCGTCGTTTGTTCGTTTCTTACTTTGATGCCGATAATTTTATTCGTGACATTAAACTTTACCGACAATTTTTTTGGTCCATTTAGGCTGTAAAAATAACTCGCTCGTTTTCTGTGAAGTTCCGAAAAGCGTACTCCTTTGATCGAGCTGAAATTTTGCGCCGAACTTCCTCTCATTATCCTAAGAGAAACCGTTAACGGATTTTTGACGACTAGCAATAGTTTTCCATATACCGCATTGTAAAGTTTATTATTTCACGCCATACGAGTATATCTATATATCCGATAGATACCCCCCACTCGTCCGGCCGCGCTGCTGCCTGGCAAACAGTGCTCGCCCGTATGTGCATATCACTTGCCATGTGGGATGGCTTTGTTTGGATTTATTTAATATAGTAGAAGCGCAGTACAATAAATAATTTTCAATATACGATATATCGAAAACTATTGCTAGTCGCCAATATCCTTTTAAAGGTTCTCTTAAAATATTGAAAAGAAGGTCGGTGCAAAATTTCAGCTTCATCAGTGGGATATGCTTTTCGAAACCTTATCCCTTGTTTTTACGTGTTAGAGTTTAACGACCTGCATTTGCAAAACGCCCAAAAACAAACCATCAATGGCTGGAATAGATCTGGCAAGCCGTTCATCCGCCTACGATACCCCAATGCTGATCGCCATATTATCGGTGCGATGGTATTGGCCCACCAATGGCTGGCATAGATCTGGCAAGCCGTTCATCCGCCTACGATACCCCAATGCTGATCGCCATATTATCGGTGCGATAGTATTGGCCCACGAATGGCTGGCATAGATCTGGCAAGCCGTTCATCCACCTACAGTACCCCAATGCTGGTCGACGAATTATTGGCCGATTATCAGCAAACCGTTTAATGGCTGAATGCTGGCATTTTTGTTACGACAGGCGACCCTATATGGGTGTGCGTGGTGTGTGGAAAAGAAGAAACACTGGAACACATTTGCCGATGCGAGAAAACAAGGAAGAAAATTAACAGGAGCTCGATGAAAGGAGTGGTTAAGAGGAGAGCGGGAAGACGGAGACGAGTCCTAAAAAATGCTGAAAATCCAGATCGTCTTTATTACAAAAAACTTTATTCAAACTTTTTGCAATGTAAAATTTCAAGCTGAGCTAACCGGTAAGGTAAGTTACCGAACTTTTAACGAAAAATTACGATTCTAAAACTCGTCTTGTTTATACGGCACTTGATGTAGATGACACACTGGCCACATTTCTGTTTAATAGATTCGATTCGTTATTCCTTATCGTACATCGCTTTGCGCTTTTGATAGCCCGCTCACATGTGTACACAGATGGTCTTATATACTAGTCCTTATATGAAATGCCTAATGCCACAAAAAATACTGAACATCCAGATCTTCCATTTTACAATAACATGTTTTCTTATACAGCCTCTTTCGTTGCTTGAATGACTGTTAGTTTAGCTTCTAAACTATTTACCGCCGTCTATTGTTCTCCCCTTGCTAGCCTACCGAATTCCCTTGTGTAGTAACATATTTCCTTGATTATTCCTCCGTTTAGCGTTGCGATCCACCAGTGTCTTAGACTGTCGCCTCCTCTTCCCGCTCTCGACTTATCCACCTCTTCCATCCAGCGCCTATTAATTTTCTCCCTTGTTTTCTCGCATTGCCAAATGTGTTCCAGTGTTTCTTCTTCTTGTCCACATACTCCGCACATCCAGTTCCCATAAACCTTTTTCCCGTGTTTCCTATGTTACCACACCTTAGTCTTGCCCTTTCTTCCTTGACTGTTCCTGCAGTCCCCTATTCCACGGTATCTTTTCCCCGGCTTCTCTGTATGCCTTGAATTTCCATTGCTCCGCCCCTCCCGGCCACTCTTGAACTATTCTATTAATTGCCTTGCATCTGCACGGAGGCGGCGGTATCTCCTTCTTCAGTTCTTCTTTTATTTGCAAAAGATCGCGAATTAGTATCTCTCTAAGCCGTTCCTCCGATTTTCTCATCCCTTCCTCCCGGCTGTCACTGTCCTTCTCGTGCTCCGTACTCACATGTCCCTCTTCTTTTTCCTCATAGTACTGGCGTGGTTGCCCTACCACCGCGTCCGCTTTGTTCCCTTCCTCTGTTATTCTTAGGGTGGTACAACTAATTCTTCAGGGTCAACAAAGAGCCTATTTATGTTGCCCACAGTTGTTCTGATTTATCTTAACTTGTGTTGAATATTCGTATTGTCGATTCTAATGTCCCAAATTTGTGGTCAATGTTTTATTTATTTCGTAACTGGTAATCGAAACTGAAAAATTATATCCTAAATGACTCTGGAGTAGTCTCCGTCATATTCACAATAACAGTTTTACGATAAAAACGGACTAAAAAACGCTGCACCAAACCTGTTGGAATATTATTTACATAGCCCTGCATTACTCCAGGGGAATTAATACTATAGGTAAAATTGTAATTAAACATGTTACTGACGACGTCGCATTTGCGATCCTCAAACTTGGCACCTGGGGCTCATTGATGTGAAGTGTTAGGTTAGGATGCAGAGCTAGGTTATGCTCGCCAAACACATCAGATGTAACGCCCAACGTTGCCAAGTCTGTGGGTGCCTCTTCGTCGTCCAGATCATTTTCGGCCCGAAATTGATATCTTTTTATAATGTAGTACATGAACTACACGGTAAAGTTCGAATTTCTGATTTTTTACACAATCGTTTATGTCTAATTTATCAAATTTCGATTTTTCAACGACCTCAGTTGAATGCGTGAGCAGCAAAACCGTGATCGCCGCACTTCCGGTCGACCGTCTTTATAAAACAACGTGCTTCATTACCTCAAAGACCTGGATACTGCAATTTTATGACAAAAAAAATGTAACGGTCAATATAGCTTAAATGTTTCCAAACAGTGCATAACGTATTCGTCAACATCATAAAAAATTCATTCAAATAGCGCAATCAAACATCCCGGACAACACGCGAGTAATTTATTGCCATAGGAATAATACCCAGTGTCAGAGGCTGCACTCTTTACAACTTCTTCGCAGACACTCGCAACACATTTTTTTATTGCCTTTTTTTGAAGTGCAATTTGAAGTGCCGTTTTTTATGCCCGGAATAGATGACTCTATGTAAGTTAAAAAAAAAAAATATTTTCTTCGTGTAAACTGAAATTGAAACTTTAAACGCGTTTTTCTCAAAATGGCATTTCTGAAGTCGGTGACCAAGATTACTCGAACACTAATGAACCGATCTTCTTGAAATTTTGTAGGCTTATTTAATACATAAAAATGTAGTCTTTGATCGATCAATTTTTTTTTCGAAAAAAAATGGCCGTTTTATAGCGATAAAACGGCCGGTTTTTTCGTTAAAATCGAACCATTAACTTTGACTGTCCGCCATTTTGTGAAAAATGAATATTTTTTAAAATCCTTCGATTAAAGACTAGTTTATACTTATATTTGACTAAATTCATCCGCATTTTTTTTCAGATGATCCACTTCGCCGCAATGTTGGTCACCGCAAACCGTGTATATAAAAACATTATTTCATTGACGGCCATTTGCCACTAAACAATGTAATATTTTTCAATAAAAAAATTACTCAAAGTTCTTCAAGATGTGTTCTTTAAGATGGTATATTGATCGATTAAAAAAGTTTTGTAGTTTTCTTTTAAAAAATTCATGAAAAAGGCCTTTTTTTGCGCTACGAGTGGGGGTAACGCCTTAATATCTATCAGTTCCTCATCAAGAACAAGGATTTTTTCGGCGAGCATTTGCAACGTATTCTGGAACATTTCTTCCCCCATTACCATAGGTGTTTTGTCATGGAGTTTTTCGATGAGATCCAAAAACCTAAATATCTCAACTCTTTTACCACCTCGATTGTCTTTCATCTGTATTTCCATTCCTCCGAATTCTGCCCCCCCCGCTCCCTTGGACGCTATGATTTTAGTTTTTTCGACATTTACTTCCATCGTTGCTTCTTTCTAAATCACAGTGTAACGGGTCGAAAAATAACTGATTTTGGCGATTTTTTTCCATGGTTAAATCACGCCAATCAGTCGTATTTTTTTTTATATCAAATCAAAGCACTTATAAAGAACAGAAAATAAACTTTCAAACGTCTATTGTTATTGTTTTTTACATTTTTTTAACCGTTGAAAAAGTCTTCGAAAAATGTACACCTCACGTGTACACGGTTGTGGCCGTAAATAATATCTGAAACCAATTTTTCAAAAAGATTATTTATCAGTATGAACGCCGCTATCTGGCTATGGAGGTTTTTAAAAAATCAAAATTGACAAAATGGCGGCGTTTTAAAAAAAAGTATCGCATTTGGCCTATTTTTTCGACAGCTTTTCGTTAAAAAAAATATGCAGATTAAAAAAAAGCGTCCATGGCAAGAACCCAAACGAACTCTTCCTTTGAGAGTGTACACCGTTTTGAAAAACGACTATTCGAGAACAACGCGTTTAAAATTTCGAGTCCGGAATTTTCATATAAATTTTCTACTTACGATCAATCGGCGAAGCCAGGTCAACGTTTATAACCGTCTATACTATCGGATAACGCAAAAAAAAAGATTTTTGAAAATTTTACACTGTGATGATCCCTTAATGGATAAAACTTTTTTTCTCCCATTCTTTGTCGGTATCATCCCAATGGCAAGCCAAACAAGCTAAGCGGGCATCCCTGTGTTACGCAAAATGGCTCGATGACTCGAATCCAACTAGCGTTCGTTATAAACTCTGTCCTTGTGCAAAATACACATCACAAGATAACGCGTCTTTATAAAGAACCTCTGGTTTTCGAATCGCCAGGTTAAGTTTTTGATGAAGCCTTTCCAGGGCTGTATTACGTGTCAGAATGGTAATACGCGTAACAATAGGTCTGTAGCCCAACGGTGTCTTTATCGACGGCGCAGTCTTTCCTCGATGTCAGAATCAGGACCAATATTGGAAGTGAGATGAGTTTCACGTGTATTTTGATACTTGCCGAAATGTTGATCAAAGGTCTCTTTCCTTGGGACTTCTGTTATAACAAACAGTCGACGTCTTTACAGAAAGAGGACGAACCTTGGTGAGTACGATGCGAAACTGGTGAAGAATCAGAGCTTGCCAGGATTTGGAACAAGGTGTCTTCAGGTTAACACAAAGGAGAAGATCACGAGTTAATTGTGTCAATGATTTAATTACACTTATATCAGTTCGTTACATCGATGTTATTTTTACTCGGATGCGGATAACACTCTTCCGGTTTATTAGCGCGATGGTTTAAACGTTACAACAAACGCGTTCGCGTAACTTACGGAGTTTCTTAATGAAAACTTGCGTGTGTTATCCCGTGCACTGTACGGCGTATCGCTAGCGTAGCAGCTAACAGTAGAGGTCTTTAGGAGAGAACCTCTTCGTAACAGTGATTTCACGATTCTGACTTATAGGTCGTCAGTCCCGTGCTACGCAGGGCCGATATTTGTCGGATAGCGATAGTGGGGCAAGGGTTTACGTGACTGCATTTCTAGGAATGCATCCGTGGGACCCATCGATAAGTATATATTCCCACGCGCTAGTCTGACTCAGTCCGCAGTGTTTCAAGGGTTTTGGACGACGGACTCACGCCGAAGGCGAAGCGCAATAAAATTTAATCTTATAAAATATTTATATAAACGTTGAGAGCTCGGGCGCATATGCAGGCCGAGAAATATCGATACTTAATCCTAGACAAAGTTGCTTTGTGCGTTGGTCGCCTGGTCACGTACGCAAGCCATGAGACATAGCGAGTTATATTAACGAAAAAATATATGAGCATATATTTTTATTTTGTATTTATATTTGTTCCTATTCTATGGATATGAGAATAAAGTATTTGCTCGAATTAAGGCAATTTATGCGATTGGCTTAACACCTGCCTGACCCCGTTCCTCGTTACGAATTTTTCCGATATTCCCTCTTTCGTGATGACCTCATTCGTTGTCGCTTCGTATATCTCCCTTGTCATTTTGTGTATTTTCCCTTTCATCCCCTTCACCCAGTTTCCAAAGCATTATTTTTCTGTCGATTTTGTCGAACGCCGCCTTAAAGTCGAGCAAAGCAACAAACAGCTTCCGAAAGCTTGAATTTGACTATTGAACGCTCGCCCTTCGTCCAATGACAAAAAAACATTTCGTTTTCTTATTTATTTTCGTGGCAACGATACCGGCCAGTCCGGTACGTCTCGACGTTGCGCTTGAAGTGATAGATCAACGCAAAAGATACAAGAGCGGATAAACTCGGTCTCCAAACACCGATTTACCGCCTCTTTCTTTCTGTTTTCATGCATCGAACGAGTCTTGACCAATTTACGCGTGATTGTGGTTTTCTTTGGCGATATTTATTTCGTAAGTGTACAGTTTGTAGGACATTTTCCGGATGCAAATTTTCGCGTACCAGCTCTTGGCTCATCTTGGCCAAGAAAGACCAGAGGGAAGTTACACTTCACCGAAAGTATTCACAAGAAAATAATGAGATAAGAGCAACAACGTTGCATCCTGTACAAAAACTGTGTTACTTGCCGTGTTAGCGCAAGCCAATTGTCGCGTCAAAGAAAACAGCAAAAAGAATTGCAAATGCATACTTTCAATGAGTATATCAAGGTGTACTTGAGACAGAGAGTTATTGATGTGAGGACGCGCGTCAGGTCAGTCGGTAGTTCGAGTCGGCGTTAGTCGGCAACGATAATATGCAATCAGGGGGAAATCAGTGCTGTGTCTCGAGACGAGATTTCCTCACGATGTCGTCTTCTCGGGCCAGACGATGGACTCGATCCAGTCTATGTAGGAGTGCACGGATGTGTAGACACTAGGTACCGGGGAGCCGCAGGCTTGCCCAAACGCTATAACCCCCAACAGC
This sequence comes from Ophion slaviceki, assembly GCA_944452715.1. NCBI lineage: Eukaryota > Metazoa > Arthropoda > Insecta > Hymenoptera > Ichneumonidae > Ophion > Ophion slaviceki. The sequence continues at coordinate 22,888,378 of OX101792.1, forward strand.
GTGTGAACCGTATCGCTTATCATGACGAGAGGACCACCGCTGTCACCCTGACAGGCGTCCGAGCGCTCCGACGAATTCGGGTCCAGCGCGCATATCAGTGTGCTATTGATGCCCGATGAAAGTCTCCATCCAAAGTCTTTGTAATACTCGGCGCATTCGGTTGTCGGCACCAAACTATGTAAATACCGAAAGTACAGTTTTCTTATAGTCAATTTAACTACGAAATTACACAGAGGCGCGCTCTCGCGCGAAGATGCGGGTACGACAGTAGCCGAAAGTTTGATCGGGCTTCAGAGCTTTGCGATACGATAAAAATCAGGGGAAAATTATGTGAAGAAGAAAAAATGATTGTACACTCTTGATAGCAACATCCGCCTTACGAATAGACAATTATAAAAGAAAAAAAAAAACATTTATCTGCGATGGAAAAATTCATTCCGGATGAAGTCAGTTCAAGATTTGGTAACATTTGTTAAGCTACTTTGGTTTTAACATTCTGTTGGTAACTTTTCCAGTTTTTTTTGTAAACAATTCGCAACAACTCAACTGTTGTAAGCATTCTTCCAACTATTTTCTACCAAGTTCTTGAGAACTTTTTGATATTATTATTACCAAATTCGAACGAACTTAAGGCCTTAGGCCACAGTAACGGGTATAAAATCATGTGCGAATTTAACAATTTTTTTCGTATGAAAAAGTGATTTACTCATAACATTAATTACACATCTATTTAGTATGGATATCAAGCTGTTAGAAAATGTATATATTTTCTTTTCGATGTACAAAATGGCCGACTACTCGAAACTTCTCGAAACAGCTGTTTCCAATTGGCGTGACAAATAAATTCAACAATTTTCACTCGATTTACTTCAAATTTAAAAGTTACGTTCCTAATTGCATTTCGCAGAGAAGTACGTACGGATTTTCTGATTAATCGAAAACTTTTCATTTTATGAGCAGTTTATAAGCAGTTATAACGAAATTATTCACTGAAAATTAATTTCTTCTTTTCAAATTCCCACAACTTTTGAATAAAACAATTTTTTAAATTCCGTACGTACTTCTCTAGGTATTCTAATGTAGATTGACGAGAATTTTTGTTTTTTGTTCTAGGTAAAAAATTGTGGATGCTAAATACCACGCCACGGAGCGCCTAAAAAAAGATAACAAAAGAAAATATTAGTAGTCGGCCATTTTGTACGTCGAAAAAAAAACTGTAACAACTCGGTATTCATATTGAATAGATGTGTAATTAATTTTATGATTGAATGACTTTTTCATACGAAAAAAAATTGTTAAATTCGCACATGATTTTATACCCGTTACTGTGGCCTAAGGACTTAAGATATTCCTTTCGCGGAGGGCTGTATTTTGTGGGTTATTTAGTGTTCAAATTGTTGTATAGAAATGTGGCCAGCGTGTTATATCCATAAAGTGCGGTATACCGATTTTTAGAGTTGTAATTTTCCGTGAAAATTCGGAAACTTGGCTCCAAATTTTACGAGTATATTGCGATGTATTTTTACGTGATTATAGACGAAAATCAGTTCATTCTTAAATATCTGAATTCATAAAGGCTATACCTTAAGTTTTCTAGATATTCGTCAAACTATTTTTTAACAATTGATGACCTATTGGTTTTATAAATATTGGAAATTCATGTTCTCAGTATAATCTTCCGTGTGATTGATGTTTCGAAGATTTTCGTTGTATTGCATTTGGCTACGATTGACTTAGGAAACACTCGTGTTGGCAAAGTATACGCCTCAATTCGTTTAATATTCCAGTACGTACTTGAGGTTCGCCGACACCTTCAGCTGATCGGATCTGGGCCCATTGAGGGTCACAACACCGAAGCCAAGCGTGAGAATGGAAGTCTTCCAGTCTATATCAGAAAGCTGCGGGGCCTTCGTTGGCAGGGAAATTGTCTTGACCCTCGTTGTAAATGTGGCCTCTACTTGGAGTTCCACCAGGCCTATGTCGTGGTAATTTCGACTTCGCCGGTATTGCGGATGGGGTATCGTTCGTTTGACGGCAATCTCTTGGGCGTTCGTCGATCGTGTACTCTCGGATCCCAATCTCACCTGTCGCAAGAACGATTGCCAATAATGAATATATACTCTTCTGAAAGTTTTCCTTTTCTTCCAAACTGGCAGAGTTCCCAATGCGGGCAACGTACTCACCCGTGTGGGGACATATTCGTCGATATTACTGAGGCAATGAGCGGCCGTGAGAACGTACTTGGATGAGATCAACGAACCGCCGCAATCGTAGACTAAGGGATCGGATGCTTTGCCGTTCGGTTTAGGGTACCCCAGAACAGCCATGTAAGGAAATTCATCCGCAGTAGCTGGGTCACCATTCAAAATGAAGAAATTTATACTTCCATCGTGACTCGGAAGGCTCGCGGTTGGAGTTCCAACGTGAGTGTCGACATCAGCGATGTCGGACGTAATGTTGCTCGCGAATTCCTGGCCAGCTGCGAATTTTTAATATCCTTGCACATCACAATGGGCACTTTTATGACAATAAGGCAGTGTTTACATTCTATCGTGGCAATCAATTTCACTCTACGTACAATGGATGACAAACCGATTTCTCACTTGCATGGGAGACTGCATCGGTTCAAAACTCAAGATATTTTGCGACGGCAATATTTGAATGATGCAACACTCGTTCATCAATGAGGCAGCACTACAACTATGCCAAATGCATCTCGGGTAATTGATTACGGTAATTCTCGTCTTGTATAATATACAAATTAATAAATAATAGCCTCTGATTTTTTTACCATGTACCGTTTTACATGCATATCTATCCTTGGGCATATGAGGGATTCTCCGTCAATTCAGCCACTTTTTTCGACCATCTCAGATCTGCCCCATAATTGGTTATATCAAAGTACTAGAAAAAGGCATTCTATGTGAATTTTTTCAGATTTTTTAATTCAACATTTTAGAAAATGCCGTTTTTTCCCAAATGAATATATCTCGGAAACTAGAAGTAACTGAAAAAAAATGTCTATACATAGAAGTTGTAGTTTTGTGTTAGCTTTCGAGCGGGCGACTTGAAATAATTTTTACGTTCCGGTAACGCTGATTTTTTACCAAAAAATGGGGAAATAATCTTTTATTCAAATACGACCATTTTTTTGGCTGAAAAAATTACAGAGTCTTCCGGTATGTCTGACGATATCGCGAAAAAATCGCCAGTGGCACGGAGCGAGGTTCCGGTATAAAAAAATTAATGCTTGATTTTGATTGTGTTCTTTATTTTTAATAGCAATAATATGATAATTAATGAATCATAATAATTGTTATATTCGGTATGAATACTTCCCATAGTATCTATCGATAATATTAAGAGTTGAAAGAATATTGTAAACAATGAATCATAATAACGAAGATAATTGGATAGTAAGAAAAAGGAAAAAAATATCGCTTAAATTTCGGGCACCCTAATGTATAGTAGAATTCTGAACATCTGCGAGGATTGTATTAATAAAAACTCTCATTGTAAAATCCTAAGATTCGATCTCCAAATATTCTTCCTACATGATTGACAATTCACGAGGCGACGATGGGAAAAACAGACAGATGCACATGTAGATAGGGAATATTGAAAAAATCATTAGCACTTACCGTACAGTCCACCTCCGAGAGAGTTGCCGGATGTGTCGCGTCCCAATAGAAGTATTATTAGTGCACAACAGTAACTGAATATGTAGCCAGTCATAGTTGGATTGTTATTTAGCACATAAAATTCCGTATATCTTATACTTGATGTTTTCTACTTTTGTGAATCAATGATACTTCTGGTTATGACTTGTGCGTAATACCATAAAACTGAAATTACGAAGAAAAGTTGTGCAAAACCGCTACGTTCATCACCGACTGGTTCCAAAGGTAGAAATGAAAAATACCCCCAGTTGCACAGGTTTTTATAGGACGCGAGAGCCCTGAACTGTTATCATGCAAACACTGGATGAGCAAACATTCTCCCGCTGCTATACGCTTACATTCGTGCGCGCGCATTGCCACTTTAAACTTGCCACTATATTTTGATAAATCGCATTTGATGTATTGAGACAAAAAACACGCACCCTGCATCCTGAGAAAGACCAGTGTCTTGCCTATTTTTAAATGTTTACAGCTATTGAAATATATTCAAATTTATTTACGCAATTGAAAACGATCAATTATTTAAATTATTAGAATTGATTCATTAATTGAGAGGTTGAGCTACTGTGATGACCCGAAAATCAGGGTTATTGAAAAAAATGGATCTTAAACGATTGAGTAAGATGGTCGAAAAATCGTTAGGATATTTATTTGTATGCACATTAACAAAATTGTGGAAGAAAATTTCATAAAAGAATATTAATAATTATAGAAGTTATAAACAATCTCGAGCAGGACGTTGAATGTGAGGAGCTCAACGGTGTAGCTTACTTTGGTCACCCGGTTGACCTGAAACAAAAAAACGATTTTATTTTCTAGAAATAGATATTATAGGCTGAGACTTGAACGAGCTTTTTTGCTGTCGAGTTTCAATCATCAAAATAAACAGGTTGAATTTTTTGTCGTGTTTTCAAGGAATAATAATATTATTGTTGATAAGTAATGAAAAAAATGTTTAGAAAAAACACACGCGTCAAGACTAAAATACTAATATACTGAATAAGTGTACCAAATTTCAGGTCGATCGGTAAGTAATATGTCGAGAAATCGTGTACACCGTTTTAAAAAAACTAGTTTCGAGAAACACGCGTTCAAAGTTTTACTAGCAGTCCTATCGTTGTAATCATAAGTTAACCTCCAATCTGCAATTCCGACAACATATATTGGACTTCCTCTTTATTTTGAGTTGCCTCAAGCGACTAACGATTTTATGGAATGTTCGCCGTAGCCTAACCCCTTAAGGTATTCCTTTGACAAATCCGAATATTTAACAATTACCGGATTTTCGTCTATAATCAGGTAAAAATACATCCTAGTATATTGGTAAAATTTCAAGCCATTTACCGAACTTTTAACGAAAAACTACAATTCTAAAATTCGTCCCATTTATACGACACTTTATGGAGCTGACACGCTGCGACCAACGTGTCATAAATCCATCATTCTATTGAATCGATTCGAGTCTTGATTGATTATCATACAACGCTTTGCGCTTTTCATAGCCCGCTCACATGTGTACACAGATGGTTTTATATACGCGTCCTGATGCCTAATGCCTGCCACCACAAAAAATACTGAACCTTCAGATCCCGAGTCGAAATTTTCAGCCTATTTTGACCCTCCAGATCCTCACAGTGGTAGGAGATAAAGGCAGTAAAATAGCTTCGTATTCAATATAAAATGAGCTCCTACTTAACGCCTAGAACGGGAACAAATTTCCCTTTTCTCCACTTGCAGGCGCTAAGGAGGACGTCGATTGGCACACGCGTGTACACGCGTGTGCGTGTACACGCACACGCATACACTCTATTACGCATATAGAGATACATATGCCTGAATACGCGCATGCGCAGACACACGTATATACCCGCACACATACATGCCTAAGCATACACCAACACACGTATACTAGTACCTATACGTATGCATGCGTGTCTGCTATAGGGATCCGCGTATACATACATACGTGAGGGCAATTCCTATCAAAAATATTGTAACTGTTTGCCCAAGATCCATTTCTTCCATTTTGGAGAGTTGCTGGAGCTGCAGGGGCAAGTTTGAAGCGAATGCGAAAGGTTCGCTGGGTGGAGATAATGGAAAGGCCATTGGAAAAGTAGCCCTCTACGGCGAACGCGCGGTCCTTCCTAGTCCAACGCATGACGGTTACTGAAAACCATCAGACCCGCTGTTTCGAATGCGACCATCCCCACCCTCGTTTCGTCGAAACAGCCAAATACGCGATAGGTCCAAACGCAATCAAAAGAGGAGCTGCAACGACTTCAGCTAGGTTAGGTAGGAGTTTAAGAGCCTATGCAGGAGGTAAGCAGCAAAGAACGAGCATGTGGCGGCCCATAGTAGGACTTTTAGCAGTAAACAGACTCAAGTGAGGCTGACATAGGATCAAAGGCCTTTAAAATAGGCTGAAAATTTCGACTCGGGATCTTAAAAAAAACTTTTTTCTTGTACAACTACTTTTGATGACACGCTGGCCACATTTCTATTTATTAGATTCGGCTCGTTATTCCTTATCATACAACGCATTGCGCTTTTCACAGCCTGCTTACATATGTACACAGATGGTCTTATACACTAGTCCTTATGTCTGATGGCTAATGCCACAAAGAATAGGAGTTTCAGAGTCGTAATTTTACGTTAAAAGTTCGGTAACTTAGCTTACTGGTAGCGTCGGCTTGAAATTTTACCGTGACAAAAAGTGAAAAAAGCTTGAACAAAGTATTTTGTAAGGAGGACGATCTGGACGTTCAGAATTATTTGGAGCATTAGGCATTTGATATGAGGACTAGTATATAAGACCATCTGTGTACACATAGGAGCGGGCTAAAAAAAGCACAAAGACCGGTATGATGAGGAATAAAGAATCGAATATATTAAATAGAAATGTGGCCACCGTGTCATTTCCATAAAGTGCCGTATAAATGAGACGATTTTGAGTCGTAGTTTTTTTAGCGGGTGGCATGAAATACGCCGATCTATTTATGGACGATGGAGGCTGATAAGAGGAGCATACAGGTAGAGGCAAGAAGAAGATCTAGCATGAAGTACGCCGAACTATTTATGGAAGATGGTGGCAGATAAGGGGAGCATACAGGCATAGGCAAGAAGAAGAGCTAGCAACTATATGCTACGGATAATGGACATGGGGCACGAAACATTGCCAAAGATTTGCCTAAGAAGAAGTAATTAGGAATATATTAAATGGGAACGAGTCGAAAAGGGGAGGAGAATTGCGGGATGCGATGCGGAAGGTTGGGAATGGAGGTTCCTGAAGCTGACGCGAGACGTAGGATGTATGAGGAAAATTGGCAAAATTTTAAAGGAAGGTGTAGAAAGGAAAAGAGATCAAGATATTCAAAAAGACTAAGAAAGTGTATACAGGTCCACTTTCAGTAAGGACCACATGAAGGTAAAAGGGAAGCTGGGAAGAAAAAAATTCCGAAGAGGAGGAGACTGCAGGAACAGTCAAAGAAGAATGGCGAAGAGTGAGGTGTGGTAACATAGAAAGAGCGGAAAAGAGGGTTATGGGAACTGGATTTGCGGGGTGTGTGAAAAAGAAGAAACACTGGGACACATTTGGTGATGCGAGAAAACAAGGAAGAAAATTAACAGGAGCTCGATGAAAGGAGTGGATAAGAGGAGAGCGGGAAGACGCAGACGAGTCCTAAAAAGTGCTGAACGTCCAGATCGTCTTTCTTACAGAAAACTTTCTTCAAACTTTTTTCAACGTAAAATTTCAAGCTGAGCTACCGGTAAGCTAAGTTACCGAACGTTAACGAAAAATTACGACTCTAAAACTCGTCTTATTTATACGGCACTTGATGTAGATGACACACTGGCCACATTTCTATTTAATAGATTCGATTCGTTATTCCCTATCGTAAATCGCCTTGCGCTTGTGATAGCCCGCTCACATGTGTAGACAGATGGTTTTATATACTAGTCCTTATATCAAACACCTAATACCACAAAAAATACTAAACATCCAAATCTTCCTTCTTACAATAACATGTTTTCTTATACAGCCTCTTTCGTTACTTGAATGACTGTTAGTTTGGCTTCTCAAACTATTTACCGCCGTCTATTGTTCTCCCCTTGCTAGCCTACCGAATTCCCTTGCGTAGTAACATATTTTCTTGATTATTCCTCCTTTTAGCTTTTCGATCCACTAGTTTCTCGGACTGTCGCCTCCTCTTCCCGTTCTCCACTTATCCACCTCTTTCATCCAGCGCCTATTAATTTTTCCCTTGTTTTCTCGCATTGCCAAATGTGTTCCAGTGATTCTTCTTCTTTTCCACATACTCCGCACATCCAGTTCCCATAACCCTTTTTCCCGCTTTTCCTATGTTACCACACCTTAGTCTTGCCCCTTCTTCCTTGGCTATTCCTGCAGTCCCCTTTTCCTCGGTATCTTTGCCGCGGCTGCTCTGTATGCCTTGAATTTCCATTGCTCCGCCTCTTCCGGCCACTCTAGAACTATTCCATTCATTGCCTCGCATCTGCACGGAGGCGGCGCTATCTCCTTCTTCAGTTCTTTTATTTGCCAAAGACCGAGAATTAGTATCTCTCTAAGCCGTTCCTCCGATTTTCTCATCCCTCCCTCCCGACTGTCACCGTCCTTCTCGTTCTCCGTACTCACATGTCCCTGTTCTTTTTCCTCATAGTACTGGCGTGGTTGCCCTATCACCGCGTTCGCTTTATTCCTTTCCCTTGCCATTCTTAGGGTGGTACGACTAATTCTTCAGGGTCAACAAAGAGCCTACATTTATGTTGCCCACAGTTGTTCTGATTTATGTTAACTTGTGTTGAATATTCGTATTGTCGATTCTCATGGCCCAAATTTGTGGTAAATGTTTTATTTATTGCGTCACTACTAATCAAAACTGAAAAATTATATCCTAAAGTACTCTGGAGTAGTCTCCGTCAAATTCACAATAACAGTTTTACGATAAAAACGGACTAAAAAACGCTGCACCAAACCTGTTGGAATATTATTGACATAGCCCTGCATTACTTCAGGGGAATTAATACTATAGGTGAAATTGTAATTAAACATGTTACCGACGACGTCGCATTTGCGATGCTCAAAGTTGGAACCTGGGGCGCATTGATGTGAAGTGTTAGGTTAGGATGCAGAGCTGAGTTTTGCTTGCCAAACACCTCAGGTGTAACGCCCGACGTTGCCAGGGGGGCTTCTTCGTCGTCCTGATAATTTTCAACCGGAAATTAAAATCTTTTTATAATGTAGTACTTGAACTACGTGGTAAAGTTCGAATTTCTGATTTTTTTTACATAACCTATTATGTAGGGGTGTGCGGGTAGCAGAATTGGTCGGGTCGGGTCGGGTCGGGTAATTAGACTATGATTCGGATCGGGTACCCGAATTTTTCGGGTAGCCCGAATTTTTCGGGTAGCCCGAATTTTTCGGGTAGCCCGAATTTTTCGGGTACCCGTGATCGGACGGGAATACTCGAACTTTAACGGGTATCCGAGGTTTTCGAGTACTCGTGACCAGACTGGAATACTCGTACTTTATTGAGTAACCGACCGAAAGAATAAAAGAATAAAGAATAGAGAAGTGAGACGAAAAAAGATCTTTACAGCATTATGATTTATTCGATTTATCGCCTTCTTCGAGTTTTCGTTTTCTCCCATTATTCGATCGATACACCTAGATAAAAAATAAAAATAAACATAAATAATAGATACGGATCTCTGAGTCTGTTACGAATACCCGAAAACCAAATTCGGGTACCCGATAGAGGCGGGTAATGCAAAAACGAAGCCCGTCGGGTACCCGACCCGACCCGAACATCGGGTACCCGAGTCAATCGGGTACCCGCACACCCCTACTATTATGTCTAATTTATCAAATTTCGGTTTTTCAACGACCTCTGTTGAATACATGAGCCGCAAAACTGTGATCCCCGCACTTCCGGTCGGTCGTCTTCATAAGACAACGTGCTTCGTTACCTCAGAGTGCTCGACATTGCAATTTGATCACAAAAAAATTGAACGGTCAATATAGCTCAAATGTTGCCAAGCAGTGCATAACGTATTCGTCAACATCATAAAAAAATTCAAGTCGGAAAGTTGGATTCTTCTTACAAGGGGAGGCTGTCAATTGTCAAATTCAGATTCGATTCATACTGTGTATAATAAAAGCACATGGCCAGAGGTGTTATGTGGCAAAACAGTAAGATGCGCTTCTTCGCCGTTGCCGAGAAAATCGGCATTGAAATATTATGTTGCGTTAAAATATTTTCAACGTAAAGAAAATTTCAAAGAGCGCGTGGCGCAGCGACCAAGCTCTCTGCTTCATAAGCCCGTCGTCCCCGGTTCGAATCTCGCTGCTGGCAACTTTTTTTTAATTCACATATGTATACAGATAATTCCCAGCGATTAGTTTCAACAATTATACATATGATAAGTTTTTTAAATGCCGTTTGTTGTGGAAAAACCGACGCTTTCGAACTTCATTATGTTGTTCGCGAACAAAGTTATATTTTATAGTTGATTCATGCAAATATCACTATAAATAAACATAATATCACAAATAACATTCAAGTGGGTACAATTTATTGAAAAGTTCCGTATGTACTTGCAGATAATTTACAATTAGTGAGATGAAGCAGCCGGAGTGAGAGTTATCATAAAAACGTGGAAAGCAAAAGGCAGCACGACATCTAGCACATCTGATAAACAATGCGTTTTTACAAGAAGAATTGTTTTTTTAATTATCTGTTGGGGAGCACACCTGATTTACATTCAAAAAAATTGTTCTATCGTCCGTCAGGCGTAATACAAACCACGCGTATCGTATCATATCGAAAAAAAACGGAGAAGACAACTGGTGGTAGACGATCGAATGGATTTTTATACAATCTTTTCTCGAATTTACCTCACGCTCTTGCTCGATTAAATAAGCATAATTTTGAAGGCGCTTGATCAGATGTTTTACCTGCCGGTCAAAGTACACGTCACGCGGTTGGACGAGAGGAGTGCACTTTGGAGGAATGACCTTCATAGTGCACGTTGCTAACTTTTTAGGTCCTGAAACATCTCATTGTACAACTCCGGGTTCGTTTGCCCACCCCAAGAGTCGATCGGAAGGAGACATTTTTGGTTTGTAGGTATGGTTTCAACGCATCACGCAAGAAGTCCTTCTACAAACCCGTTATGAGTTTACCGGATTTGGAGAATGTAATAACAACGTTGTTGTACTTCTTGGCGTACTCGTTGACCGTCTTCTGCACTCCGGGTCCAAACGTACCTGTAGACTCTTGAAGGCATCACCTTGTTCGTGTCCTGTCGCTTTACTAGGACGCACGTTCACCCTTTTTTGGTGAGAGTCCTGTTAAACGTGGAGTGGTACTGGCACCCTGACAAACAAAATACAAAAATACTGTTACTATTATGGCAGTATTTTCGGAAAGAAACCTGTGTTGTCTATCATAGCCCATATTATCATATTGTATTATGTCATATGAAGTTTGTAAACAACTCTCCACGTACCTGTTTGATCTGTATTAATTATGAAATCTTTGTCAACGTTGGGTATCACCGTTCGCGCCTGCATCCGAAATGTGTCCACGGCGGCCAGAGTTTCGTGTAGGGTAGCCGTCTCTTACCGGGAAACAAATTTTGTGATTTTCTGTTGCCGAATCCGATGCTTCTTTTTAAATTCGGTGACTCATCGTTTTGACGCTTTGAATTCGAAATCTGGGAAATGACTTGCAGCGCGAAAAGCCCACTGCTGCAAGTTTCTGGTCGTAATTTGCTGGAGGTCTTGTCGAGCTTCTAAGAAGCGATAATGTGTCCACGAATCGACGGTGCAATATTCATCACATTTTCTACCGCCACTTTTAATTTGCTCTTCCTATCTGGATAAATAGCGCATATTTTTTAAACGAGAGCACTCCATTTTTGTAGATTTTTGAGACTCCAGCCTTGATGTTCTTTGGCCAGAGTAACAGCTCTAATTTTGTAATCCAGAGAAATGTAGTCATACTCTTTTTTTTCTTCTCGTCCGGTTCGTATTCGTCTGATGATGCCTTGGCGATGAGACTCGTTACAACTTCTTCGTAGGCGCCACTGTCGTCGATTTCTTTAATGTCTATCAGTTCCTCATCAAGAACAAGGGTTTCTTTTCGGTGAGCATTTGCAACTTATTCTGAAACATTTCTTCCCCTATTACCATGGCTTTTTCGTTGATTGATGGAGACGGTTCTGCTGCGATGAGATTATTATTATAGAGGCTTTCAAAATACACCAACGCATCTTTCAATTGTTGTTTGAACACTTCACTGTGTGTCGAATCTCCTTCGATCACATCACTTTCATGCAAAGAGCCCGTATCACTCTCGGATATTCCCGCCTCCATTTCTTCCTTTATTAAACCGGTAAAACAAAACGTACACTTACACGTACACTTTGAAAATCTTTTTGGATTGTTTGTTTCCGATTACCTGGAGAGCGCAAATCATCAACGCCAGCAACATACTTTTTACATGCCTTTACACGATTATAAATTGTTAAATAAATATACTTTTATATGCAACAACTAAAAATTCTTTTCTATTCCGTAAGAGTGGATCTTTAAGCAAAAAAAGTTTGTACCGATACATGCAACAGTTACAAAAAAATGATTTGAAATAGCTTCTTTTTTTAGCCGTCACAGTAGAATAGCCCCTTATAACAAATTTTACCGAACAACATTTAAGACGATCTCCCAGGATCGAGCTTTTCCTCGTTCGTCACTTTTTCTACGTGACTTTGCAGCTGTCCGCTCGTCATTGGATGGTGTTTGTACATACTGTACTTGGTGGGAGCGAACTTGGCAACCGCGGCCAATGTTTCCTCGCAAGTCTCGAAATCCTCGACCTGTACGATGTAATCGACCAGGTGTACGATCTCACCGTTACATTTAGCCAGTGTTCCGTATACCTTGACGACGTCCCACGCATTCTGTAACAAGCGAGACGTGTCTACCCGAGTTTCAAGGGGTCCGCGAAGGGTGATCGGGATCTTGAGGGGTGGTGACGCGGCGGATGAAATGCGAGGGCTAGAATTGGCAGGAGACAGAGTGAAGGATAGCGAGATTCGGGTATGCCGGAACTCGATGATGGATTATGTAATTACATAAATACGTACTCGTAAACCACGACGAATGCCGTCCGCGCCGATCGGATAAGCGTACTCGGTACTTAAATGCCCGATTGCCAATTTGAGCGTACTGCTTGGATTCTCGGTTGTTGTCGAGTGCAATAAAGCTGTGCTTGGGCCAACCGGCTCCAGAACCCCAATCGTCTCGATTTCTTTGATGCAGTCCTTCGCGTAATCGTCGCGTCTCGTGTACGCCGGGATGTTCCCTAGGCGCATTGGTATATAGGTTCCTCCGATGTCTAAAAAATTTGGCTGACAACTCAGTCTCTTCGTCCACAACGGGGTGTCGCGATCGACCATACCGGTGCTGAAAGTACGAACGTCCGAGTGATGATCAACATGTTATTGCGCTGACCCGTAGGCGTGGTGGCATTCAGGGTACTCGTTTCGGGGAGGGGGGGGGGGGCGTTTTTCACGTCATAAGCAGGGCCTTTCTGAATCATTGGTAAGTTACAGTGGCACTTAAGGGGTAAGGCCACAGTAGAATTTAAAAAAAAAAGATTTTTTTCGCTAAAACGGTGCTTTACCATCATAAGAATAAGTTACTATTCGATTTATAGCAAGAACATTTTTTTCACCGACTTTGAGCGTATGACGTAAAACCTCTGGCACGGCCGTAAAGTACCTAAAACTTTAAACGCGTTTTTCTCGAAACAGCTCTTTTCCAATTGGCGTGACAAATAACTTCAACAATTTTCACTCGATTTACTGTAAATTTAAAAGTTATGTTCCTAGTTGCATTTCGCAGAGAAGTACGTACGAAATTTCTGATTATCGGGTTATACGCATTTAGAAATTTCAAAAAATCGATTTTTTTTATTGCATTTTCGGAATGCACAAATATTTAAGTATATACCCTGAAAATTTTAAATCGATCCAACGAATATTTTCGGAAATATACACATATTTATAAGGACGCTCGGAGCGCGTCTCCGAGCGTTCGAGAAACTTCAAACGCGTTTTTCTCAAAACGGTGTTTTCAAAGTCGGTGAGCACGATTTCTCAAAAACGGCTCAACCGATCAGTCTGCAATTTTAACACAACGTTGTCACATATTTCTTCAGGAATTGATCGAAGGAATAAGATTTCCGATAATTATTTCTATTTTCTTTTCAGCGATTTAACGAAAAAAAATTGGTCGAAAATCGAAATTGTTTCTTTCCGGAGCCACCATTTTGTCAAAAATTAAAATTTCGACTATTCCTTCGATCAATACCTGGATTCATCTATCCCCTAAAATAATCTTTTTTGTTTTTTCATTTTAGATAATCCAAACCGGAGATACTTTGCTCACCGCCGGACACTTTGTTACGGGGACCTCCAGGAGACTTCCTACACGAGCAATGTTAAGGAATATTTTTGAAAATAAAAAATGCCAATCTAGAGCTAAAAGATGCCACTATACTGCCTAATACTTTTCGTTTTGCGCAAATGAAATCCTTTTCCAGAAAAAATTCGTGAAAAAACGACTTTTTTGGCCTTGAAACTGCGTATAACGCCTTAATCGAAAACTTTTCATTTTATGAGCAGTTTTATACGAAATTTTTCACTGAAAATTCATTTCAATACCTACAACTCAACTCAAATACCTACAACTTTTGAATAAAACAATATTTTTTTAATTCCGTACGTACTTCTCTATGTATTCTGATGTACATTGACGATAATTTTTTTTGTTCTAGGTAAAAAATTGTGGATGCTAAATGTCACGCCGCGGAGCGCCTAAAAAAAGGTAACAAAAGAAAATATTAGTAGTCAGCCATTTTGTACATCGAAAAAAAATATATATATGTATTCTAACAGCTTGATATTCATACGAAATAGATGTGTAATTAATTTTATGAGTGAATCACTTTTTCATACGAAAAAAATTGTTAAATTCGCACATGATATTCTACCCCTTACTGTGGCCTAGCCCCTTAACGGGGAAGATACACTTAGACGAGAAATTTTTTACTGATTCTCATGTTTTTTCTAATGAAAGATTTCTCCACTATTTTTGAGACTTAGGGTATGTTTTATTACTACTATTGGCTGTTACACTGTACGTTTTTAAAAATTAATCATTATAAATGGCGGATGTATCGCACAGTCTTCTAAACTGCATTCTCAAAAGTGGCGTCACGTATAGCTAAAAAACTAATAGACCGGTTCTGATGAAATTTGGTATAAATCTTTCTAGCCTGATTGTCTAACAAGAGGAGCCTGTCAATTGTCAAATTCAGGTTCGATTCATACTGCGTGTAATAACAGCTCATGGCCAGATGTGTTATGTGGCAAAGTAGTAAGATGCGCTTCTTCGCCGTTGTCGAGAAAATCGGCATTGAAATATTCCGTTGCGTTCAAATAGTTGTTTCGTAAAGAAAAATTCGGAGAACGCGTGGCGCGGTGAGCAAGCTCTCTACTTCATAAGCCCGTCATCACTGGTTCGAATCTCGCTGCTGGCAACTTTTTTAATTGTTTAAATGATTAACCTCTCCACTCCACGCCCGTTATTTATCACTCGGTTTTTTCTCAAACAAAACTTCCTCCCTCACTTTGCCTTCAATCCCACACCTCGGATCGCCGCCCTGTCTCCGAGCCTCACTTTTTCCTCCCACTTCGCTC
Organism: Ophion slaviceki; assembly: GCA_944452715.1. NCBI lineage: Eukaryota > Metazoa > Arthropoda > Insecta > Hymenoptera > Ichneumonidae > Ophion > Ophion slaviceki. The sequence goes on from OX101792.1 coordinate 22,903,845, forward strand.
TTAATTATACTTGTTTCTTTATTCCGTTCACATCCTCTACAGCTCTCATCCGCATGCTACGCGGGTCCAACCGGAAGCCTATTAGTATTCCATTTCTATCTAATAATTTATACACTAAATAACTCTCGATGCCTGAGATGAGCTGCTCACGCGTGTAAAAAATTATAAAGATTCCGTAATGACGATAAAAACAGGGGTCAACGAATGTTAAGAAAAAATATTAACGATAAAACGTAGAAAACTGTGACTAGCAAAAGAATTTTCGTAGCCGCAACTTTTCAGAGAAAATGTAGAAATATTTAAATCTAGTAAATTTACGCGATATTTTTTATACCAGTTTATTGTTGGATATAATAATTGATTGTGATGTCGAATATTATTTTTTCTTCTTCACTTCAAAGTTTCCGTCAGACCCTTCTTCCGGTTTTAATCGTCGTGCACAGAGATTTATACTGGCATAGTTGCGCAACTCCAAACGCACACGTCCTGCGATTTTGTGTGGTAGGAGAAACTTATTTTTCCGAAGGATGGGCGCACCTTCGAGAATATATAGGTTCGATAATTCGGAGTGGACATGACGCTTCAGAACCGTTAACAGAACTTTTTTACACTTATCAATTCCCTGAGATCACTTCCGCGGAGATCGTACTTATCAAAGCCGCGCTATTTTGCCGACTGCGCGACAAGCAGTTACTTACATTATCGCCGGAGGGTAATGGGAAGGCGCCGTGGAGGCCGACCGCGAAACTATTTCTTTGTTGTGATGCGGTAGCCTTTCCCGATAGCAGGCTGAACAGGCCATTCTCAAATATCCGCTCGGGTAAATTCGACAAGCTCGATGCAAATTCGTTTGTCACTCATGAATTTTCACACTTCCAGCGTTTGGTGATACTCATTAATCCTGATGTTCTTGACGGAGCGATTCTTGTCTAAAAACTCTAGCTAAAGATAAGACGCGGGAGGATGGTACTGAAAAATTCGTCAACGCCAAAAGACAAATCGAATTAGACGGAGCCACGGTGCGGCAGGGTCGGAAACTTGCCCCCCCCCCCCCTCCGGCTCATATAGGCAAGCGAAAAATCTATGAAACTAAAACGACATAATTTCAATACTGAGATTTTAAAATTAGTACAAAATTAATACAAAATAGTATTGAAACGGCAAGTAGGTAATTTTACTTTGGAGCGTTTAAAATAAAACCATTTTTAACCGCGGCTTCAAACTGTTCTTCGGTTATGTAATTTTATTATGTTCTTTATATTTATGTACACCGATTACGCCGTGTTGGCTGGTCCGATTTGAATGGTTGTTTCTTTGCTGTATAAGGAAACAGCGATGTGGTCCCATGAAAATGTTATGTAAATTTGTCAGTTACGTTTTCCAAAATACCGAAAAATGAACCTAGTATGTTTCTCAACATCTGGGCAATAATTCACAATGACAACTAAGTGAACCCTTGCTTTGACACCGCGCCGATTTGTATGTAGATGACACCGATCAACGTGATATTCGCGTGGCGCGACCGTTTTGTTCTACAGAATTCAAGCCCAGGGTCCAGTCCATAGAAATATCATAAATGTTTTGAGTGACAGACAAGTCGGTTAATAGAGTATGCTAATTTCATAGGCTACATTTAGATAAGTAAAGTCTAGTTAAGGGGTCAAGACACAGTAACATTTTCAAAAAATCGATTTTTTTTCGTTAAAACGGTGCTTTATCATCATAAGAATAAGTTACTATTAGATTTATAGCAAGAATTTTTTTTTCATCGACTTTGAGCGTATAACGTATGCCCACCTCTGGCGCGGCCATGAAGTACTTAAAACTTTTAACGCGTTTTTCTCGAAACAGCTTTTTTTCCAATTGGCGTGACAAATAACTTCAACAATTTTCACTCGATTTACTTCAAATTTAAAAGTTGTGTTCCTAATTGCATTTCGCAGAGAAGTACGTACGGAATTTCTGATTAATCGAAAACATTTCATTTTATGAGACAACTCAATTCATATACCTACAACTTTTGAATAAAACAATATTTTTTTAATTCCGTACGTACTTCTCTAGGTATTCTAATGTAGATTAACGAGAATTTTTGTTTTTTGTTCTAGGGAAAAAATTGTGGATGCTAAATGTCACGCCGCGGAGCGCCTAAAAAAAAGATAACACAAGAAAATATTAGTAGTCGGCCATTTTGTACATCGAAAAAAAAAAACATTTTCTAACAACTAGATATTCATTCTAAATAGATGTGTAATTAATTTTGGGAGTGAATCACTTTTTCATACATAAAAAAATGTTAATTTCGCACATGATTTTATACCAGTTACTGTGGCCTAACCCCTTAAGTAGTTTGGTAATTTGACCGCGGAGGTTTTATTAGGAACACGACACTACCTGGTGAGCGACTCAAAAAATTTTACCCACGTATCTGAGTAAATTAATCTTGTAAAATTAAATAAATGAGTACCCAAAAATTACAAAAACTATACAATTAAATCGTGTATTCGGCAAAACTTCAACCCGAATGTTCACATTATACTGATTGTCCCCAAATATTTATCATTTTATTCTCAGGATTGCCAAAATGTGAATTTACGGGGACAACGAAGTGAGCCCAGAGCTGCTATTCCAGGATAGGGGAAGGCTGCAGAGGAGCGACGCGGACGGAAATTTTTGTAGGTATGGTGTACGGTTTCGATACGATTGAGGTTGATTACAGTTTAAAAAAAAATATTTTATAAGTACTTCATATCGACCTTCCTCGCTTTTGCCTCCCCCCCCCCACTCTCTAAAGTAAGTTCAATTTCTGGCTACGCCTTGAACGTCCCCCCAATTCATTTGATCGTGAAATAAAAAATGGTCCGATTTCTGGTGTCCCACACGCATATAATAATCTAGTAAAATTAGACCAAAATGGCGAAATACAAACAGAAATTTCCGGAAGGTTATTTTTTTTTCAACAAATTCGAGAATGTTATTTTCTATCAAAATGATATAAATAATTATTTCCATAGGTTGAGTGGTTCGCGAGATATAGGCACAAACGCAAATTCCAAGATGGCGGCGATACTTCCACCGCCTCCACCGCAACAATTTGGTTTTATACTTTTACAGGGGTACAAAAACTTCTCACGAAAAAAATTTGCTGCCGAAATTGTTGCCAAAACAATGTCTAGTTTTACTGCACTCCAATAGGGTATTTGACTATATTAAAAATATGGTTCATTCTCTCATTTCAAAATAATATAGTGTTTAAAAAGTATTTTCTATCATTTTATCGAAAAAATATGCATTATTTTTGGTTATTTCAATTTTTAATATAAGATAAAGGGGGTAGCCGGTTAAGGGGGGTCTGACGGCCCCCACCGAGTTTGATCGAATCGACCCAAAAACCTGAAAGAGGGCTGAAAAACAAAATTTTAGAGATATTTTTTAACCCCCTAAACCCTTATGAAAACACCATAATCGCAAAAAATGCGTTTTTTTTATGTTTGATTTTTTTTGAGCTTTCAAATGCATTTTAAAGCGGTTTTAACACAACCAAAATTTTGTTTCAGATGTGTAGACATGCCCTGAATTTTTCCAGATTTTTTCGTAAAGTTAAATCATGTGCAACATAATTTTAATGGCAAAAAAACCGTAAAAAATCGTCATTTTTTGTATTTAATGCTATGGTTTTTATTGACGTATTAATGGTAAAAAATCGTGCACCATAGCATAGAAAGCTACTATCTTCCTCTACAAAATGACGCTAATTGGGCTCAATTCGGTCGTCTCTAGCGTCCGAAAATCAAACTTGAATAAATTCCGTTTTTATAATTTGAGCATTTTCAGTTACGAAAATGACACAAAATCATATTTTTCAATTATTTTTTTTAATAAAAGTACATTTTGGGGTTTCTGAGGTCGCCGATTACAAATTTGATGTCAAAAATTAGTTTTGTCACATGACAGCTGTCAAAACGAAGAAAAAATATTTTAATTTTTGAAATTTTTTAAAAAAGCTATGGGAACGATATTAATAAGGATTTTTTAGGTCGCTGATTATAAATTCATTCTTATACACGAATTTTTAATCGTAACAGCTGTCAATAGTTATATTAACAAACAAAAAATTACGTATTATTCAGAAAAAAAATTTGGAATTCCCCGACTAAACTGTCACCTGGCGGAGAAAATCCCAACTTGTACCTTATTAAGCCACGTACCCGAGTGCCTAAGGCCACCGTACCCACGTGGGCCTTAGGCTCGTATGCCCCTCCGCACGGTACTGCGCATGCCCACTACGCACTGACGCATCGAGAACCCCGCTCCACGCGGTCTCTCTTTCTCTCTGTGTTCAGCCGCCGTCCAGTACACACGTCATGCGACGCGCTCTGCTCCGTTAAACAAATCTATTTGTTTTGTTAACAGCGTTTTTTTAATTTATCGTTTAACCTGCCTATCTCAACACGAAGTGATTGAAGCAGTATTCTAAGGTGAGTTTGAATATCAATTTAAATATCAATCAACATAAAAATTGATTTATAATCATAACCTCAATCTACAATCGTTTGCCTCATAGTCGACTTGAAATCGTACAGAAGGTGGCCGTCAACTTCAAGTTGTTGTTTAGTTCACTCACATGAAAAGAATTAAAAAAAAGCAAAAAAAAAACAAAACTAAGACGAAACGATATTTCAATAAAAAAATGATTTGGAATACAATAATTTATTTCTGTTTTGTTTACCGATGTTTTCAACATTTTTTTTGTTTTGATTTACAATTTTTAATGTACTTTCGATTTTCGTTACTTTTGTTCTATTTGTTTTTTTAATTATGGTTTTTTTTTATTCCGGGTTTCAGTTACTTTTTTCATTTTTTTTCAAAAAAAAAAAAATAATTTGTTAATCATAATAAAAAAAATAACAATGTTCTTTTTTTTTCTTTAGGAAAAACTGTGCGATGCCACCGAAAAAACGAAAATGTACGGCTGGTGAAAGGTGCATAAGATGCAACAGATTGTTGCGTTATGATACCGGAAAACAGAAGTCCATTTCTTCAGATGATGACGTACACTTATATACTAAACTACTAGGTAAACGAGTAGAGAAAGGTGACGTTTTATGTCATCTGTGTCGTTCCGCAATCGCTAAATCCCGAACGGTTTCACCATCGACGAGCCAAACCGACGACGAGCCAAAATCCTCTGCCAAACGTCAATCCCGAGGAAAATCCTCTGCCAGATGTTGATCGCGAACAAAATTCTGTCGATCCTGTAGAGAGACATTCATCAACACTCTCCAATTTGACAGTATCAGATGACACAGAACAATCTTCGGAACAGTCTTCGCAACAATTGTCACGGTCGGAGTCTGGATCTTCCACAGGACAGTCATCACAATCTTCTAAGGACCCTCCTAACGTTCTTCGTCCAAGAGAACCGGACTATGAAATGATCGAGATGCCTTTCAACAGAGTTACCGCGACTCACAAATGTTGTTGCGTATGTCTTACTCCAATTACGACATCTCCGGTTGTTCCGTTTAAAGCGAGGTTACAGGTATTTATAAGTTCACGAATTTTCATTCCAAAAGGCAATCGCTGTTGTCCTGTACATCTTATCAGTGAACGTATGTACGTTGACGAAATTTCAAACTTGAAAATATTTTCGAATACTTGTACTATCAGTTCTCAAGAGTTGGCATTATTTTTGGATGCACTGTCCAAAAAATGCGACAACAGTATTTTAGACAGAGTAGATGATTACAATTTATCGGCAGAGCGCATAAAATCGCTAACTGGATACACAGTTGCAGAAATCAAGACTCTAAAAAACATGTTGGTCACTTTGCGAAATTCTCAAAATCGCAGTATTAATCAAGCTCTTTTAATATTCCTTTTTAAATTAAGAACTGGAAATTCCAACACAATCACTGCGTCAATTTTCGATATCAAATCTGAACAACTAGTATCTGCTTATTGCAAATCGGTTTTGGATTCATTCGCGAAAGACGTCTTTCCACTTCGTTTCGGAGCTCGGGCATGTTCTCGCGAAGATTTAATTGCTAATCACACGTCGCCTTACGTAAAAAAATTACACGGATTTGAAGATCGCCTGCTCTTGATTGCTGATGGTTTATACCTTCGACACCAAAAAAGTAGTAATAATTGTTACCAAAAAAAATCTTTCTCTGGTCAGAAAAAGTGTCCACTCTGTAAACCCTTCACAGTTTGTGCCACAGATGGATATGTAATAGATGTTTACGGACCGTACGAAGCAATTGTGAATGATGCGAAAATCTTACAACATGTACTAAGTGATCCGAACGGCTTGAGATCAATCCTCAAAAAAGGGGATGTTTTTATACTTGACAGGGGGTTCAGAGACGTCAAAGATTGGTTAGAATCTCAAGGGTTCGTTGTGTTGATGCCAGCGTTGAAAGGCAAAAGAAAGCAACTTCCAACAAATGAAGCAAACGAAAGTCGATTTGTTACGAAATTGAGGTGGGTGGTAGAGGCTGTCCACGGTATAATCGGTAGTAAATTCAAACTCTTGCATAATCAGTTTAACAACAACATGTTGGATTCAGCGATGCTTTATTGCAAAGTAGCGAATTTTTTGGTTAATGAGTTTGGAAAAAGACTGAATTGCGATACCGATTTACAAGATCAAATTGCCGAGCAAATGTTGAAAAGAAAAGACGTTGACAATTCTTTAGCGAAAGTTGTGGAAGAACAAAACTGGAATAGGAAGAAAAGGATCTTCAAACCGTTAACATCAAATGACGTATTAGACTTTCCGGAAATGACAGAGCAAGATTTGAAGATCCTTTTCACTGGCTCGTACCAGTTATCGCAAACTGTTTCATACTTAGCTGAAATGTATACCGAAGAAGGACTTTTGAATATGCAATACTTGTTGGAGGACGATACCATTTTGAAATGTGAAGTTAAATCAAGACATATAAACAAGTAAGTATACAGATGTTACGTTCAGTACGACCCTAACAGTATTGGATATAACGGTATAAAAAACTACGTATGTGATTGTGCAAATGGGCTAAGAACTGTTGGTTGCTGTGCCCACGTTGCAACAATCATTTACTTTTTAAGTCATGCACGGTATTTGTCCAAAATCATCCGCCCAGCTCAAATTCTAACGAATCTATTTCACGTTGATAATGTCGAACCTGTTATTGAAGAACACAGTGACGAAGATTAACAACATAACAATCATGTTGCAATGTATGTATTACTTGTGTCTGTTTAATGTATATATTAGATGAATGTATGTAATATTATTATAAATAAATAGATTTTTTAAAATACAATGACTTTTAATTATTGAAAAAACCGAAATAGCAAATACCATTTTCATTTGATGACATGTGTAATTTTTTTTTTGTTAGCTGTTTGACATCAGATTTGTAATCGGCGACCTCAGAAACCCCAAAATGTACTTTTATTAAGTAAAATAATTGAAAAATATGATTTTGTGTCATTTTCGTAACTGAAAATGCTCAAATTATAAAAACGGAATTTATTCAAGTTTGATTTTCGGACGCTAGAGACGACCGAATTGAGCCCAATTAGCGTCATTTTGTAGAGGAAGATAGTAGCTTTCTATGCTATGGTGCACGATTTTTTACCATTAATACGTCAATAAAAACCATAGCATTAAATACAAAAAATGACGATTTTTTACGGTTTTTATGCCATTAAAATTATGTTGCACATGATTTAACTTTACGAAAAAATCTGGAAAAATTCAGGGCATGTCTACACATCTGAAACAAAATTTTGGTTGTGTTAAAACCGCTTTAAAATGCATTTGAAAGCTCGAAAAAAAATTAAACATAAAAAAAACGCATTTTTTGCGATTATGGTGTTTTCATAAGGGTTTAGGGGGTTAAAAAATATCTCTAAAATTTTGTTTTTCAGCCCTCTTTCAGGTTTTTGGGTCGATTCGATCAAACTCGGTGGGGGCCGTCAGACCCCCCTTACCCGGCTACCCCCTTTGATCGTTTGGTCACGTGAACGAAAACGCTCCAGGATTGGTTAGAACTCTAGTGACGTCACATGCCAGTAAACCGATTGTCGTTACGAGTCCTGTGGCGAGTACTGAGTGATTTTATAATTTATTTTAGTGTATTTCCGTATTTTTTCCTTTCATTCATAGTTATTTGTAGTGAAAGTTACCATATTATCGACTTTTAAATAATAATAGAGAGGACGGTTTGCTGTGCGACAACTCAGCGGCGATATAGGTCCTTTACCTTGTTTACTGGCATGTGGCATCACAGGCGTCACGTGACTACATGTCTGACAACGGTTTTGGCGGTCTGGTTGAACATTTCAATTTTATTGCCGATTTTCATCGTAAATACTGATATTCACGAGGATAAAAAAAATTGTGCGTACACTATAAAATGATTAACCATTTAAGATGATTTCCGTACAACAGTCAAATACCCTATTCTTCGATCGTACAGACGTGCATGCGCGAAGGGTGACACTCCCTCGTCGCGCCAGCGCTCGCGTCTGCTGCCCCGTTCCGCAGCGCGCGGGCGTATAGTCGCGTGGCATTCGATAAACTCGCATCCCCCGTCGCGCGCGCGTGTACGTTTCCCCGTTTATTGATCGAAAATGTCGCCGCCGCGCCGCACCTTCGTATCGCCGTCGTACGAAACAGAGCAAGGACGTGACGCGGCGGTGTATAGGAAAAACTATATATATATGCTTGCGTATGCAATAAGCAAATACCACTATCGCCTACGTGACGTAGTATCCAGCCACTATCGATATGTACGCGACTGAAGCCAGCCCCCACCTATTCGCTCGCCCTGCCCCCTCCCCCGCCGTGTCAACCGCGCCGCGCACGTTCGCGATAACAAGCGCCTCACGAGCTGGACGATCCGAAAGAAGTGTGCGCGACGCACCAGCAGCAGTGTACGTCAAAGGACGTCAGAGAGACGCGAGTGTTTCGCTGGTCGTGTGAACGACTAAAACTGACGGAAAAAACCGTGCCCGGGGGTTGAAACGTCCAATTAGAAATGTATAAATAGCTCAACGCGCGGTTGTACGGTGCTTTGGGAATCCCGCGCAAAGCACACGATTAATCGAAGCAAGAGGGCAGTTTTTCTTGTCTCCGTGTATCCTCACACTCGTCCTCACAGCCTCCTGCTTACGTTTCGTAAAAGCCACACGAAGCACAAGGGCACGGGCGACTTTTTGTTTCGCTCTGGGGACAATTTTTGTGTGAAGACATTCGAGCGTCCTCGTGGGGAGGGATGGGGCGACGAGGGGTATGAAAAGTGCGTGGAATATTGAGCATTGTATATACTTAATGTAGTCGGATGATTGTAAGATCTTGGAGACAGTATCGGGACCTCTACATACATACTTCCGATTCTTCAATGCGCTGCTGTGCCCGATACCGCGTAACTCGCGGGACTGTCGGAATGCACTGACGCGATCGCAGGTAAGTCTATTATCGTTTGTGCGTGAATGAGAGAAAGATGCACCTTCATATATACATATATATAGACACACACACACAAAGTACATACACACGTACATATATGCGTGTGTGTGTGTGTGCGTGTGTGTGTACGCACACTTTTGAGGGGGCTGAAATGTTACGAAAAAAATTTGCACAATAAAGCTTTATACATATACACGCACACTTTTTGAGAAGGATAAGAAAAATTCTGCCGAAAAAATGTGCTCAAGAAAGCTACACACACACACACACATACATACATATATATAGCTTCCTTGAGCACATTTGTCTTATGAGCAGAATTTTCCTTATCCCTCTCAAAAAGTGTGCGTGTATATGCATAAAGCTTTATTGTGAAAAATTGTGACCGGGATATAAAAAACGCAAAGCGTTGTATAATGAGGAACAAAAGAATACAAGCTTTATTGTGCAAATTTTTATTATATATGTGTGTGTGTGTGTGTGTGGACACACACACACACACACATATATATAGAGCTTTATTGTGGCTTCGTGAGTGCTGGCGAACCGGAAAAAATTCTTCCACATCGCATTTTCCCAAATATCTCGTATATCTCGTAGTCGCTCATTGGCTACACACGTACTATACGTGCAGCTAACCGGCTTAAACATTGTTGCAAAACGTCTCGCTTCGCACATCCGTATACTTCGCGGTGGTCAATGTTTCCATTGTTATTTTTCCAACTTTATTTTTACGTCTTTTGTGCGACAAACCGTCAGAGCATACGCCGAATTTCGTTTTTCCATAAGTTCATTCCAAATCGTTAAAGCCTTTTCGCAGCGTGTGAAGTGTCGATGTCGAGAAGCTCTCAAGTTAGGCGTGCTAGTAACTGACATTGCGGCTAAATTCACGGCAGATGAATGGCAACTGTACGCACCTGTGCGTGTCCGCGCGTTTCCGCAAAGCCTCGGGTTGATCCGCTGGTAGGCTGACGGTAAATACGCGACATTGGCTCTCGTGTTTCTTCGCGGCGGCGCTTTATATCAATAGGGTCGCGCAATATTCTCAGAATCCTTGTACTCCTGGTGTGCCGCTCGACCTTTCGACTCTTTCGACCTCTGTGGAACGACTCTCCTGACCTCTGTCGATATTGAACTCGCCAACAGAGACACTCGATCGCTACTCGCTTGCGCCATACTTTACCCGATGAGATTACCATCAACTATGGAGACTAGAGACAGGAGCCTAAATTTGGCATTTAATGTGATGCCCAAAAATGGAGGCAACAGGGATGGCGCTACGATCGCGCGAAGGGTTGCGGGACTAACTTCACTCGATAACAGACCGAACACGAATTTGACGTTTCTTTGCATTTTGTTTTTGAAATTTTCACGTGAAAAAGAAATCTATTCCTAGAGCAAAAAACGTTAAGCCTTTTTGCGATACTTCAATAATAATACTTTAAAATGATGTTTGTGTGTGTAGTTTTAAAATAAGTTTCAAATATTTACGTTGTAGAAAAACAACCCAATGTGATTTTTTAATTCTAGGGCCTTTGAAAGTTGGTAGAAAAACTATATTTGCAAAAAATATTCAAGGACTTAATTTTTTATTTAAAAACTTTTCGGCTCATGTGTGAAAGTAGTATTTTAGTACGTAAGGCCTACTTTTATACTATTTAAAGTAACAAAATCAGGGGAGTAGACTAGAGGCCTTGAATTTAACAAATTTTTTTCGTATGAAAAAGTGATGCACTCATAAAATGAATTACACATCTATTTAGTATGAATATCAAGCTGTTCGAAAATATATATATTTTTTTTTTCGACGCACAAAATGGCCGACTACAAATATTTTCTTTGTTATCTTTTTCTACGCGCTCCGCGGCGTGACATTTAGCATCCACATTTTTTTACCTAGAACAAAAAAACAAAAATTCTCATCAATGTGCATTAGAATATTTAGAGAAGTGCGTACAGAATTAAAAAATATTGTTTTATTCAAAAGTTGTAGGTATTTGAACTTAAGAAATGAATTTTCAGTGAAAAATTTAGGTATAACGGCTCATAAACTGCTCATAAAATGAAAAGTTTTCGATTAATCAGAAATTCCGTACGTACTTCTCTGCGAAATGCAATTAGGAACATAACTTTTAAATTTGAAGTAAATCGCGTGAAAATTGTTGAAGTTATTTGTCACGCCAATTGGAAAAAAGCTGTTCCGAGAAGTTTCAGGTAGTCGGCCATTTTGTACATCGAAAAAAAAATATATATATATATTTTCTAACAGCTTGATATTCATACTAAATAGATGTGTAATTAATTTTATGATTGAATCGCTTTTTCATACGAAAAAAATTGTTGAATTCGCACATGATTTTATACCCGTTACTGTGGCCTCAGGCCTTAATAGTTTAGTTGTATTTGCGAACTGTCGTGTAAAATTAGTATCTTACGAAAAAATTACAAAAACCGAAATAACTTTTAAACCACCGGAAATCGCATAACATATATAGGGGTCCAATCGATAGGTATTGAGGAAACATCGTTGCGTTTAATTTGCTCCACTCCGCGCGTTACACTCTGTATATTGCTGGGTTTCATACACAGTAACATCAAACTCGCGTTCGGTCTGTTATCGAGTGAAGCTAGCAGCGCAACCCTTCGCGCGATCGCAGCGCTATCCCTGTTGCCATCTTTTTTGTGCACGATTTTTTGTATCGTTTCCCCATTGGAGTTTAGGCTCCTGTATCTAGCCGGTAATTAATGTCCTTTTTGGCGAGCCCGTTAGTGCGCTGTACTTCCGGTTTTAACCGGAAGGGGGCCGCGCGACGTGATTTTCACTCGACAAAAATCGAAAATTGAAGCTTTCTTATACGTATATACATTTATGCCCAAAATTTGCCAACTTTAGTGAACGCCAATTTCTGTTTTTTATTCGCGCACCGCTCTTCGATCCAGCGGCCATTTTTTATTTAGAAAAGTCCTCGTTAAATTTTCACTGAAGAAAATCATTGTAGATCGGTGATTCGAAGAGTATTTTGATTTGATCGTCAATGTGCGTTACGAATTGTTATAAGTTTTATTGCGATATTTTCATTATTATTATGACTGCAGCTAGTATTGCCAATAACAATCGTCACCATAATAATATATTATATACAATTGATATTATATAATTATTATAATTAATATACAAGTAATTAATAGACAAAAATTATATACAATTAATATTAATTATATAATTGTAATAATATTATTTATATCATCATTATTATTGTTATTATTATTATCATGTCTTGTACTACTAGCGTTGATATCAACAATAATAATAATAGCAACAACAATATAAATAACCATAGTAATCTATTAACATTAATCCTATTATTATTTTTTCTTTTTATTTTCGCTATTATTATTATTATTAGTATTGAAAAGCATTTATTCCATTTTTTATATTCGTTATTCCTTATTATCATTACTATTATTATTACCATGTCTCCTACTACTAGCGTAGATAATAACATTGATAACAATAAAAATATCCATAGAGTTCTATTAACGTTATTTCTAATATTTTTTCTTATTATGTTCACTATTATTATTATTAGTGTTATTGAAAAAAAAGTTATTATTTTATTATATATATATTATTGTTATTATTTTTTTTACCCCTAGCGCTGCCACAATAATAGTAACAGTAATGTATTACGCGCGCGTTTATGCCACACGAGAGTCAAGGGCTTCGAGAAGCCGCATGCGCCCTCTGGCGGCAGCGTCAGCGGCGGCGGTAGCAGCGACGGCCTTCGTTCGATCCCGGAGGTTCGATAAGCCGAGCGTTTAGTCCACATCTCAACCGCGCGTACATCCGGACCGGAAATTTAATTGTTTTTTTTCATCTCTCTTCACGTCGCCAGATACGAGGATTGCAAGGCATTTTCTCGCTAAAACAGACCGACACTATTGCTGCGCGATCTTTTTGCCCCAAAAGGAGAGTAAGGTTAGAATGGAAACAAAACGTTACAAAGAACTCGATGTACGTTACGATGTAAAATGGAAGTGGAAAGAAAATTCGGTAGATGCGCACGGGACTTTCGCTTCCTTCAATTATTCTCGTTCGATAATCAAATGGCCCGTAACGAGGTCACGCTCGTGCGCATAGTGGCGATACTTTTGGGTTTTTCTCTTCTCCCTTGCGTTCGCGCTGATACGGCCGACAAAGTATTGATGAACGGAATATAACGATCGTTGAACCCGCACCAGACACTCTTGATCGACGCACAACCTAACTGTCAATTATTGTCGCTCATTAAGTTGACGTCTGTGTGACGTTTCGATGCGTGCTGTCAGGTGGCTCTAATTAATTCATGCTAGTTACGCACATACAGGGTGTAACATCGAAGTCGGTAGAACAAAATATCCCGTGGGGGATGCGTTTTAGAAAAAAAAGTTTCGAATATATGTTCCGTCGTTTTGAGAATGAAAAATGATGGCGTTGGTTATTTCTTGTTTGGTGGCAATTTTTAAGGTCATTTGAAGGTTAAATTTAGTTTTTTTCTTAAATAGGGAATAATGTTTTTAGAGACATTTTTTGTCTAACAAAATGGACAATTTTAGTCTGAAACCATATTCTATTTAATTTCAACTTGACCCAATGAACTGATATGAAATATTAGTGAAATAAAATGAAATAAATAAAATATTTTGTTCAATATTTCAAATATCATGAAAAATTTGGGCCAAACGAAAAAAAATTCAGACGAAAGTTACCTTTTTTCTTATGCAAAAAATGACACTGAAACAATGAAAATGGGTTCCCATTTCAAAAGCTAACGATAACCTTGAAATAACCTTGCCAATTGCCATGGAAAAAAATTATTCAACGCCATCATTTTTGTTTCTTGGTACTATATTTTGTTGAAAAAACCATTTTTTCTAAAATGCATCATTCGCGAGATATTTCGTTGTGTTAGAACGATAAAATGTTACCCCCGGTACAGATATATATATATATATATGGGGCATTCCACGCCAAATCGACCACTTTCAGACCCGACCTCTTTTCATTTCGCTGACATTTAAATATGTTATTGTATTCTTCCCAAATGCTTGTATGATGTCGAACTTTTTTTACATAATCGGAAATATGTAGTCCATTTTTGAAGACTGACGTTTTTTTTCAAATGCTCATAACTTTCAAAAAAATTGACCAAATTAGATCTTTTGTTCTCAATTTTTTTGTTTTACAACTTTATAAAAAAAATTATAAAATATTTAGTCATATTCGATATAATTTTGTTTTTTTTTGTTGGAAAAACATGCATTTTTTCAAGTTAGACCTTTTTGATAGTTGATTTTTTTCGTATAAAAAATATGATAAATTTAGCGTTTTTCGCCGTAAGCCCCATCGTCGTAAAATTTCTCGTTCTATTTTTATTCCAAATTAAAATATGTTTATTCTTGATTTTTTCAAAATTGTGAACGAAATTTTATAAATTTTCATAAAGTTGTCAGGATTTGAATGAAAACCTCAATTTTTTTTCACTACATATTGACAATTATGAAGAAAAATATTGAAATACATCACACAAGCGTTTTCGGAAGGAAACAATAACAAATTTAAATTACAGCCAAACGAAAACGGGTCGGGTCTAAAAGTGGTCGATTTGGCGTGGAATTCCCCATATATATGATTGAATTAATTAACGCTGCCCAATTTAACGCCCTCTCAGGAGTGACGTTCGTTCGATTCCGCCATTGGAGCATTATATCCCCTCAGCTAGACGTATCTCAATCTCGGGCGTGTGTGTGTGTGTCTTGATGAATTTAACGCCGCGGGGATTAACGTCTATCTCCGACGTGAACCTGATACGTCTCGTTTCCTTCACGTCGAATTGACGAGATGGATCGATCGGAAGGAGCATCTCAATGCGAAATTGTCCGGACATGAACATTTCATTCCATCTCTTCAATTGTTCTGTTAACTAAAAAAAATGCAATTTTTTTCCCCCTAATAATTGAAAATAATGGCGAATGAAGGAGATAAAAAAAAAGACACTTTACGGTTCTTCTAATCGTATTTTGCTGGTTGTTATGTCCTTTTTTCTCCACTAAAGGGGCTGTACCAGTGTGAACGCTGAAAATTTGGGTGATTTTCGGGAATTTTTTGGAAGAAAAGTACTCAATTAAATGTTTCGGAAAATTAAAAATATATTTGGCTATATTTGACCTATATTACATAATTTTGTCATAGAAAAATATTGAGATCCAAGCGACTTATACGCTGCCTTCGGAGGCGCCAAAAAAAGTTCCTCCACTGCTGACATGATTCCGGCCGATTGAGTAGCTGAAACCGAAAAAGGAAAAAATGTCGTTAAACTGGAAGGTATTTCCTGTACAATGACGTAGGATTTTCGAAAAATATCAAAATCTAATAAAATAACGTAGTTATGAAAAAAAGTCTGTTTTCTTGCCTATAAAATGGTCGTTTTTTTTCAATGCCGAATCGTCAATTTTCATTTAATGAAAAATATCCTACGTCATTGTAGAGTACTCAGTTTAAATTTCAAGTCAATCGGATAATTGCTCTTTGAGTTACAATGTCAGCAAATTTGAAAAATCTCGTTTCGAGAAAAACGCGTTTAAAGATTTAACTATCGATTTTTGCAAGATAAAATGATATTGATATAAATGATATAAATGGTAACGATATTCTTGAATGTATAAACTGTCGCAAAAGGCAAAGAAAAATCGATTTTTTAAAAGTGTCACACTGGTATAGCTCCTTAATGCACACGAATACTTTGACTTTGCTTTTCCCTTTCGTCATTTCCTCAATCTTTGTAGCTTGCTATCTTTACGACCTTCTGTGTTGAGGGGCTAGGCTACTGTGACTACCCGAAAATCAGGGTTATGTAAAAAAATCAATTTTGACGGAATAAGTAAGATTGAAAAATCGTTTGGATACTTATTGGTATGTTCAATAACAAAGTTGTGTACCAAATTTTATGAAAAAATATTAATAATTAAAGAAGTTATAAACAATCTCGTGAAGGACCTTTGGGCTCAACAGTCGACCTGAAATTTAAAAAAAACCAGTTTTTTTTCTTAAAATACATAATAATGGCTCAGACTTGACCGAGCTTTTTTTTACTATCGAGTTTCTGTAAACAAATAAAAATTGATTTTTATTCAATTTTTCGAAGAAAATCGACATCATTATTGTTAATAACTAATAACAAAAAAATGTCAAGAAAAACGGCGGTCAAGACTAAACTACTATTGCATTGAATAAGTGTGCCAAATTCCAAGTCAATGCGTTCATTAGATGTCGAAAGATCGTGTACGCCGTTTTGAAAAGCATACTGTCGAGAAAAACGCGTTCAAGGCGGAAGATACCTTTAAGGCGTACCCCCACTTGTAGCGCAAAAAAGGCCTTTTTCATGAATTTTTTTAAAGAAAACTACAAAACTTTTTTAATCGATCAATATACCATCTTAAAGAACACATCTTGAAGAACTTTCAGTAATTTTTTTATTGAAAAATATTACATTGTTTAGTGGCAAATGGCCGTCAATGAAATAATGTTTTTATATACACGGTTTGCGGTGACCAACATTGCGGCGAAGTGGATCAGCTGAAAAAAAAAATGCGGATGGATTTAGTCAAATATAAGTATAAACTAGTCTTTAATCGAAGGATTTTAAAAAATATTCATTTTTCACAAAATGGCGGACAGTTAAAGTTAATGGTTCGATTTTAACGAAAAAAACGGCCGTTTTTTGGCTATAAAACGGCCATTTTTTTCGAAAAAAAAAATCGAACGATTAAAGACTACATTTTTATGTATTAAATAAGCCTGCAAAATTTCAAGAAGATCGGTTCATTAGTGTTCAAGTAATCTTGGTCACCGCCTTCAGAAATGCCAATTTTAGAAAAACGCGTTTAAAGTTTCAATTTCAGTTTACACGAAGAAAATATTTTTTTCCGGGCCCATACAGAAGTATGGGCCCGGATACTTATACTTCAAAAAAATGCAATAAAAAAAATCGATTTTTTCAAAATCGCAAGTGGGGGTAACCCTTTAAGCAAAGAAAAAATTGCTGATTTTTATGACGTTTTTTTAAAAGGAAATATTTCTTCACTGCTTTTGAGACGTGGGGTATATTTTATTACTACTTTTGGCTGTGACGTGATATTTTTTTATCAATCTTCAAAAATGGCGAAGATGTGACGAGAGCGTCGACTGGGTTAATCTGAAAAAAAAAAACCAACGAAGAGTTTTCTTTCATTCACACTCATTTGCAGAAAATGAACCAAGAAAAAGTGAGAAATGTAGAAAATCGATGGAATCGTACGCTTTAAAACAAAAAGATCGAGTTTTTTCCGAAAAAAAACTACATTTGGCGTTAAAAAAATACTTTGTTCTACTTTTAAAAACATTTAGGGTCATATTTTAGACAATAAGCTGAGAAAGATTTATACCAAATTTAATCAGAATGGGTCGATTAATTTTTTAGCTATACATCACGCCAGTTCTGAAAATGCTGTTTAGAAGACCGTGCCATACGTCCGCCATTTTAAAAGATTAATAAAAGAAAATACCATGTAACAGCCAAAAGGTATAATAAAAAATACCCTAAGTCTCAGAAATAGTGAAGCAATCTTTCCTTAAAAAAGATAATGAAAATCAGCAAATTTTGTCCTTTCCTAGAGGTATCTCCCTTAAAATTTAACTAGAAGTCCTATCGTTGTAATAAGTTTACCTTTAATCTGCGATTCCTGCACCAAATGTTGGACGTTTCTCTTCAATTTGAGTTGCCTCAAGCGACGAACGAGTGTTCGTCAGTTTCACATTAGAATAACCCTTGAGGTGATGATGAGGAAAACATTATATCTTCGTCTCTCTCGCTCTTGCGTCGACGCCACTGTTACTATCTCTCTCGCATCCGTGTCTTTTTCGCATCACCTCAACAACCTCATTGAGCTCTGTTGCGTCCTTGTCCTACAACAGGATTTTCTTCCTTGTCTTCTCAATCTCCGTCTCTCTTCGTCCGCCATCTTTACTGCTAATTTATATTATTCCTATTATTGTTATTATTATTTTTATTTGTACTACTCCACATTGTACATTGTAAATGATAATAATAATAATAGTAAACATATTCTTCTTTATCTCAACTCTGCACTTTACCTTTCTCTTCTTTCTCTCTTCTTTCCTTTTTCTTCGTCTTCATCGCCTCTTTCATTTTTTTTCTCATACTTTGCCTCATCAACCCTTTTCTTCCCTTTCTTTCTTTTTCCTCCGTCTTCCGCTTCCTCTCGACGACGCGGGCAGGCGTGAAACGCCGTCGCTCGCAGAATTAAAATTCATCGTTTTCGTCCTTCATTATGTTTTCAGCTATGCTCAAGCTCGATAAGACCGGTGGCTGTATCGACAATGAATAAGGGATGTCAGGATTCGCGTACGATGTCGACATAGTGCCGGCGTGTCAGATGTCGCCAGCAGACGTGAAACATCGGTGACGAATCATCCTAAAGGAGTATGGATATACAAAAGAAGTTCTTGTGCCCCCGCTTGATGGACTATCTGGCCATCGTGGGGGCGAGACCTTCCCCGGGCTCCCGGCAACCTGTGCAGGTATATCTTAACATCCACTTCGCGTCTTTCATCATTATAGTCGCTTGTACAACAATATTCATGAAGAACGGCAACAATGATTATCACATAATGGAAATAAAATAACGAATATAAAAATCTATTAATTGGAATATATTGATAAACAGTTTTAAAAAACAGCAGTAAGAAAATCACAATATAACGATAGTTATAACAATAATCATTGAATTTTTATGTAATAATAGTTATCGTAGGAATAATTATGGCAACAATAAGAGAAAAGTCCATGCTATTAACAACAAACGCCCATGGTAAAATTCGTTATAGTTTATTGACACCGCAATCATAACATGGTTAACACGACTATGAAAAATATACCCAAACATGCGAATTGGGTGGCGTATTTAACTATCTACAGGGTGTCCAATAGGAAGTTGCTAAAACTAAATAAGTGTCTCTTCCCTCCATGAATTCAATAGGGGTCCCTTTTTCTAAGGTGCATACCTGAGGCCCCGCAGTTTTATTCCAGCCGTGGTTGAAGCAAGTACGTGCGCGTCAAAATGAGTGAGCTCACCACGGAAGAAAAAGTATATCTTATTGAGTGCTTCTTCTCGAGGGAAAAAAATTATAGTAATGCGTATAGAGGGTTTCTTACTAAGTTTGGAACTCATAGAGTTGCCAGCGAAAACACTCTGAAAAGGTAAGAATTTAATATTCATATTCATCTATCACCCAACTTGTGTTTCAATTCAATTAAACTGCATAGAAGTAATTTTACGTTAATTTTTGTAGGATAATCGATAACTTCGTGAAGTATGGTACACTCCAGGACCGTAGACACGAGTTGCCAGGTCCATCTGTTACGGTGACTACACCAGAGAAGATCAACGAAGTTGAGAATTATTTCAAACAAAATCCAAATGACTCGATTCGGAAAGCTGCTCAAGCATTAAAAATAACCAAATCATCATTACACAACATTTTGAAATATTTTTTAAAGTTTCATCCGTATAAAATAAGCACTCATCAATTGTTAACTGAACATGCCATGACGAAACGCATCGAATTTTGTAACACTATTACGGGAATGTTTGAAGCCGAAGAACTTAATGAGAAATTGATTATTTATTCCGATGAAGCACATTTTTGGATGAATGGGTACGTAAACAAGCAAAATTACCGGTTTTGGGGAACGGAAAATCCCAACATATCGCTAGCGAAGTCCCTTCATCCACAGAAAGTAACGGCATGGGCAGCGATTTCAGTAAAAGGAATTTATTTGCAATTTTTGGAATCTACGGTAACAGGAAAGAGTTACAAACAGCTTTCGGAAACGAAATTCTTCCCTTATGCAAAAAAGAGGGAACTGGTTAAAAAATTTTACTTCATGCAAGATGGAGCGACGTCGCACTGGACTCATGAGGTGTTTGAAGCTATTCATCGCGTATATGGGACTCGAGTAATCGGTCTGGGGTACCCTAAATATGCTCAAGGCGGACTAGAATGGCCTCCGTACTCACCGGACCTGAACCCTTGTGATTTTTTGTTGTGGGGTTACATCAAAGATCATTGTTACGCTAAAAACCGCAGCACAGTAGAAGAACTGGTCGCGGCCATCCAGGAAGTGGTTCGCGGCATTACGAACGATATGTTGGACACAGTTTTTCACAGTTTTCAAAAGAGAATTGATTTTTGTGCACAATCTAACGGTTCGCACTTCGAAAATATCTATCATCAATCACTGTACTTTTTCGTTATTTTTATAAGATGTAATAAATTGACATAAAAAATATTTGACTGGGTTTTATTTATGTTCGTTTAAAGCTGCAGAGTTTCCTCTATTTAAAACAATTTGGCTTTTCTGATTCTGTGCACGTGTTTTAAAATGACAGTCGATTAGTTTCAGCAACTTCCTAATGGACACCCTGTATTATCCCCGAAATGATTATTCCCTATTGTAAATGCTTAACAATGTGGATATGGTTAATTCAGTGCAACAACAAAATCGGCGTACCAATACTAATATTCGCACTGTACGTTCGGTTTTGTTCAGTCAAACTTCTGCTATTCTTTTCAAGTTTGTACAATTCATATGGTTAACGTTAACGTTTTTCGAGTATAATTTGTTCGAAGACCTTATGAAAAGTGACTATTCGGATAAAATGATAGTAAAGTTTACTTGTAGGGAAGATGTAAATCATTTGCAATTTGAGCAACCGCAGCTTAATAGTTTTAAGAACTACGCACGTCTCACAAACTGTTACATAGTATATTTGTTGCATCGCGAAAAAAAAAGGATATCAGTTCAACACTTCTTCTTGTAGTTCAGCTTCTGTTCTTGTAGGACACACATTACTATGCATTTAGCAGGTCGCATCATATAATATGGTACAAATCACTATTATATGGTCAAAACTATTGCGAAGTGCCAAAAATCCATTTAAACAGTGACTCATATTATAAAACAAAAGAACTGTGCAAAATTTCACCTAAATCGCAGGTAACAGCTATTCGGAAGTACAGCTGGGGTTACGTACATACAAATAAATGGCCAACGCACCCACTGTACATGCACAATAAATTTTTTTATTCGACACCTCGACTCGATAACACATATTTCTGGCTCGACCTTTAAGCCCAACACATTTTGCCTTAAAAAAATCGCTTTAAACAAAAGTCGTTTTAAAAAAATAAATTAATCATTGCTGACACAAGACCCCACAGAAAACGAAAACGAAGGAAAAACCAAAGACGTATCTAATCGAAACAGGCTAGTCGTTTAAACCCGAACACTCAACCAGTTCACAACGCAAACGTACAACGTACAACAGACTACATAATAATGTCGGTACCGACGCCCATACAAGCACACGCTGTCAGCTACTTGTGTGCAAATACATAAACCCGTAAAAAATAAGACCCCACAAATCCGTCATACACGGCGTATCGTGTTCTTTCAATTTCCTTAGCGTGGATTTTCTTTTTCCATTTAGCCCATCACACCCGTCTTTTTCCACGCCCAACCCAAAAATATTTTTTTAGGTTAGTTAACCTTGTAAACTCAAATATATATCATTATGTTATACGCTACATATAGTCTATCGTAAAAAAAAACTTAGAGATGCTGAACAAAACACCCCAATGTTTTTCACAACCCTATCATTATGATGCGTTTTTTTTATAAGTTTAATTTGTACGCAACTTATCCAACTATGTATGGCTACCTAAGCCGAAAAGGCAATGAAACTTTAAAAAAATAATAATACATGAAAAAAGCAGCGTGCGTAGGATAGGCAGAAGGTAGGCACTTAGGTTCTAGGTTCGATTCCGATTAGGCAAAATATTTTCTTCGAAACAAATCATTCCAGAAGGCCAGAGAATGACGAATTATAATGAAACACGATTAAGGTAGAACTCTCAGTTGCGTATTTTTATTTTTTTTTGGATTTATGAAATATTCCATGCGTTCAGTAGACGGGCATTGATGCCTTGGACCATCACTTGAATAACACACGGACACGCATATAGCAGGTCGTGTCTTATAATATGGTACAAAATCACTATAAACGTCGTCGCAAATCACAAGCAACGTTTTTAATCAATGTTTATATAATTCAGTTCACTATTATAATCTTGGGGAAGTAAATTTTTGATAGTATTACGGAATATCCATTTTATGAAAACCTACAATATTGTTGGGTGTACAACTTAATTCGGTCCGTTTTTTGCTTAAAATACGCACTTATTTGAATGATAAAATGAATTAATACATTAATCAAAATAGTGTCCATCGCTAGCCACTACTTTTCCCCATCTTTCTGGTAATTTATGAATTCCGTCGGGGAAGAAGCGTTCATCGTTTGAAGCCAAGAATGAATCGAGCCAATTTTTGATACCCTGTTGTGACGTGAAGCGTATTCCAGTCAAAGCGTTCTGCATCGATCGAAACAAATGGTAGTTGGAAGGGGCAACGCTGGGCTATAAGGCGGGTGAGCCAGAATTTCCCACCCGCTATTTTCCAAATAGTTTTTAACCACAATAGCAACGTGAGGCCGAGCGTTGTCATGTTGAAAGATTATGGACTCGTGTCTGGTCGCATATTCTGGACGTTTTTCGGCTATAGCTCGCTTTAAACGGATCAATTGTTGCCTGTAGAAGTCTCCCGTGATGGTTTGACCAGCATTCGGTGGGCTTCAGCTGAACTTTTCTTTCACTTGAAACAGAAAATCAACACTTCCCGCAAATGGTGCTTATTTGGGACGAAATTTGACATTTTCGCCGCAGTAAAAATTAGACTTGATGCGCAAAACTCAAAGGTCCGTAAACGATATTTGGTTAAGAGATGTTGATATTTCACGATACAGCAAATATCAGCTGTTGCCGTCAACCATTTATAGCACCTAGAGCCATCTTTTGAAAACGGACCGAACTAACTTGTACACCTAATATATAGCATTGAACAATAAACGTATGTTTGTAAGATTGGTGGTTGCGGTTAACATATGTGCATAATTCATGCAACTGCTAAAATATCAATAAGCAGTACTATACTTATGGCAGTAACTATGGCTATAAAATGTTATTGTCCCCTCAGGGAAATATAAAATATAGATAAAATAAGGTTGAGAGCACCATACATTTCTCTCAGTGTAGATCAGTATACATATTTATTTTTTATTTATTGGCACTGACATGAAAAATTCTGTTTATAATAAAAAACAGGTTCTGTATTTGCGTTGCATATATTTTTACTTTACAGTGCTTCAATTATTTTTCGAATTTCAATTTAAAAACTTTTTATATAGATCTATATTTTATATACATAAAATAAGGTCGAGAACACAATAACTTTCCCTCTGCGCAACAGCAACAACAACAATAATAATGATGAAAAAATGTTATCCCGGGAAAAAATGCACATATATAAACATAAATAATCATGTATGATCGTGTCATAAATGATCATGAAAGACATTTGTCTCTATAATCATATATAGTAATATATAGCCATATATGGCCACATGTAATCATATATGATTATATAAGCTCATATACTATTGCATATAACGATATATAACCATGTTCAGCCATACATAGATTTGCATGCATACGCATAAATACGAAATTACGAGAAAACAGATTTTGTATTTTTATAAAAATTATATTGTCATGTGTATCGCAAATTCAATATGTATATACATTAAGCAAAAGATTCTTTGTATAATCTTTCATTAATAATAGCAATAATGTTCAGTCTGAACATGTAAAAGGTTATACACGGAGAGAATTAAATGTTAAAAATTACCGTGCAGTAACGGTAACCAGATGACAACCCTGAAACTTCGCTTATTATTGCTGAGTAAAACACAGATTTTCACGAAAATAAAATAAAATTTCGTCTTCAGATTGAAAATTTTACCAGATTTTCTAGTAAATTTTGATGTGTAACAAAATGCGCAAAACTTAAATTTAAAAAATATATAATATCAGCGAAATTTTACTGTGCATTTTATTATTTTATGCCTTTTAAAAATCTTTATAAAAAAGTATCGTCTTTATAACAGTTATATTAAAATTTATTATAAAATTTAATGAGTGTTGTAGGAAAATGTATTGTGCTCTCGGTAAAAATTATCGTGCGCGCTTGGTTAAAATTATCGTGCGGTACGGTACGGTAATCTTGAGGCACTGCATGGTAAAAATTCCCCTTCATACCAAGTAGCGGTGCGCGGTTCGGTTTCAATGGTCTATCTATTCCTTATAGGGCGCGATGGGAGTTTCCAAAAAAAATTCGTCTAAACTGCGTACATAAACTGCTTATGAAATTTTTAAGAGTGAATACGATTTTACGATTTCAAATGTTGACAAAATAATATGTGCGCAAATTAGTCACATCACTCGAGCCTACGATGGTACGAAATGTATTGTAAAAAAATGGTAGTATTAAATGAAAAATAAATTCTAATAATTAAATTTCTCTCCTTATCCGTTTGTTGAGTATACCAATTTATATGAGAGAAAAAAAAATTCCAACAAAAAACGAACAGCGTTAATTTGTACCAATTTTTCAATAATAAATAATATTTATTATTATGGTTATTATTATTTCAGTTATTATTATGATTATTATAGCACCGGTCTTTGAAGAAAAAATACATTTTACTAAGGAATCGGAACGATGGTCTAGTGGTTAGCGTGCTCGCCTTCAAGCTGGGAGTCCCAAGTTCGAAACCTAGTTGCGTACATTTCGTCGTGAAATGTTTTTCTTCGGCATTTCACGGCGAAATAAGACAGAGGGGGAAGTCGTCTGGGCCGCAGGGGGGGGGGGAGGCAACAGCGAAGAAGGTGGAGAGAAAAAAGGTAAACAAAACAGTAGAGGAAAAAACGGTCACAATGAGGGGAAGATATATAAATTTTACCAGCCTTTTAGGAAATTTTTCTTCTGAGGTTGACGCAGGTAAATTTTACTGTGCAGTATCGTAAAAATACCGCGTACGGTGCAGTTGGTAATTTTTAACCGACAGTAGGTAAATTTTCGAATAAATATGCTAAATTTGACTGTCTCCAATGTCTACCCTTCTTGTATAGTAAAATTTTTGCTACGTATTTGAAATGTTCTGTAACGTGAATTAAAAAAAACTTGTCGCATACGAATTATTATGTTTTTCTCACTTGTCACCACATTGAAATATATCACGGTAATTTTTACCGTGAAATTCACGACAAAAATTACTTTTTAATTCTCTCCGTGTATAACATTTCATAAAATAATGCACCGTTCATAAGGCTTATGCATTATTGTTCGACTCAGCAACCAAAGTAACATATCAGTCTTGACAGAAATATTTAGAAATATAAAAATACTTATTTAAGAAAAGTATCACATTTTTACTTGCATATATAATAGTGGTAGATATATTTCTTTGCTTATAGTCATTTTTGGCTGTACTAACTGTATTAAACTTTAGCTGTATTAACTGGTGTATAGATAGAAAAATACTGATTGACTGGGTGGCATTCACTCTTATTATATATGGAGTAATATCCATGTTCATATATGTTTTCGTTATTATATACGTTCAAATACGGTTGTTGCGGATAATTACGATTACATATATGATTATACATGACACCAAAATAGTTTGTACATCATATATAGGTTCATATACATGGTCTTATATACAATTATATACGCTTATATATCGGTTTTGGGGGGCAAATGCAATTATATATGATAATGTATAGTACGTGTTGTATCATATATGAGTTCATATATACAACCATATGTTCATATACGAGTTCAGAGTACCAACCTTTGAACATACATGATCATATATGGGCATATATGGACCACACCTAGAAAAAATAAGTACTATCCATGGTAATATATCTACATATATGATCATTCATGATGTCATGCTAAGGCATATATAATTGTATATAATGTTATATATGAATATAAATAATTATTTATCTTTATATATAAAAAAACATTCCACAAATAATTTTGAAAAATCGAGTTACTTTATTGAAAAATATTCACCCAGCGTCGACATTTTTTAAAAATTTCTGACGTTTTTTCTCGTTGATTACCATTTTTAAATATTTTCCATTCAAATGGCTGTATCTTTGGCAGGATTCGACGTATTTACATTCGTAAAAAACGAAAATGTGCCTCTTTTTCTAGCCTTCCAGA
Organism: Ophion slaviceki; assembly: GCA_944452715.1. Lineage (NCBI taxonomy): Eukaryota > Metazoa > Arthropoda > Insecta > Hymenoptera > Ichneumonidae > Ophion > Ophion slaviceki. Next base: position 22,930,605 of record OX101792.1, read on the forward strand.
AAAAAATTAATTTAGATTTTATTGAGCAAGTCGAACGTCCATTTCAGGGCAAAATATGGAAAAAAAAAATTGTTCTCAAGGAAAGACACTCGTTATTTTATTTTTAAGAATTTCCCCGAATTGTGAATACGAAGAACGGATTTTTGGTATTTTTTATATTATGGGATTCCTAAACACCGTGAACTAACAGCTATTTTTATTAAAATTTTTTTCATTAATATTCGATTGAAGAGTGTGGAGCACTCGCTGTATGTTTACCAGGTTTTTGAAATACATATGACATATATGTCATATGTATTGGAGCCTTTCAGTGCACCACACTCTTCAATCGAATATTAATAAAAAAAAAATTTAAATAAAAATAGCTGTTACTTCACGGTGTTTAGGAATCCCATAATATAAAAAATACGAAAAATCCGTTTTTCGTATTCACAATTCGGGGAAATTTAAAAAAATAAATTAACGAGTGTCTTTCCTTGAGAAAAAAAATATTTTTGCATATTTTGCCCTGAAACGGACGTTCGACTTGGTCAATAAAATCTAAATTAATTTTTTTCTGGAAGGCTAGAAAAAGATGCACATTTTCGTTTTTTACGAATGTAAATACGTCAAATCCTGCCAAAGATACAGCCACTTGAATGGAAAAATGTTAAAAAATGGTAATCAACGAGAAAAAACGTCAGAAATTTTTAAAAAATTTCGACATTCGGTGAATATTTTTCAATAAAGTAACTCGATTTTTCAAAATTATTTGTGGATTTTTTTTGACTGGCTGAAGTGACGTGGAATGCCTCCTATGTCCATTTTTCACGGGATACAAATAACATAGTGATAAAAATGATATGATATAATAATAGTAACGATAAAAATGTTATCCAATAATAATAACGACGATGATAATAATAACCGTGCCATATACATTATTAATTTTCGTCGGTTGACAGGTTCCAGAATTACTGCGCAGGTATCCAGTGGAGGACCACAAAGATTTCCCCATGCCCTTAGACATGGTCTACTTCTGTCAGCCGGAGGGTTGCAGCAGCGTGGGCCCGAAGCGTACCGCCCTAAGAGAGGCCACCTCCTTCACCTTCACCTTGACTGACAAAGATTCCGGTGCGTGGGCTGTATACAAAGTCGTCTTACGCAAAAGAAAGAAATGCGTTTTCATCTCGCCAGGAAACGCTCATTTCTTCTCGAGCTAGACGACACGTGTGTTTGTTCTCGTGATTGGGGGTTTATCGCGTAGTTGCGTTTGAGGTGGGTAATCGAGACGGGTTTGTTCGCAGGCAAGACGCGATACGGCATCTGCGTGAACTTTTATCGACCGATCGAAAGGGCCAGCAGCTCGGGGAGCGGGGGTGTCTGGGTGCGAAGGGAGAAACACGACCCGAAGCTCCGGAAGGAGAGCTGGCGGAAGAGCATGGAGAAGAGCTCGGACTCGGCGTTCTCCAGGTGGAATATTGAACTGGAGATGGAATATTAGGGCTTTTTTCCTCCTCTGTTTTCACCTCACTCTTTCTCTTTTCTTTGTACCGTTTCCGATTTTTCAATCGTCCCGGGAAACGTAACTTCCGGTCGCTCTCGCAACGAGTTATCCCATGGCTATTGCCCATATGGAAAACAGGGCCTTTTTTCCCTCCTGGAATCATCAGGGAAGAGTCGAGGAATTTTGAAAATCCTCTGGAATTTTTACAGGATTTACTTTTTGCAAGAATTACGAAGAATGAAACTGACTTGAAAAAAAAACTGAAAAGTATAAACATAAATATTTGCAATATTTATGGATTGTTATTATTATTATGTAAGTATTATATAACTTATATACAGGGTGAGGCACATAAAGTGTTACAGAGCAATAGCACTCAAACTATTGATCATATCCAATAATGTTTCAGACAAAAGTTTCAGTGTGCGAGAAGGCCGTCATACTGGACCACCCAATTTTTCTATCGGTGGAGGCGCTGAAGCTACGTCAAGGTCAACTCTTTTAAATGGAACCATGTATTTTTTTTCGATGACATTATTACCGATTTTAAGACGAATTCAGTGACGTACAACACAAGGTCATTCAGTCATACAAAGTATGAAAATAGTCGAAAAATCGAAAAATATCGGAATAATCACTTTCAAAGGATCCACTAACCTTGGCTTGGGTCTACCTACAGAAAATGCTCGGAGTGATAACCCTCGACGTGTAAGCACTTGTTAACGGGTTACCCCCACTTGTAGCGCAAAAAAAGGCTTTTTTCATGAATTTTTTTAAAGAAAACTACAAAACTTTTTTAATCGATCAATATACCATCTTAAAGAACACATCTTGAAGAACTTTCAGTAATTTTTTTATTGAAAAATATTACATTGTTTAGGTGCAAATGGCCGTCAATGAAATAATGTTTTTATATACACGGTTTGCGGTGACCAACATTGCGGCGAAGTGGATCATCTGAAAAAAAAATGCGGATGGGTTTAGTCAAATATAAGTATAAACTAGTCTTTAATCGAAGGATTTTAAAAAATATTCATTTTTCACAAAATGGCGGACAGTCAAAGTTAATGGTTCGATTTTAACGAAAAAAACGGCCGTTTTTTGGCTATAAAACGGCCATTTTTTTCGAAAAAAAAAATCGAACGATTAAAGACTACATTTTTATGTATTAAATAAGCCTGCAAAATTTCAAGAAGATCGGTTTATTAGTGTTCGAGTAATCTTGGTCACCGACTTCAGAAATGCCATTTTGAGAAAAACGCGTTTAAAGTTTCAATTTCAGTTTACACGAAGAAAATATTTTTTTTTTGTAAACTTAATTATACATAAAAAAAATGCAATAAAAAAAAAATCGATTTTTTCAAAATCGCAAGTGGGGGTAACCCCTTAATTCGCTGATGAAAAGGCCGTCTAACTTTAGCCAACATTTGTGGCGTAATTTCGGTACATGCTCGGCGTATTCTTTCTTTCATGTCGTCAGGCGTAGTGGGTGGTACCGCCATTGCGCGTTCTTTGACAATACCCCATAAAAAGTAATGTGGTGATGTTAGATCTGGTGAACGAGGTGGCCAAACTACAGGGCCGCCTCGTCCTATCCACTTTTCACCAAAAATCTCATTCACCACTTGTCTTGAACACAGAGCATTATGAAGTGGTGCACCGTCGTGTTGCATCCACATGTTCACGCGAACATGCAAGGACACGTCTTCCAGTAATTGAGGCAGTACGTTTCGCAGAAAGTTTGCGTAAACATGCCCAAGTTGCTTGACCCAGTGTCAAGCGACCTTCAAAAAAATATGGACCAATGACGTGATCGCCGACAATGCCGCACCAACAATTAACGGACCACGAATGTTGAAATGATACAGTTCTCATCCATCGGGGATTCTCATTTGCCCAATAATGCATGTTATGCCTAGTCGAGGGTCATCACTTCGGGCATCTTCTGTAGGTAGACCCAAACCAAGGTTAGTGGATCCTTTGAAAGTGATTATTCCGATATTTTTCGATTTTTCGACTATTTTCGTATTTTGCGTGACTAGAATGACCTTGTGTTGTAGGTCGCTGAATTCGTCTTAAAATCGGTAATAATGTCATCGAAAAAAATACATGGTTCCATTTAAAAAAGTGGAGTTGACCTTGACGTAGCTTCAGCGCCTCCACCGATAAAAAAAGGGTGGTCCAGTATGACGGCCTTCTCGAACACGGAAACTTTTGTCTGAAACATTCTTGGATATGATCAATAGTTTGAATGCTATTGCTCTGTAACACTCTATGTGCCTCACCCTATATATATATAAGTACTACTGCATTCTTCATTATATCCAAAAAAAAGTTACGTCAGTTCCGAACAGTGGACATTTCCAAAACTAAAAAGTAATTTACTCCAACGCTTTATACGTTTGGATTCGATTTGTCGATACACAACCACACAATAGGGTATTTAACTATATTATGGTTCATTCTCTTATCATCCTAAAAGAATATACCGTTTAGAAAGTATTTTCCATCATTTTATCGGAAAAATAATCATTATTTTCGTTTATTTCATTTTTTTAATTAAACGAATTTGAACGTTTGGTCACGTGAACGAAGCCGCTCCAGTATTGGTTGGATCTTTAGTGATGCCAAATGCCAGTAAACAGATTGTCAATGCGAGATCCCTGGAATATTTGCAAAGCGTGTGTGGAAAACCTGGAAGAGTCAGGAAATTTCTGAGTCAATGATGCGCAACAATCATGTGTTCTTTGTAGCGATTATAGAAGCAGTGTGATCGGGCCGAGCGACTCTGAGAGAGATTGCCCGAGCAGAAGGGACTCGGACACGCCGGTGACCTCCCGGGCACCGAGGTTGGGAATCACCGCGCCGAGCGGGGATAGCGAGAGCGGCGGAAGTCACTCGCCATCGCCCAGAGCGTCTCGGCGAAGACAGGTGGGTCTTTGTCTACCCATGTATTTTGCCTCGTTGATCACGAATATGATAGGGAAAATACCCGCAAATTTGATTTTCAAAAGTGAAGACTCTGACAAAAACTGATTTTTCAAAATTTTTTCTATTTTATTTTAATAAATGTTGATCTTAGAGATGTTTCCTACACAAGTTGTAGCCCATAAAAAGATAGATCTTTTATGTTCTATACAGGTTTTTTATAAAACCATTCTGTTTCGAGAAAAATAGGATAATGTTGCAACAACGACATTCTGCTAAACTCCATGAGTTTCGATATTATCTACTTATGCACTTTACCGCGCGAAGGTTGGAGTTTAGTCTTTAAACCCAAATAATCCCAAACCCAAGCAAAAAAGACTAAAAATTGAAACGAAATACAAAGAAGCCTAAAATAAAGTATTCAAAAACAACAAAAAATAAAATAAAATACAAAAAAAGCAAAAAATAAACGCACTTTAAAGACTAAACTCCAGAATTTCCGCGGTAAAGTGCGTAAATAGATAATATCGAAACTACACCCCAGTCTTCCTTCTCCGTCGCCAATTTTTCGTTTTTCGCCGTTTTGACGTCGTAATTTATTGGTCTTGTTCTCGTCGTTACTATTCGTTTCTCGATTGCAGCGGATACGAAATCACTCGCTCACCTCGCTCTGCATAATCTCGCATCATCCGTTTTTCACGCGTTTTCGGGAGTGCCTGTTCGCCCTTAAGCGGATAATCGACGCGTGCAACGAGAACTCGTCACCCCAGAAGGTCGGCGCGTCGAGGCAAACGAGCAGGTGAGAATGATCAGCGACACCCACACCCCAATTTGGAACGCTTGATACACACCCGAAAGTAACGCGCCGAAAGTGCAGTTGCTCATTTTGGAAGATTATTCGTGATTTTTTTTTTTCGTTCAGGGACACCGTTTGGAGCGTCCTGACCGGCCAGGCTTTCGACGCCGCACCCTCGATTGTCCTACACGACGTGCGGGAAATCGAGACGTGGATTCTACGGCTTCTCAGCGCTCCGGTCCCCGTACCCGACAAAACAAGGGTCGAAGTTGACATACTGTCGCAACACTTGCAGCCCCTTTGCTTCGCGCTTCCCGATCACACGCGATTCTCACTCGTCGACTTTCCCCTCCATCTGCCACTCGAGCTTCTCGGCGTCGACGTGTGCCTCAAAGTTCTCACTCTCATACTACTCGAAAACAAGGTGAACCTTCTTAGCGAGATATATTCAATATGCTGGAATTTCAGTTTAGCAAAAGTCCCACGGTTTTCGAGATAAAAATCATCTGCTTTTGGTTTTCGCATGCCATTTCTACAAATGATAACTTTTTTGACCCGATTTAAGGGGTTACCCCCACTTGCGATTTTGAAAAAATCGATATTTTTTATTGCATTTTTTTGAAGTATAAGTATCCGGGCCCATAGTTCTGTATGGGCCCGGAATAGATGACTCTATGTAAGTTTACAAAAAAAAAATATTTTCTTCGTGTAAACTGAAATTGAAACTTTAAACGCTTTTTTTCTCAAAATGGCATTTCTGAAGTCGGTGACCAAGATTACTCGAACACTAATGAACCGATTTTCTTGAAATTTTGCAGGCTTATTTAATACATAAAAATGTAGACTTTAATCGTTCGATTTTTTTCGTTAAAATCGAACCATTGACTGTCCGCCATTTTGTGAAAAATGAATATTTTTTAAAATCCTTCGATTAAAGACTAGTTTATACTAATATTTGACTAAATCCATCCGCATTTTTTTTCAGATGAACCACTTCGCCGCAATGTTGGTCACCGCAAACTGTGTATATAAAAACATTATTTCATTGACGGCCATTTGCCACTAAACAATGTAATATTTTTCAATAAAAAAATTACCGAAAGTTCTTCAAGATGTGTTCTTTAAGATGGTATATTGATCGATTAAAAAAGCTTTGTAGTTTTCTTTAAAAAAATTCATGAAAAAGGCCTTTTTTTGCGCTACAAGTGGGGGTAACGCCTTAAAAAAAAACTCTTGGCTATTTGTTTTCTCCGGAAAAGTCTGCTTTTTAACCTTAAGGGGTGAGATGCAATCAGAGGCGTGAAAAAACGAGCATTTTCAATAATCTTTTTTTTATAGTAATTGTGTTTGTTTTACAAAAGTGGTTACACAGACTTTGTATGTTTTATTTCAACTTGACTTGTACAAATTATGAAAGAAAAATATTGATTATTTATAAAAATATCGCTATCTTTGTCGGACCCCCTTCGGCATGTAGTGCTTTGCGGTGACCATCATACAATTTTACTGGATCATGTGAAATCAAAAAACCAAAAAAAAAAAATCGTTAGTTTAATAATAAATCTAGTCCTTAATCGAAGCTTTTTTTTAATTAACAATATGGCGGCTTCCGACAGATAACTTTCGATTTTCGACAAATAAATCGCTCGTTTATTGTTTAAAAAAAACTGAAAATTTGCAACAAAAATGAAAATCCTTCGATTAAGAACTAGTTTTTAATGCTATCAGCACACCAAATTTCATCAAAATCCATCGAGCGGTTTTTGAATTATAGTGGTCACCGACTTGAAAAACATAGTTTCGAGAAAAACGCGTTTAAAGTTTTTCGATGTGGATACGGTATTATATGTTCGTAAAATTTTGAACTCGATGGATGAAGCTAAACTTTTTTATGTATTTTGAACCGCTGAATCCGAATTTCACATTTTTTTGCCGAAAAGTCGAGCATTCAATTGTTTATAGCCAATTGTTAAAACAATTTTTCAAGAAATTAAAGTTTTTCAGGATGAATTATTTTTTTTAACATTTTGGGATTTTTTAAAACGAAAGTATTCTTTATAAAATTTTGGTAAAGTTCATCGTTTATGAGTAATACATTTTTGAAAATTTCTGAAAGAGTTTTCCAATTTTACACTTGATTTATGCATAGAAATACTAATTTAAAAAATTACTTACATCGACTGATCAATTCCTGGCCCATACAATAGGGCTTCTGCCGATGTGGAAGCTTCCAAAATATCAACTTGTTGTCTTCGAAGCATTCTGCCTTCCCGGGTATTATCGTTTGCGCGTTTGTCAGCCACGTCTATACGTTGAGAATAGACGTGGCCCCTTCACTAATTGTGGGATGTCCCGGAAACTATCGGATTGACTTGCAAGTTTCAGGGTATATTTTCGAAGCATCATACTTCAAGAAAATGTAAAAAAATATCGATTTTTTGATAATTCTGACTACATCTCACCCCTTAAATGTTAAGGAAACTTTGTGAAAAAAGATCTTATGCAGATTTTTCATACAAACGAATTCGAACACCTGACTGATAGCCTGCGGTGTAAAAAGAATGTACTCCGCATATCGTGCCAGTTTAAAAAGTTGCTTAGTTATTGTCAATTCACATCATTTGTAGGAATGACATGCGAAAAACCAAAAGCGGATGATAGTTTTTCAAACAATAATATAAAGCCCGAAATCTCGAAAACCGTGGGACTTTTCCTAAACTGAAGTTCCAGCCTATAGTAGAACATGATCTGACCTATCGACAGTTGCAGGATTATCCATGCATAACAGGACACCCTGTATGCACATGGCCGGTTCTGCATATGGAAAACAGAGAAAGAGAATTTCTTTCCGTCTAGAATAATCAGGGAATTTTTTCAGAATTTACTTTTTCCAAGAATTAAGACAAAAGAAACCGACTCAAACAAAATTGAAATGTATAACAATAAATATTTTTGTATACTTTCGATATTTATATTATTCTTCATTGCATACAAAAAAAGTTATGACAGTGGCGCAAAGTGAAAATTTCAACAAACTAAAACTAAGTTACTCTAAACTCTATACATTTGCATTCGATTTGTCGATACACAACCACACAATTATTATTATAGATGAGCGTTCATATTTATTTTTTATTTATTAGTCCTGACATAAAAATTTCTGTTCATAATAGAGAACAGGTTCGGTATTTGCTTTTAATATATTTTTTTTACTTTAAAGTGTTATTCTTTTTCGAATAAAAAAAATTACATGTGAAAAATAAATATTTTTAATATTTTTATCATTCTTCATTACATACACAAAAGTTGTTAGTGCCGCAAATTGAAAATTTCACAAACTGAAACTAAGTTACTCGAACCTCTATACATTTGCATTCGATTTGTCGATACACAACCACACAATTATTATTGTAGATGAGCGTTCATATTTATTTTTTTTATTTATTGGCACTGAAATAAAAATTTCTGTTTATAATAGAGAACAAGTTCTATATTTGCTTTTTGTGTATTGTTTTTTTCTTACTGTACAGTGTGTCAATTATTTTTCGAATCTCATTTTTTTCAATTTTATTTACATATTTAACACTTTTATAATTTTCATCTTAAAAAAATTATGCTGTATATTTGGCCCCAACTCCCTGGACTATTTGCAAAACCTGTGTGGAAAACCTGGAAAAGTCATGGAATTTTTGAGTCAATGATGCGTCAAAACCATGATATATCAAATTAATACGTTTTTCGTTTCGCTAAAACGATTTTAATAACGCGTCCCACTTATTTCAGATTGTTCTGCAATCCCGAGATTACAACGCGCTGTCGATGTCGGTGATGGCCTTCGTAACGATGATCTATCCCTTGGAGTACATGTTCCCCGCGATCCCTTTGCTCCCGACGTGTATGAGCTGCGCCGAACAATTGTTGCTCGCCCCGACACCCTTCGTCATCGGTATACCGGCGTCATTCCTCATGTACAAGAAGAAATTCAGAATGCCCGACGACATATGGCTCGTGGATCTCGACAGCAATAAAATTACACCACCCACGGGCCTGTCGGACAATGTGCCCCCGTTGCCGGAGCCCGAAGGATCGATACTCAAAAATCACCTGCGCCAGGTGAGCATCCTCTCTCTCTTTCTCTCTTCGTATATTATCGTTTACCTATAGTGGTCAGGCCTAATGGTATCAGTCGAACACAGATCATTTCTGGGATTTATTTTAAGACAATCGTGCTGATACATTTCTACAAAAATTAGGTATTCGAAAAAATATCTGAAGAACACGCTTCAATTTTTCAGTGTCAAAATATTTAATTATAATCGACTAGCTTCCCGCCCGCGACTTCGTCCGCGTGGATATCGAAATAAGTACAAATTAATTAAGAATGCAAATAGAAATAAGTAAGCTGATTTTCTTAGCATATGCTTATATACGAAGTTTATAATTCTAGCTTCAAAACCGACAGACTTCCATACGAATTTTCTTTGTACATTTTACCCCCTCAAGGGATGAATTATGAAGAACGGTGAAGCAGGGAATTTCAGTTACTAATCTGAAGCCTGAATATTAAGTTTCGTACTTCTAGCTGCAATGCTAGATTGAAGAGAGAGACCTCCATAAAAGCTTCGTCCCCTATTTTACACCCTTAGGGGATGAATTTTGAAAAATACTGTAGCAAATTTTTTTCTAATACCTTTTTTCTAAAATCAAGGTACAAATTTTTCTAAAACCAAGGTACAAAAGTACATTTTCAAAGTCGGTGAGCAAAATGCCTCAAAAACTAATGCATCGATTTTTCTGATTTTTTTAGGACTCGTTCTAGGTTTAAAAGTATAGTATTATAGTATTTCTACCTTCAAAACTGACAGACTCCCATACTAACTTTCATCCCTTATTTAACCCGCTTAGGGGATGAATTTCGAAAAACCCTGAAACACGTCTTTCTTTATTTTTAACTAAAAGGATAAATACCAATTTTCAAGGTCTTAACTTGAAAAATAATGAAACTCCCATACAAACTTACATCCCCGATTTAACCCTCTTAAGGGATGAATTTCGATAAATACTATATTTTTTACATCTAGAAAGAGCCCTAAAAATTTCAGAAAAATCGATGCATTAGTTTTTGAGGCTCATCGACTGTGAAAATGTACTTTTGAGAAAAAAACGTTTGAAGTTTCCAACGACGCTCGGAGCGTTATTACAACAGCCTACAAGTCTGCCAATTTTGATCCGATAAACTTTAAAAATTTCGGGGACATTTATAAGATTATATACTGTTAAAATACATTGGTGTGGAAAAAAGTAATTTTTCGACTTTTACAACTAGGCATAACCCCTTAAAGCGCGCCACGCCTATGTGAAACACGCGACGCGTTGAACGCTCTCGGCAACCGCGACGCGTCCGTTTATTTATTGCTCTTCGGGCTACCCAGGTGTTTCACCTACAATTTGTTCTTTCGATATTGCCAGGCCTCGCACACGTGTGGCAAGTTACATGCGGGTCTAGTTTCCGTGATATTTCGTTCGAGCTAGCCGACAACGTTCGCGCAATAGTACGAAGGAAAAAAAACCTAAGAACGTCTCTCCACACGTCGTAGATAACAATTATTATTATTGTTATGATTATTTTAATCGTTATTCGTACTAGTTTTTATTTATTCTATACGGATGTACAAGTATTTTCATGCAGTTTCCTGGAAACGACTCTCGATATTTCATAGTCACAAATGTTCTCATTTTTCGAAAATGTTTTACACTTTGTTTTAAAAAATATCGTTGTAAACCTACGTTTTCACATTTATTACCATATTTCATGCGAAAATAGGTTAAAAATATCATGTAAATGTTATTTAATTATTTATATAATATAAAATATTTTACGAAAACTACTCACAACATTAATAAGGTAAACAACAATTATGCACACTCGCCCACACACACACACGCATATATTATAAAATGAAATAGCAGTGCTAAGAGAGAGTTAAAAAAACAATATAATTCTTGATAATATTGGCCCGCACGACGAACAATTTGATTGATAACCGAATTATTTCTACTTTCTGCTGCCACGATTTTCCAGGCGATGCAACTGATGGATCAGACAGGCTCGGGTGTAAATATCCTCTTTTTATTCCGTTGCCAATTAAAATAAAGCTCGTAGTGACGTAATTGCACGTAAATGACGTTTGAAGAAAAAAAAAGATAAACTAATTGGGTTGGTTATGATACAATGTGTTTTTATAATTTGAAACAGGCAATGGGGAGTACAGCGACGCCCCAAAATCGTCAAACTCCGAACAGAAATACGTCGCCTCAGCCCTCGCTTCATTCGCCGACCAGACGGGAAAGCTCGGCCTCTCATCATTCCACCCTTAGGTAACCAAGTTACTTCAATTTGCAAACTTTTTTCTTCTCAAGAGAGGACACCACTGTGACGGCCCGAAAAAGGTTGTCTTTCGATTTTTTTTGTCTACTAGATTATTTATTTGGGATTTGGAAAGATATTATGTCATTAGGCATACATTAAACTTATTTCGTGTAATTTGTTTGAATGAAAAATTAACAACGTTCAAATATAATAGAGCGTTTGTATAAAAAATCTGGTCGAAAAGCCGGATTAATAACTTGACGATGGTTGGTCTGAAAAATGGCAATAAAAAGGTTTTTTAATCTATAGTAATGTAGTTAACGTTGTACGTAGCCGTTTTTCAAAAAAAAAATACACAAAATAGCAGACGGGTCGAAAAAGGTCGTTTTTCCCATTTTTTTTTGTCTGCTTGATTAATTATTTGAGATTTGGAAAGAAGGTATGTTATTAAGCATACATTAAGGCCCTAGGCCACTCTAGAGGCCGAAAAATTAGGCTTTTTGGGAATTTTTTTCAGAAAAACTACAAAATAAATCGAGATTACAAAAAGGGTGTTTATCATACATATCAGTGACTGTACACAATAATTTTTTTAAAGCAATTAATCTCAAAACTGCATTTTTTTAGTCGGCCGGAAACTTAACTTAGAAAACTTTCAACCGATTCACTTGAACTGTTGAATATATCCTGAAAAATACATTGTCTATGGAAGTACGTAGGATTTTTTATTGCATAGTTTATTTGTTATTAACAACTATCTGACGATTTTTTAGGCAAATTTTTCACTTTCCAAAAATTTGCCCAAAAAATCGTCCCGCCTTAATGATAAGGCACAATTATCTCAATATGGGAGACGAACCTAAACGCGAACAAAGACAGGGATTTATTCTGCCAAATTCGATTTCCGGTTTCAAACGCATCGTCGATACTTCCTGCCCGGGGAAAAAAGTTCATATCTGAATATATCTGAATGTATCTGAATCATATCTGTAGAATCAGATATGATCAGACAAGAAAAATGGCCAGGTCTGATCATGTAATGTCATGACAGATCATGTATGCTTATATCTGAGCATGTATGATCATATCAGAGCCATTTTTATAATTTCGAGAGCAGACCCGTCCATATTGCAGCAGGTCTGACCAGATCCAATCCGTAGGCAAGATCTGATCTTGTTGGACCAGATCTGATTTTTTTGGGCCAGATCTGATCATGTCGGACAGATCTAATCTTATTAGACCAAATCTGATCTTGTTAGATAGATTTGATCCTACCGGACCAGATCTGAATGTATAAGAATAAAATACCGTGGATCCCAGTAGACCTGGACATCTATGAACAATAGACCTGCCCATATGATAGAATCATAGTTTATCTGAACTATCAGACCAGGTATGACTCCGACTATATCAGAGCAAATCTTACCCTGTTGAAACAGAGCAAACCTTATTAGAGCAGTCCCGAAGATATTAAAATGTTCACATATATAGAGCGGGTTTACACGTTATCACTCGACATGTTAACAATTAACAATATTATAGTAACTCACATGATCCCATATAATACAGTCAGGTGAGATGCCGTATCTGATGGGATATCGTTTCATATATTTAGACGTTTTCATGTGTGAACAACTGAACTGCATATACGATAAGGTATGGGTGTATAAGACTTCGTATATTTTCCAGGTTTGGTATCGTATCTGATGGAATAGAATTTTATATGAACGTACCTGCTCATATATCACATCATATATGTTCAGATATGGTTTCCCGCTGCCAACTCGCCTTGGTACTTGACCAGATAAAAACATATATGAGATCTATATAGCAGAGTCTGGTACCGCATTTGATCGGATATGATCTTATACGAACAGATACGTTCAGATATCGCATAATGTATGTTCAGATACGAATTTACGGTACCAACTCTCCTTGGTACTTAGTCAGATATAAACAGATATGAGTTCATATATGGTCAGACCAGATACCGTATTTGATCAGATATGATCTTATATATGCATATATGATGTGGAATATGATCAGACCTAATCATATATGATACTGTAAAATGTCAGATATGAATATATCGGATACATTTATGACAATATCTGAAACATATATGAACATATCCACTCAGACATGAAATTTTTTTCCCGGGTGAAAAGAAAAAAAACGTTTATTCCTCTTTTTTCAGCGTTGCGAGCACGAAGAACCGGCCGAGCATGGACCTGGGAAGTTACAGTCAGCACAGCCCGTTGAATTCGCCAGGGCAGCAATCGCTCGTGTCGAGTCCTGGTCGGCGGGCCTCGCGCAGCCTAACCCACTCGCCGCAGAAGCCTCTCGCTCAAGCCCCCTCCTCGTCTCTGTTGCCCTTCAATCCCTTCATATACGGCAACGACGTGGACTCGGTTGACGTTGCGACCCGTGTCGCGATGGTCCGTTTCTTCAATTCGCAAAATTTACTCGCCAACTTTACCGAGCACACGAGAACTCTGCGCTTGTACCCGAGGCCCGTCGTGGCTTTCCAAATAAATTCGTTTCTGCACTCGAGGCCCGGACGAGCGACGACGTTCCTCGAGGAATTCGCGAGGACGCAGGCGGTCGAGTTTCTCGCCGAGTGGTCACTCACGCCGAGCAACGTTGCGTTTCTTCGCGTGCAAACGGGCGTCTTCGATCCGGCACAGATCGGCGACAAGTGCCGATGGTTCGCAAATTCCCTCGAACCGATTTGCTTCTCCGTCTGGGATCCGAGCAGCTCGCTCGCCAATGCTCTCAGGTCGGCCGAGGAACTCGAGAATCAACCGACCGACGAGAGCGGCTCGGACTCCGAGGGCGCCGACAGCACCAGCTCCTCCTACTCGTCACTCAGCGATTTTGTCTCCGAGATGGTCTCGTCGGATCTCTCGCCCAGTTAGTATTGCCTCGATAATTCGGAATAATAATACATCGATTTTTTTTTGTTCAGTGTTTTATTTGATTATTTTATCGTGGCATTCAATCGTTCTCAAAGTTTGACATAAAATCCTAATTTCACGTTTTCTTTTGTTATTTTATCGTGGCATTCAATCGTTCTGAAAGTTTGACATAAAATCCTAATTTTACGTTTTATTTGGTTATTTTATCGTGGCATTCAATCGTTCTCAAAGTTTGACATAAAATCCTAATTTCACGTTTTCTTTTGTTATTTTATCGTGGCACTCAATCGTTCGGAGAGTTTGACATAAAATCCTAATTTCACGTTTTCTTTTGTTATTTTATCTTGGCATTCAATCGTTCTGAAAGTTTGACATCAAATCCTAATTTTACGTTTTCTTTTGTTATTTTATCGTGGCATTCAATCGTTCTCAAAGTTTGACATAAAATCCTAATTTCACGTTTTCTTTTGTTATTTTATCGTGGCATTCAATCGTTCGGAGAGTTTGACATAAAATCCTAATTTCACGTTTTCTTTTGTTATTTTATCTTGGCATTCAATCGTTCTGAAAGTTTGAAATAAAATCCTAATTTTACGTTTTCTTTGGTTTTTTAATCGTGGCATTCAATCGTTCTGAAAGTTTGACATAAAATCCTTTTTTTACGTTTTCTTTGGTTATTTTATCGTGGCATTCAATCGTTCTGAAAGTTTGATATAAAATCCTAATTTTACGACTTCTTTGATTATTTTATCGTGGCATTCAAACGTTCTGAAAGTTTGACATCGAATCCTAATTTTACGTTTTTTTAAATTATTTTATCGTGGCATTCAATCGTTCTGAAAGTTTGACATAAAATCCTAATTTTACGTTTTCTTTGGTTATTTTATGGTGGCATTCAATCGTTCTGAAAGTTTGACATGAAATCCTAATTTTTATGTTTTCTTTGGTTATTTTATGGTGGCATTCAATCGTTCTGAAAGTTTGACATCAAATCCTAATTTCACGTTTTCTTTTGTTATTTTATCGTGGCATTCAATCGTTCTGAAAGTTTGACATAAAATCCTAATTTCACGTTTTCTTTTGTTATTTTATCGTGGCATTCAATCGTTCTGAAAATTTGACATAAAATCCTAATTTTACGTTTTCTTTGATTATTTTATCGTGGCATTCTATCGTTCTGAAAGTTTGACATAAAATCCTAATTTCACGTTTTCTTTTGTTATTTTATCGTGGCATTCAATCGTTCTGAAAGTTTGACACAAAATCCTAATTTCACGTTTTCTTTTGTTATTTTATCGTGGCATTCAATCGTTCGGAGAGTTTGACATCAAATCCTAATTTCACGTTTTATTTGATTATTTTATCGTGGCATTCAATCGTTCTGAAAGTTTGACATAAAATCCTAATTTTACGTTTTCTATAGTTTTATAAAGAATCGATTTTTTTAATATTTTGGTAATTATGTAGTTCAGTGACTTCTGAAAATGGCCTCCGATTGTTTTTTTTCGCGATTTATCGCTTTCTCGCGGTGTAAATAATGATGTTGGGGGCGACGGTTTTTAGGTTCCAGATTTTTGATGAAAAAAAATACATTTGAAAAAATTGTAAAATTTGCGAATTTCAGGGCTTTTGCTTTTTTTTAGCAATTATTCGTTACATTGGTACATCATTGGTCATATTTTCGACGTTCTATGATGCGATAATTGAAAAAAATGCGTGAAATCGTTCGCGGAAATCGGGATACCGCCGTTTAAGGGGTTGGGCCACTCTAGAGGCCGAACAAATAGCCTTTTTGGGGATTTTTTTTCAGAAAAACTACGAAATAAATCGAGATTCCAATAAGGAGTGTTTATCATACATATCAGTGACTGTATACAATTTTTTTTTTTTTGACGCGATTAATTTAAAAATGGCGGCTGTGCAGCGTTTATCTCAAAACTGAATTTTTTAAGTTGGCCGGAAACAAGTCAGTTCAGACAATATTGAATATATCTTGAAAAATACATTGTCTATGAAAGTACGTAGGATTTTTTTTGTTGCATGGTTCATTTGTTATTAACAATTATCTGACGATTTTTTATGCTAATTTTTCACTTTCCAAAAATCGTTTTGAAAAATCGAGCCTTGAAAATTGAAAAAAGTGAATTCAGACGTGGAAGTGTGCTCACTGCAGTGCGTAACAGCATCGGTATCGCAAACACCGCTAATTTTACCGTAATTATAATGTGCCCTGCGTTCAAAATGCGCTCGCCTTCCACCAAATTGCGTTGTTTCGGATTGGCACCGGCACAGTCACAAATTGCACTAATGCTTACTATGGTATCACAGAAATTTTCACTGAACTACACGACTGCTTACGATTGACGATCCTCTTATCGCCGCCATGTTTTGTAGGCTCCGTCCATATGACAGATCCGAATACTACTCTTAAATCTACATGTAATCTTGTCTTTGATTCACATTGATGTCTTTTTCCCTATTGCTACATTTCCATTATAAATTATCATACTATACTCTTTTTTCTGGTTTTCTCCAGTCCGCACGTTTTCCTCGAACATTCTCACGTACATTCGCATAGTACGGGCTCAATTTCTCCATTGGGCAGCTTATTCCATCCTATCTGCTTTGTTTGTATAGAGAGTTCATCCACGTTCATCCTCGCATCACTACTTATCATTTTCTTAAACGATTTTTACTTAAATTTATTATCATCGAGTAACGAACGATAATTTTTTGACTATTTATTAATGCTCAATATTTTTGAAGCTTTATTTTTTGCTTATGAAGCTTATTTTTGAAGCTTATTTTTTATTTCAATTATTATATTTGAATTTCAATTTCAATTTCAATTTCAATTTCAATTATTATAAATTGAATTTGAACTTATTTTTATTTCAATTATTTTATTTCATTTATATATATTTGAAGCTTATTTTTTGATAACCAAAAGTATTGGAAATAAAAAATATATACAAAAGAAAATTCGGATTTTTTCGTCCAGAAAAAGAAGTTGAAAAGTTGTGTAAAAACGAACTCAAACAGAGGCACTCATTTTTTAAATTCCCTATCGGCTAGTTTTATTTGTTGGTCACAATAGCACCTATATTTGTCCGTAAACCTTATTATCATTTGCTTATCACTTATACATATAATTATTTTTTAATCATGAGGTCGATATAGCATAATATGAAAACGTAATAAAGTGCGATTTTCTTTTCTCATCCTCAAGGCTACAACTGTCCCCAAGCAACGTTACCGCAGCCAATGTCCTTGTCGGTCGACCCGAAGAACGTTTATCATCCGCCGAACAGTTTGCAGTATCCCGGTACGTTCGAGGACTTGGGAAATCGTCCCGAGAGTCCACCGAGCACATCGTCGAGTCACAGCGACCTGAGCAGTCCCAGCTTCAACAGGGACTCGGAGCTCGAGCTCAATCCGAAGCTTCAGGAGACGGCGCAAGCGACGAAAGGCGACAACGTGAGTGTCTCGATAGTCGCAATCGCTTTTTTACGCTCGTCGTTTATTGTCGCGGATCCAGCAAGTACGAGTGCAGAGGATATATATATATATATATATATATATATATATATATATACATATATATTTCTTGAGAAAAATCAATGTCGGGTGGACCGTAACATTTTTTTTAATGGGATTGTTAGTGGTAACAAAAAAACGGCTACTCGGGAGGGGATCGATGTACGTAGGGACGTGTATTCTTGATGTCAACGGCACACACGAATATACGAATGCGAGGCCAATCTCTTCTGTTTCTCTTCTCGCTTATCGCACCATTTTCTCATGATCACACTGTGTGACTTATAGTAGTGTCCTGTGCGAGCCGTAGTGCGTCACGCAAAAAATAAAAAACAAATTTCTCCGCTCAAACATCACACTCCATCGTCTCAATATTGGCGAAGCATTTTTCACGAGCTTTTTATTCTCGCGACTCTGGGGCGCTTTTGTGGGAATAGCCTGCGAAGGCACGCGAAAAAAAAATATGCCGAAATTCGTGATATTTCTCTGCCAATGCCGATAACGTATTTCTAATTCGAATAAACTATTTCTAATTCGAATAAACTATTTCAACAACGATTTAAAACTATTTCAACAACTATTGAGAACTATTTCAACAACTATTGAAAACTATCTAAAAAATTATCGACAACTATTGAAAACCATTTCGACAATTATCAACAACTATTGAAATCGATTTCGACAATTATCAACAACTATTGAAAGCGATTTCAACAATTATCAACAACTATTGAAAACTATTTCAGCACCTATTGATAATTATTTCTATAAAGCAGTATTTCTGCACTTATTAAAAACTATAGAAAATGATTTAAACAATTATCAACAACTGTTGCCAACGGTTTCAACAACTATTTCTACAATTATTAGCAACTATTGAAAACTATATCAACTATGAAAAATAATTGCAACGACTATTGAAAACTACATCAACAACTATTGAAAAGTATTTCAAGAACTATTGAAAACTATTTCAACCGTCACTGAAAACTATTTCAAACAACTATTGAAAACTATTGATATCTAACTATGAAGAAGTATTTCTGCGGTTATTAACAACTATTGAAACATATTTAAACAATTATTATCACCTGTTCGCAACGGTTTCAACAACTATTTCTACAATTGTTAACAACTATTTCAATAACTATTGAGGAGTACTTTAACAACTATTCACGATCTATAACCATTGTGTAATTCAAAAATATTTTATACTTCAAATACGAATACTGCACCTCGTTTCAACAATAATTTCACCATTTATTACTATGCCACTATTAAAACTGTGTAATCATTTTTCACTATATGACAATTTTCCGACGACAATCAAAGATACGACAAACAATCGGCACGAGACAAACGATTAAGAACATGAAAATGTTTCAAACAGAATAAGTATCCGCAAGCAATGACACGCACGAATCGATAAAATCTTTAGGATAAAGAGGAGGGTGGTAGTTTTGAGTCGGACTCAGCATCGACCACGACGACTCCACGTACCGTACTGAGCGCGCAGAGCGCCCCAGGCCAATTTGGGATTATTGGCGCGGGAACGAGTTTCGCGAGTTCTGCTGCCATCGTCGACACTGAACGCCCCACCACCCCTCACAGGACCTCACGCCTTAGTAGATCTGTCACTCCAGTGAGTCGACCCTTCCGTGCTTGCCTCCGTCTCGCTCGCTCCTCTCTCTTTCTCTTGATCACTTGATCTCTCTCTCTCTCTCTCTCTCTACACTCGCTGCATCCGCCATTACGTCATCTGTGAATGCAACACCGTCGTAATGCTTTCATTTCACCCTCAGGGTTTCTACAGCCTGCAGAATGTAAAGAAAATTCTTCCCAAATTCAATTTAGCGTTAAAATATTGTCGATGCATTATTTGATCTACCGTGGAATTGTTTACTCTTCTAAAAATTCTTTCATATTTACTTTCATTACTATTATTATTTATTATTATTTATTACTTATTATTATTATTAATTATATTGTTATACCTGTTATTATCGTTGTTACTTTTGTGGTTATTTTTTAAAATTTATTATTATAATTGCTTCTATATTTTCATGTTTGATTCTCTTTGCTAAAAGTAACTATCTTCCGCATCGTTTTCTAACTTCTTTTTTCTTCTTTGCCATGCGCGAGAATCGCAAAGTCTCGTGTAACGATTGAGCTCTGATTGAAATTGTTTATTCAACGCATGCTATCCGTAGCTTGTTTTAGTTTGTTTGGGTTTACATGGGTACGCATCGCAGTTTCACTCTTCATTATTCTTCTGCACCTTATTGTTTGAACGCGATAATTTGACACTCGGTATATCGTATTCGGCATATTCTCCACGGAGGAGAGGCAAGAAGAATGGTACGAAGTAATATGTGTGTGTGTGTGACAATGCGTTACGTCGTTACTTCGAGTTTTGCGATAATTTCGCCATGGCGAATAAGTATTTAACGAATGACTAATGTATTTAGCAAATTGCGTGCAATGCAGCAAAAAAAAAAGCACGTGACAATACCGAACGATAGTGTGGGAGGAAGAAAAGTGCGCTAATTGTGCGATGCGGTGAATTTCGAAGGTTCCGCTGATCGGTCCGACGGGTCTTCAACGTCAGCCGAGCGTCGGTAACGTGCTGGCGCGTACATCGAGCTTCGGTTCGGCAGTTGGGCCACTCTTGCCGCGTCAGTCGAGCGCCGGCAGCGACAGCAGCGCCTCCTCGCGCACCGGTAACCAGAGCAACAACAAAGCTCCGCCGCGTCAGCAGAGCCCGACGATCGGCACGCTTCAGGATTCGAACGCCGCGGGGACTGGAAATGGCGTGCTCAGGCAGGGCTCGCAAGGCTCGCTGTTCGAGCAAATCGCCAGCCAGGCGAAGGATCTCGTGCGGGAGACGACGAGGCAGAGCAGCCAGGACGGGCTGCTCGCTCACATGGACAAGGTAGACGAGCCTCTGCAGTTTTTACTCTCCGAATGGCTCGCGAACGTCCTAGAATCCTGGCGAACGAAGAAAAAAGGAAATCTAAGATATAAGTTTTTTAAAGCTACGTAGTAAAAGTAACGACGTTTCGCAAAGAGAATGCGGCAAATTAATGAGTAATTCAGGGAGGAGATACCTTTAGAGAAGGAAATCAGGAGAAAAAATCTGATTTTTATGATTTTGTTTTAAAAGGAAAGATTTCTTCACCACTTTTCACACTTAGGGTATGTTTTATTATTGCTTTTGGCTGTTGCATGGTATTATTTTTAAAATAATCTTTAAAAATGGCGGATATATGGCACGGTCTTCTAAAAGGGTTGCGGTGGATGTTGCCAGACGGCGTGACACGTAGCGTCAGCGGAATTAAGGGCAGGTACAAGGTCAACATAACCTCACAAATTTTCCAACCTAATTTTCTCATGAATGGTTAATTTTTTTAGGGAAAGCAAAACATTAGGCTCTGGAGAATATTATGACGCAGAGCTTGATGATTTCCTTTTGCCCTAAATATTATTCATCTCTGAGAAATTCCTGTTCGAAAATTTCAGCTATTTCTCGCGCACTCATATGTCACGTGGTAGATCTACTTCGCCTTAAAGGCTTAGGCCACAGTAACGGCTATAAAATCATGTGCAAATTTAACAATTCTTTTCGTATGCAAAAGTGATTCACTCATAAAATTAATTACACATCTATTTAGTATGAATATCAAATTGTTAGAAAATATATATATATATTTTTTCGATGTACAAAATGACATATCGAAATATTTTTTCGATGTACAATTGGCGTGACAAATAACTTCAACAATTTTCACTCGATTTACTTCAAATTTAAATGTTATGTTCCTAATTGCATTTCGCAGAGAAGTACGCACGGAATTTCTGATTAATCGAAAACTTTTCATTTTATGAGCAGTTATAACGAAATTTTTCACTGAAAATTCATTTTTTTAGTTCAAATACCTACAACTTTTGAATAAAACAATATTTTTTAAATTCCGTACGTACTTCTCTAGGTATTCCAATGTAGATTGACGAGAATTTTTGTTTTTTGTTCTAGGTAACAAATTGTAGATGCTAAATGTCAGGCCGCGGAGCGCCTAAAAAAAGATAAAAAAATATTAATAGTCGGCCATTTTGTACATCGAAAAAAAAATTCTAACTGCTTGATATTCATACTAAATAGATGTGTAATTAATATTATCAGTGAATCACTTTTTCATACGAAAAAAATTGTTAAATTCGCACATAATTTTATACCCGTTACTGTGGCCTAAGGCCTTGAGCATCATCATCATATATATAAAAATTACTGTTTGTGTGTTCGTCTTCCATGCGTTCGCGCATCGTTCATCAGATTGAGTTGAAACTTGATACAGTTGTTGATAGCACTTTCGCGAAAGTTTCTGACATAGTACCATCAACGTATTGGGAGTACAAATATGTCTCCGCCGTTACTTTTACTTACTTTTATTTATACGACTTTTATTTACTTATACCACGTTACTTTTTTCTTTTAATTTTCAAAAACATTCAGGGTCATGTTTTAGACAATGAGGTTAGAAAGATTTATACCAAATATAGAATCGGTTGATTAGTTTTTTTTTAGCTATACCTAATGCCATCTTTGAAAATACAGTTAGAAGACCGTGCCGGACCTCCGCCATTTTCGAAGATTAATCCGAAAAGAAAATACCATCTAACAGCCAAAAGTAGTAATAAAACATACTCCGAGTCTAAAAAATTATGAAGAAATCTTTCCTCTACAAAAATTATGAAAATCAGCAAAAATTTTCCTCGCCCAAAGGTATCTCACCCCTTGAATTTAAATGGAGGACAAACACTGTTAACTGGAAGAAAAAACGTCGAGCCGTGCATGCCAAATTGTGAAAATACGATCATGTGATAGAATGGATTATCTGAAAATTAATAATCTGCGTACAATTGATTATACGCAGAATGCTACGGTACCTCAAATTAATATTCATGAAAATAAGTTAATTTCCATCTATCGCCCATTACAATTCTCAACGGCTTCTATCACTTAATTCTGCATTGCTGAAATTGTTTTTTGTAACGCTAATAGATTTTTTTCTCGTACATAACACTGGTCCATTTGGTTGACGGTTTTTTCCTGTCGTTGCAGTTGAAGCATCAAGCGAAGGAAAGAATCAACGAAGCTGGAGAGGACAGCCTTTTCGCGCCCCTTGAACAGGTTAATTATTATTATTATGAATCTAATTATCGCACATTTTCATAAAAATTAATTTTATAATTATATCCGACGGAGTTTTTGAAAAATCGACACTGACATCACTAAAGCATATATATATATATATATATATATATATATATATATATATATATATATATATATATATATATATAATACCTTTCGGTCAATTTATTCATTTTTAGCTTCTTAATCAGTTTGTTTATTTGTTAAGAGGTTAGGCTATTGTGACGTCCCGAAAATCAGGGTCACTTAAAAAAATTGGCTATGAAGGAATAGGCAAGATGATTGAAAAATCGTTTGACCAGTTATTTCTATATACATTAACAAAGCTGTGTTCAAGATTCCATAAAAAGATCTTAATAATTGCAGAACTTATGAACAATCTCGTCTAGGACCATTGAACGTGATGGGCTCAACGGTGTACTTGATTTTAGCCACTCAATTGATCTGAAACAAAAAAATCCTATTTTTTTTCTTAAAATGAATAATATTGGTTAAAACTTGAGCGAGCCTTTTTTTGTTATCGTGTTTCAGTCATCAAAAAAAATGTTCGTATTTTTTTTCGATTTTTGGAGGAAAAATTACATTATTGTTAGTAACTAATGAAAAAAAAGTTAAGAAGAAAAACGGCGGTCAAAAATAAACTACTAATACACTAAATAAGCGTACCGAAATTTCAAGTCAATTCGTTCATTAGATGACGCGAAATTGTGTGTACCGTTTTGATAAATATAGTTTTGAGAAAAACTTATGTTGAACCTTCCTCTCCAATTTGAGTTGCCTCAAGCGAGAAACGAGTTTTTGAAATTTTCACAGTAGCATAACCCCTTAATTTAAAAATATATATATATATATCAAATACACATCCTTCCTTAATGCAAACCTCTAATTTCTTTTCGTTTTCAATTATAATCGACACCTCGCCCTTTCGGGCCGCCCTCGAAAAATAAAACTTGCAGGAAGTGCGTATATTACATATTCAGTCAATTGTAAGCCGTATACACATAGCTGCGTAGTATAGACAATCGGCTCTGGAATAAATGAACATGGCGCCAGTACGCTAGCCTACTTCGAGTAAGCTTTGAGTAAACTCCAATTGGGGCTGCGGATGTTTCATTCGCTCTTAATCATGTGGCCGTTGTTTCGCAGTTTACGCAGCAAACGAAGAAAGCGGTCGACGGGGCGACGAAATCGGTACAAGAGGCCTCCAAGAGCGCCATCGAAGCGAGCAAAACCGCGGCCGGTGTCAGCAAGAACACGTTCGATGACTTGACTTACGTGGGAAAAAGCACTTTCGGCGATTTGACGAAAAGCGCGAAAGAAGCCGCGGCGAAGAAAGGTTTACTGAAGGTTAATAACGATTCGTTCTTATTATCTGTCCATGATTTCTCTTGGATTCGGAATCATAAATTTATTAGCATTTGGGATTCTTTTTTTTTCTAGGGATCATCGGAGTGTAACGCGTAAAAAAATAGCGGATTTTCGCGATTGTTTTTCGATGGTTAAAATACGCTAATCACTTTGTTTTTTTTTATTTTAATTTTTGGACGGTTGAAAATGCCTTCGAAAAAAAACGAGTCCTCACGGTGTACACGGTTGTGGCGGTAAATATTATCTGAAAAAAATGTGTAAAAAGATTATTAATCAGTATGAAAGCCGCTATCTTGCTATGGAGGTTTTTTTAAATCAAAATTGACAAAATGGCGGCCGTTTGAAAAAAAAGTATCGAATTTAGCATCTTTTTCGAAAGTTTTTCGTTAAAAAATATATGAAGATTAAAAAAAAAAAGCTTGCATAGCAAAATAAAGAATCACTTGAAAACGCTCCCTTTGAGTTTCTCACCATTTTTTTTTGTCGTTTGTCGTTTCCACAAAACGGTCTTCACCGTTGTGAAAAACGACATTTCGAGAAAAACGCGTTTAAAGTTTCCAATGCACACGTCGCTGCTCGAGTCAGCTCGTCGCTTCTCTGAGAAAGTTTGCAGCGACCGAAGTTATTCGAATTTCGCCCCAAAAATTTAACGGCATGTTTATAAACGTCTATACTATCGAATAATGCAAAAAATCGATGTTTCGGAAATGTTACACTGTGATGATCCCTTAACGGGGTCGTCTAGTGTGAAGGACGTTTTTTAATGCTTTTTGGGGGATTTTCTTTGACAAACCATTAAAATAAAATAATTTATAAATTGTATATCATTTTTATTAACATTTGAACAAACTTTGTGAATTTTTTGCAGTCATATAGAATATAGTCGGAAATACACCGCCCAACAGGAACACATAGAGCAAAAGAGATGCTCCACTGCTGCCATGATTCCGGCCGTTCTGCTTATCTGAAATAAAAAAACCAAATGCAATTTTAATCGTGAGACTTGAGGCTCTACATGGAACTAAAATAAAGTTAGAATTCCAAAATAATATATTTTTTTTACGCTTTAGAAAAAAATCAATTTTTCGTATTTTTTGGGATCTATGTAGCTGATAAAAAGAAAACTCACGAAGCAATCTTAATTATTTTAGGTCAACTTGTAGTTATATATGTACTAAAATGCTGTATAAATTTGAGCAGAATCAATTAAATAGTTTTTGAGATATCACGGCAGCAGTTTGAAAAAATCGTGTTTTGAGAAAAACGCGTTTCAAAGTTGTATATAATTCATAATAAAAAAAATGGTCTCACCATCAATCTGCTATGCCTGAACCATATAGTACACCTTCCTCTTTTTCAAAGACGTCATGCAAGGCCGGTTTCTCTTCTTTTGATCTGGCACACTAGACGACTCCTTTAAGGCGGGATATACATTTAGACAGGAAAAAAAAGCAATATTGAGGGATTTTTTAAACTAAGAAATAATTATTCTACAATTATCAAACTTTAGGTATACTTTAATAGTATATTTAAGTATACGAAACAATTTTTTTTTATTTATCATCAAAAGGACGGAGCTGTGTTACAGCAAGATCGCCGCGAGAGTTGCGAATCGGCGTGCAGTATAGCTTCCCGTAGACTTTGATTTACAAAAAAGTTCAAACATTTTTTCCGTTAGAACATGTATAGTTTCTATGTGACGGTAATTAAAATGAAGAAAATGCGAATTCAAGAAAATAGCACGCATTTACAAAAAAAATCAACATTTCACGCAACAGTTCTGTATAATGCGGATTAAAAAAGTCGTTTTTTTCCAATTTTTCAAAAACAATTCTCGTCAAGTAAAAGGTACCAATATTATCACTATTTCTACCAAGTTTCAACTCAATCGGCTTAATAGTTTTTGAGTAATCCTGCACGCCAATTTCCATAATGCAGTTTTGAGAAAAACGCGTTTGCAGTTCACGCCCGCTCCTAATCCGAGCAGTGAGGTACAGCGTTGACGGGCAGTAACGTTTGAAGTTTTTCGAATTTCGCTTTGAAACTTTAGGAGAATATTCTACATATATAGTTTAAAGAAGAAAAAAAGGAATCGATTTTTTGATCGTTGTAAATGTATATCCCGCTGTAAAGAAGCAAAAACCTTTTTCGTCCGAAGTTGAATTTATTTAAAATTAAATATTATCATGGTTTTTGCACAGGGACTCGGCAAGTCTCAGCAGTCACCCCCACACACCCCGGGCTCGCCGGCGATGGGCCAGCACAGAGATTCGAACAGCAATCAATTGGTCGCTTCGGACGCTCGTGGCGGACGCAGAGACATGGGTCGCGATTTCTTCAGCAACGTCAGCAGCGATCTCAACGGCATCGCCGCCCAAACTACCAGCATGTTCAGCGATCTGTTCGGTGAGACACGAACGCCCGCGAACTAATCATCTACACTCTTTCAGAAGCAATGCACTCATTTGTTAAATTTTTCATGAAATTATATTGAACACTAATCATTATTAAGATTTTCCAAAAAATAAGACAAATAACGCAATTTCGTTTTTAAAAATGTTATACATTTTTTTATACTGAATTTGATTGAAATGGTAATAAAACTGAATTAAAAGTGCAGTTTTATCGAAATTAGAGTAAAGTTAAATCTGAAAATTTCATTTTCTTAAAATTTTAATAAAATACAAAGAGAAGTAGAATTTCATGAAATCGGCAAAAATCAAATGAAAATTATCTCTCGCCTGTATGCATTCTTATGGGAAGCATACTAGGAAAATCATGATCCGAATCCAAAAGCGAGCCAATTGAATCCGGAGATACTCATACTCGTATCGAAAGTGATGTGCACGTTTGATTGAAAATTAATGACGGCGTTGAACTCAGTAGACGAATCGTCTGGGCCTATTGGAAAGGCCAATTAACGAAACTACGAGCATGCGAATGGAACTTTATTCTTATCATTTCGTCCGTAAACGTTCTTCCGGTACCTTCCGTCTGTAAACCTGGGTTTTTCAAGTTCTGTCGTTTTTTTCTCCCAGTTAATAAATTCGAAAATTTTTGAATAACTTCATGCTAGTTTTCGAAACATTCAATTTAATATATCAATTACGAAATTATAGGAATATGATTTTTTAAATATATTTCTTGTTCAATAAATAAAGCAACTCTGTAGAAAAATAGTATTGGCTCGCACACGAAATACTAAGGTTTGTTGACGAAGTGTTAAATTTCTCATCTTA
Source organism: Ophion slaviceki (assembly GCA_944452715.1). Lineage (NCBI taxonomy): Eukaryota > Metazoa > Arthropoda > Insecta > Hymenoptera > Ichneumonidae > Ophion > Ophion slaviceki. The sequence goes on from OX101792.1 coordinate 22,958,459, forward strand.
AGGATTTTTTTATTCTGAACCTCAGTCGACGAGGGGAGAGAGAGAGAGAGAGAGAGAGAGAGAGAGAGAGAGAGAGAGAGAGAGAGAGAGACATCGAGCTCTTCGATACTAAAATTTCATCCATGGTTTATGATGTCTTTTGCAGGAAGTAAAGGTAACGCCAATCGAAACGCTGGCCCGCACTCCCAGTCGCAAAAACCAAAAGAAAAGAGCCAGCCCTTCGGACCTTTCCGCAGAGGTAGGCGCTTGCGAAAATTTCACACAGATTCGCGGATCTGCATAATCTTAGCCTCAAAAAACCGGTTTATGTTCAATATTATTTCCGATAAGAGTATTGTGATCACAAGCTCGAGATTTTACACTTGAGATTTTTTTTAACTGAGAAATATTGATAAACAATGAAGTTATTATCATTCAAACAAAGCAGTGCCATTTCTGCGTGGCCAATCTTTTATAAATCGTAATTTCGAGGAGCAGAACAAAGAGGCTTCACGAAAATCGTCATAACTCGCCCAATTTTTGAAAATTTTCCAAAATCATTTAAAATTAAGTTTGAGACCCTAGGCTCTACAAGTATGTAATAAAAGAACCGTATTTTTTCATTTTGAGGAAAGAGATACCTTTAGGCGGGGAAAAAATTGGTGATTTTCATGATTTTTTTTTAAAGAAAAAATTCTCCATTTTCGAGACTCAGGGTATGTTTTCTTACTAATTTTGGCTGTTACATGGTATTTTTTTTATTAATCTTTTAAAAATGACGGAGGTATGGCACCGGTCTTCTAAACGGGTTGCGGCGGATATTGTCAGACGGCGTGACACGTAGCGTCGGCGGGATTAATCTGAAAAAAAAAACCGATGAGGAATTCTCTTCCATTAACGCTGATACGCAGAATATGAACCAAGAAAAAGTTAGAAGTGTTGAAAATCGATGAAATTGCTTTTAAACCAAGATTGAATTTTTCGAAAAAAATAACTACATTGTGCAATAAAAAAAATCCTTTTTTATTTCCAAAAACATTTAGTCATGTTTTAGACAAGAACATTAGAAAGATTTATACCAAATTTCATCAGGATCGGTCGATTAGTTTTTAAGCTATACGCCACGCCAGTTTTGCAAATACAGCTTAGAAGACCGTGCCATGCTTCCGCCATTTTGACAGATTATTTTTTCAAATACCCTGTAACAGCCAAAAGTAGTAATAAAACATTCGCTAAGTCTAAAAAATGGTGAAGAAATCTTTCCTTTAGAAAAAAATGATGAAAATCAGTCAATTTTTTGCTCGCCTAAAAGTATCTTCTCCCTTAAGCTTATGCAGACCCGTTGCCGTTACATAATTACCGGAGGTTTCACGGACTCCTCTACTCTGCTTTTTCCCTAACGGTAAAGCTCGTCCCTTTTTTTATTTTACTGACCCGTCCTATCGTCTGGTCGCAGGTAAGACCGGCCTGATGGATAAGTCCTCGCTGATCAAGCACTCGCCAAGCAAGAGCAATCAGGAGGAATTACAACGGATGCAAAACGCCGAGAGATCCAACACGAACAGCGACAATCAGGCCTTCCTGACGGACGTAAGTCCTCTCGCGAGCTCGACGATACAAAATCTCAGCTTTTCAGTCATTTTTCTCGATCCGATATTAAGGGAGGGCACCACTGTAAAATTTTCAAACAATCGTTTTTTTGTTGATAACTTTCGAAAAATCGTTTCTTTGGAAAATTTTCGAAAAATCGTTTTTTTTTTTAATTTTCGAAACATCGTTTTTTGGAAGCCATTCGAAAAATCGTTTTTTTTTTAATTTTCGAAAAATCGTTTTTCTTTACTTTCAAAAAATTCTTTAAATTTTGAAAAATATGCATATTCATTTGTAACTGAAAAAAAAAGTTTTAAAGTGGTTCTTGAGCTGCTTTTGAGGGGAGTTTCCGAGCGCTGAAAAGCGCCTTCGGCGATGCCACCCCGGTAGACGCAGTTCTCGACTTTTATAAGCCTTTCCATTATTTCCATAATCTTCGGGGAAAAAGTTACCGACTAAAAATAGTTCTATTTTTTACCAATAGGTAGCATTAGATACCGGAAAAGAATTTCATCAGCTGTAGCGTCTATAAAACCGTTGACGTCGAACATGTCCTTTTCAAAACGATGTTTTTTAAATCGGCACGTAGCAGAACTCGAACAATTTTCCGTCCAATCGACTTGAAATTTCAACTGTAGCTTCTTAGATTGCTTTAAACGTCAAGTAGAAGCGCTTTTTTCGATTAATTAAAAATTGTAAACAATATATGACTTTTATATCAAAATTATGGTCGAAAAAACGAACTTTTTTCCAAACTCGTCTCTATTTTTGTTTCATTATTTTTCAATTTCCCCCCTAGTACTTGCTAAAACTAATATAATAAATGAAAATATTTCACTCTTAGTTCCAGGATTAAATTTACGACAGTTCTACTGCGTGCGGCTGAGAGGGTTGGCTGAAAACAAATAGTGCTTTACCTCGACTCGTGCGCCGCCATTTTGCATCTTTCAATATATACCTAATGAAGCCTAAAAGTTCTTCTGACCATGTATTTTATGCCTTTCTTTAGAAACAAAATTTAAAAAAACGGTCGAAAATGGGCAGTTATAGTAGTGTCCTCCCTTAAGCTCCGAAAGTTCGATTGACTCAATTTCTCTTGACGACAGGTCGTCAATCAAGCTTTAGCGGGCGAAAGCATCGGCTGGTTTAAGATAAATCGCATGAAGGATCTGATGAAGGACGAGAGTTATCGAGATTTCGTCGTGACAAAGCTCAACAAGGGTCTCAACAGAAAGATCAGTCCGGACGATCATATCGACGACGTGGTGAGTCGCGCCGACCCGAGGCGAATTTATTTTCCGTACGCGGTTGAGCTTTCGCAAGCTCGGTACAACCGCCACACCTGCTCCACCCGCTGATACCGATCTTCCTTTTTTTCTTGTTGAAACTATTACCCGCCAAAAGTCCCCATTGTTTAAAAAAGGAGGCTCTAGTATTTCTTTATTGCCTTTATGTTTTCTCCCTCATTCTAACTTTACATTCGTCGACTGGTTTTTTTTTCTCTATCACGACCGCCACCTTTTGTTTTCTTCCTTCGGCGATCTACGTTTGTATATCGTTACTAAGCGGAAATATATATTATCCGTTTTTATGCACCATAATTCCTCGTGAAAACCGATTGAATCACATTTACCTCAATATTTCTCTTTCGCTTCAGTGCATCACCCGACCAATGTACAAAGAAATGCTGAAGTGCCTTCAAGCGGTAGTCAACGGTCTGGCGAATTCGTACAGAAGCGACGGCTTGGGTGGAATGGCCTCGGTGTTTCAACTGATGGAAATCGCGCACACGCATTACTGGAGCAAAAATCTCGCCGAGGGCACCTACGAAGGTCCCTTCCTCTACCAGGTGAATACTCGCGAAAATTCTTTTTTTGTTTGTTCCCTTACGAAAGAAGTCCAGCTAATCACGATTAACTTTTGCGACAGGAAAAAAAGCTCTATTTTTTCACCAAATAATACAGAATGCTCGTTTCGGTTGTATTTGGATTTGATGAGTGATAATAAATTTTCATTTAATAATTTATCGTTACGAATTTTTCTGATAAACTTTGTTATTCATATTGTTCTTCGTATCAAGTAAAAATAATACATCAAATTTATATTGAATTAATGATAATTTGTTTTTCAATTTAACAAATCATTTATTGTTGTCATTATTATTTTCATTGTTACTGGTAAAACTGCTAATTACTGCTAGATTCATTTTTTTATTATTAAGCAAAAATGAGTGATCAAATGGAACAACAATAATAATAAAAAAAGATCAATAGTCATTCTAACAATTCCTGATAATAATTTATTGAATTCAATAAATTAAAAATTAGTCCTTATGGTATAGCTCGTATTAATGATTTACAATTAATTAACTTTGGCGACGGGAAATAAGGCTCTATATTTTCAATAATGCTAGTTTCGATTTTGTTCAGATTCGATGAATGATAATACATTTTTATTTAATATATTATCGTTACGAATTATTCGGATAAATGATTAATATTGTTATTATTATCAAGTAAAACTAATATATTAAATAAATATTTAATTAACGATAAATTGTTTTTCAATTTCACAAACTATTTATTGTTATTAACATTATTATCATTGTTGTTGTTACTGGTACAACTGCTAATTACTGCTACATTAATATTTTTATTATTAAGCAAAAATGATTGATCAAATGGAACAACAATAATAATAATAATAAAAGATCAATAGTCATTGTAATAATTTCTGATAGTAATTTGTTAAATTTAATAGAATTAAAATTCTTTATTTAATCTAAATATGATTGGTCCTTATGGCATAGTTCGTAATTAATGACTGACAATTAATAGTACCTTATTAAAAGCGATAATTTATGATGAATTATTGATCGTCGTACGTGAATTACCGAAATGTCACTTATGAATTGTCCTGCCTTCGATGAATTGCCATTTAACACCGAATTTGATTGAAATTAGGAGAGCTCGTCCTGTAGCCGGGAAAACCTCAAGTCGCCGCAATCTCCGAGCCATCCGGAATTCTCTGACAGCAGTCAGAAGTCATCCACGCAATATTTACACGGTAATTGCCTGACAAGGGACATCACTCTGATTTCCGCCTTCGATTTTTGTTGAAACTCATGTATATGGTGGAGCATTAACGACGATTAGATACGTTTTTTTTGTTGTTTGTATGATAACAGATTTTTCGCGTTTAGCCGGCGTAATTTCGAGCTTCCGACCAAAACTCCGTGATATTCATAATCAGTGAAAAATTCCCCATCGGATAAACTCTCGAAATGGTGGCAAGGTCGAAAAAAAATTGTCACCGTATCTAAAAATTGTCACCGTGACAAAAAATTGTCACGGAGGCTTTTTGGGAGTTCCCAAAGAGAATTTTGGTAGACTTAGGGAATACCCGTGGATCAATTCCGATATCCGGATTTATTGCCCCAGAAAGTGCACTTAAATATGGCCAAAAAAGAGGTTGAGCATATTATATCAGGAGGACATCACTCTAAGGGATGATTGCACCCCTCAAAACCGTTTTTCCGCAGATAAAAAAAATATACGTATCTAATCATTTTCAATGCTCTACCATATACATGAGTTTGACAAAATCGAAGGCGGGCACCAAAGTATAGCAATATACGAGATTTGCAGTTTAAAATGGAGAGGAGACAAAAATGGATTAAAAGAAGGACAGTTGCTACGGTGCGAAGAAAAATGCGAGACTTTAAGTTGGATAAATTGTTTAGAATCGCCGAAAGTACGACTGGAAACACCGCGCACGCAGCATTCGGCGGCCGACTCGGGCCAATCGACCACGGAAATGTTCTTCGACATGTTCACAAAGAAGGGAAAACTATTGAGCAAACTGACTTCCTTCGATACCGAGGTAAGATTATTCATGACACTGGGCGGGACCGCGAAAGTGATTAAGGGCGAAAAAAAAATAATTACAACGATGTTCACTATGGAAATTATGTTTATTATTATTATTTCTCATAATAAGACATTTTGGGCCTGGGAAAACTAAAAAATATTTATTGATTTTTTTTATAGTGCAAAACTTCGCAAAAATAAGAGCAGGGAATATTCGTTTCATTTTTTATTACCGATTATGGCGAAAGGCAATGTGAAAAATATGCATTTTTTGACATTTTTTTTTAATGATAGAAAAAGGAACAGGAGATATTTTTTGTAGAAATTCAAAAAAATGGGAAATGTTTCAAAATTTGTTTTTCGTAATGAAAAAATTCGACAAATTTTGTTTACTAAAAAGCTTTAGAAGAGAAAAATGGGCAATATATCTATGTATTTGTTTCTTTTTAAAATATTTTCTATTCATTATATTTCAGGAACAGCTTTGGGAGAGAAAAAAATGGGCAGGACTTGTTTTTTAAAATTTCTATAATGAAAAGCCTTTCCCGAACAGTAAAATTCAGAATATTGAAAAATAATTGTTCACAGTAAAAAGTCCGCGAAAATAACACCGTACAAGTTCCCTAACATGAATAACAAAAAGTCGCGTGGTTTCTCCAGGGGCAAAGAGTCTCGGGTACGCCGAGCAGCGAGGCGCTATCCTCGGACAGCGGTAGCGCAACGAGCCACGGAGGTTTTCGTCACGCCCATCAAGCCTCGGTGCGCAGCGCAGTCTCCGATAGCGAAGTCGACCAGAGCAACGTAAGGCACTCTTCGAATCCTTCGCAAGAGAAAAATTCGTCGCTGTGCACCAAAAATCCAATGTATCTGTAAATTTAATTCTCATTGACGAGAGGTTTTTTTCGCAGCTACTGCGACAGGATAAGCAACGAACGAGCAGCGTTTGGTCGAGCAAGTCGTCGCTCAGCGCTGGATTCGGCTATCACGGCCGAGGCTCGGCTCCGGGTGCGCCGACACCCAGTCCCGACGCCGCCAGGACTTATCTCTTCGAAGGTACAGCTTAAAATCTCTCCCCTATTAATTAAATTCATTCTCATAGTTTCAAACATTCTCGGAACTAACAAATGAAGAAACGCAAAGATAGAACGAATATCAACAGCGATCAAGGGAATTCGTGTTTAAGGCGGGAGCCTGAATTAGACGGTCCGAAAAAGCGTTTTTTCGGGAATTTTTTAGAAGGGAAAAGAACAAGTGAGCCCAGTAAACATTAAGGTATCTTTTCAGTCCCCAATCGGCGGGAATGACGCAGCTCGTAATTCTTGACTGAAACAAAAAACCAATAAAATTTTCATTGGTCATATATTTTTCTTCTGGGAGAATTAGGAAAAAGTTGAAAAAATCGTTAAATCGTAACTTTTCTCAGGTTTAAAAAAAATGTGTTAAAAAAAACACTTTAACGTGCTATAAAAATGACTTAAAAATACTTTTTCAACGACTTTTTTAATTCACTCAGAAAACATTTTCATACTGAAGATAATAAACTTTGGTTTGATTCAAGAGGTTGATTAGTTTTTTTTGCTATCACGCCCGCCAATTTGGAAAAATCGTGAAAATGAAAACCGGAGAAAACGCACTTCAATGTTTTCAATAGGAGGAAATATCAATATCAAATATCAATCGCTCCTCTGCTTTTGGCCTTGTACCTTCGAAAATATTTACAATTGGGCGCTGTAACTTTGTAAATATATTCTTGGATAGTTTATCTATCGATTTAAGCAGTTAGAAAAACGATTTTTCGGACCTTTAATTCAGGCTCCGGCCTTAAAGAGAGAAAACAAAACATAAATTACGGTCTTGTCTTTTTTTTTTAATTCGAGCATGTAATTTATATTTTGTTTCGTATTAACTTTGATATAATGTCGCCATCGGAAGGACTGTTGGGCAAGGACCGTATTGGCCTCTGGGATCAGATGCAATTCTGGGAAGATGCGTTTCTCGATGCCGTGTCCCAGGAACGTGACATGATAGGGATGGATCAGGGTCCCGGCGAGATGATGGAGCGGTGAGTAGGATGAGCCTATTTACGTATCGGCTCCGTGCAGAGTATAGAGTGGGACGTGTAATTAATTTTATGAGTGAATCACTTTTTCATACGAAAAAAAATGTGTTAAATTCGCACATGATTTTATACCCGTTACTGAGGCCTAAGGCCTTAAGGCGTTACCCCCACTTGTAGCGCAAAAAAAGGCAGTTTTCATGCATTTTTTTAAAGAAAACTACAAAACTTTTTTAATCGATCAATATACCATCTTAAAGAACACATCTTGAAGAACTTTCAGTAATTTTTTTATTGAAAAATATTACATTGTTTAGTGGCAAATGGCCGTCAATGAAATAATGTTTTTATACACACGGTTTGCGGTGACCAACATTGCGGCGAAGTGGATCATCTGAAAAAAAAAATGCGGATGGATTTAATCAAATATAAGTATAAACTAGTCTTCAATCGAAGGATTTTAAAAAATATGCATTTTTCACAAAATGGCGGACAGTCAAAGTTAATGGTTCGATTTTAACGAAAAAAAACGGCCGTTTTTTGGCTATAAAACGGCCATTTTTTTTCGAAAAAAAAAATCGAACGATTAAAGACTACATTTTTATGTATTAAATAAGCCTGCAAAATTTCAAGAAGATCGGTTCATTAGTGATCGAGTAATCTTGATCACCGACTTCAGAAATGCCATTTTGAGAAAAACGCGTTTAAAGTTTCAATTTCAGTTTACACGAAGAAAATTTTTTTTTTTGTAAACTTACATAGAGTCATCTATTCCGGGCATCAAAAAAAACTGCACTTCAAATTGCACTTCAAAAAAATGCAATAAAAAAAATCGAGTTTTTCAAAATCGCAAGTGGGGGTAACCCCTTAAGGAATTATGTTTATTTTATCGCAAATAATGGAAATTGACCGGGCGAGCTTCAAAAAGTATTTCTTTGTTTGGGTTTGTTTAGTGGTATCATATAAATACCACTAAAAGTAGTATTTGCATGATTTTCAACATAAATTTCAAGATTATAATCCTTTTTTTATTCATATTCTCTGTTTATTTATAACAATAAGAATTATACCATATAATTACTACACCGAATTACTAAACGATATGTTTTACATAAACATAGAGCCTTACAAGTCCGAAGAGGGATGTACCGTACACTTTTAATCCCTCTTCGAATCCTAGCGATTAAATGTACTACTGTTTCTCCGTCTAGTCGCACTTATAAGCGAGGAAAACATGGTAGTGGTATTTAAAATACAATTTTGGCTTCTGAGACACTGTTGAAACTATAAATTTCCAAGTTACCTTGCCTATGTTGCTTGAAATTTTCAAATTCGAAAAAAATCGTCATTTTCGATAACTGTCGACAAATTCTAATTTGAACGCAAAATAAGCGAAATATCAACTTTCACCACTCTTCATATTTTGTTTATTTTTACTCGATAAGCGTAAATTCACGGTCAAATCTTGGCGTTCCGGATATCGTACTCTTGCCGAAAATCGTACAAAAATGGGTGCTTCACACAACAACGCATTAATTCCACTGTAACTTGATGAAATTATTTCCATTTATTGGGAGATATGAAGTTGTTTTTTTTTTTTCGGCGGAGCCATCACAGAGACCTTGCGGAGCCCCAGAGCTCCGAGGAGCACACTTTGAGTATGGCTGGTCTAATCGATTTATATACCGTCGAACAGATACAAGAGCCTGAGCGACAGCGAGAGGCGACGATTGGAGCACGACGAGGACCGATTGCTGTGCACTCTCCTGCACAATCTCACGGCGATACTCGTTATGCTGAACGTCGAGAAGAACGAGCTCAAGCGCAAAGTTCGAAGGCTCCTGGGCAAGAGCCACATAGGACTAATTTACAGCCAGGAGTTGAATCAGCTGCTCGATCAGATCGACAATCTCGTGAGTCTGCGTAAATCGTCCCCAGTCCGCTGCGGACGAGTCGATGAGTTCACAAAAACTTTGCGAAACGTTGAGGGGCTATACCAGTGTGAACGCTGAAACTTTGGGTGATTTTCGGGAATTTTTTGGAAGAAAAGCACTCAATTAAATGTTTCGGAAAATTAAGAATATATTTGGCTATATTTGACCTATATTACATAATTTTTTCATCGAAAAATATTGAAATCCCAGCGACTTGTGCGCTGCCTTCGGAGGCGCCAAAAAAAAAGTTCCTCCACTACTGACATGATTCCGGCCGATTGAGTAGCTGAAACCGAAAAAGGAAAAAATGTCGTTAAACTGGAAGGTATTTTCTGTACAATGACGTAGGATTTTCGAAAAATATCGAAATCTAACAAAATGGCGTAGTTATGAAAAAAGTCTGTTTTCTTGCCTATAAAATGGTCGTTTTTTTCAATGCCAAATCGTCAATTTTCATCGAATCGAAAATATCCTACGTCATTGTAGAGTAAATATATTCAAGAGTACTCAGTTCAAATTTCAAGTCAATCGGATAATTGCTCTTTGAGTTACAATGTCAGCAAATTTGAAAAATCTCATTTCGAGAAAAACGCGTTTAAAGATTTAACTATCCATTTTTGCAAGATAAAATTATATGAGATACGGCCTTGAAATTTTTACAGGATATTCTTGAAAGTATAAACTGACGAAAAAGGCAAAAAAATCGATTTTTTGAAAGTGTCACTCTGGTATAGCCCCTTAATTGGATGAAGTTAAAGAATAATGTGCAAAAAAGTGGAAAAAGAAAATTGCGATCGTCGAATAGAGATTTGCAAAAAGACAAAATCATTTAGACGATGGATTCTGCAAGAATGCGTAGGAGAATTGACCAATTTTCTATTCTAGCACGGCAACGACATCGACCTGAAGCCCCTGACCTCGCGACAAATGCATCGCCAGTCGTTCACCGTGCATTCGGGCACCGACGCCGAAGGCGACTTGCGCTTCATGGAAGTCCGTCACGACGGCCTCGTCCTGAGGTCCGTGAACGGTGTGATAGTCGAGCGCTGGTGGTACGAGCGTCTCGTCAATATGACCTGCAGCCCCAAAAACAAAGTGCTCTGTCTCTCGAGGCGTAACGGTGAACAGCTCGAATTTCACAATTATTACACGAAAAAGGTAATCTCTTGAATTTTTCATCGTCATTTTCCATCGTACATATACTTAATACGATTATTACTCAATTGCAAAATTCTCAGGAGAATGGCAATTAAGGCAATTTCCTATGCTTTGCGGAAAGGTACTCGAAAAACAATTGCCCATATGACGATTTCCCGAAAACAATTTCTCGATAACAATTGCCCAAATAAACAATTTTGAAAATACAATTTCCCGAAAGAACAATTCCTCGAAAACAATTTACCGAATAAACAATTTCCAAAATGAACAATTTCTCGAATATAATATCCCGAATGAACGTTTCCCAAACGTTCGTTCCCAACGAAGGCAAACAAACCCAAACAAATTCAATTTTTAATCCAATAAATGATTTAAAAATTTCATAATTTTATGATAGTTTAATTATTATTAAACTAGTTATTATTGTATTAGTATCTTAACTAACATGTACACTTTTTTAATCGAAAGTATCATTTAACGTTTTACAAAGTTTTTTTGGGTGAAACTGAGAAAAATCAAGATTTTTAATGCAAAATGTTACATCGAAATAAATCTTACGATTGACCAACGTAAAAAATATCTTCGACAAAGTTTTTGCCTCGATTAATGATGCAATATTAATGCAAATATTAATTGTCCAAAATTTAAGTTATTCAATTTATTCATAATTTGATCGTTCACCCCGAACAAATTTTTCCATTCAGAGAACTGTCCAAGCCCAAATAAACCCAATTTTAATGTAATGATTAATTAATTAATTTCATAATTTTATAATAGTTTAATTATGAAGTTATTATAAAATTACTATCTTAACTACCATGTACACTTTTCTAATCGAAAGTATAATTTAACGTTTTATAAAGTTTTTTCAGTGAGTCAAACTAAAAAAAATCGCATGATTTTCTATGCAAAATAATACAGCGAAATAAATCTTACAATTGACCAACGTAAAAAATGCATTTCACGGAGTATTTGCCTCGATTAATGATGCAATATTAATGCAAATGTTAATTATTCAAAATTGAAGTTATTCAATTTATTTATAATTTGATCGTTCACCCTGAAAAAATTTGTCCATTCGGGATATTGTATTCGAGAAATTTTCCACTCGGCAAATTGTGTACGGAAAATTGTCCGTTCGATAAACTGTTCGGAAAATCGTTCATCCGGGAAATAATTCTTTCGCAAAATTTTGCGAAATTGTCATTCGGGCAATTGTTCTCGAAGAATTTTCCGCAAACGCTTTCCTGTATTCGAAAAGTCACTTCGTCGCGAATTATACGTCATCGTTCTTTTGTGCTGTGTTAGGAACTGAAAAAGAAATTATGCGAATAATTGACCATTGGCCGTTTACAGTGCAAAGATCTGTACTATTGCATAAAGGATGCAATAGAAAAGGCGGCGGCTCGCGGCCATGCGAATCTCGGTATCGAGCTCGGTGACGAGTTTCCGGTGCAGGACATGCGCACCGGCGAGGGTGGATTACTTCAGGTTTGCATCGAAGGCGTTGGCCTACTCTTCGCCAACAGCAAGGTACGCGCTCCACGATCAAAAACACTATACACTATATACGTAATCACGTACGCATATGCATCCAGGGTGCACCGTTAAAAGTCGCACACGAAATATCACACGAGGGATGCATTTTGGGAAAAAAATGTTCGAAACAAAATTTTCACCGTTTCAAGGCGAAAAAATAACGATATTGATTACTTATCATTTACTGGCAATCTTCAAGGATATTTGAAGGTCAATTTTAGTTTTAAACATGGGAACCAATGTTTTTTATTTCAGAATAATTTATTGCGTATCAAAATAGGTCACTTTTGGTTGAAACATTTTTTCCTAAATTGCATCCCTGGCGAGATATTTCGTTGGGCCAACTTTCACGGTCCGCCCTTTATGCACATATGTGCGTGTACGAATGTATGTTTGTATTCGTTAAACTATACAAATATATCAACATATATATCTCTATGCTATTTTCGTCTCACTGAGATAAAAAAAACAACTCGCAAATAAATTGTTCGTTCTTAATCGACTATCCGTCTTCATTTTTCTTTCTTCTTTTCTCTATCGTTTTGTTTATTCCCACGTGAAATATTAGAATTTTGTCGTAGGCCCGACGTGTTTCGATCGTTCATCGAAGCCAGCGATAAGTCGATCGATCTAAAGGACTTAATTATGTGAGCGAGCTTCGCGCTCGTCGACCGATTTACGTTACAACGCGATTATCATCTCAGACGTGGACGTTTTTTTCCTTCGTCTTCTTCTCTCTTCCGCTTCTACGTCTTTTCTACAATTGAAAGTGTTTGAGCTCCTAACGAATTGAAAAAAAGAAAAGGGAAGGATTGATCGTAAATAAAAGTGAACTCACAGACTCCGTTCAATCGAACGTCAAGGGAAAATAAAATGAAGTAACGGAACAACGTAAGATTTATACACGCAGACTCGAAGAGTAAAAGAGAGAGAGAAAATAGACTTGATAATTAACCAAAACGAGGATAAAATGACTATGTGTGACAGGCTTCGTGAACGTTGGTATTTCAAATACCCCGGAAGTGAGGAGAACAATTGTTCAATTGAGATATTTTAATTGTTGACTCAAAAAAACTGCTTAAATATAGCGCTCGAATAATAACAAAAAAAAATAATACAACGTCGCGAAGTTAATTTATGTATTCAAATCAAGTACACATTCTCTGTTTTCAAATGTTTAACTTAAAATCGTGCAGTCTCCGTCGCGTATCGCTGAATACATTATTTTTATTATTATCATATATTTATAATCTCAGTGTTATTTTTTCGTGTTTTATGTTCAATTTTCATTTTTACTTTTCTCCGTACACATCTCTTCCGTTGTTCGCATTGACGCAAGGACCACTCAATATTAACTCCCATCGCTAGCCACCACGATCTCTGCTTACTTTGTATGTATTTAATTGTATACTGTCATCTCGATGCTGTCTCGTTTATCTTGCCGTGAAAGTAAACGTAAACCAAAACTACGGATTAGTTTGCGTCCAGTCGTGTGCAAATGCCGGGAGGGAGTAATTGGGCTATTTTTTCGATCGTGTTGCTCAATTGGTTCAACTCATGCGCCTGGATGATTTTGTCGCGATACTGGAATTTCACAACGATCGATATCGATGTCGGAATAATTTTCAATGAAAAATGGAGCGGCGAGAGTGAGAGGGGGCGATGAGAGGAAATAACAGACAGGGCAGGGTTGATCGTGACTGTTCCTATACTGTACCAATACCGTACCGTAAGATCGTAAGATTGTTGTACTGTATGGTTACTGTACCATATTATTACTGTGCTGTAGCGTAATATTACCGTGACGTAGCGTTACTGCACTGTGGTATTTCTCTAATTTTGCTGTATTATTGGTACTACCACTGCTGTACCGTTGCCGTATCGTACTATCATTGTGCTATACCGTTACTGTACTTTACTTTTATTGTACGGTAATACCGTAAAATTCCTGTGATATACAGTTACTCTCACTGTTACTCTTACTGTACCCCTACTGTTACTGAAGTTGCAATACTAATACTATACTCTTACTGTTACTCGACTGTTACTGTACTAATACTGTTACCGTTACTGTACTGTTACTGTACCGTTACTGTACCGTTACTGTACCGTTACTGTACCGTTACTGTATTGTACTATACTGTTTTGTTACTGTTACTATACTGTACTGTTACTGTACTATTACTGTTACTGGAGTTACTATACTAATACTGTACTTTACTATACTGTTCCGTTACTGTACTGTTACTGTGCTATTCCTGTACTGTTACTCTACTGTTACTATACTGTTACTGTACTGTTACTGTACCGTTACTGTACCGTTACTGTACCGTTTCTGTACCGTTTCTGTACCGTTTCTGTACCGTTACTGTACCGTTACTGTACCGTTACTGTACCGTTACTGTACCGTTACTGTACTGTTACTGTACTGTTACTGTACGGTTACTGTACTGTTTTGTTACTGTACTATTACTGTTACTGGAGTTACTATACTAATACTGTACTTTACTATACTGTTACCGTTACTGTACTGTTACTGTGCTGTTCCTGTACTATTACTGTACTATTACTGTACTATTACTGTTACTGGAGTTACTATACTAATACTGTACTTTACTATACTGTTACTGTACTGTTACTGTACCGTTACTGTACCGTTACTGTACCGTTACTGTACCGTTACTGTATCGTTACTGTACCGTTACTGTACCGTTACTGTACCGTTACTGCACCGTTACTGTACCGTTACTGTACCGTTATTATACTGTTACTGTACTATTACTGTTACTGGAGTTACCATACTAATACTGTACTTTACTATACTGTTACCGTTACTGTACTGTTACTGTGCTGTTCCTGTACTGTTACTCTACTGTTACTGTGCTGTTACTGTATTGTTACTGTACTGTTACTGTACCGTTACTATACTGTTACTGTACTGTTAATCCTACTGTTACTGTACCGTTACTGTACTGTTACTGTGCTGTTCCTGTACAGTTACTGTACTGTGACTCGTACTGTTATTCGTACTATTATTCCTACTGTTACTGAACTCTCACCGCACCGTAACTGTACCGTTACTCTTACGTTTTATGCGATACTGCTATTGTTCTGTTCTGTTACTGGCATTGCCCTATCAACGTAGCACGTCCAGCTACTTTATCGTTACAGCACAGTAACGATCGATTATTATCTGGCCATACTTTCCACCATCATGATCTAACCCACACACACGACACAATATTTCATCCTGTGCGACTTCGAGCGGGCGCTGCTTTCCCATCGTCTCGTTACAGTGTTTTTTTTTTCATCCGTTATTCGCACGCTGGGATACACATTTGACACACACGATTCGGGATAACGATCAGGCTATTTCAACGATCTCGATTCGGCTGGTTTTTTCTTTGACTCTTTTTTACTTCTACTCTTCAGTGTGTCGCGCAGTTCGTTTCACATAAGAATGATTTTCTTAAGAATTCCTCTTGTGTCGTTCGTTCTATTTTCACTTTTTTTTTTTCTTCAAATTTTTCGCTATTCGGTATTGATTTTCGTACTTACACGGTTTAAAGCATTACTCAATGTTTTCTTGCATGGAGCTCGATGTGCAGCCGCAGTCTCTCTCTTTCTCTCTCTTATCTCTGTACTGTACGATTATCGCATCATTTTTATTTGAGTGAAAAAAAAATAAATGTGTAAATTAAAAATGAACATTATTTTTCTGAGAAACGTCGATCGTATACTCATATTACGATCGTTTACTTTTCGTTTCTGATTACTCTCACTATATATGACGATATTCTACATATATATCTTTATGATTTGTACTGGATGTTGGATGCCTATATATTACATCTCTCGCTCTCCCTCTCCCTCTCTCTCTCTCTCTTTCTCTCTCCCTCTTTCTCTCAAGTTCTGATTCTTTTATTTTCACTATCTGCCATGGTAATGTGCAAGAGGAGTCTATCCGACGGTTTCTCATTAGTGGAAGTTGAAACGTTTACCAAAAAAAAAAAATTATGAACAAATATACCTGACCAAATTGTACTTCCCGAAACCGGGGAATGAAAACTGGACCGACATGTAAGGCACTGTCGGAAAATAGACTTTTCTTGGCATCGGGGAACTTTTGAGATGGTCCTTGAACAATGGAAAAAAATGAGCGAATTTATATCACGGTCACCTGCAATTATGGCCCTGAGACGTATCAAACTGCGGCCTTGAACAAACAAAAAGTACCTGATTGCCGTGACAATGTTGCGGCGGCAACAGCAACGATAATAATCGACAACTTAATTCACCGATATATATACATATATATTTATATATTTATATAAATATAACTATATAACTATATATATATATATATATATATATATATATATATATATATATATATATATATATATATATATATATATATATATATATAAAGATATTGAAGGCGAAATATTTAATTTCTCTCTCTTTCTGTTTTCTGTTTCTTGTCCTGTCCTCGTCGACATTGCCCTGGCTGGACAAACAGGATTTCGAGGTATTACTCAACGAATCATTGTTTGTTAAAAATTCAGTATTGACTATTATAATTATACTCAGTGTTGGCCGTTTTACGGAAATGCTTATTTATTTGATCGTTCCTTTTTTTTCTTGTTTTGATTTATTTTATGTTTATCGTTTCTTTCTATAGCCGTGTTGACAACACAATAGTTATTATTTCCTATTGTTTTCATAATTATGATTATTATGACACACCTGTTATAAATAGGAATTGCATATGAACTGAATAGATCTGCTCTGTCTTACCTCACTGTTTACCTACCACTGATCGGTGTTAGTTGTGATAGATGTTCCATGAAATGACATGCCCTCCTTTAGACGAATCCACATATATATATCGGCAATCGTGTACGACCCCTCGATGATTGGCAATGGCGCAAGTTTCGGGAAACTCGAATGCTTTGCGAGTCGTCGATTAGCTGGAGCAGGCCAATTCTTCCATAGGATTGCGTTGTTCAAAAGACATTTTTTTGCAGAATTTCTACGATGGAATTTGCTTTCATTTATTTCTCGAATGAAAATTACTTCAGAACAAATCGATGTACAGTTAAAAAAAAAAAGATTTACCAAATAAAAGAACCTCGAGTTATCAATTTTTTATTGAAGTTTACTTCGGGGTAATTTTAAATACATTTTTTAAAATAAAACTCACTTTAGCGGGATTTCAAGTTTTTTTTTAACTTTGGGAAAATTTTGAATACATTTTTCCAATACAATTCACTTTAAAAGATTTTGAAACAAAATTTAGTAATTGAGGTGAGGTCGAGGTAGGATTGTTAAAATAAAATAAAAAACACGAGGCAACGTCGTTAAAAAAACACCACAAAAAAAGCGACAAATTTAACAACTAATTATCAACGTCCCACGAAATATGCCAGCACTATATTTCTCCAAATGTCTTATTATTTACGGAGTTCCACTAGTGCAGGGGAAGGGCAGTAGTGATTCGATTTTTGGAAATTGTTTTATATTTCGACGCGCACTTCAAACACAATTCGGCAAAACTCGACGTGTTTAAGGGTGCGCCCTTCGTTGTTTCGTTCTCTTTTTTTTTACAAATTACACATACACACACACAAGCACGCTTCGTAACAATCAAATATTTAGAACCTTCTTCGAGCTCGTTCTTTTCGATACTAATGATTATCATAATTCCCAAGTGTGCGTAATTGAAGTAACGCAAACGAAAACAACTTTAATACGAAGAATACAACAGACAAACCCTAATAATTGTTATCAATATTATTGTTATTATATATACACATTATTATGCTTTCAACAGCCATAGAAAAGTTCGTGAGCTTGACAATCCACGTAGTGATCTCGACTTAGCGAGAAACAAAAAAGCCCTCACACACGCTAAGGGGTTAGGCTACTGTGAAGATCCGAAAATCGGTGTTTTAAAAAAATTAATTTTGAATCAGTAAGATGATTGAAACATCGGTTGGACATTTACTTGTATGTACATTAACAAAATTGTGTATCAAATTTCGATTAAAAATATGAATAATTAATATTTCTAATTAATTATTAATTAATTATGAAAATTAATTTTTAATATTAATTATTAATATTTTTAATAAGGTAATAAAAGAATTTTCAAAATAATTAAGGAAGTTATAAACAATCTCGTGGAGGACCTTCGAAGGTTCACTTGTACTGAACGGTGTACTTGATTTTGGAAACCCGGTTGATCTGAAACAATAAAAACGATTTTTATCTCAAGCTATATAATATCGGCTAAGACTTGACCGACCTTTTTTTCGTTATCGTGTTTCAATCATAAAAAAAATTACGATTTTTTTTTTTTCGAGAAAAAATGACATTCTTACTAAGTAGTGAAAAAAATGTGAAGAAGAAAAACGTCGGTCAAGACTAAACCACTATTACACTGTACAAGTGTACAAAATTTCAAGTCAATCCGTTCATTAGATGACGAGCAATCGTGTACACCGTTTTGAAAGAAATAGTATTGAGAAAATCGCGTTCAAACTTTTATCAGCAGTTCTATCGTTGTAATAATAATACATTTACCTTCAATCTGCGATTCCTGCACCATACGTTGGAACTTTCTCCTCAATTTCAATTGCCTCATTCGTCATTTTCACAGTAGTCTAACCCCTTAAAACGCTTCCTTCCACATGATATTATCACAACATCAGACTCTCGTAGTTTCACACGAGCATGGCGAACTGCAACATTGCTCTCTCCCTCCGCGTCTCTCTGCAATCCTCAATTGTCAAAATTCAACCTCAACAGACGAAACTTACCCACTTTGTTCGTATCATGCGCTCTTCTTTGTAATTTATCGCTAAACGAACAAGCGAAATTACACAAAGTCGACCGTTGCCGCACATGATCTCGCACCCTGTGAACCCCCCCCCCCCCCCCCACACGGACACACAATCCATGCGGCACGTCATCCGAGCACGAGAACTCTACGAATATTCAGTTTAAGACACAATTGCGACACAACTACTATATATATATTATAATTTTATACGCTAGAATTTTACTCCAAAAAAATACATTTTGTATGTATATATATATATGTATATATAAAAATATATATGTATACATATAGATATAAATGCACATCTTAGCATAAAGTATGAACGCTAAAGCAATAAACGATGTAAGATGCGTTTAGGCCATCTCCAGAGTTGCCTGCCGCTGCTTAAAAGGAATCAACGCTTGCACGGCTTCTACGTATACAAATGAATGCGCTAGCCTCATTTTGCTACTTACTTACATGCACACACACATGTGTGGGTGTCGTCAATTTTTCGCAGACCTCATTGTCCCCTGAAACCCCCGTGGCATGTGTAAATACCTTATTACTAATCAAAGTGGTTGACGAAAAAAAGCTCCGAAAAATGGCATGCGTTTTTTTTTTTTGGCTCACGGGTGCTCCGAGATTCCGGGAAACATGTGTGAAATTTGTTCAACTTGTGTGTTAAGGCGGGATTTACATTTACACCGATCGAAAATTCGATTTATTTTTTTCGTTAAGGGGTTATATGCAGTGAGTAGGCCTAAAAAGATCGATTTTTCAAGAATTTTTGTTGAGACGATTTTTAAATCTATTAACGTAAAAATTTGTACATATATTATGGTAACTTTTAACTGTATTTTAACATTTTTTATTTGTAAAAATAATTATTTTGAAAGCTGCTATAACCTTTAAAAAAAGGCGTCTTGCGCTGAGCACGATATCTCCGGACTGGATCATCTAAAATGAAAAAACCAAAAATATTTCGTTAATATAATGGATTATCTTGTAATTGATCGAAGGAATAAGCAAAATAATATTTTTTGACAACAATTTAGGCCTTCAATTGTTTATAAAATGGAAAATATTTATCGGTGAGAAAAAACCTTCCATTAAATACACTTGAAAAGATTGTGTTAAAATTTGAGACTGATCGGTTCAGCCGTTTCCGAGAAATCTTGCTCACCGACTTTAAAAACACAGTTTTGAGAAAAACGCGTTTAAAGTTTCAAAAGCACTTTCGAACGCTCTGACACGTCATTACAAATGTGCGTGTAACTTGGAGAATATTTGCCGGATTGACAAGACATTTTCTGTGTGTACTCAAATATATGTACATTACGATTTTTGTTTAAATCGATTTTTCGAAAATTTTAACTGTATATAACCCCTTAAACGATCGATCTATAGATGTAGAATATTTTCCCAAAGTTTCGAAGCTAAATTCGAAGAATTTCGAACGTTACGTTCCAGCGGGCGTAAACTTCGAAGACGTTTTTTTTTAAACTGCATTTTCGAAATTGGCGTGCAGGATTGATCAAAAACTATCGAGCCGATTGAGTCGAAACTTGGCCGAAATATTGATAATGTTGCGACCTTCTACTTGACGAGAATTTCTTTTTGCAAAATGAGAAAAAAAACTACTTTTTTAATCCAAATTTTGCGTGAAATGTTGATTTTTTTGTAAACGCGTGCCATTGTATTAAATTTGCATTTTCTTCATTTTAATTTCAATTTAATTTGAATTAAAAAAAATTGTTTTGGATACTTAAATATTCTATTAAAGTATACGTACAGTTTGATAAATGTAGAATAATTATTTCTTAGTTTAAAAAAAACCTCAAAATTGCTTAATTTTTTCCCGCCTTAATAGCGCCACGAATATTGTATTTTGATCCCGATGTCTCGAGGCCTGCGAATTTCTCGAGCTATCGTTCTTCGTTGATCATTCCGAATGAATGTTTATCGATTTTTTGTTGAATTATTGATACAGTGTAGTTTGCACCCCGTTGCACGTTTCGTTGGCACGACAACCTATGGTTGTAGCTAATAGCTTCAGTGTTACGTTGTTCAAAAGTATATGCGTGTGGAAATAACGTGTACGCGATTTAACACGACCGGATGAAAAATGAATGCGAAATGTGAATGAGAATTATCGAAGGTGACGAATTTTTCGTAAGTCACATTGAGATTTGGCATTTCTTCGCAAAATTCTTCGCACGGACGAGATTCGCTCGTAGCCTCGTAACGACTAATGGATAGAGCATGATATACAAGACACACAAACATTCACCTGTATTGAAAGCACCTTGATCACATGACTCGTTTTTTTCTCCTTTTTCTCTCGTGTTACTAATGAGACACCATTGGGTTCTTTGCAGTTCTTTGTAAGACTAGATCATATCAGCAAGTGCTTTACTCAGAATGGTGGGATCTTCGTTTTGGAAGAATTCAGTGAGTATATTCGAGTGACTAGACCTCTTCTCTTCCTGCTTCTTCCCATCTCTTTCTTTCTTTTTGGTCGCAACATTTTCACGGAAAAAAATAACCCGTTTTTTTTTTGGTTTTTGACACGAGTGGGTTTGTTTCCACTGCATTGCTTTTTTTCGAAATTTTTTTGCCTTACGTTTTGCTTTCCTCCAATTTCCTTGCAACGCCTCTACGTCCACCTTTACGTATTTTTTTAAAATCCTTCTCTTGCACCGAAATCGTACAAAATAGTATACAAATGAATGAAGGCAGTATTCTAGTCTAACGGGCTAAATAGCGGGCGTTTTTTTCGGGTTTGATAAAAAAAATATATTTTTATTGTCGATTTTATTTTAGTTACAAGACTAAAAAAAATCTGTTTTTATCTGCGGCAAAAAAACCTTTGGGCAAATAAAAAATAAAAATTGAAAACGTTATGGGCTTCTAAATAAGGCCGTGAAAAAAAGAGTTGGGTGGTTGACATGATTCCAAAACTCCTGTTCATCTGAACCAGAAATAAAACCAATTTCCTTCATCAATAAGAATGTCATTATGGCAGATACGAAAGAGAACAAAAATGTTTAATGGCGACTGTCTGAAAAAAAAAGTTAATTTTTTGCCATATTTTTTCAAAATTATTTTTTTTTATAGTAATAATAATAATCTTGCAATGCCCGAGGCAAGCGCAGAGGGACTTATACTGAAGGTTCACATCGAATTTGAAGTCAATCGATTGAATAGAACTCGAGATTTCATATCAATCAGGTAGAAAAAAGTAGTTTCGAGAAAAACTTAAGTTTTGAGTACAATTTCAGACAACCGAAAATATCTATGTGGTATAATAGCATGTTATACTTACGTCATATTAATCAGCCATTCTGGCCTCGTAAAGTGTGTCTTCCTCGACTCCGAAATGATGAATTTCTGGAGCTCCTTTTTGTCCTGCGAACCGTTCTAGCTTCCCTAGAAGCTTCTGAAGTTCGTAGCTCCGACCGGGCGATCCTATTTTGGTCACGTTTGTTGGTGTAAATATTGGGAATTTCGACATTTATTTTTAAGGACACATTCCTCAAAGTTCATACTTTAAGAAAATGCCAAAAAGATCGATTTTTTCATATTTCTAGACTAGAATACTGCCTCAAACTGCAAAATTACAAGATTCTCGCAGCAAATAATTCCATTATTTCTTTTCTTTCCAGATCCAAAAACTAGACAAGTAATTCAACGTAAATATAAGTCCCCTATGGTAAGTACCCGCGTAGATTCGATTAATTTATTAATTTAGATATAAAATCTTATGAACTATGCCCCGTCAGAATTTGAAGTGGATTGACCAAATAAATTTTGAAATACGACTTACATCGTTTCGAGAAAAACCCCAAAGAAAAAAAAGACCATCGCAGGGGAGGTTTGCTGTAGCATAGTCAGTGATATAATCTTGCACAAAAATCGTGAATCGTGTGAATTGAGGAGGTTGAAGCAGTTGAGTCAAATGACGGTTTATGCATTTTTTCGTTAATGAACCTTAAAAAATGCATACGAGCTATAGTTTTATCTGTAGATGCTAATTTTTCTTAAAATATATTATTGTAGGGCAAAATTATGCATTTTTATATTTTTATTAGATAAATGAGAAGAAAAAAATTGTGTGACTACCGAGTTGAAAAAGTATAACATTATCGATGATTATTCGGAAAAAAAACTGCATCAGCGAATGTTTTATACAACTCAGAACAAAAGTTTGCGTCATTTATAATCGTGCCTATTTATATTTATTATTGTCATTCATTAATATTAAGTCTTGCCGAAATACGACAACTTCGTGGACATTGAGAGTGGCAGCAATGCTCTTCACCCGCCAGTTGAGACTCGCAATCTTTCACTAAACCTTGATGGTTCAATATTGAATATACAGAGTGTCCAGTTATGAATCAATAATTCTGCAACTGTCGATAGGTCAGATCACGTCCTACTACCATAAATGCTAGAATTTCAGTTCAACAAAATTCCCACGGTTCTCGAGATTTTGAGCTTTATGTTGGTTTTTTGAAAAAAATCATCTGTTTTTGTTTTTTTTGCATGCCATTTCTACAAATAATATCGACGATAACTAAGCAACTTTTCAAAGTAATTGGCACGATATGCGTAGTACATTTTTTCACACCGCAGGCCATTAAATTCAGATGTTCGAATTGGTTTGTATGAAAATTCTGCATAAGATCTTTTTTATAAAGTTTCTCTAACATTTAAGGCCTTAGGCCAGTCTAGAGGCCGAAAAAATAGGCTTTTTGGGATTTTTTTATCAGAAAAACTACAAAATAAATCGAGATTACAAAAAAGGGTGTTTATCATACATATCAGTGACATCATACAATAATATTTTTGAAGCGATTACTTTCAAAACGGCGGCCGTGCAGCGTTTATCTGAAAACTGCACTTTTTAAGTTGGCCGGAAACATAACTCAGACAATTTTCAACCGATTCACTTGAAATGTTGAATATATCTTGAAAAATACATTGTCTATGGAAGTACGTAGGATTTTTTTATATTGCATAGTTAATTTGTTATTAACAATTATCTGACGATTTTTTAGACAAATTTTGGGAAAGTGCAAAATTTGCCTAAAAATCGTCAGATAATTTGCCGCCATTTAGAAGTTAATCGCTTCAAAAAAATTATTGTATGCAGTCACTGATATGTATGATAAACACCCTTTTTTGTAATTTCGATTTATTTTCTAGTTTTTCTGAAAAAAAAATCCCCAAAAAGTCCATTTTTCGGCCCCTGGAGTGGCCTAACCCCTTAAGGTTAGAAAGAAGACTTTTCTAGATAAAACACATAACCGAGAGTATTTTTTAAAAATCCGGGGCCAATAAACTCCTTATTTGTAAAAATGGCATGAGAAAAAACCAAAAGCAGGTGATTATTATCTCGAAAAAATTCAAAAAAAAATCGCAGACTCAATATAGTCTAGACAACACCATATATATTTTTCTAAAATTTAATCTTGGATTGTGTCTAACGCTCCAACCTCCTTAAATAAATAAAACAAAAAAAATCCAGTCAAACCGACCGACGGTAACTCGAAAACTGCTGCTAATTTCTGTAACGATATTTGTCCTCTTTAAGGCACGTGAGATCTGGTACGCGGTGACCTGCGTCTTTTCGTACTTGTCGACGGGTATCAAGCAGCGAAAAATGTCGCATCACAATAAAGCACTGCAGCAGCATCCGAGCCCGAGCAGCGGGACCCCCGAGCAGCAGAAGCATCAGCAGCAGCAGCCGCAACATCCGGTTGGTCAAGGCCACAGAACGTCGCCCTTGGACCCTTTCCAAAGTCATCAGCACTGACGAAGAGGCAGACACTCGCTGCCCTTCGTCTACGACTCCAATAGCTGTGTCCCATACGCTTGTTTACCCTGGGTGTGAAAAAAAAAACAAACAAAAAGAAAGCGAAGAAGATAACGCGAGAATGGCAGCGCGCGGGACCGAAGGCATCGAACGTCTCGCTCGAAACATACACACACACACAAGACCATACGCAGACCCAAACACACACCCAAGTTTCATCGTCGAAACGTCAAGAATCGCGCCACATTTAGAATCATCATCGATTCTCACAAGCCTCAAGTATCAAACGTTTCTCACGCAGCGACGATCACGTGAACCACAGCGAGCTTTTCCATCAACTCCAGGAGTAACGATTCATTTTGCGCGACCGAATCGCGACAGGCAACAAAATGAAAGGAAGCGACGTGTCCTAAATTCGTATAACGGTGCGCTTCATTTTTTCGAGCGAAGGGCGGAGAGTGCATCGTTATTGTTCCCGATAATTCCGTCGTTTCCGATAAGAGTTCCAACTTGAAGAAACTTCGTTGTTTGGATTTGCTCGAGAAAGTAAATCGGCGCACCTGACGCGTAAAACTTGTCCGAAGCACCTGCCGATTTATTTTTCCTGATTGAAACCGAGCAACTTTTTTGTTCGACGAAGGAGCGCGAAAGGAACGACGGGACTCCTACTCACCTTGTAACTAAAGACTGTACAGCCGTAGATTTATTTAGCTGGACGCCAGCGGCGATCGCCGAGCGGTGGAAAAAAGAACAAAGCCGAACAAACTTATTGTACATTGCAAACTTCATGCTCCATATACATACATACATACATACACATATATATATATATATCCACATATTTTTCAATATGTAGAACTAAGTCTTGAGTAGAGCGAAGATACCGCGGTAATTCCGAGTACGTTTCCGGTCGATAACATCCGATTATCAATCGCTCGGGCAACAATTTTCCCGTAACGACGATGCACGGAACGTCACGAGCGATGCGATCATGATTCGGAAATGGCTATTCGAGCGACCATTGCACCTCGATCGGCGTTTGAACGCGGGTCATCCTTTCTCAAGACTATCTATGTACCCGAAGGAAATAATTCAACTATAAGTTTAAGGGGAGGGGCCTGAGTAAATGGCGAGAAAAACAGGTAAACTTCGGGAATTTTTATCTCGAAAACTAATGTTTCGATTGGATCCGGGTTTTTTTTATTGGAAAATATGTACATCGAGGTATGTTTGGGAATTTTTCAAAATAAATTCGTTGACTGGAAGCGATTCAAACGCGATTTTTTCGAAACATAGTTTTCAAAGTCGGTGCCAGATGTATCTTGAAAACGGCTTGTCCGATTTTGTCCAAATTTGGATACAATATTCTTCGATAGTTTTTCTCGTTCGCCACGTAGGATTTTTTTGAAATTTTCATTTTTGACGGAATTGCGAGCGTTTTAATTTAACATTCGTTTTTCGTTCGCAATTTCCGACGATTTTGGATTGCATACACATTGCATGAAAAAGCAATGGTTCAATCAAATGAAAAACCCCTACGTGGCGAACGAGAAAAACTATCGAAGAATATTGTATCCAAATTTGGACAAAATCGGACAAGCCGTTTTCGAGATACATCTGGCACCGACTTTGAAAACTATGTTTCGAGATAATCGCGTTTGAATCGCTTCCAGTCAACGAATTTATTTTTTTTTAATCCTAAACATACCTCAATGTACATATTTTCCAATAAAAAAACCCGGATCCAATCGAAACATTAGTTTTTGAGATAAAAATTCCCGAAGTTTACCTGTTTTTCTCGCCGTTTACGAAGGTACCTCCCCTTAAGGGAGGACACCACTGTGACGGGCCGAAAAAAGGTTCTTTTTTCAAATTTTTTTGGTCTACTAGACCATTTATTGGGGATTTGGAAAAAAGTTATGTTATTGAGCATACATTGAACTTATATCGTGTGAGTTTTTATTTTAAAGTATTAAAAATTAACAACGTTGTTGGAGTATAATAAAGCCTCTGATAACTTGACAATGGTTGGTTCGAAAAAGAAAAATAAAAAACCTTTTTAATCTATGTAAATGTAGTTATTAGTGTACGTAGCCGTTTTTCGAAGAAAAAAAACAGTTAATTTTTTAAATAAGTGACTTCCGAAAAAAAATTTGTTTCTAAGCAAACCGAAATAAACCTAATATACACGTCGAAATATTCAAAAATGCCCAAACCTAATATACACGTCGCAATATTCAAAAATGCCCTATTTGATCAGGTGTTTCCGCGAACTACAAAACACCATAACTTTTTATGGGGGGGGGGGGGGGCGTGAATTTCAGCTTCCCCGACTGAATATTATCATTTATAACCCAATAAATGAGAAAATAGCAATACAAATGTTAGGCTCATTTTTCGGAAGTCACTTATCTAAAGAATTACCAAAAAAGATTTCATCAATTGGCGGGTGTTAAAAAAAATGTAATTTTGGCGAAATTTTTCCTTATATTCGGGGGCTTAAAAAATAGTAAATGAACAAACGGCTACGTACATCGATAGCGACTGATATTGCGGAAATTTGGTTTTTTAAAATTGAAAATTGGAGAATTGTAGCTCGTTGCGCTATCTGCTCTCACTAAATCGTCGGTAACTTGATCAAATGTCACTATTTTAAATTTAATTTTTTTTCACGCATTCTTGAACATGTATATTTTGGGAAAATGCAAAAAAAATCGTTTTTTGTTACCCGTCACAGTGGTGTGCCGGCTCAAAGCGCGTCGGAGAAAGTGGGCGCAAATCTATCGAGTCATTAAACCAACAAACAATCCGGCTGCTGACATTAAGGGGGGGGTAATACCTTTAGGCAGCTGAAACTAAGCCAGCTTTTATGATAAAAACAAGAACGCTTTGTTTTACAGTTTCAACCTTAGGGTGTTATTTATTATTACTTTCAACTAATACAAGATATTTCATTTTTTACAAAATGATTGAAAATGGCGTAGTCACGGCACTATCCTCCGTAAAGTTGTGACGTGAGTTGTAAAACGGCGTAAGCTCCAGCTTCCGTTGTATCGATCTAAAACAAAACGGTGAAATTTTTCGTTATTAACGTACGAAGTGCGTAAACCAAAAGAAAACTAGAGAAATTTTAGACTTATCAGGCAAATTGAAAAAACCTTTTTTTAAATTATTTTTCAAAACTGAGGTTCCAAGTACAAAGTAATATGTTATTGAAATGTGAACGAATCGATCAGTTCAGTTATTACTCACGCCAATCTCGTACACTTTTCAGAAGAACTTTTTCACAATTTTTATTCAAAAATTCAATAATTTCGGTAACTTACCGACTAATCGCGATATACTTCAGTATTCTGTTTATTTTGTCGAAATATGCATCATAGCA